>CM069441.1:94457636-95145327 GCA_035610835.1 Ophiura sarsii | reverse complement strand
TGAATAATTTAAACATAAATGAGGAGCTGTAATGCGGCATAACGATATATTCCTTTGTTTGATTGATAGTATTGAACAAGTGCACCGTCCATATACTCAGTATGAATTTGCAACTCGTGTTATTTGGGGCGTGGGTGTATGTGTTTATAGACAGCTTTAAATAGCTGATCTATAAATTTGGAGGGTTTGGAATAGGAATATCTAGGACAAACCTTTCATATCTAAGGCAAGATAGATAATTGATATATTTGTATCTGTTCCATATTAAGGAAACAAACTATGATTATTACTTACACTCTTAAGTCCTGGAATAAGAATGATGCTGTTTAAGAGGAAAAGTTTAGGGTTTTTCTACAACGACTGATTACTTCCATTAAACCTTTCTGGTTTATACCGGCGTGCGGTGGCGTTAAACTAAATTGTTCAATATTCATTAATTTTTCTCGGTTTCATGAGGTATTAAACTTAAGAACGTTTTAGGGAAATTAGGGCCGCGTTAGCTCGGTTTAAGAACCGCGACTGGTTTCACACACGAACTGCATCACTCATAAACTAAATCAGTTTAGGTAACTTATCCACGTGCATCTGGTCAACGTGACATCATGGCGGACGAATGGGTTAAATATCAATTGGCAAGTTGGAACCTATCATCAGAGCTGACAGCGATATTTGAAGGTAAGATTATAATATACGTTTTGCAATTACACAAATCAACTGCCAGGTAGGCCTAAATGATGTTTTCTGAGCGATTTTCGCTGATAAGCTTATAATGCACTCAAACATCATTTAGGCCTACCTGCAGTTGATTTGTGTAATTGCAAAACGTATATTATAATCTTACCTTCAAATATAGCTGTCAGCTCTGATGATAGGTTCCAACTTGCCAATAACCCTGGACTACTACGTTGATTCCATAAACAATAACAGTATAAAGCCTATACAGTTACTGGTTAATAACTGTTGATTCCATAAACAAGAGTATAAAGCGTTATACTAAATCCTATACAGTTATTGGTTAAACGTGTTAAGCAACCAAGTTAGTTAACTGTTAAACTTTTAGTTGGTTAGAGCGAGTATATATATAATACACGTAACAGGTGTAAAAAAAGGAACCAATTACTCGCTAATTAAAACTGTGAAAATTTTTCAGACAAAATGGTACACATGTGCAGGCGCGTACCGCGGCATGTGGGCCAAGGGGGGGGGGGGCGGGGGGGGGGGGGGCAGAAGTATATGTCGTCCCGACAGTGGCGTAAATTTTCGTAAAAGGTTGCCCAAATTTGTTTCCCAGTCAGTCACCTCGTGAATTTCACGTAAGTGGGGGGGTGGGGGGGGGGGGGGGGGGGGGGGGGGGGGGGGGTAGGGTCAAAAACATTCGCACGGTCACAAAATTTTGCACGGTCACAAAATTTTGCACGATCACAAAATTTCGCACGGTCACAAAATTTCGCAGACCAAAAAGCACAACAGTCAACAAATAATGCCCAATCCTCAATGTTTTCGGTCTAGGTCATATTTTTTTTTCCTTATGCGAAATTAGCGTCCCGGTATTGCGAATTTAGCGTCCCGGTATTTGGAGCCAGGGGGGGGGGGGGGGGGGGGGGGGGGGAACTTGCCCCCCCCTGCCCACCCCCCCCCCCCCCCCCCCCCCCCCCCCCCCCCCCCCCCACCCCGGTCGGTACGCCCCTGCACATGTGTATCTATGAAGCGTCAACAATTCAGCACACCCTCATGCAAGACATATTTGGATTTGGAACATTTTCAGCTACATTTCAAAACAATAAGACTAAGGACTTTTTAACAAACTGTCAACACACAATCAGCACTTGATGAACTAATCTTGAAAACAACAAATGTTCTTGTACTTGACATTTCGACACACATACATGTTCGTACTCGGACGTTTTTAATAATATCAAAAACCACATATGTTTTTGTACTCTAACATTTTCCTCCAAAAGCTCAACACACATTTTTGTACTTCAACATTCACCATATGTTATACGTGCGTGCAGCCTATTTAGATATTATTCTATCTCTCTCTCAATATTAAAAAAAATCACACATATTTGGAAATTTTTCTTCAAAATGTCAACACTTATTTTGTCCTTAGTCGTTTTTCAACATTCACCATATGCATTACGTGCGTGTAGTGTACGTATATCTACCCCTCTCTCAATGTTTGTAATAATCCACACATGTTCTTGTACTCTAACATAAATTCATAGTTTTCTTGACCATGGATATTTTGGGGGCATTTGTACTTTATATCAGCATCACGGGTATGATCATCACGACATGACGTGAAATTACTACTGCCAGAAATCAGAAAGCAAAAAGTTTTTTTACGTAAAGAATTAACATGAGTTTATTTTTATTCCCTACCTCCTCTGTATTTAAACCATTGGGTAACATTCAAACACTCTTAGTTTTTACGGACCAATCAGAAAGCAGAAAAACTAAAATACGCGCGGAGGGCATTCAAAAAGTTTTAAATTGCACCCTGCGTGCGCGCCATGCATGCAGCGTGCACGGGTTCGCCGATTTTGTTACGGGTGATAAATGTGGGCGATTCCATGAAACGAGGACACAAAAAACAAAATGAAAATTGCTCCCAAAGATATATTTTTATTTCAAGCACGTCAAAGGGTTAGGGATATCAAGTATTATTTATCACTATTTATGGTCAATATATTACTTCAATTGTCAAAGTCAAGATATTTTTTAATTTAAAATTTAAATAAAGTCTCAAATGCTAGTAAATTATGGCTGTAAAGCGTGTTACCGATTATTTTACAACTTCATTCAAATTTATTCTGTTACAGCTATAGAATGGGGAATAAAGAATGGCGCGCTAAAACGTAACGCGTGTTACCGTGGAATTGACCATAACTTGAAGTTAAGGGAGCTGTTAACCCAAAAAGCATGACATTTATCAAGCGCTATAACTTTTGAACTATAACTAATGTGATGTAACAACAGTATACATTTTTGGAAAGGAAATGAGAATCCATTTTGTTATCAAATTTCACTTACAATGCTGATTATACTTATGCTGATTTTGACAAAATAATCACTTTATTGGCTAAACATTTTTCTGCAAACGTAGCAAAGTCAGTTTTGGGTAAAAAAATGCTGATATTGCATCACAATTATCTAAAGACACTTTTTAGGGACGCTTTTTAGTTTTGACATAACATTTAAAAAACAAAATCACTTTTAGGTACTTTTTTGAAGAAAAAAACCCCGCCCGACCGAACGATTCTACCTGAGAAGTCCGTTTGCCCGTAGAACAGGTACCGCGAAAAATACAAACATGTTCGGCCTTAAAATTTCCATAGGATTGTGTACTACATGTGAGTCAAAGTGGCTTAGCACTTGAGTTTTGAAATGGCTGTAAAAATCAAAAGTCAGTGATACCCATTCGTATTCAAGATTATTTTTTATAATCGTTCAAACTTTGTTGACCGTGAATATAAGAAAGTTCTATCGAGAAACCTGGTGCACCCTCCTTAAACCTTTGATTCATTAGATTGCTACAACTTGTTTTTATATTGATCTTACCTGGATAACATTCACCAGGTGTAATGATAATCGACATCGACATCATCGACCAATAGGATGCAATCAGTATGCCTCTCCAATCCATGGTGACCATGATGGTGTAGAGTTCAACGAGCGGATAAGTAGACAACGTTTACATCAGCCTGTATGCATGCAAATTTCCCGTATCGCAACGCAATTTGCACCTTAAAATCATTAACTGCGATACAACTTCCAAAGGGTGGTGAACAATTGCGATACAAGTTTTTGCAGCCCTAAATCAAGTTTCTATCGCGATTCACCTAAAATTGCACCTCGACTTGAAAGAATTGCACCTTGACCTCAAAAAGTAAGATGCCACTATGCACCTCAGAAGAAGAAAAAAATCGAAAATGTCAGCACTGTATGTATGCATGTGTTACATTGATGAAGAGAAGAGGTAAACTGGACTAATGAGCGCATCACGTTAGCGTCATATGAATACAGATTGGTTGCTATAGTATTTGAATACTAAATTATCTAAAGTGGTGGCACGCTATCGGTATAGGTTGGATTTTTCTGAGCAGTTTTATATCATAAGGTTTTTGCACATGACCTACTTATTATTTTAATTTTAAGGCATTAGAAGCGATTCCCAATTTATAATGGACACTGGTAATACTTTATACAGATGTTTGGCAGCTAGTTTATTAGCCTATAGATGGGGTGACAGCAATTTTTCGAAACACAAGCAACGGTCGAAAGGACTGGACTGTCGATGCATGCTTCAGGGAACAGCATATGAACACAACACTGTCCACTACAGTCAGTACGCAACAGGCCGCTTTCAATGCGTGACCTTGCCGATTTCTAACCCGCGCAAAGATCGATTTCAGGATGTCAACCTTGCGCTAAAATCTTACGAGAAGTTTATTTTCCCTGAATTAATCGAGGTAGGGTTAGCTGGCAGCCATGATGGCGAAGTAGGTGGATTGTTCGTAATTTTCTCTATAATATGATGCCAAATCTGACATATTTGGTCCACAAACAGTGATTTTATCGCTAATTTTAGAATTTAACAACTTTCGTGACTTTGCTTCTTGTAACTATTCACTTGACTGGACTAAAATTCGTACGATATTTTAAGAGCAATTTCTGTACTAACGGAATCTTAAGCTTTAATTTCATATCAAAAACATTGATGCCCGACTTCTTTTTTGATAAGAAAAACCGAGTTTGATTTTCACCGATTTTTGGTCAGAAAACGAAACTTACGATCCCCCGTTAGGCCTCGCCAACTTGATTTTTAGTTTCCTATAACCCGCCCGCGCTTCATTTTCATGCCCGCGTTTGAATTCATTAGAAATGTTGGGAAAAAATACCGTTTTTGCAATGAAAACGTCCGAATTTATGCATTTTGTGTGATAAAATTGTGAAAAATGATTTTGACGAGAAAAAAAATATCATATGAAATTGTGCAGAGCAGAAGGATCGATTTCGAACCCCGGACCTCTCGCTCTTCAGTCTAACGCTCTACCATCTGAGCTATCAAGCGAAACTAATTCTATTCGTGAGATTTAAACACTTCATCAACAACCCAACGACGGTACGAAATGAATATAGCTCGAGCCAGATTCGGACACCCATTTTATTAACTATTCACTTGACTGGACTAAATAATTTCATAATATTTTAAGCATGTTTCTAGTTACAAAAGACTATGAATATTATGATACCATCAATACAATTGGTGCCTAATTCTTCAAAAAGGGAATATTTACTGTTAATTTGGCTTTAGTTTCGTCAAGTTTTTCTCGAATTCGGCTGTGTGTGATGACAATAATTTGCACCGAAAATGCAACATGTCATGAAGTCACAGCTAATATTAGATAATATTATTCGCATAATATGCCTTTTTATTTTACAATTTCATGGCAAATGTGTTTGAAATGTGTGATTATAATCATGAAAAGAGCTCATTTACATCGTGCTATTACGAGGTCAACTATGACTGCGAAGCAGTATCGTTACGGGTGAATACTTCCGGGTCGCTTTGCTGGGTTAGAAAAGGAACGACTTTTCGTGTGGTTGCATACTGGCTGACTATGCATTGTTGCCCTTATAATCAGGCCCCTGCTACTGAGATTCTCGGCGGCTGTGACTCCGATACAACGTGCAAATCTGATAGAAACAATTCTTAACAAAGACGGGACCGGCTAAATGCCGAGAACAACGTGTCATTGTCTTGGTTCCCAATTTGAATACGATTTATACATTCAAAATAAACGATCGGGTTCCAAGCCGTTGGCAATAAGTATGTTGAAAACACCGTGTATACCGCCCTCTAAAGGCGCCAGTCCAATCCAGTTAAGGTTTGTCCAGCAAAACCTAGACAATCCAAGTGGGCTACACAGAGCTTGGACACAGTTTCGTCCGAGCTTAGCCTCTCAACAAGCTCTTGCATTGTAGTTTTCAATTCGCAAGCCAACGCATCACCATACCTATCATTATGACTTTATATCCAATTAAATAGCTATGCAGTACATGCAGTAGTTGTAATGAAATAATATATTCCATGTGAGGGGAAAATGCAACAAGCACCCACACACCCCTGAATGAATACACGTTGAACAACTAGCGTAAACAATAACAATATAGCGTAAATAAAGACTTGCACAAGTCTATAGAGGTTAGCAGACGACAGCTCTATTTCGATAGCTTCATATCTCTGTTTCATATACTGATAGTTTTGATTTTATGAATTGAATCATGTGTGTTAACGTGCAGCATCTGCTGCGAATGAGGTGGTTTTGGGGCTTGTCGCGCTGATGAGCAGTTTTTTGGCGAGTTTTTGAAGTCTTGTCTTGCAAGTGTGGAACGGTAACAGTGTATAAATTAGCATGCTTAGAAGACACGGGCCACTACACTTCCCCGACGGCTTCAGGAAGCACACATTTGCCAGAAGACACAGACTCAGGATAAAAACTGTCTTCAATAGACTAATGGTCGTACATATGCGTGTTACATTACGTGTCTTCGTGGTGATATTTCATCGTGGGACATCTTGCATTATTGCATATAGCCTTGTGTTATGAAGAACTGTAAATTATTACAACTTACTTTACAGTCGTATAGGCTTGGTTTGCCATTCTTTGATTGCTCTAACCGTTTTGCCTTGCAAGACATGACTTTAAAAAGTCTGAAAAACACCATCAGTACCTCGAGAATAGAAGAGTAGGCCTATTATATAACCCTTAAGTGTGTAGCATGATTGCCTAATCATGATATCACTCAATATGATTATATGTTGTTATAATATAGAACGCACGATGTGAGCATGCGCAGTGTGCTTACTCGAGGAGTACCAACATGTCAGTAGATAGAACAACAATGCGTGTCCGAGTGTCTTAATATTAGGCCATAATATACCAGTAAGAGAGACATGCAACATGGTGACATAATTTAATGTGAGATATTGACAATGGACTACTCCCGCCTAAGCTGATACGAGTCCCATCGCCGTGGACGTCGTCAATGACAGTGAAAATAAAAGAAATCATCTAGTCATGGCCGGGCGTTAAAAATAAGTTTTTAATGAAAATAAACTTTCTTCAAGTTTTCGCGAGTGTGCCGATTAGCGTGACGTCACGATGACAAGCGGATGCATCTAAATGCCTACGGCTGTAAATAGCGAATTGACGGGAGTTTGTTGTGAAATAAAAAACAATCGGCGAAGGTATTCATAAACTGTAAGATTCTACGAAATCTAGCCTTATGATTGAAATAAAAACCATCATCTGAGGATGGACAATAAAATATTTAGTCCTTCAAGTGTGGACACCAGCTGTCAAACTGTGATGGTTTCAAAAAAAGTTACAATGCCACAGGAATATAAATACAAAGTACAATGTTTGCTGAGCCTTGAATTGAAAACGCAAGATTGCAAGCAAATGGAGCAAGTGACAGTGAGTTAAAGCGTGTGGCCTATACACGTTAACTTTTGTTGAAAAAAACCCAATAAAACAAATAAATAAAGATGAGACTGTTGACAATAATGATAATAATATGATTCGACCGTAAGTGTGAAAGCTCTCGGGTTGAACAAAAGTTAGACATCAAGATGCCTTTAATGGAGGAGATGCACATCAGCAATTTTGTTGATAAAATAAGACGAGATTGTTGACATGAATATTACGATAAATCGTCAGTGTGATAATCACGGATTGAACAATAACAATAGTCAACCATCAAGATTTCCTTCAACGGATGAGGTGCTCGTCAGCCATCAAGATGCCTTCAATGGATGAGATGAGAAGTATAGCCAGACATCAAGATGCCTTTATGGATGAGGTGCAGGGCTCTTTGGTCAACAGTTAGACTCTCTTGAAAATGTCAACAAAAGCCCGCAATAATGTAGTTGCAGTGGAGCAGACCTTCAGTGTGAAATGGATTTGCGGGGACTTACTGGTCATTGCTGTCTGAATGCTGGGTGTTATATAATACAAAAGCTTGAACAATGGATGGATGGACATAATAAAAAAATTAAAAAAATGTGTTTGTAAATCACATAGGCCCTAGTAATGCATAGGCCCTGAGAACATAGTGAAATTTAAATGTTGCTGTGCCATAAGAGTGAAATATCTTCGTGTGATTTTCATAATGTAGGGACTGTAAATGGACATTTGCAAAGGTCGAGAAGAACCTAGACTTTACAGATAAAAAGACTTTAAAGGAGATTCACAGCTAACAATATCAGTGGCAATATAATAAGCCATGAGATAATCTAAAAATGTCAATGGACATTCACTAATCTTTAAAAAAAAAAAAAAGGAAAGGAAAGGTGATGGTTGGAAGTTAACATATATTATTCATATTATTCATAGCTTTCATGTGTTTCAACACTGCAAAAACACCGGTGTTAAAAATAACACCATTGGTGTTGTGAGAGGTCCACACCAAAAAAATTAACACCGGTGTACCGGTGTTACATTTACGGTGTTATATCAACACCATGTAGTGTCATTTTAACAACTGCAAGTGTGAAAAATAACACTGTAAGTGTTAATGTAACACCAAGATAGTGTTAAAATAACACTAATTGGTGTGGACCTCTCAGAACACCAAACGGTGTTATTTTTAACACCGGTGTTTTTGCAGTGAATGACTACCTAAATGTTACCTCGAATGGTTGGTTTCAGAACAGTTATTCAATAGTCATAACAAAAACACTTTGTTTTATAAAGAAGGAAAGATGTAGCATGATTGCCTAATCATGATATCACCCAATATGATTATATGTTGTTATAATATAGAACGCACGATGTGAGCATGCGCAGTGTGCTTACTCGGGGAGTACCAACATGTCAGTAGATAGAACAACAATGCGTGTCCGAGTGTCTTAATATTAGGCCATAATATACCAGTAAGAGAGACATGCAACAAAGTGTAGAGCCCAAAGTTATCTGCTTTGTAAAGTTCAAATTCTGCTTTGTAAATTCAACTTGCACCCGGGCTTGTGCCTTCTTCAATTTTCAATTGAGCTAAACACACTTGCACCCAGGATAAGCATTTCTTTTAATTTTTAGTATTTAGACCAAGGCATAACGTGGCATAATATAATAACATCATCAATCAAATCATCAATTTGTTTATCATCACTGCACCGCATAGCAGCCTCAGCGTTTATCCCATACTACAAAATATATAATTTATAGGAGTTAACTATGAACGCTGCAGAAAGGTGTATGTTACAAAAAAACAGCCATCCCTATATTAATGATATGGTTGGATGAGGAATTGAACCCGGGATTCCTGCGTGGAAGCGCTAGAGCGTGGCCACTACGCTACACTAGAATAACTCTTTTGGCATAGTCGTTGATAAAGATATATTTAGTATGGAGTGATTCAAGCATCAAATTTCGTACGCATTGATGATCCCCATACTTATTTCAAAATTAAAACAATGAATCGATTAGCATTTTAAACAATGAAAAATAAAATTGTTCATGTACAATTACGTGACTTCGTTTTCGCGCTGATTTCATTAGACTGATGCAAAGTCTGATATAACTGTATTGTACCGAACTATTAAAAGAGTAAGACTAATTAGGCCTACCTCTTTTGGATTACACACAGAAATAGTCATACACAGAAATAGTCATACACTTTATACACTAAGTTTCAAGCGGGCCACTGCAACGTAGTCTAATTTAACTGGATTGACCTGGCGGTTTTTGAGGGCGTCCCAGCCCATATCAGTGCGACTTTCAAAAAGAGTGACCCCTCCTTAATTTAATTCCTCTATGTTATAATGCTTTGGCGCGAGTTTTAAACAAAACAGGATGCGAGCGCACACCGCCGGGCAAAGAGCAATGGCAACTGCCGACCAAATGCCCGGCATGACGGCACATGTCACCCTATCTATTGTATGTTCATGTATATGAAATATAAATGTGCGTGAACATGGTTGTTTTGTATGGTTTTTTTCAAGGTTATTTAGCAATATCCTGCCGTAGCCGTTAGGAAAGATTAATAAAAGCAATCTTGAAATATTACCAACTTTTTTTGGAATTTATCTTTTTTCTCCTTAAATTCGTCAGTAAATAACATTACCATCCAATATTGTGTCCAGCGGATTTTCTGTTGGTTGTTCGGGCTACAAGAGATATTTGTAAACTAGCATAATTGTAAAGTAGCATAATTGTTTTATGTACTCTGAAATCGAAATCACAATTAATCTTGAAGAAAGGTATAGAAAATAGCAAATTATAGAATGGCAACGATAACAACACTGTAGAACCCATATCATATAGAGACAATCTTTGCTGAAATAGCGGTATCTATGATTAAATTATAGTATACACTTCCAAGACCGATCTTTCAATGACGTCACTCAGCGGTTCCAAAAAGTGCCAACAACTTTATTTTTGCACTTTTTGGTCAATCATTTCAACACTTTTTACCAAAAACTGAGTTTGTTACGTTCCCCGAAAATGTTGAGCCAAAAAGGTCAAAATTCAAATTAAATTTGATACCAAAAATGGATTCTCTAACTCATTTCATTTACACAAATGTATACTTTTATATACACCACGTTATTAGTTCAAAAGTGCCAGCGCTTCATGAATATATGCTTCAAATATTTACATAAAATATACAGTCTTTGTGGAAATAATTTTTGTAGTTCCACATGCTCTCTGTATAGACCTACCATACCATGTGTTTGGGATATCTACACCTAGCACATAAAGTCCCTGACCAGGTGCTTTGAGGTTGGCTTATTCAAAATATATAATCGGTACCAGAAATCTGAGATATAAATTAAATGAGCAAACTTCTTCACCGCAGTTTGATACCTCATTCAACAAAATCGAATGGATACTTTTAAAGTTATGGCGAGTTCAATGACTTCCCATAACAACCGCAAAGTTGCACTAGGTATAGGAAATCATTGATTTGTGTGTGATTACTGTCATAACTGTGTGCTATCTGAACGCGCCAGATGAATGGGTCTGGAGTGATAACCGCAATTTGCGGGACAAATGGTGTGACTAGCTGTGAAGAATAAAAGTCTTAGCTGATTAGCTGTGAGTTTTTCAGTGCGTAATCACACACAAATCAATGATTTCCTATACCTAGTGCAACTTTGCTGTTGTTATGCGCGGTCATTGAAATCGCCATAACTTTAAAAGTATCCTTTCTATTTTGTTGAATGAGGTATAAAACTGCGGAGAAAAAATTTGCTCATTTAATGTATATCTCAGATTTTTGGTATTGATTATCTATTTTGAATTAGCTAACCTCAAAGCACCTGGTCAGGGACTTTATGTGCTAGGTGTATTTGAAATACATGTGTTCCCAGGGACACTACCGGGTGGTTCAAAAAAAAAGTTGACCCAAGTTCAAGGCAATTTTTCAACCACATTTAAAGTTTCAGAGAATTTCTGTTTACTTAGTCTTGATCAGCAGTAAGTTTTGAAATTATCCTGATAAAATGGTACATTTATCATGGCTGGGTCTTCAGATATGGTTCATTACATAAAGCATGCACAAAACTGCCTTGGCCACGGGAGCGTCCTTTAGTAGAGATGGAATGCACAAAGTGGACTTAAAATGAGGAGAAAAAGAAAAAAGGAGACATCTGAAACATCTGTCTGGTGCTTGACATTACCTACCTATACGTATCTACGTTTCTTTGTTGAATGTAAATAGCACATAAGCATAGAGATTGGGATACTTTGTCAGGGCGGGCTTTTCAATTCTGAAACTAGAGAATGCTGTTTTGTTTAAGAAACAAACTAAATGACGCTCCTGTGGACAAGTCAGTTATGTTATGTAAATGTTTTCTGTAATGAACCATATCTGAAGAACCTAACAAGCTAAACGTGCCATCTTTTCAGGATAATTTCAAAACTTACTGCTGATTAAGACAAATTAACGCAAATTCTCTGAAACTTTAAATGTGGTTGAAAAATTACTTTGAACTTGGGTCAACTTTTTTTTGAACCACCCGGTACACGCACGGCTGGTTTACACTGGACAAATTGATCGGTAACGCGGCTTTTTTCACAGAGAATGACAATATCATCTATTCATCTTATTTTCGTAGACTTGACTGTTTAGAGCAATAAGACTTGCGATTTTTACAATTTATGGCAACGAAGACTCCACTGTATTTACTGCTGATTTATCAGAAGGGACCCCACCATCTCTAATGAGATATGGCAAATTATCACATCACCTGTATTGAAGCCATGGCTTCTATACAATTTTGTTCATAGTGGAATTTTTGCCTGAAATGTTCAAAAAATAGCTAATTTGAAACTCTTCTCATTTTCATCCTTGCACAAACGTCCGTTGTTGAGCGAGGTCACTCGTGCTGGCTGAAAAAGTAAATAGCAACCATTTTGCGTGACATGCTCGCTGACTGCTTTGAATGCCACACTAAACATAGCTGCTATGTGCATGTGTGTCATGAGAATAGTGTTGTACATAGCCTATTGGTTACTTTAAGGCAGCTGAATTGTTTTTAACTTGTGATGTATGTTGTGTTATGTTTCCCTAGGAAAAAAAGATCCTTACTTCATGATTTAAAACACTGATGATTGTTATAGGTATAGAAACACTTCAATAAAAAACACTTCGTTGTTGCACGCCATGTTTTTTGTTTCCGTAGTTGATATGGTGTCAGATTTGTCACCTACGTAGCCGAAAATAGATAGTTTAAAACCTCCTAAAGAAATGTGTTGGGAGGGGAATGTTTCAGAGAACTGGAAGAGATGGCTTCAAGCTCTGGAAATTTACTTTACAGCTAGCGAAATCTCAGCAAAGTCCAACAAAGTCAGAATTGCTTCTTGTTTACACATCGACGGCGAGCAAATGATCTCAGTGTACATCACCTTTAAATGGGCGTATGATGAAGAAAAGAACATATATATATGACAAAGTCATCTAGCCACTGTGAGCTACGCAAAACATTACGTACATAGGACATAAATTCTTTACAAGAAAACAAGGTGAAGGAGAATTGATATATCATCATGTGACTCGATCCTTTTAAAAATATTGAGCAAAAATATGTGAATTTGCCCAATCTGAAGAAAGTTTACAAAAGACATCTTGGTTGTTGGGGTAAACAATAATACCGTCAGAAATAGGCTGCTTAGAGTAGATGATCAAAAGCTTGACAGGGTTGTGGACATTTGCAGAGCCAGGGAAGTGTCTGAAACACAAATGCAGTCTTTTAATCAAGACAGCAAGGCCATGTCTGAGTAGGTCAATGCTGTAGGCCGAGATAACTCATTTCACTAAAAGGTGCGTCACAAACCGAGGCAGTATCATGCTTTCTGTCAGAAGTGTAATAACTATTCCAGAATAGGACATTTTGCGAAAGCTTGCAGATCAATGGCAACTGGTCCAGCGCCTTCAACGTCAGGTAACAGTAGCAGTCAAGGTCAAGGTCAAGGTGGTGCAAAGCCAAAGCAAGGTCAAAGTCGACGTGGTAACCGAAACAGGTCATCGAATTGATCATCTCAAAAATTAAGTGGTGAAAACAAAAAACCTTGGATGTATTTTTAATTATATTTGTTTTAGTTAAATGGGAAATTGAATTACTCTCTCAAATTCGATACTCAGATTATTCTGACATTATTCGTTCAACGTAAGTAGACAATAAATACTATGCTAAATACTTGTTTTTTTATAAGGGACGAAAACAACAACTAACTCTCCATAGATCTGCTGATGGTAATAAAATGAAATAGTTATTACCAGGGCGTCAATCCTTTTTGAAATGTGTGGGGGGGGGGGGGGGGGGGGTACTTTATGAATACGGCGTGGGGTTCAGGCGGGGATTAAGGGGGCAGCTATAGGTGTTCTGGCTCTGGGAGGGCTCTCCTGGGACATATTTCAAATTACACATTTTCTTCTCATACATTTTTCTTCATTTTTTATCATATTGGTAGGGAAAAGAATAGCTGGCTATTTTGTCTGAAAAAGTCATGTTCTAGCCACTGTTGGTCCAGTTTAAAATGATTTGTTGTCTGTTTATGTGCATATTTTCTGTTTCTGTACATTTCATATGAATATGTTCAGATAATTTAATACTCTATCCTATGTTCATTTAAACTGGTTCATTTCTTCGACTTATGTAGATATTTTGATTTTCTGCCAAATTAGTGATTCATCGACTGGGCGGTTTTTCAATGAAAATGGGCTACTTATATTTGTAGACATTTTTTTAACTGATTCTCGCACACTGCGCATACCGTATGAATGCATTTTGGACGCATTAACGCTATACATGTGCAAAATGCTTACAATATTCAATGTGCAATACAAAAATTACAAATTAAGTATTTTTTTTATTGCTACTCGTGAGCCTCATATCAATCAATAATAATAATCCTAATAAGTTCGTATATTGGCACGATTTGACGGTATTTGACATGCTGATTAAATAATTTATTACTTCGACGTCACAACAACCCCAAATTGGGAAATATAACCTATTATTTTGAAAATACGCTGAACTCAACCCAGATCTTAAAAAGATGCATAAATGATTGCCGTATCGATTACATTGAATAAAACACTTCGTTCGACGCCATTAAGGTGATCAATTATCCGTTGCTGTAAAGACGTGTGCGTAATGCGTGTAATGTTGCACCTTTGAAACCCGGGTCTGGACCAATTTTATTAAGTGGAGTCGGTGATGAGTATAATGAATAATTCAACGATAGCTATTTTTGTCAGTAAGAGGATCAGATGGTTTATAAAGTGTGAAAATACGCTGAACTCAACCCAGATCTAAACAATAGGCCTAAATGATTGCCGTGTCGATTACATTGAATAAAACACTTCGTACGACGCCATTAGGGTTATCAATTATCCGTTATTGTAAAGACGTGTGCATAATGCGTGCAATTTTTTACTCTTGATACCCGGGGCTGGACCAATTTGATTAAGTGGAGCCGGTATTGAGTAAATGACGTATAATGAATAATTAAACGATAACCATTATTGTCAATTCATATATTGTGGGCGTGGTTTTGGATGTCAACAGGGCCTGTTGAACAGGCAATTGGATTGGTTTGCGGCTGATTTTCAGCCGATACGCAGTATGTAAGAAGAGACAATCAGGGCCGTAAGACACTTTTTCAAAGGGGGGGCGTTTTCCAAAACAAATCACCAGAAGATTTTTGTGATTCAAATATGCGCGAAAATTTTCGAATTTGCACCTAATTTGTGCACGATCGAGGTACATTTTGGCTCTAAACAAGCTTGTAGCAAAGAATATTGCACTTTGGGAAGACAAATGCGCGCGTAGCGCGCGAAATTTTTTCATCTGTGTACAAATTTTCCGGGGAAGATTTTCAAAGGGGGGCGATCGCCACCATCGCCCCCCCCCCCCCCCCCTTCTTACGGGCCTGACAATGGTACATAGTTTGGGGCGGGGCTTTTCATTCGAATAATAATACCTTCAGTGCGTATGGTCATCGCGAAGCATTGTGCGTATAACGCAGGGATTTCATGTGTGCGTGTGCTAAGAACGCGATTAATTCGAAGCAGGAAGTTGGTAAATAGCTCGCTGGATTCGCCGATTTTATAAAGGGGCAATTTGATACCCGGGGCTGGACCAATTTGATTAAGTGGAGCCGGAATTGAGTAAATGACATATAATGAATAATTAACATAAACACAATAGGTTTCAGACACTGACTAAAATCTGTCAATTATTTGGCTGGACATGTAATATATTGAATATGGGTTGATTGATACATTTGCGTATATCTCGGCAATGCCAGCATAAAAACAGATAACACTTGGCACATAGTTAAAACAACACACACTTATGGTTGCACACCACCAAATACATCTCCCATAGGGTTACACGTGAAATGCACACTTTTAAAATGGATATTTCTCGACGTTATAAGAAACTGGTAACTTGAAATTTGGTTTCAACTTGAAGATGAACGCCATGACTACTAACTCAACAACTCATATATGGGGGGTAACCGGCATAATTTTGAGCTAGAGCCTTTTCAAAAAGTACGAGTTGAGTTTTCCCGGTCACACGCAATTGTTGATTAAGATTATTGCGTCAGATACCGGAAATGACCTGAACACAAATGTCTCTGTTAAAATATTAAAAAATCATCATTGCATCAATTTTTTTGGACCTGAAGAACGCTGATGTGTCTGTCAAAATTCACACTATATTAATTTCGCCATAACATGTAGTAAATACCCTAATTTTAAACTGTAATTTACAATAGGTCTCCCATTTCGGCACAGAAACGGGCCGGTTTTGGACTTTTGCCTCAAAGGGGGTAGGGCCAGACGTTATTTAGTGGTGTGAAACCTTATCTCTGTTTGATACTCTTTTTGGATCTGAATTCCCTAATGCAAACAAGAAGGAACCATCTCAAATGCGCTTTTATTTAGCAAAATCCGCAATAATATACCTTAGAAAACAACAAAGGATAAAAAACAATGGAGGTATTATAATTTAGTAAATTGTTGTGGGATGTAAAGCAATAATAGTGGGGATCTTAAAAGGAGCTGTTCATCAAATTTCCTCAAACCATTGAAATTATGTGACGATTACTTTAACAATACATATCTAGTAGCTCTAAATATATCAGTAATAAGAGAGGTTGTGGCAGCCATCTTTGAACGATACATTCATGTATATCTTCTTATTGACTATCACAATATTTTTACACATTGATTTAAGCATTTTTCATTATTTCTGATTAGAATTTGAAGGCACACTAAGCTGTTATCGGGTAAATGTCATCATTTTAGACATTTTTGGCCCAGTTCAAAATGATCTGCCGTCTGCGCATACACATATTTTCTGCAGGTTCCATGCGAATAAGTTCAGATAATTAGTCAACTATCATATGGAATCTCCCAAACTGGTTAATTGCTTGGATTTTTCCTAAATTGTTTGATTTTCTGCAATATTAATGATTCAATGACTGGGCATTTTTCAATGAAATTGGCTATTTGAAATACTGATATTTGTATACTTTTTATTCAATTGCCTCTCCTTACTTTTTTAGACCTGCAGAAAATATGCGCGCTGAGCGCGCAACATTTTTCAGTTTTTGGACTAAAATGGTTATGGCAAACTGTCCTGAAGCTTTCTTGTTAAGCTTAAATAATGAAACATTGAAACTAATACGCGCGAAGCGCGCAAATATTGGCATTTCTAACATTTAAATGTTCAAGTATGACGTTTTTGACGGTTTGATACTGCATAGTTAAATACATATCAAGTCAAAACCAAATCGTATGGTTTGAGGGCCATTATAATGTTAAACCCGTAGAAAATATTTTTCAGTTTTTTAACTAAATTGAAAACTGGTTGAAGCCTACTGATACTATAAATAAAGCTTAAATAATGAAACATTGAAACAAATACGCGCGAAGCGCGCACAATTTTGTATTTCTAACAGAAAGGGTCTAGTATAACGTTTTTAACATCCCCATGTAATATTTGGTTTGGTTCGAGAACATTATATTGTTGTTACCTGTAGAAAGAATGCGCGCAAAGCGCAAAAAGATTTTCAGATTTTAAGCTAAAATTGTCATGGAAACACTTTCCTGAAGCCATCTTGTTTAGTTGAATAATGCTAACAAACCATGGTCAAATGTTCAATATAGGCATGATAGGCATGTCCGACATCGACATATACAATATAATAGACCTATACCATTACGTGAGATATCGATTGTGCCCCTGGTGCAAACACAAATTCCGGTCTCACGCAAATAACGACAGTTGTGCTTATTGTCTTAATTATAATTGCATTGACACCTAAACGTAGGAGTTGGACTTACTTTTGCGATAGACTGATAGTGGGCTTGCTGAGTTTACAATCAGTACAACGAGAGCAATTGGCCTACATCAACTTACATAATTATAGGCGAATTATTTAATATCTCGTAACCTATGTGCCAACATGATTGGCCATTGGCGACATTATTGACTTGGGTTTGCATTGACAACGACAATGATATAGGCCTATTTAGTATAATTAAAGAGCAATACCAATGTATAATGAATAATTCAACGATAGCTATTTTTGTCTGTGACAGTATGTAAATTCACGTAGATTACTTAAGATCGAACGAGACTTCACGATGGGTCGTAGGGGCGTTTGTCGAGCAAAGAGAAGTTGTCACAATGAAATAAAACCAGAGATGACCGTAGAAATATATTATACCACTAAACTTTAATAATCACACTATCAATGTAAATAAAAATGTAAGTAAACTAGATGTACAGAAATGGAGCTGGAGATAAGTTGGACTTGTTACTTTGCTGACTGGATGGAGAGTTACAATTAAATGGGTAGCAGTTGTTGCCTAGTTACTTGGTAAACACATATAAACAAAACCTAAATTAAACTCTACAGAAATGAATACATTACTCCAACACAATACAATATATTTCTATAACTTTAAACTTTAGGACTGGTGAAAGAGATTACTGCCCAGTAAAGCTTTGAAGTGGATAGACCAGTTGATTGGCTTTGACTTTCAACAGGACTTCCCAAAACATAATAATAGAACTAATCATAATGATTAGGATTAAGTGTGAATGGCCTACAATTGACAATACATTTAGATTTCAATAAAACTCTTGAGCCAGGAATAAACTATAAAACATCAATAGACTATGGCAATAAAACAATTGTGAAATTAGAGTAAAACTTCTGATGATCAACTCTATGGTCAAAGTGCCAAAATAAAACCAAAGTTTCAAAAATACCAATGCTACGAGGACTTGTAATATAAAACATGAGGTATAATTATAATAGAATGAAACAATTTAATAATATTACTGAACATAAATTAATGCTATGGAAGTAACTGTTACATGTCAGTAAGAGGATCAGGCGGTTAATATTGTGTGTGAAAATACGCTGAACTCAACCCAGATCTAAACAATAGGCCTAAATGATTGCCGTGTCGATTACATTGAATGAAACACTTCGTATGATGCCATTAAGGTCATCAATTATCTGCTATTGTAAAGACATGTGCATGATGCGTGCAATTATTTTCCCTTGAACCCGGGCCCTGGACCGATCTTATCAAATTGAGCCAGCGTTGAATAAATTATGTATAATGAATAATTCAACGATAGCTATTTTTGTCAGTAAGAGGATCAGGCCAGGGGTTTGCCTCTCAGCTTGCCGATCGGGTCCACTTTTAAATTAAAATTTAGTCAGCATAGAATTGATGGCGCTATACTGATAAGGCGTGATTGTAGCAGACGATGGTAGACACGAACGGTCGTTAATTTTGAATTTACATTACTTTCAATGTAACAATGGATTTTGCCGGGATTTTGATTATATGACCATATAAAATTCATCACACGTTGGAACTAAATTATTTCATCCAAAAACCGCTGGAGTTGGATAACCAACTCCAGTGTCAGTATCATTTTTTGACAGCAAGCTGTTTGTAAATATACCGCGTGCACAGCGCCACCAATTCTATGCTGACTAAATTTGACGTCATACGCCGGTCACCGACGCATTCCAGACGATTATCATAATTTATTCAAATATTCAAAAGGACCGTTTTCGCTACGTACGTTAGTATACGACTTTCCTATCCCAAAATTAATAGTATCCCTGATCAGGCGGTTAATAAAGTGTGAAAATACGCTGAACTCAACCCAGATCTAAACAATAGGCCTAAATGATTGCCGTGTCGATTACATTGAATGAAACACTTCGTACGATGCCATTAAGGTTATCAATTATCTGTTAATGTAAGACGTATTTTTACCCTTGAAACCCTGGCCTATTTTATTAAGTGGAGCCGCTAGTCGGTGTTGAGTATATGACGTACATGTATAATGAATAATTAAACGATAGCTATATTTTTGTCAAGAGGATCAGACGGTAATATAAGTGTATGACGTACAGTAAAATGATCACCTATTGTAATCTACTCATATACAATATGTATCCACTAATTTCGCTGGTGGTTTTTTTGTGCCCACAAACTTAATGAAACGTTGCCAGGAAACGTATTTAATCATAAACTGTTTTTTTCATAATTCCAAAATATCTGTGGACAGCAATTGTGGTGTTTTGATGAATTCAGAAATGTGCACATACGCCTTTCCAACATGATTATAGAGTAATTTCCAAATACTATTCCTAAGCTTCTTGTATTAGAATAGGAGTGGGGCTATACAGGGTCATATAGTTCACTTCATCAGAACAAAGTGAGCACCCGTTAATTTGATGACTTTTATCCTACTGAATATGTTTTTGGAGAAAAAAGAAAGAAAACAATCGCAAAATCCAGGTTGCCCCATCCAAAAAACTCCAAAAACAGTGTTTTGATCATAACTCAGTCATATGGGGAAATGGAATAATATTAAGCAATTTTGATCTTTCTAAGCTTTTTGTTTTCCTGAATATGGCATTTTTAGTATAAAATTGGACTGTGTGGGCACTGTACCGTTGAAACTCCTTTTCCCACTATTAGCCGCTTTAGGTGACTTTGGTAACGGTGCCTTGTTCGAAGCGAAAAAAGCACCAATTCCACTCGAATTTCCACTCGATTTTAATAAACACAAAACGATAAAATAACTGCTAAATAATCCACAGGTAGGTATTCACCATGGAGAGAAAAATTATTCACAGATATTCATTATAAAGCGTGTTTCTATCATCACCAATAACCCCTTTTAGGGTGTTTCTATTCAGCACCAAAAGGTGGTTATACAGCGTGTCCCAAACAACTGGGTTCAAAAGTTTGCGAGCTTATAACGAAATACGTAGGAATCGTGGATAATTTATATTTATGGATATCAAATAAATATACCTGACCTTAATTGGGTAAATTCAGAGACCAATCCAATGTAAATTTTTTGAAATACAAAGATTTGAATAGAGCGTGGTCAGAACCCATTTGTCCCGATTTAAGGAATAAACCACCCGTGCGTTGCATGAAAATGTGGAGTATTCCCGGAACCCGGCATGGGGTGTATTCTCCGAAAGAACTTAACAATAACTCGGACTATAACAAAGAACTTTATTTTAACGTTTATGTAAATAATGAACTTGTATTATTGCAATATGACCAAGATAATTTTGTTTACTGCCCAAGTCTTTGTAAACAATGAATGCAAAGGCAAACCTTTGATGAAGTCACAACAATGCGCAATTGCAACACATCGGGGTGTTCCTTGAAAAGTGGGACAAATGGGTTTTGACCACGCTCTATTAAAATCTTTGTATTTCAAAAAGTTTATATTGGAATAATTACAGAATTTAACCAATTAAGGTCAGGTATATTTTGTTTAATATCCTTAAATATAAACTATCCATGTTTCCTACTTTTTAAGTTATAATAAGCTCGCAAACTTTTGAACCCAGTTGTTTTGGACACGCTGTACAGCAAAAGGTGGTATTGCCGGAAGTTCACCAAAATACGCGCAAGGCAGACGTTTCCAAGCAAACCGTCACGCTATACGCCCATCTTAGTAACCCGCGCGTGAGCGCACCGAGAAAAATGTATTCAAGCGTGGCGCGTGCATTCAAGCGTGTCACCACTAAAATAAACGCCTCCTGTTTCTATTCAAGATCACCACTAAATCACCTCCAATAACCCAGAAACCCATTTATTTTGGTGGAAATGGAGGTGGCAAAAAGGGGTAATCTCGTGTTTCTATTCAGGCCATCACCCCACTTACCCCACTCACCCCCAATTACCCCCAGTCACCCCTAATAACCCCCTTTTGCGTTCGAATAGAAACAGGGTTATTTTGATTTAATTAGAAAAGATTTTTCAAATGGTGGCCATTTTGAAACTCCAAGATGACGCTAATGAAAGATTGAATATGTTTGATAATAATATCATGTCGCTTTATTACACTGTTAATGCAATAAGTATTGTCGAATTATACTCAAATTGCCGCCATTTTGATATGCTAATTTCTCAGGTCGCCCACACCTTACATTTTTGGCATCATCACTTTTCTTGAAGTAAAGGTATATACTATCATATAATAACAAACGAGGGGATGTTTAACATTTGATGGGTATATCGAAAACTAGAGGACTTTTATGGCCAATTTTGCTCTACTACAACACCGCCGGTACGCAGTATTTAACCTCTAAATGAAGTATCTCCTAAGGCGACCATGAATATCAAAAGTCACATTCGGTTGCATGCCCTGTAAAGTTTGCTTGTAACTCCGTTTTTCAAGCGTTGCAGTGGTAATATATCTCAACCTTCTATATCTTATTTGTCTGAATTATTACACCACCTGTTATTGCCTATACGCTACTTGCACGTACAGATGGAACCAGTGAAAGCGAGGCTATCCCCTAACCACGCACTATCACGCACTATCACGCCACACTGCGTCGTGGTTTCACGCAGGTTTGTGCATCGCGTGACGCGGTTGGGCGCGAGCCCGCTGAGGGGAGAGCCTCGCTTGCATTCTAAAATGACGATGGCGTGCAAGTAGCGTATAGTACCACTACCAGCAGTTACCATCACGACCAGAAGGCAATTAACAGTCCTGCCAGTAGTCTTGCCAAACTCGCATTTCAGTAGCCACATTGGGCTAATTTTCAAAACCAAAATTTGCTCTAGAGATGCTATTATTATCACAAATGTTATCTTTTGATTTTAAAACATCTGAAATAGCACTAGGTTGTACAAAATGTTATCAACCAGCATGAGTGTCCAGGCATGAGGAGCCCCACTGCTAATTACCTAATTTGTTACTAGAGGCAATTACCTCATGATAAGGATACGGAACAAAACGAAAAAGGGAATCAATACAGGAAAGACTTGCACAAGTTTACAAAGAGGTATAATAACTTAAATCACCGATAGAAGTTTCTTGAAAATCCTTGAAAGGAAAGTTAAAATTATATATTAATAATAACAAAAATATTAAAACATATTTGAAGTCTCAAGAAATCAAACTGAAATTGTGGAAAATAACACGATTTCTGAAATCTCAAACACGCTTATTGACAAGCCCTGCGTGCATTTTAACCACTCTAGATGTATCAATGGGTGGTCCGATGGCCTACACTCCGGGCCTAGACTGACAACCTGTCACAAAATAGTTGCAAAGTTCACTGGAATCGTCAATTTCAACAACAAAGAACATGTCGAAAAAATATGCTCGATCGTACCAAAAAGGTAATCATTTGCTTATTTATCGCTCGAGTTGTAGTATCAACGATTATGGTATATCGTATACCATGCATACCGCTCATCACAAATGCACCGTAACTGTTACGTGCATCGCCCAACACTTGTTTACGATAATTACATGCTAAATAGACCACCGTAAAGCAGAAATCATAAGCGTGAGAGTCACTTTTATTTATGCTAAGTCTGGATGTTAAACGAGTTCGTCAGTTGAAACGTCAGAAGAATTGCCATGATGTCATACAGGGTGTTGATAAGTATGCCCATACACCAAAATGTTGATAATAATCATTGCGTAGTCAATTTATATTGGCCCTTTTTTGATGACTTTGACCAAGCTTGGCCGATCTGAGATCGTCGTCTGCATGCGTTATATAGCGCCATCCCTTGAAGATTCGGAGCAATTGATGCATTGGGAGTTCAGTGTGCGGGATGGTTCCTCATACATAGCTTTATATCTCCCTAACTGACTTTTACCAAAATAATGCCATAGCAACAGTAACTTTTTGCTAAGCAATTTTAGCTACAAATGATCCAAAATCAAGGTCCCCTAATATATTTATAATCGCTTCCTTCAAGAGAAAAGGCCAACTCCCGAGGAAAGTAATGTGCTTTTTCCACAACGCACTCTAGTTAAGAGCGCCATTCTGTTGTCTATATACCGATTTACGCCGCAATTGTATCAGAATATGAATTTGGTCGTAGGGGCTTATTTAACCATTTGCGTACCGTTAATGTGCCATTACGCTGTTTTAAATATTGCATACAAGTCTTCACGAATGCTTCCAAGAGCATCTCTTTCTAGGAAAATCCTTTGTAAAGTCTCGTTATGCGTTTTATTTGGATTCTTGTGACCATTTTTCGAACGTTCTCAAGCGTAGATATGTACCAAGGTTTATGACCGACAGTCGAGGTCATTACTATGTGTAAAATAACTGTCATGATAGGACAAATCTGATAATTCGTCAGAATATTTACCGCAGACACGTTATATCAGCCTTTATATTGTCGTTCAATGACCGCTTGTGCACAGTTCGAGACCATATTATATAGAACAGATTATGCCAGGCCAATATGTGATGAGCGAATCCGTTTCCCGACCTTGTGTGTCATAGGTCATTTTCCTCAGCGATGTCTTAGATAAATTAAAGTAACACTCCGAACTCCGATATTACTTTATATAAAATAAAACACAACATTCCAAAAGACAAGACCTGAATAGCAACAAAGTTGGTAAAATACACTAAACACGAAGTAGTTTTCTTGAAACCATAAAATAATGCATTTTAAATCTTAGCCTAGAATCTTTTATTGAAATTCTCAACTCGAGCAGTATATCACACGTAATTGTGGTTCTCACTTATTTGTGTTATCTTACTAACATAAGTCATAGGTCTTACGCACTGCAACAGGCAATTGATCATCTGTAGACTTGAGGAATCTGCCTTATTTTGTGACTGGTGGTCTCAGTCATTGCTATGGAAGTACGGGGATCCTCAAATGACAGGGACCAAGGAGAGGATCATGTGCAAGAAGCAGAAGAGAGCCCAGGGTCGAAAAAGTTGTAATGTAATCATCCGTGTGAATTCGCTATCAAAAACTACACTTAACGCAGATTTTCAAAGAAGGAAAAAGTGACCCTTAACCATGTTAACATGGATTACTTACTGCTCGACGAGATCTCAAGCATTGTCAAGACTGAAAAATTAATCCGAAAAAACCCTGTATGAAGTAATTGTGTGATCCAGTTTTGTTAATAAACTTTCCATTTTCGAATATTTGTATAATGATGACACGTGACTATCGGCCTAATCAACCCTTAGCGCGGACTGAGGTTGTAACAGACTCTCTGAATTTGTCGATGTTGTGTTCGAAAAAGCACATTTAATCTGCGTGTTCGTTCACGTGGATGATTACAACATTATACCTGATTGCTCCTCCCCCTCCTTCTGGGGGGAGAGCGGTACTGTTCTATATATAAATTGCAAAACCAACTTGCCCGTGCGTAAGCCTTCCAGACACCCAACCCATTAACCATCAATATCGAATCCTAATCGCCAGTTAAGTAAACACGTGAATTTATTTGTTCAATTTGAATTCTATTTCGTCTAAACCGGCGCCCAGCTATGCCAATTGTGGAATACTATAAAATAACCGCACACAAAAAAGTAATTGCGTGATATTTGTTTTTGGTCTCTCTTGTCCGTCGAACAATTTAGGAATATATTCTGATCGCAGCGTTCTTCCGGGGTTCATGTATGCTATGTTCAAAGATAAAGATGTACACTTACCAAACCCTATACAATAGAATCGTTGAAAAAACCCTTGAGAGTAAGACTCACCCGATCCTTAAAGACATCTATCACGGATGCTTAGAAAATATCGGCATTTCAAACAAATGAAATAAAATAAAAAGGATATATTCTGCCGCTTTAAAACCCTTTACATTCATATCAGTAATGCTAGTGTTCAAATTATCATCTCATTGAAAAGAAAATACCCTAATTAGCTTTTTAGTTCAGGTCTGCATATTTGAAACCAAATGATTATGCTATTAAAGTAGCACATATATTTGGCTTTCATTTAAAAGATATTAAATTCGAACATTGCGTAGTAGAGCCCGGTATTTTAAAGTCAATCCACGGAATGGTAATAACACATATTTCTTGAAAGATTAAAAAAACATTTTTTGTGTGATCATGGCTGGTTGATTCAGAGATGCCACTAGGTATCAATGGAAATGATAAACGACTTAAAAAGCCACGTTAGTGCTGGAAACAAAATCTTGAAATGACTGAAAATAAATTCAAATGTGTAATTTGAGTACAACCCTGAGTTAAAGAAGAAAAAATCTCTAAAAAGAGACATCCCAGCTGATTTAAGAAAGCGCGCTTCAATAGAAGGATGAACGGCGTGATAATTGGACCATCCCTTGCTCTTTATATCCCAATGGTCGAGTTTTAAAATGCTTTTTTTGAATGAAAGAGAAATAAATAGTCTTTTCAGCACGACAATTGGTTTTGAATATGCATGCCCGAAATAAAGTGCCCGTTCTATTCGACTCGCCCTGTATGCTGCTATATGATGAGGAAGTCACAAATAAATGAAAATGATTATAAGTAATGGCATTTTCAACCTTTTTATGTTTATAAATGAGTTTGTATGTGGCTCTCTTTGAACTCTTTTATATGGCATCTAGGACGGCTCAAATTCAATTAATCTAGGTTCTATAAATGCAACAAATATTGCCTAGACTAATATTTGAAGTCTCGTCGTTATGTGATACAGTTACGTCTGTAATAATTATATTCTTATTGTTCACTGTCATCCGATAATTTGATAAATAATATAAGTCAATATTGTTGAGATCTCAGATTCAACAAACTGCACACTATTTCACTTTACTTCTACAACTTTATTTCTCCGCTAACTTGAACTCTACTAGGACGACTCCATTACAACAACTGACAAACATGTACACATATATTATTCTACAATATGGATGGTCACTGCATAATTAACATAATGTCAAAGGTCACCTATACAACATGTATATAAGATAAATTCAGGCCCTATGACACCATAAACTATTACCCAATGAGAATGAAGGAAGCGGCCTTACAATTAATACAACAGGACCCCAGCAACAGTTAAGTGGGAGGTCTAAGTACTAGACAGCTAAACAAATGGTGTTAATGTCACTTAAACATATAACAATAGAATTGATGTTCAAAGGGAGGATAAACCCATGGCACCAGATTATCTACAGGGATTATCCATGACTTAATGGTGTTGACACTAGGTGTGTCCTATAAAAGCACTTCAATTGACTTCCTAATAACTAAGCCTAATTACTCTACATAATGTACAATCCAGAACCCAACAATATAATCTATCTACAGGGTGTCCCAAAAGTCTATGCACGACTTTGAAGCTTTGTATTTCACAAAATATAAGTCGTATTGAAAATATGAATACATATTTAGAAAGAGGAGAGGTGGGAAATAATTTTGATACCAAACATTGGAGTAAAATCTGTTTGTAATGCCACCCTAGAAGTAAAATATGTATTACGGCAAAAATGTAATTTTATACTTCGGAGGAATAAAGTTCATAAATCCATACCTATTGAGATTAACAAAAAGACAGGTAGAGTTGGTTACACGGAATTTGATCTGTCAATTGTAATATTTAAAATTTTGCATTACAGTGATCCCATCATCTGTCCTCCGCCGCTTGAATGTTTTGTTTGATCTGAATCTTGTATGGACACTTCTTCAAGTCCTTACGCAAACTTCTGTGAACAGTTGATCTTTTAATCTTGTTTTCTGCGGAAAGTCGGCGAATAGATCTCTTTGGACTTTTGACTGCTGCATATCTTATGACATCAACATGATCAATGTAACTTGCTGATCTGCCAGTCTTTCTACCACATCGAGACAAATCATGCACAATTCCTGTTTTCAAAAATGTATCTACCAACTTCAGAATGGGTATTCTTCCTGGTGCGCGTTTCACTTCGAAATGTTTTCTGAATTTTTGTTGAGTAAGTTGAACTGAATTTGTTTCAGCGTAGAACCATACAATTTGTATTCGCTTATCTATGCTGTAAACCATCTTGAATGAAGACTTTTGCTGTGCAATGTTGTCAACTACGCCTATTTATGTTGTGAGTGACCGAGTTTGGTAATAACATCAATGTTGCAAGGTAAGCAGTGAATTGTGACTAATGCGCAACGTTGCTTTCATAGTGTTAATTTATGCGCACCTGATTTTAGCAACAATGTGTGGTATTTGGTATGGGTGGGTCTGGCACACGGCCAAAAAACTTACAACAGTTTTAAAATGTTGTGGATTCACCGATAGGGTTGTGTTTGGTATCAAAATAATGTCCCAAATCTCGTCTAATAAAATATGGTTAAATTTATACCATAGGATTTATATTTTATGAGATATGACTCTTCAAAAACGTGCATAGACTTTTGGGACACCCTGTATAATAGCAAACTAGGTCAAATATCACTTGCCAAAAGTAGGTCATTTTTGGTAAGTTTAACTTGTGGATGATACTTTAAACAGGGCACATAACAACTATGGAACAAATAACGTAACACGTAGTTGACATCTAGAGGGCGACATTCTGTTTTTGTGCAAAATACCAGACGACGCTGGACATAGGCGTATTCACGAGTATTCAGGTTAAAATATGCGAACGAGGTTACCTGATCAAGTGAATGGGACGACCGCTTAACAACGGTTTAAATTCAAAAAATAGCATTTACAATTGGGATGATTAGCCATCCCGAACGGTTTTGGATTGGAAAAATTTTCTTCTAACCTATGATGAATTTTATGGGGTCATATAATCAAAATCCATTGTTACATTGAAACCAACGGAAATTCAAAATTAACGGCCGTCCGTAGCCACCGTCGTCTGCAAAATACACTGCATGTGAAGATTTCTCGTGTTTCCAAAGGCCATCAGTTTGCATTACAACACTTAACGCTATGGTCCCCCTGTAGCCATAGTCCGGCCTCCATAGACGTACATGTACACGGAATGAAGCGTGAAACAAGTGTTGCGTTTAGAGATGAATGTTCTACTAACCAACCTTAACCTATAATTTAATGTTCAGGGCGGACTATTTCTCCATGAGACCATGTCTTCTGCTACACTGGCAGTAAGTGTATACGAAGCACATATAACTATCCGTGTTTTGAAAATATTATATCGTTCAAAAGAAAAGTTTACTTGTGGACGAAACAACTACTACTGGTACATACACATTACAAACTTATATGTCGGTCTCATGTTGTAATTTCATATTTTTCTGGTTACAAGTGTAGAAGCGTTCAGACCTCTATGTAAAGAGAACCAAAGGAAAATTTGGTGAAAATGGGATGTTTTGTAAGATTTGTTATCCCTTATACAATTATTCCGTAGGTTAACCAGCTTCGGAGGTACTTTAGTACATTTTCTCTAATAATTTTTAAAACAAACATCTTTCTGACTTGATATGTTTGCAGGGGTAATGAGACAAATAAGGACTTTCTTCTAATTAAGACGGGGGAAAGTAAAATTGATCGGGTTTACCATTGTTACTAACCTTTACACGACTAAGGGGCTGAAAGCAGGCAAATTTCTTTTCGTCAGAGCTGAAACATAAACATTAAATAGCACGATAAGATCTAGAGGATATCGTGAAGCTGCTGACTTCCCAGAGAATAGCAATAGAGCTGCTTAAACATGTTAAAGTGAACCGTCACGAGAGTATGACTAGGACACTGAGAATGTAGAGAAAAATGAAATTTGGAAGAAATGAAATGTGTCATTAGATAAAGTACGTAGGGACGCTGAAGTGTAATAATTTACGGGAAAAGGGTTGAATGATGGCGCTAGATAGACATTATGTTGAAGCAATTTATGTGGCGAGTGGTGCTGATTATTTCGATCTACATCGAAATGACCAAATCATAAAAGTGTACATGCTCGGCGGCGAAGTCAAGTACGGTTTCAGATTGTAGTTATATGCCTAAGAATTACGCAGGTGCAAAACATATGATTTGTAGGAACATTGAGGGCGCACTTCCATGCGTATCTCTCAGTGCCCCTTTTACGGGCAACAGAGGACTACTTATGTGATAATACCAATATCTTCTGAACCACCACGAGGGAAACATATTGACATGACTCCCATTGCCTTGAACTATAACTATAAGTAACTATGACCTCAGTTTCACAATGTGTGCATACGTATCAAAGTACGAGTGATGGAGTATTCATATTGACAGGATAAAATCGGGCCGGGAGCAAATGGTAAGAACTTGCAGATGAAAATAGGTGAATGATAGTTATGAGTGTGTTTCTTCTATAGGTACAGCAGATACATCCCTCCACAGAGCAGATATTGACACAATACACTTGATATGTTTACAAAATACATTTGATATGTCTACAACATTTGTTTTTATCTTCAGTCTAGACATCCAAACATGAATTTGGTCTCAAATTTGAATCTAAAAATACATGCAAGAGCATGATATTACACACATGTAAACATTCAAACGGATGCTACAGACAGTTGGGCACCGTTATCGATAGTGAACAGCTATCATAATATTCGAGCGATAATATTACTCTTCAAATTCTGCAACAAAAAATAACAACGAAAACTTGGAGACATATGTCGGACGTTAAGAGCCGGTGAAATGGCGCTTCAATGATCATGCAGCTTCTGGCATGTCTGGCGCGGCATTGAAGGATGTTTCTTCCGAGTTACCAGAGACCGTATATCGGCACTCAGAATCACTAGATAAATGTTTTTTATTCCGATGAAGTGTAGGTGTGAGCTATTGACGAGGTCCTTTCAATTGTAAAGCAAAAAAACGGGCTTTGAAATGCGCCTTCTTGACAAAAAATCAAAACAGTCTTTTACTTAAATTGAACTCAGTTTAGGGTATTGGATCTCCATGAATTGAAAATCATTATTGTGTTTAGCCTGAGTGGTAAATTTGGCGCTGTCTTGAAATAACTCATCAATAAACGCCAAATTACCTTTCATGATTGCTAAGTGTTCATGAGAGAGGTGAAACTAAGATAAATATTTCGATTCTAAGACGTCTTGCTATTTCAATACCGCCTCATCATTGAACTATCTGTGTCAGCAATTATGTATTTGCATAATTAACTCAGACACAAAACACTCCATGAAAATACTCGGAAACTAAACTTACATAATTGTATTGACAACTGGCACCCAGGACGCTGTCACCTCAGGCTGTTTTAGATCGGTTATTTTAGCCCTTGATCGTTATCTACACAAAGATGCTGTACGTACCGATTCATTCCTAGCAATTGCTTCATATAACGGGCTTCATAACCACCGATTGTATAACGATTTGAAACGGCTATCTTTCCTCGAATCATAAATTCATTTATCAACTTGAGTATCAGCACGGTTCATTGGACATAATATTCATAGTTCATGGCAGACCTCGGCTGCAAAAAATATTATTTATAAAACCTAGATCCCGGACGATTGAAATGAATTCGTCGTTGGTGTCAAATTTGTCAGGCAAAGCTGTCATGCAGAATAATGTAGATTTCCCAAGTGACACAGCCCAGAAGTCTTAATCGGGATTTGAATTTTTTAACCATTTGAATAAGTGAGCGAGTGCATTTATAAATCGTCACTCAAATAAGATTGATTGCTCAAAAGCGTTATTGAGAACAAAATGGTAGAAGTGTATTTATTGATAACATTATTGATACACAAATATGCGTCTAATTCTGCGTTACTGTAAAATGAATAAGGTACTCAATGCATGCTCAGTGCCATTCATCGACCGTCTTTGAATCGTGCAAATTCGTAATTGATAGACTAAATGACCAATACTCAAATCAACATCCTAGAATACCACTACAATGAGTGAGATTTTGTACCATGCAAGTAATGTAATTGGTCATTTTCTAAATTGTGATAGGATATCAACGGTACCTGCTTTCAGTCGAACTAGATTTCAATACGCTGTGGATATAAAGTGTATTAGTTAATCATCACTATAAGTATACAGGGTGAATATAAAGGTGCACGGGTTGAAACGATTCTTTGGCCTTGATGGGTGCATTGAATCATGATTTATTTTTATTTTCTAAAGCGTATTTAATTTATTTCATCTTCCGAAAAGTTATAGACTATAAAATGTGACACGTTTTGTAAGCTGACCCCTTTTTCACCTTTCCAATGGAATTTACCCAGTTAAGACATTAAGACATGACTGTTCTGTCGCATGACTAAATAAGAGTGAGGGAGAACGGTAGCCAAAGGGGTACCGGTATGGGGGGAGGGGGGGGGGGGGGCTTGAGGTAAAATAACGGTACAATTACATATGGGATAGATTAAACGTAGATATTTGTTTGTACTATATTGTAACTATAAGGGCTAGTTTCTTCATAATGGCGTTCACTCACCATTAAACTGTCACATCTCAACAATAGAATTTGTATCTACCATACATTCGGAATACATGGTAAATTGGATATCAATGTTTTATCAACAATATTTGTAGTATTTTATGGTACCCGGTCAACTTGACGTTCTGTCAAGTCGACCGTTACGTACTCGACGGTTCATTGACTCGATGTACACATTCGTCTGTATATCGCTTGCGGGGTAGATGTTCAAGACACTATTCTTTTATATATAAGGGTCGTTCAATAAGATCTACCTCCTCCTGCAGAACTTTTCTAATAAATGTCAGCTCCATGAAATTGGTCATGATTGTAGGTCTGATTCATAGCTACTCATTTGTAAGACATACCTGTGTCACTTTTATTCTGATACAGTCAAGGCCAGAGAGAGATATTGTACGACGGAAACGGAAACAATTCTCTCAAAATAAATGATGGGCCCCCCGTTTTGTATGGTTAGTTACACCTTGTAGAGCACAATTTAAATACTAGAAATGGAACATAATGACTGAGAATATACGTTATTATCGTGTAAATAAAATTGCAAGCATTATTAACTCTTGCAACTTTGCAACTAATGTATATTGCTATGCCTCTGACATAGGCTTATCGGAAAATTCGTTGTTAGAATGTCATAACACAGTGATGCCTCATACGGTAATCTTATCCATTAAAATGAGGACTTCTTTTGACCGATAAATCAGTAATGTTCTATTGTTTGTGATCTGTTTAAAATCTATCTGTAATTTTTATAATGGACCGATAGGTACGTCCTGTATCTTAGAATCGTTTCCGTCACTGTGATTGGGCATATGGTTTTCACCTCCATCGGTAAAAATGTATAGCTAGTACTCAGGCTGATTTACAATTAGTCTGATAGTCAAAGCTGCAAGTTGTAGAAATGTTCTGTTTCATGAGCAAAGGTATTAGATAAGAGGTAGAACTTCTTGGCGGACCCTCGTACTTTTACTATTAATGATTATTTAAATAATATAAGCCCCTCTTCCTGTAGGCTATCATTGATGCAATAGCCAATAAAATGGTAATGAGCGCGATAAGAAATGTGAATGACTATCGGAAACAGGTGTTTGCGTAACCCTAAGGGAACAATGAATAAAGTTAATTTGACACACACCCTTAAAATATGTGTCAAAAGTGTGATATTTCACGAGTGAATGTGCAAAATATCGCTCAAATACATTCCTGAAGCCATGTTTCCATCGTCGAGTCAGCATTTCTGCAAAAATAACATTTCTTGACAAAAAATATTACACTTATTCTAAAATAAATTCAGGGAGTGTAAAATAACCGTTAATTCACCGTGTCAATCAAAACTATATTTCCCGGACAGGCCATTGTAACGATTAAAGAGATATAACCACGGATGGTAATAACAAAGAATGTGCTTCTATAAAGGACAAAATGTAAACCAACACATCTGGAAGTATCACGTAAGAGCTGCCTGGCGTAACGTTGTGTTGTCGCTTCGGGGGACAACACCTGCTGCTTCGTCCATCATTCACGCTTTGAAACGAGTTTAATGTTAAACGACAGCAAGGGTAATGATCGATAATCACTGTCAGTGGTAATAGAATAAAAAGGTCATTAAAATGACTAATGAACCTCGTCGGCTTTGTGTGGTTTACGTTTTACGATGTTGGTAGGATTCAGTGGCGTAGCTGGGATTTTTTTCAGGGGGGGCAAGATTTCTAAAATTTTCGTAAAAGGTTGCCCCAAATTTTTGTCTAGTCACTTACCTCGTGAATTTCACGTAAGTGGGGGGGGGGGGGGGGGGGGGGTTGAGGTCAAACAAATTTGTTGAGGTCAAACAAATTTGCACAGTCCAAAAAAAATCGCACAGTCCAAAAAAAATCGCACAATAAATGTACTACATGTACAATTTTTCCTTATATTTGGCTAATAACCTCGATCTTTTTTCTCACATTTTTCCTATTTCCTTTTTTTCTCACCCTCTTTATTTTTTTAGGGGAGTAGGGGGCGGGGGCCAAAATTGGGTTTTTTCGTCAGGGGGGGCATTTGCCCACCCTGCCCCCCCTGAGCTACGCCACTGGTAGGATTAGAAAATGTTTGGTAGCGAACACGTCATAACGGTAAACGAACTTAAGGCGGGATTTTACCGAGTTAACGGTCGTTGCAAATTCGATGTGTCAGTTAGCGCTTTTATGGGGATTTTAAAGTTTAAACGACAGATTTGGTTATATCCTATTACGTCAAACAATACTGCTCCCGATTTTTGACACGATGTTTAAAAACAACATCGTGTCGTTCTATTAGTAAACCATAGTTGAATACTTTATAACACATACTGGATATATTGGGAGATTCTAACAGTGTACTTCTGCAGATACATTGAAATAAAATGTCTTAATACACTTTACCGACAATGAACTGGATACAAATACGGCTAATTTTAACTAGGACATTTCCGAACCTTAGTTTACGTGCATGTTGCTCTTCTAATCATGTAATTAAATTCAAATGTGAACAGTCCCAGCTCCCTAGAGTAGTATGTTCCTAACCGTTATGAATAATGGAAACTTGAAACGACACTATGATCCCGACTTAACACGATTGGATTGACAAGAAGGAAAAAGATGAAATGGCTCATTTTATCTGTTGCTATGGTTATTTGTGTTGATAAATTTCGTGGCACAAAATGATCTTCATTTGAAACTGTAGTCAGCCTATCGCTTAGATTCAAAACTGCCCAGTTTTATATCACACAGACAATTCGAAGAAACGAAGACATTTTTGTTTTGCTTTAAAATTAAATTGAGGTACAGTGTGAATAAGAGGCAGACGGTTTGGAATATACCGTTATCATGGTGGTTATGTATGTGAAATGGATGGGGATCAAACGCAGTAAAGTACATTATAAACGCAAAGTACATTTTAGGATTGCACAGCAATATACAAAAAAGAATTGTGTTTCCTATACATTTTTCTAATGGAAATGCAACGTTCTAAATGCATAATATGTGCGCTCAGCTATAAAACTTTGTACCCAATAATAAATCCGTAGGCAAATACTACATAAGCCATGTAAGCTACATGTGGCTCTCTGTTCTTGTAATGCATTACATGATTTATTGGCACGGATATTCATGATGTTATCTTGAGGGTACAAGATGCCATTAACTTGAAATATATCATAGTTTAAATTGAATTTCCAAATGGTTGTTTGTTCTTGATGACTGATGTGCATCCACGAAGGGGATAACACCAAACGATTTATAACAGCGCTGAATATTAAGGTATGTTTTCTCTAACCGGAATGCGAACAAGAACCGTAACCAAGGGTACCATATTTAGATATTGGTTTGTTCTGAACTCCCGGGGAATGGAATAGTTGGATAAATTGCATTTATATTGATGTAGTGATCTAATGCGATTACAGGACACGCCATCGCGTTTGGTTATGGTGATTCTTTACTTGCACGGGAATTGCTTATTTCCATAAATTCACTATGAAGATCAGACTTCCGACAATTACAATTCCTAACAGCAATCTCCCATCCGATTTCAAACATTAACGGTTTCTTCAAGGATTTGCCGAAAGGTATTTCGTAGGACACTCTTACTTATCAAGTATAAATGTCATAGTAGTTCTCGTAGTTGAGTAAAATTTAGTTTTATTGTAATTTTGTTCGATTCTCCTTGAAAATGTCGACAACCCAAAGAACCCTATGTCTCAATTGCGACAAACAGAAAGACAATAGCTTTATTCAACTATTATAACGTTGCAAATCTCGTTATAATATACGCATGATAGCTTACCATAGATCAGAGGGTCACACTCCATCATCAGATGGCAGAAACTAAACAAATCCTCACTTACTTTTTTAAATCAGAACATTTCAGAAACTTTTTTTTAACATCCAAAGACTTTTGTTGAATTTAAAAACGTTCGAACACCGTTCTTCAAAAATTCAAATAGAAAATTAAACGAACATCAACATGAGCTATTCAGTGATGTCACGTGATTGAGTACAGGAAAAATGATCGACTCCAAAATGTCACATACAAACATAATTTCGTCGTTAGTAAAGTGCAACATTCAATGTATTGTTTATAACTAAATTCTTCAAAAATAATTCATAGATTTTGTATGATGTTTTAGGTAAAAGTGTGGCTACTATGGCAGAATACAATCGGCCAAGATGAACACTATCATAGGCCCATACTTTTTCGCATGTTACCTGAACTATTCTACGGATGTGCAATATTCATTAACGGTGGCGCACTACTGTTGTATTATCGAAACATCATTAGCGACATCTGCTACTCTAGGGACTTAATCAGAATACTGAGGTACTCATGATAAGGCTAACCATGCCAACTGAAACAGAAACGGGAGATCAGGGTAGAGACTGGAGAAGACCCGATCCTTAATGTATTTGTATCATTTCAACCTTCGTCCTCCAAGGCTTCTTGTTTTAACAAAATTGCCGGGGAGAAGTGTGGGGGGGGGGGGGGGGGGGTGGGATTGAACCCCTAGAGCGTTTGTTATTGTACGCCATTTGCCGTTGTTATTGGTGCCATTATATAGCTATAGCTATCTCCTCTTTCAATTGATCCCAACAAAACACCAACATTCCCAAAATCCCCTATAAATGTGTTGGCTAAAAGAAAAATCCAAACACACGATTCATCACCATTCCTTTTGCTGACTATTATTTAAAACAGTATTAATAGCATAAATATCAAGTTTTTGATTCATGATACAAATAGTAATTGAAAAACAATTGAGGGGTTGCACCAACCTCCAAAATACCTACACACTAACTTTGGCAAGCACCCCTACCCATACTATTCCCCCGGGACCTGTCACAGTTCTTTGTTCGTAAAAATGGTCGCAAAGAGTTGGTTTACATTAAATCATTTTGCCACAAAGAATTCGGTTAAAAAATAAAAGGGTTAAAACAACCTCTGGGTTATCGAGGGTTAAAGCAAATGGAAAGATGTAATCAAACGCAACGCATGCTTTTTGCCATCTGAGTATTGTGACGAATGTAATTACGTCGAGAGGCAGGGGCATACAACAAGGTTAGGGTTGCCTTTGTAATGTCTGAAATGTATTAATGAACATGCTGGAAGATATTTAACACAAATTAACTTAAATATCAACCCTTTAAAACTTGAAAATGAGCTGTAAAGAGTCTTTCAAAAAAATGGATTTGCTGCATACGTATTCATGAGCACTGTCACCGATATTGGGGCAGGGGTGTTTGGTAATACACTCGGGGCCCAGGTTTCTAGATGGGATGTTAAAAGCAAAGAAAGAATATACTTTATATTTACGTTTTGGATTTCTATTTGAAGTATATAATTGTATATCTTTTGCTAGTACTACAGGCCTAGTGTTATGAAAAGTCCAGCGGCTCGTGAATCTGACTGAAAATCAATATATGAATACGTTTTTAACGTCACAAGCGTATATATGTAAACATTTGCGCGATGCACGTTCTTAATGTATCACAAAAAGGGCCTCAGCCCTGTTCAACCGTCACCTTTACTTGAATGAGCACTAGACATCGTCATTTTTAAAGATCCCTTAAGAAGAAAAATGCCACTAAATATATTACTGCTATAAGTTTCTACGTCGAGATAGAACGCAATAACTTATAACAAATATTTGAACAGTACAAAATAATTAACTATACGGCAGAGTTGATAAAGCATATTTCAAATTGATAAATTGCAAGAATGAAAGGTAATTTTGTCAGATGTGTCTAATGACAATACGTGCTACCAAACTTCCCAAACCGACGCGGAACCTAAACCTTCAGAGCTAATAAATTGGTGATTGCATACTTCCCCGATAAAAAGAGTCGTCATAAGACACCGTCACACATCTTAAAATGGATTAACTAGCATCCAGTTCCCCGCCAAATATGATTTAAAGACAAAAGAACTGTGTCTTGAGGGCAATCAGAGTAGTGCTACCCGACTAGTTTCATCATTACGTTTTCAAATTCCCTTGCCTCCTGAAGTATTTTAGTTAGTATGTGCCCTAGATGATGTTAAATTTACCAGTATCGCCATGTTGACAATGTGCATCTTGTATCTCTAGATTTGCTTGTAATTATTAAACCATAAACACTGGCAAGGAAACATGGAGGACAAACAATTGCCATTGATCCGATCCAACATCTTTATTTCTGGCAGTAACCAACATGAACATATTAAACATCAAGCACTATTGCAAATATGTATAATAAATTCCTGTAACAAAGCAAGCATTTTTATGTGTAATATACTCCCATATATTTTCTCGGTGCCAAATCCAACAGGAATCTTTCTGTATGAATACAACAAGAAAATACGTTATACAACAGGATTTTATCGGTGCAAAATACTACCATATATCTTCCCAATACAAACGGGAACTTTCTAAAAAAAGCAATTATCATCCCAGTGACCAATATATACATGTACAACAGGAATCTTTCTGTGTAATATATTCTCATATATATACGGTATATCATCCAGATAAAACGGATACCTTGCTGTATAAAATACAAGCACTTGCTGTCCCTGTGACCAATATACAACAGTGATCCTTCTGTGTATTAAAACACACCCATATCTTCCCGGTGCCCAATACAACCGGGATCTTTCTGTGTACAATATCTACATATTTCTACTGTGTAAATTACACATAGACGAATCAGCTTGAATAACATGTTACTGTTCCATCAAGTTTATGAAATTTTTAACTCTGTGTAAAAATATAACCAGGGGCTATCTTGTATTTGCAGTGTATATCACCTATCTAGAAGGAAACAGGAAAAATCTTAGAAGGAAAAAAGAACCTCCAGAAATACATCCTGTAAAATAACTTAAAATGATTCAGTATTGAAGTCAAACATTTACACCAATGCGCAAATACATACATATTGCAATTGTGATCCAATATGTGGTTTGATATTTTCCTCCCTGCGTAATATCAAAATTCAATTACGAATAGTTTTTAAAAGGAAATCCGATGATTCAGGCTTAAATGGGACCTATTTTGTGTTGGTATTATTTCAATATTGTACGAAAAACTTATGACCGCTTTTAAATGAAAACACTAAAACTACAGTCAGGATATATAGAAAAAAAACCCGAACAGCTGTACATGATATCAACACATCCTCTGAGAATGATCAGTAGACGTAGTCCAGGTGCGGGACATGGGGTAAACAAAAAAATGTTGCAGTTCTGTCTGTTAAGGGGAGACTGAACATGAGAATATGTGAAATTGGGGTATATTGTCCATTAAAGTGTTTCTAAATTTTAAAAATCTATAGGATTTTAGCTTTTATTTGCTTTTTATTTGAAAAAAATCGGACATTTGGACAAACCGTTACCGTAAAAGGTTGCGCGCAAATAGTGCTTTTAAAATCCAAGATGGCCGCCGTTACCATGGCAACGGTGTCCGTGACGTAATTTTTTTCTCGCTTAAACTGAAAAGTCTTGCCCAAACACATCTTCTGACCAAAGTTGAAGTGTATAGGTTAAGTACTTTGGAAAATAGCCTTTTTTTTGTTCAGTCTCCTCTTAATACATCCATACATCCGTTATCTTTGTGAGCGCTGGAAGTGGTAAATCAACACTGAATCGACCACGACCAAGCGTAAATAGAGAGAATTGATGTATTCTGATAATGCACGGGCAGTATGTCAAATGATCTGTTAACATATCAATTATCTAAGTAAACGCAGCCACACACGCGCGTAGACAGTTACCTTCGTCTAACATTCACACAACATTAACAGATTTGTGGGTCTTTATGCTAATGTAACAGATTTATTAACAAAGTAGGTGTAAGGTTTGGTAAGTTCACATTTCTTAAAATCATTTGACATACGGTCTACCTATTATCTATATAGATGTTTGTAGGTAAGGTAATAAGGTGACATTCATTAGATCCAGTTTTTTTAAAATACGAGATTGTCCTATTGCACGGTTGGGTATTTTGAAAATATGGGTGACGCCTTTGCGAAATAAAGTTCCCGTTATATTTGACTCACCCTGTATGCTACTGGATATGAAGAGGTCGTCACAAATAAATGAATGTAATGGCATTTTCAACCTTTTTATGTTTATAAATGAGTTTGTATGTTGTTCACTGTCATCCGATAATTTGATAAATGATATGAGTCAATATATATATGCAGGTTGGTTACGTGTTTTCGTCTATAATAGCAAACTAGGTCAGATATCACTTGCCCAAAAGTAGGTCATTTTTGGTAAGTTTATCTTGTAAATGTTAGTTTAAACAGGGCACAAAACAACTATCGAAAAAGTAACAAAACAAGTAGTTGGCCACAAAACAACTCTAGAGGGCGACATTCTGTTTGTGTGCAAAATACACAGCGTGTGAAGATATCTTGTGTTTTCAAAAGACATCAGTTGGCCATTACAACACGCCTATATTACATTATATTATTTCTGTTATGGACTGTCACCGTTGTCATGCAATGGTCCCTAGAGCTATAGAGGCAAGTGTTCTATAACAACCTATTCTTTACTGTACAGGGCGGACTATGGCTCTAGGGGACCATGTCTCCCGCTACACCGGCCGTAAGTTAATAGAACTATCCATGTTTTGAAAATATTATATCGTTCAAAAGATACGTTTATTTGTGGAAATATTTTTCAGGTTACATCACTCAGTGCCCCTTAAAGGGCAACAGATACGGAATAATTAAAATTAGATAACACCAATGTCTTCTGAACCACCACGAGGGGAAAATATTGACATCACTCCCATCCCCCTAAACTATAACTATAAGTAACTATGATCTTAGTTCACAATTTTTGCAAACGTATCAAAGTACTCGTACGAGTGAAGGAGTATTCATATATTGGCAGGAGAAAATCAGGGAGCAAATGGTAAGAACTTGCTGATGAAAAAGTGAATGATAGTTATTAGTGTGTTTCTTTTATAGGGACAGCAGATGCATCCCTCTACATAGCAGATATTGACAAAATACTTTCGATATGTTTACAAAATACATTTGATATGTCTACAACATTTGTTTTAATCTTCAGTCTAGACATCCAAACATGAATTTCATCTCAAATTTGAATCTAAACATTTACGCAAGTGCATAATATTACACGCGTGTAAACAATTAAAAAGATGCTACAGACACTTGGGCAACTTTATCAGCAGTGAACAGCTATCATAATATTCGAGCGATAATATTACTCTTCAAATTCGACATCAACCAATAACAACGCAACACTTGTCGACATATGTAGGACGTCAAGAGCCGGTGAAATGGCGCTTCAATGATCGTGTAGCTTCTGACGCGGCATTGAAGGATCTTTCTTCCGAGTTACGAAAGACAGCATCGGCACTCAGAATAAGTAGATAAATGAATTTATTTCTATGATGTGTAGGACTGTGTGAGCCATTGATGAAGTCCCTGCAATTGTAAAGCAATAAAACGGGCATTGAAATGCGCCATCATGACAAAAAATCAAACAGTCTTTAATTGAACTCAGTTTAAGGTATTGGATCTCCATGAATTGAAAATCATTATTGTGTTGTGCCTGAGTGTTGGATTGGCGCTGTCTTCAAATAACTCATCAATAAACGCCAAATTACAATTCATGATTCCTAAGTGATATTCCCGAGGGAGGGAAAACTAAGATAAATATTTCGATTTTAAGACGTCATGCTATTTCAATACCGCCTCATCATTGAACTATTTGTGTCAGCAATTATGTATTTGCATAATAACTTAGACACGGAACACTCCATGTAAATACTCTGAAAATTCAACTTAAAAATTGTATTGACAACTGGCACTCCCTAATAAGCTAAAAGTATTCTGAAACAAATGCTGAGCTGATCATCAGATACTTGACTGGCACCCAGGACGCTGTCGCCTCGAGCAGTTTTAGATCGGTTGTTTTAGCCCTTGATTGCTGTCTACACAAATACTGTACGTACCGATTCATTCATTTTGACTATATTTGCACCTACATTATATTGGTTACAAAATACGGTGAATGATAGAAAGTTACCATTGGTTACAAAATACGGTGAATGATAGAAAGTTACCATCACTTTTCAATAAATCATTTATAATCTTTACACCTTTGATATACCAATGCTTATATCTGACAGATTGATTCCCAACCATTACTTTATCATTCCACCGTAAGTAATTTCTTGCAATGGAGTTATAGTCCAAGTTTGGGTCGAAAATCTGATTATGATCAACTTTTGGCCATGCATGTGATACGTCATACCAGAAACGGTTTCCTAACTGATGCCTTATTTTCCGCCATCAATTTTCTCCATAAATGCCATTTTTGTTCAAGTTAGACAAGAGGTGAAAAAGTTCAATCCATGTTTGGTTACCAAGCTTAATGCGCCTTAAGCTTATTAACCAACCTATTTTTAAAGCTCAATGGGAAATAATATGAGGAACCTTATCAATGTTTATCAAAAATATTTGTAATCTTTAATGGCACCCGGTCAACTGGACGTACGGTCAAGTCTACCATTACGTACTCGACGGTTCACCGACTCGACGTACATATTCGTGTTTATATCGCTTACGGGGGTAGACGCTCAATACACCATTTAGAAAAATATATATACAAGGGCCATTCAATATGTTCTCAATCCTCCTGCATAACTTCGCTATTAAATGTCAGCTCCATGAAATTGGTCATGATTGTAGCTCTGATTCATAGCTTCTCATTTGTCGGAAATACCCGTTTCACTTTTATTCTGATACAGTCATGGCCTGAGTGAGATATTTTACGACGAAAACGGAAACAATTACCTCAAAATAAATGACGGGCCCCCGTTTTGCATGGTTAGTTACTACTTTTAGAAAACAATTTAAATACTAGAAATAGAAAATAATGACTGAGAATATATGTTATTATTGTGTAAATAAGATTGCAAGCATTATTCACTCTTACAGCTTTGCAAAAAGTATAATATGGACTTGAATGTATATTTCCATGCCTTTAGCATAGGCTGATTGGAAAATGACTAATTAGTCAAATTCGTTGTTACAATGTCATGACACAGTGATGCCTCATACGTTGAATCTTATCCTTTATAGTCAGATACTAACTTTCCTTTAAGTGTTACCTTTTAGCCAATCAGGTAATAGAAAATAAATTCTTGGAGGGAATTGGAATTCCTTCATTTAGTCCTGTTCAATGTGTATTGAAGATATAACACCTCATTTCCCATGAAAAGGAAAATATTACTTTTACAGTATGATCTTGCTTCTATAAAGGACACATCCGGAAATATCACGTTTTTTCTACATCTACGCGCTGCCTGGCGTAACGTTGTGTTGTCGCCTTGGGGGACAACACCTGCTGCTCCGTCCACCATTCACGCTTTAAAACGAGTTTAATGTTTAAACGACATAAAGGGTAATGATCGATAATCACTGTCAGTGGTATTAGAATAATAAGGTCTTTTAAATAGCTTATGAACCTTGTCGGCGTTGTGTGGGAATAGTGAACATCATTTCGCGTTAACGACACTCAGTAGTTTCCGTTTTACGATGTTGGTAGGGATAAAAAATGTTCGGTAGCAAACGTCATAACGGTAAACGAACTTATGGCGGGTTTCGCCAAATTCGATGTTAGATTCGGTTATATACCCTAACGTCAAAAACATCGTGTCGTTCTATTAGTTAACAATAGTTGAATAACACATACCAGATTATATTGGGAGGTCATGACAGGGTACTACTTCAGATACATATACTAGGACATAATTAGGACATAATTTCCGAACGTTTTCGTATCATGTAATTAAATTAAAATTTGAACAGTCCCAACTCCATAGAGTAGTATGTTACCATATGCGATGAATAATGGAAGCTTGAAACGACACTATGATCCCGACTTGACATGATTGGAATGACAAGAAGGAAAAAGGAGAAATGGCTTATTTGATCTGTTGCTATGGTTATTTGTTTTGATACTTTTCGGGGCACAAAATGATCTTCATTTGAAACTGAAGTCAGCCTATCGCTTAGATTCAAAACTGCTCAGTTTCATAACACACAGACAATTCAAAGAAACGAAGATATTATTTTGTTTTGCTTTAAAATAAAATTGAGGTACAATGTGAATAAGAGGCCGACGGTTTGGAATATACCGTTGTCATGGTTGTTATTTATATGAAAGGGATGGATCAAACGCAGCAAAGTACATTATAAACGCAAAGTACATTTTAGGATTGTACAGCTACATTATATACAACAAAAAACGGTTTCCTATACACTAAATTCTAACATTTTCCTCATGGAAATGCAACGTTCTAAATGCAGAACCTTGTACCCAATAACAAATCTGTAGGCAAATACTACATAAGCCATGTAAGCTACATGTGCCTTACCGTTTTTGTAATGCATTACATGATATATTGGTAAGGATATTCATGATGTTATCTTGAGGGTACAAGATGCCATTAACTTGAAATATATCATAGTTTAAATTGAATATTAAATTGGTTGTTTGTTCTTGATATCTGATGTGCATCCACGGAGGGGATAACACCAAATGATATATAACAGCGCTGAACATTAAGGTATGTTTTCTCTAACCGGAATGCGAACAAGAACCGTAACCAAGGGTACCATATATAGATGTTGGTTTGTTCTGAACTCCCGGGGAATGAAATATTTGGATATCTGTTATCCGACGGTGCCATTTTCATTTTCATTTATATTGGTGTAGTGATCTAATGCAATTACAGGACACGCCATCGCGTTTAGTTATGGTGATTCTTTACTTGCACGGGAATTGCTTATTTCCATAAATTTACTATGAAGATCAGACTCCCGACAATTACAATTCTAAACAGCAATCTACCATCCGATTTCAAACATTAACGGTTTCTTCAAGGATTTGCCGAAAGGTAATTCGTAGGACACTTACTTATCAAGTATAAATGCATATTTTGACTCTCTTGTTTAACGTTGTCATAGTAGTTCTTGTAGCTAGGTAACATTAAGTTGATTGATATTATGTTAGATTCTCCTAAAAAATGTCAACAACCAAAACAGGATGACTATGTCACAATTGCGACAAACTGAAAGACAGCTTTACTCAACTATAACGTTGCAAATCTCGTTATACTTTAGGCATGGTAGCTTAACATAGATCAGAGGGTCACTCCCATCATCAGATGCAATACATGATATATTGGCACAGATCCGTGTACTGATTATTCATGATGTTGTCTGGAGGGTACCAGATGTCATTAACTTGAAATATATCATAGTTTAAATTGAATTTTAAACTGTGTGTTTGTTCTTGATGTCTGATGTGCATCCACGTAGGGGAAATCACCAAACGATATACACATGATATAATCTCTGAATATTAAGGTATGTTTTCTCTAACCGGAATACGAACAAGAATAACCAAGTGTTCAGATTCAGATACTGTTTTTTTCTGAACTCCCGGGAAATGAAACATTTGGATACGACTTACCCTCTGTTATCCGACAATGCTATTTTCATTTGCATTTATATTGATGTAGTGATCTAATGCGATTACAGAACACGCCATCGCGTTTGGTTATGGTGATTCTTTACTTGCACGGGAATTGCTAATTTCCATAAATTCACTATGAAGATCAGACTTCCGACAATTACAATTCCTAACAGCAATCTCCCATCCGATTTCAAACATTAACGGTTTCTTCAAGGATTTGCCGAAAGGTATTTCGTAGGACACTCTTACTTATCAAGTATAAATGTCATAGTAGTTCTCGTAGTTGGGTAAAATTTAGTTTTATTGTAATTTTGTTCGATTCTCCTTGAAAATGTCGACAACCCAAATAACCCTATGTCTCAATTGCGACAAACAGAAAGACAATAGCTTTATTCAACTATTATAACGTTGCAAATCTCGTTATAATATACGCATGATAGCTTACCATAGATTAGAGGGGCACACTCCATCATCAGATGGCAGAAACTAAACAAATCCTCACTTACTTTTTTAAATCAGAACATTTCAGAAACTTTTTTTTAGTTTTTTAACATCCAAAGAGTTTTGTTAAATCTACAAAACGTTCTAACACTGTTCTTCAAAAATTCAAGTAGAAAATTCAACGAACATCGAGCTATTCAGTGATGTCACGTGATTGAGTACATGAAAAATGATCGACTCCAAAATGTCACATACAAACATAATTTCGTCGTTAGTAAAGTGCAACATTTATAACTAAATTCTTTAAAATAATTCATAGATTTTGTATGATGTTTTAGGTAAAAAAGTGGCTACTATGGCAGACAACAATCGGCCAAGATGAATACTATCAAAGGTCCATACTTTTTCGCATGTTACTTGAACAATTCTACGGATGTGCGATATTCATTAACGGTGGCGCACTACTGTTGTATTATCGAAACATCATTAGCGACATCTGCGACTCTAGGGACTTAATCAGAATACTGAGGTACTCATGATAAGGCTAATCATGCTAACTGAAACAGAAACGGGGAGATCAGGGTACAGACTGGCGATGACCCGACCCTGAATGTATTTGTATTATTTAAACCTTCGTGTTTCTTGTTTTAACAAAATTGCCGGGGAGAAGGGGGGGGGGGGGGCCTTGAGCTTTTGTTATTGTACGCCATTTGCCGCTGTAATGGTGCCATTGTATAGCTATAATAGCTATCTCCTATTTCCATTGATACCAATAAAAATACCAACATTCCCAGTGACCCAGTACCCAAACTGCGCCCTCAATTGGCCAAAAATCCCCTATAAATGTGTTGGCTAAAAGTAAATCCAAACACACGACTCTTCACCATTCCTTTTGCTGACTATTATTTAAAACATTATTAATAGCATATTAATATCAAGTTTGAGAGCACTCATGACACAAATAGTAATTGAAAAACGATTGAGGGGGTTGCACCAACCACCAAAATACCTCGAAATAACTTTGGCAAGCACCCATACTCATACTATTCCCCCGGGACCTGTTCTTTGTTCGTAAAAATAGTCGCAAGGAGTTGGTTTACATTAAAATTTGAAAATGAGCTGTAAAGAGTCTTTCAAAAAATGGATTTGCTGCATATGTATTAATGAGCACTACCACCGATATTGGGACAGGGGTGTCTGGTAATACACTCGGGGCCCAGGTTTCTAGATGGGATGTTAAAAGCAAAGAAAAGAATATACTTTATCTTTTACGTTTTGGATATCTATTTATCTATTTGAAGTATATAATTTTATATCTTTTGATAGTACTACAGGCCTAGTGTTATGAAAAAGTCCAGTGGCTCGTGAATCTGACTGAAAATCAATATATGAATACGTTTTCAACGTCACAAGCGTATACGTATGTAAACATTTGCGCGGTGCACATTCTTAATGTATCACAAAAGTGGCCTCAGCCCTGTTCAACCGTCACCTTTATTTGAATGAGCACTAGACATCGTCATTTCTACATTAAAGATCCCTTAAGAAGAAAAATTTCACTAAATATATTACTGCTATAAGTTTCTACGTCGAGATAGAATGCAATAACTTATAACAAATATTTGAACAGTACAAAATAATTAACTATACGGCAGAGTGGATAAAGCATATCCGGCCGTCAAATTGATAAATTGCAAGAATGAAAGGTAATTTTGTCAGATGTGTCTAATTATGACAATACGTGAGCTACCAAACTTCTCAAAGCGACGCGGAACCTAAACCTGCAGTGCTAATAAATTGGTGATTGCATACTTCCCCGATGAAACGAGTCATAAGACACCGTCACACATCTTAAAATGGATTAAATAGCATCCTGTTCCCCGCCCCATATGATTTAAAGAACCGGAGTAGTGCTACCCGACTAGTTTCATCATTACATTTTCGAATCCCCTTGCCTCCTGAAGTATTTTAGTTAGTATGTGCCCTAGATGATGTAAAACTTACCTGTATCACCATTTTGATTATGTGCATATCATGTATCCTGTATCATATATTTGCTAGTTATTATTAAACTATAAACACTGGCGAGGAAACACGGAGGACAAGCAATTGCCATTAATCCGATCTATCATCTTTATTTCTGGCAGTAGCCAACATGAACATATTAAACATGTTAAACATCAAGCACTATTGCAATTATGTATAATAAATTCCTATTACAAAGCAAGACTCTTTTATGTGTAATATACTCTCATATATTATCTCGGTGAGAAATCCATTCTGTATGAATACAACAAGTAAATACGTTATACAACAGGGAATTTTCGGTGCAAAATACTAACATATTTCTACTGCGTAAATTACATCAAGAAATCTAGGAAAAGTGCTGAATCAGCTTGAATAACATGTAACTGCTCCATCAAATGTATGACACTTTTAACTCTGTGTAAAAATCTACGAATTTGTGTATTTATACGTTTTGTTGTAAATTAACGGTATAATACGATGATTTACAGTAATTTAACAGGTCAAAAACAACATTCTGTTTTTATCGTCAGAGCTCGTAATTTCACCAAACAATTATGTTATTTTACATTTACCATTTTTTATGTTACCGTAAAAATATTTTTTCAATACAGTGTTATGGATTTTATGTATTTTAACGGTATTTTCTCTATAAATTTACTATGACTTTTTACAATTCATACGTTTTGTTGTTCATTAACGGTATATAATATGACAGTTTACAATATTTTAACAGGTTAAAATCAACATTCCGTTTTTTTACGTTAGAGCTCGTAATTTCTATTAAAAATGTATGTTATTTTACGTTTACCGTTTTGTTTTATACCGTATAAATAATTTGTAGTAAAGTTTTATGTATTTTAACGGTTTTTTGCTATAAATTTACGACGAATTTGTGTATTTATACGTTATTATAATATGACGTTTTACAGTAATTTAACAGTAATTTGACATTTACCGTTTTGTATGTTACCATATTAAAAACGAACGGCGAATACAGCAGAACGCGCGACTGCATGTTCCCCATTTGATTGTGGTTCCTACGCTTGACTAAACTACCATTCACACCATCCTCTCCACCAGAAACTTGGAGTTATCAGAACATTGATGACAGAAGAAGCTGACAAGAAAGAGGAGGAAGAAAAAGTACAAGATGCACTACAACTCTGCGGTTATCCAACCTGGACATTTGACAAAGTCAAAAAACAGATGGCCACTCCAAAACAGAAGAAGACCAACACCAAGAAAGATGATGACAACAGGAGTCGTGGTTTTGTTGTGTTACCATACGTCAAAGGTGTTTCTGAACGTGTCTCAAGAACTATGAAAACCTACCGAATCTCCACGGCCATGAAACCCCACTGCACTGTTCGCAACCAGTTGGTACATCCCAAGGATAAACGCGAGCCTCATAATATTTCGGACGCGATATATGACATTCCTTGCAAACATTGCGAAAAAAGCTACATCGGCGAAACCGGGAGACAATTCGGTACAAGACTCAAAGAACACAGAAAAGAGGCAGATAAGGCAAACAACACAACGACCACGCGTGCAGGGAGAAAGGCATCTCTTACAAATGTTAACAAATCCGCAATCACAGACCATGTTGTAGACTTAAATCATGTCATCGGATGGGACGAGGCTAGGGTCTTAGGCACGGAGCAAGACCGATATAAAAGATGGATTAGAGAGGCAATCGAGATAAGGAAACGAGGGACCTCCACGATGAACCGCGACGAGGGGCAGTACTACCTCACTCACGTTTTTGATGATCTGTTATCATCTGGTAAAAATAAAAAAAATCCCCAGATGATAAATCAACTGGCAACTCCAAGACTGCAAAAAGCGTCATGAGTCGTCAAGATCATCACAATCAAAAGTGTTGACAAAGGATACAGTCGTATCCGAAACGTACACGTGAGTACCTTTTACATTGGATCAGTAAAATGAACATTCCATATCAGATTATAATCAACGATTCTTATGAACCTTTTTGGTAGTAATTTAACAGGTCAAAATCAACATTCGTCAGAGCTCGTAATTTCAACCAAAAATATGTCATTTGACATTTACCGTTTTGTATGTTACCATATTAAAAAAGAACGGCGAATACAGCAGAACGCGTGACTGCATGTTCCCCATTTGATTGTGGTTCCTACGCTTGACTAAGCGTGTAACAAAACAAAAACGGAAACCAGTGAACCGCATGGTATAAATAAAACCCGGAAAGGATGACGATGCGGTATTTCGGTTACAATTCAGGCTATTTCTTCAAGATTTTGGATTATATTATGTGTTGACTTCAATTCTAGTTTGAAATATAAACTGGTATATTACTTGAAATCATATCAGAGTATAATTTAACCAGAATATGTTGTCTCAAATCATCACGAATCGTGAAGAATACAGTAGTGGTTCAGGCTACGTTTATAACAGTGACGTGAATTAATAGTACTTCAGCACACGCAGCTGTTACAGCAAGTCAGTATAGCGCGTAGCAGTGGTCTTCTTCCTTTCCTGTTATAGCCATTCTCAGGGCGAAGTCTAATACTGTAACAAACAGATATGGGGCAAGGGTGTCACCCTGAAGTACACCAGCTAAGATTTCGAACAGATCTGTTTCTAAAATCACTCTAGCCATGGTTCCCTTGTACATGTGTCCAACAGCATCGACGATCTGTCCTGGTATGCCATAAGCGTGCAGAATTCTTAGCATTTTGCCACGATGGATGGTATCAAAGGCCTTCCTGAAGTATATATATGTTATAATTGCTTGTAGGTTATTAGCTTTCACCCCTTCAATCAGCCTTCTCAGTGCCAGGATATGTCGTAATAGTAGTTCTTCCTACCCTGAAGCCATATTGGTTAGTTCTTAGATGTTTATCCAGCTCAGGTCGAATTCTATTTAGGATCATCCGGTTATAGGTTTTCGCTACGATAGAGCTAAGACTTATGCCACGATAGTTGCCACCCAGGCTGAGGTCTCCTGACTTTGGAATGGGCATAATGTTGAGGATGGACCATTGGCTCGGCTTCTCTCTATTTGTAATTGCATCAATATCATCTAGAGCACATCTTTTTAATACTTCTGGCGGTATATTGTCCTCTCCACAGGTCTTCCCTTCTACCAGTGACATCTTAGCCTTGTCATATTCATCTTGGTCAAAAGGCCCTGTTCTGATATCTAGATCTACAAAGATTGGTGTTATTTCCTCATCTTCTTCACATATATCAGGTGGCTTTCCCAGTAGGTTCTGAAAGTGGTTGTACCAATTGGTGACCTTTTCCTTTTGCGTGTCTCCTTTCAACTGACCTTTTGTTGATGCCTTTCTGCCTGTGATTGCATTGATTAGTTTCCAACTTAAGCCATGCTTGGAGTTGATATGTGCAGTCTCTATTTCTTGAATCTTGCCAATCAAACTTTTACGGTATCTGTTGTTTAAAATTACGGTTGGCTACTGGCACTCAGACTGCCGAAATAATACCGTGTCGTCACGTAATTACTGTTTTAGACAATAATTGGTTAACTATTACCCTGCTAACTCGGTAGGGCCATGCATTATTTAAGCATCGTTTGGTATATTATCTTCAAGAACCCTTACATTTGCAAAGAAATTGTCTGTTTACTTTGTATGCTAACTTACATGGTGTACGTTTCCCACTTCCTACGCTCACCAAGGTAATATGTATTTTAAACATGACTGTGTTCACTTACAAACGCACGGACTAAACTGTATTCATGTCAGGCGATAGTGTATGTTTACCACATCCCATCCTTTATAAGATTCGGTCGTTAAGGGGGTGTTAACCCAAAATATGACTAGTGTCTTTAAATGATTATGGTGCAATATCGGTATTGTTACTAAAACATGATTTTGTTATGTTGTCCGAAAAAATCTGCGCCAAAAATGTGGGGTTTTTTTTGGGGGGGGGGGGGGGGGGGGGAGGGGTCACATTTGTTAAAATCAGTATTTTATTTGATACTAAAAATGAATTCCATTACTCATTTGCTTTCCTAAAAAGTATAATTTTATATATATCACATTAATAGTTCAAAAGTTACAGCGCTTGCCATGTTGGTGTTAACACGGGTTAACACCCCTCCCCCTTGAAGATACGTCGGTGGGTCTCATCATCATAATTCGGCTGCAGAGCAGGCGACCACAAGTTTCTTCCATTTCTTCCAAGATTCTTTTTTCGTCGATCTTGAGCAAGAGTGACTATCTGTCTTTTTTTGATTATGCGTTCAGTGTCCCTAGTAACGTTGTATATATGTGAAATATGATGTGCATGGAAGTCCAGGTCTCCTTCGACCATGTGTTGGTATGTAGGTGCATAATTTGTAGCAGGCTCTTCATCAGCATCAGGGAGACGGAGAATAAGTCCAAGAAGACATTCTACACGGCTACAGACATCTAGATAGTAGGTAGGCTCTATGCCCAATGATTTTTTAAACGAGTGTTTCTTTGGTAACTTTCCTAAATAGAATGTGCATTTACCAAACCTTACACCTACTAATAAATCTTTTACATTAGCATAAAGACCCACAAATCTATTAATGTTGTGTGAATGTTAGATGACGGTAATTGTCTGTATACGCTCGCGTGTGGCTGCGTGTACTCAGATAATGGATCTTTTAAAAGATCTTTTGACATATAGACCCATGCATTAAAAGAATACATCAATCCTCTCTATTTACCACGCTTGGTCGTGGTCAATTCATTGTTGATTTACCACTTCCAGCGCTCACAAAGACAACGGATGTATTGATGTATTAACAGACAGAACTGCAAAATTATTTACTGTAAGACCGTAACAAGACATTTATGTTTACCCCATGGCCCGCATCTGATACTGATTTCGACTACGTCTACTGATTTTTCTCAGAGGATGTGTTGATCTAATGTATATACAGCTGTTCGTCAGGTTATGTTCATATATATCCGTATTTTATGCCAACATGATCCAGACGCTCCGCTAATTGGTTTTTTTTTAATATCCTGACTGTAGTTTTAGGTTTTCATTTAAAAGCTGTCATACAATTTTCGTACAACATTGAAATAATGCCAACACAAAGTAGGTCCTATTTAAGCCTGAATCGGATTTCCTATTAAAGACTATTCGTAAATGCATTTTGATATTACGCAGGGAGGAAAATATCAAACTCCATATTGGATCACAATTGCAACATGTGTGTATCTGCGCATTAGTGTAAACGTTTGACTTCAATACTGAACCATTTTAAGTTATTTTTCAGGATGTAATTCTTGAGGATCTTTTTCCTTCTAGGGCGCTTGGGAGTTTAACAAAATGTTGCAAATATACACATGGAAAAAAGTATCGCACCACTGCTTTTTTGTTGAAAAGTGCAAATGTGGCCTCGAATTTTGCCACCATGGTGTGATATCAAAGATCATTTGTTTGCGTTAGCTGTCCAAAAAAAGTTATGCAATACAAGGGCCACATTTGAGTTTGTGACGTAATCGATGTAATGTTTTTTCAAGGCCAAGGGGAAAATGCATGTTTTTGTCCAAAAACATGCATGAAAAAAGTTTGGGGATAACGCGATATTGAGAGGCCCGATGATTATTCTCTATAGTTGTAATCTTTGGAACACAATTAAGTCTTCCCAGGTCAAAGGTCATCTGGGGTCAAACATTTTTTTCGTACGCCCAACGGTTTTGGGGTCTAAGGTCAAAATAGGTCAAATTTTAAAGAAGTTCAAATGACAAAAGCAATATTGCGAAGGTGTTGACATAGGTCAAATAAACAAAAACAAAATCAACGGTGACTAATATACTGACTATTTTAAGTTTTTAAAGTCTATTCAATATCGCGTTATACCCAAACTTGTTTCATGAATGTTTCTGGACAAAATCATGCATTTTCCCCTTGGCCTTGAAAAAACATTACATCGATTACGTCACAAACTAAAATGTGGCCCTTTTATTGCACAACATTTTGTTGGACAGCTTACGCAAACAAATGATCCTTAATATCACACCATGGTGGCAAAATTCGAGGCCACATCTGAACTTTTCAAAAAAAAAGCAGTGGTGCGATACTTTTTTCCATGTGTATACAAGATAGCACCTGGTTAGATTTTTACACAGAGTTAAATGTTTCATAAATTTGATGGAGCAGTAACATGTTATTCAAGCTGATTCAGCACTTTTCTTAGATTTCTGGGTGTAATTTACACAGTAGAAATATGTAGATATTGTACACAGAGATCTCTCGGTTGTATTGGGCACCGGGAAGATATGGGTGTGTGCTGATACACAGAAGGATCACTGTTGTATATTTTTCACCTGGACGGTAAGTGCTTGTATTTTAATACAGATAGGTCTCCGTTGTATCTGGATGATATACCGTATATATATAAGAATATATTATACAGAAATATCCCTGTTGTGTACATTGGTCACCGGGATGATAATTGCATATTTTTTAGAAAGATATATGGTAGTATTTTGCACCGAAAATTCCCTGTTGTGTAACGTATTTTCTTGTTGTATTCATACAGAAAGCTTCCTGTTGGATTTCACACCGAGATAATAATATGAGAGTATATTACACATAAAAGATTCTAGGAATTGATTATACATAATTGCAATAGTGCTTGATGTTTAATATGTTCATGTTGGTAACTGCCAGAAATAAAAATGTTGGATCGGATCAATGGCAAATGTTTGTCCTCCGTGTTCCTTGCCAGTGTTTATGGTTTAATAATTGCAAGCACATTTAGGTATTCAGGAGGCACATAGTCAAAGTGGCGATACAGGTAAGTTTTATTTCATCTAGGGCACATACTAACTAAAATACTTCAGGAGGCAAGGGAATTCGAAAATGTAATGATGAATCTGGTTGGGTAGCACTACTCTGGTTGCCCTTAAGACATAGTTCTATATATGTCTTTGCATCATATAGGGCGTGGAACAGGGTGCTAGTTAATCCATTCATTTTAAGATGCGTGACGGTGTCTTATGACTCGTTTCAGCGGGGAAGTATGCAATCACCAATTTATTAGCTCTGAAGGTTTAGGTTCCGCGTCGGTTTGGGATGTTTGGTAGCACGTATTGTCATTAGACACATCTGACAAAATTACCTTTCATTCTTACAATTTATCAATTTGACGGCCGGATATGCTTTATCCACTGGCGTATGGTTATAATTATTTTGTACTGTTCAAATATTTGTTATAAGTTATTGCATTGTATCTCGACGTAGAACTTATAGCAGTAATATATTAAGTGATCTTCTTAAGGGATCTTTAATGTAAAAATGACGATGTATAGTGTTAATTTAAATAAAGGTGACGGTTTAACAGGACTGAGTCCCGTTTTTTTAATTAAGAATGTGCACCGCGCAAATGTTTATACATGTATTATACGCTTGTGAGCTTTATAACGTATTCATATTGACTTTCTGTCAGATTCACGAGCCGCTGGACTTTTTCATAACACTAGGCCTGTACTAGCAATAGATATAAATTTGTATACTTCAAATAGAAATCCAAAACGTAAAAGTATATTATTTTCTTTGCTTTAAACAAACTCAATGAGAACTATTATATGATGACGTCAAACAAGATAGTCAACATTTTCATTTATACTTGATAAGTAAGTGTCCTACGAAATACCTTTCGGTAAATCCTTGAGGAAACCGTTAATATTTGAAATCGGATGGGAGATTGTTGTTAGGAATTGTAATAGTCGGAAGTCTGATATTTATAGTGAATTTATGAAAATCAGGATTGCTTAGCAATTCCCCGTGCAAGTCAAAAATCACCATCACCAAACTCGAATGCGTGTCCTGTACATGTAATCGCATATAGATCACTACATCAATATAATTGCAAATGAAAATGGAACTGTCGGTTAACAGAGGGTAAGGCGTATTATTATTATTATTAAAAGGCTATATAGCGTCTTTTCCGTAGATCAAGGCGCTTTACAAATATGTGTATTATAATATACACAGGCATAAAAATATAATTAATAAAATTACACAGTAAATTACATCAAGAACAATTTAGAAACAACAAATATAATTTAACAGTCAATAAAAAACCTAATCTTTTGGAAATAGATGAGTTTTGAAAACTTTAACATTGGGAGCCTGGCGGACCTGAATAGGGAGGACATTCCACAACTTGGGGCCAATGACTGAAAAGGCACAATCAGCAACAATTCTCTTGGTAATGGGAACGTCAAGGCGCGTGGTATCGCGCGCTGATCTAAGGCCCATCCGTCCAGGCTCGTGAGTGTGGAGAACATCTTGTAAATATGAAGGGGCAGTTTTTTCTAAACAGTTGTACACATTCAGTAGGATCTTGAAGTCAATTTGCTGCTGGACTGGCAACCAATGAAGCTCACGTTATAAAGGTGAAGCACTTGTGCGCCCGTTTATACAGTAAATGAGTCGCGCAGCACGATTTTGAAGAATTTGAAGACGCTGTACATTGGCACGTGACATACCAGCTAACAAGGAGTTGCCATAATCCAGCCTCGAAAAGACCAAAGATCACACTGCATGTGCACAGGTATTACGGTCAATAAATTTACGAATCTTTATTTTATCCAAATATTGCAATATATAAATATCAGTCATGTTAACAGTTTAAGGTGTCCATAAATATTCCGTCAATACACATGACAACATAGCATTTTCTTGTTCCCCGGGTGTTCAGAACAAACCAATATCTGAATCTGAACACTTGTTCGCGTTCCGGTTGGAGAACACATACCTTAATATTCAGCGCTGTTATTTATCGTTCCGTTATATCCCTTCCGTGGAAGCACATCATACATAAAGAACAAACAACCAGTTAAAAATTAAATTTAAACTACAGGGTGTCCCAAAAGTCTATGCACGACTTTGAAGCTTTGTATTTCACAAAATATATGTCGTATTGAAAATATGAATACATATTTAGAAAGAGGAGATGCGGGAAATAATTTTGATACCAAACATTGGAGTAACATCTGTTTGTAATGCCACCCTAGAAGTAAAATATGTATTACTGCAAAAATGTAATTTTATACTTCGGAGGAATAAAGTTCATAAATCTATACCTATTGAGATCAACAAAAAGATGGGTAGAGATGGTTACACGGAAAGTGATCCGTCAATTGTAATATTTAAAATTTGACATTACAGTGATCGCATCGTAATAACAAACTATATCACACATAATTTTCGTTTCTATAGTGAAATATAGTTTAAATGTTTTCCATTTATACAGAGACGTGGGCTAATGCAAAAACACAGACCTAAAAAATTGAATAACGTAACAGAAAAGTGAACACACAAATTACACAGCGAATAGATCTCTTTGGACTTTTGGCTACTGCATGTCATATGATATCAATGTGACTTGTTGATCTACAAGTCTTTTTTCTACCACATCGAGACAAATCATGCACAGTTCCTGTGTTCAAAAATGTTTCCACGAACTTGAGAATGGATGTTCTTCCTGGTGCGCGTTTCACTTTAAAATGTTTTCTGAACTTTTGTTGAGTAAGTTGAACTGAATTTGTTTCAGCGTAGAACCATACAATTTGTATTCACTTATCTATGCTGTAAAAACCATCTTGAATGAAGACTTTTGCTGTGCAATGTTGTCTACTACGCCTATTTATGTTGTGAGTTACCGAGTTTGGTAATAACATTAATGTTGAAAGGTAAGCAGTTAATTACCGTTAATTTATGCGCACATGTTTAAGCAACAATGTGCGGTACTAAGTTGGTATGGGTGGGTCTCACACGGCCATAAACTTTCAACCAGTTTTATAATGCTGTGGGTTCACCAATAGGGTTGTGTTTGGTATCAAAATAATGTCCCAAATCTCATTTATCAAAATATGGTTAAATGTATACCATATGATTTATATTTTATGAGATATGACTCTTCAAAAACGTGCATAGACTTTTGGGACACCCTGATATATTATGATATATTATGTATGATATATTTCACGTTAATGACATCTGGTACCCTCAAGAAAACATCATGATTATTCATTACACGGATCTGTGCCAATATATCTTGTAATGCATTACAAACACGGTAAATGCACATGGAGCTTATGTAGTATTTCCCTAAGGATTTATTTTTGGGTACAAGGTTTTATAGGCGAACGCACATGCTACGCATTTAGAACGTTGGATTTCCATGAGAACAAATGTTAGAGCTTGATGTATAGGAAACACAATGCTGTTGTATGTAGCTGTGTAATCCTAAAATGTACTTTTTAAAAAATTCACATAAATAACAACGGCATATTCCAAACCGTCTGCCTCTCATTCACATTTTACTTCAAATTACTTTAATGCAAACAAAATGTCTTCGTTTCTTTGAATTGTCTGTGTTATGAAACTGAGCAGTTTTTAATCTAAGCGATAGGCTGACTACATTTTCAAATGAAGATCATTTTGTGCCATTCACTTTTTCCTTCTTGTCATTCCAATCGTGTCAAGTCGGGATCATAGTCTCGTTTCAAGCTTCAATTATTCATCACGTATGGTAACATACCACTCTAGGGAGCTGGGACTGTTCACATTTGAATTAATTACATGATACGAAGAGCAACACGCACGTAAAGGTTAAAGGTTCGGAAATCATGTCCTTGTTAAAAGTATTTCCGTATTTCTATCCAGTTTATTGTCGGTTAAGTGGATTAAGACATTTCATTTCATTTCATTCAAATAATGTATAAATGTATCTGCTGTAGTACCCTGTCGGGATCTCCCAATATAATCCAAAATGCCAAAATCGGGAGCAGTACTGTTTTACGTTAGGATATAACTAATCAGTCGTTTATACTTTAAAATCCCCATAAAAGCTCTAACTGACACATCGAATTTGCAACGACCGTGTGCTCGATAAAATCATGACGTTCGCTACCCATTATTTTCTATCCTTACCGACATCGTGAAACGTAATTTTCTGAGTGTCTTAAACGCGAAATAATATTCACTGTTCCCACACAAAGCCGACAAGGTTCATTATCCATTTTAATGACCTTATTATTCTACTTCCACTGTCGTCTAAACTCGTTTCAAAGCGAGAATGTAGGATAGAGCAGCAGGTGTTGTCCCCCGAGGCGACAACACAACGTTACGCCAAGCAGCGCTTAGATGTAGCAAAACCGTGATATTTCCGGATTTACACCCAAATATGTTTTCCTTTATAGAAGCGCATATTCTTTGTTATATCTCTTTAATCTTTACAATGGCCTGTTCGGGAAATATGAATTTGATTGACACGGGGAATTAACGGATATTTAGCTTTTTACATGATTTTAGTCTAGAATTAGTGTAATATTTTTTGTCAAGCAATATGTTATTTTTGCAGAAATGCTGGCTCGACGATGGAAACATGGCTTTAGGAATGTATTTGAGCGATATTTGCACATTCACTCGTGAAATATCACACTTTTGACATATATTTTTAGGGTGTGTGTGTGTGTAATCAAAGTCACTTCATGCATTGTCCCCTTAGGGTAACGCAAACACCTGTTTCCGATAGCCATTCACATTCCTGTTGGCGCTCATAACCATTTTATTGGCTATTGTATCAATGATAGCCTACGGGAAGAGGGGCTTACTTTATTAAAATAATCATTAATAGTCAAAGCACGAGGGTCTGTCAATAAGTTCTACCTCATGCTCATGAAACAGAACATTTCTACAATCGTAGGCCCTGTCACACCATGGCGTATGGCCTGAACGTATGCCGACCGACGTATACAAAAAATAGCTCGAAAATTGTCAGAGTCCAAGAACGTCGAACTTCCCAACGAATTGCATATGGGCCTGTCACACCATGGCACATCGCCTGAATGTATGCCGACGTATATATACGAAATAGCTCGAAATTGTCAGAGTCCAAGAACGTCCAACTTCCAAACGAATTGCAACATTTTAATTATTATCAATGCTAGATAGCTTTTTTCAGCCGACGTGCATTAACGTATATCAACTTACGAGTAACGTACCTCTGTCAACGTAAGTCAGCGTATGTCTAACGTACCACAAACGTACCGGGAACTTATGCAGAACGTATAACACACACGAAAAGGCCCTGTCACACCATAGCGTATCGCCTGAACGTATACCAATGTATGCGAAATATCGAAAAATACGTTGGTGTACGTTGGTGTACGCTGATATATGTTAGGGGTAAGTTGGGGATACGTCGATTACGTTAAGAGCACGCTGTGACACGCTGTGAAAATTTGAAACACGGCGAGCCCGCGAAAAATTATTGAGCATGTTCAAAATTGCTCGACGTACTCAACGTGTGCTTAATACGTTCTGCATAAGTTCCCGATAGGTTCGTGGTAAGTTTGACATACGTTTACATATGCTGACATACGTTAGACATACGTCGACGTACGCTGACATACGTTAGAGGTACGTTACTCGTAAGTTATAGGTTGGACCTATAGATTTATCCTTCTAGATATTTTAATAGTTATCATCTAGGCTGCGTTTACTTGAACTGGCAACACTTGTCCCGCCGTGTACGAAACTCAATTTCTGCAGCGGCATAAGTCACGTGTTCGTTGTACATTATGTTACATTACGTTATAAATCATTATAATGATCTGCGCGCCCGCATTTCGCTGATCCCCAAATTCATTTTTATTGTGTCGCCACGATACCTGTTAGTAGGTTAGGCATGTACGGATCGGAGCCGAAATAAAATGAGCACTGTCACATGTTCGCCAAAGTATTCAAATAGTGACTCGTACTCGGGAGTGTTTCATCATGTTCATGTTGTTCCGTGCTTTTATTAGCCCGGGAAATATTTGTGTCTTTGTGTCACCCGGGTTGTGTCACTGACCAATAATGCTTAGCAAGGCAACAAGAAACAAGAATACGTTCATACTTACTCGTCTCAGCTTCCTTCAAAGACTCTTCAATACTGCGATGAGCTGAGATTTTGAGAGCTAGGCTACAGCTTGAATGACTGACGAAGAACTTTTCGCGCTAAATTTTTTTTCGTGTATTTGCACGTTCTATGTAAATAAATATGAATTTGAAGGCAGTTTCACTACTCCCGTTGGGATCTCCACATGTTACGAATAGCAGTATCAAAATCTCAACACTTGCGGAGGGAGTGTGAGTACATATTGCAATATCAATAACAATTATAGAGAAATTCGCTGATTTACGGTAATGTGATTGCCCGTTTACTATGCCGTTGATTCAGACCGTTGTATTGGAGCTTGCGTGACATCGCGCATAGTCAAACCAATCTGCCGCTGAAATAGGTGTGGTTGGGAGAATTTTTATAATAATCATTTAATACATTATTCATGATGTACGATCATAATGAACAGTATTATGTACATGTACCGTACGTACATACGTACGCGTACGTGTCGTCCGTGTTTTACAAACACCGTGATGTGTGCATTGGATCATGAAATTGCTGATTGTGTATCAAACGTATTTATTTAATCTAGTTTATCTCCACGAAAAATGAAAGTAATCGACTGACAAATAATCAAAATGTGACCCTTTTCCCCATTCCAATGAGATTTACACATTTAAGACATGTGAAATGATGAAATAAAGTGAGTGTTCACGATATGCATGTGTATGCATTTTATTGGGATACTGGCATTAACACGAGAACATATTCACACAAAAGTGTAGCAATGATGTTTTCCTCCAATCCTCACTCACTTACTAATGTCTTAACGGTGTAAATTCCATCGAAAAGGAAGTTTTCGGAAGATGAACTAGATTAAATACGCTTTAAAAACAAACAAAGATTCATGATTCAATGCACCCATCACGGCCAACAAAAAAAAACACGTTTCAAACCGTGCACCTTTTCTATTCACCTTGTATATTTATAATGATGATTTACTAACACACTTTATAAGCCTATTTAAATTTATTTAATTCATTTATTACTCAATTGAATATTACGCGTTTTAGATTTTCTTGCTTGAGTTTTTAGCATTCTCAAATCGGTGCATTTAATAGAGCAATATATTCTTAAAAAGTACACTAAATAGTACATGCTGTCCAAAACTACGCCTTCATAAGTTGTAGTGAATATATTTTATAGAAACGCAGAATTTGACGTATCTTTGTGTATCAATAATTTTATAGATAAATAAACTTCTACCAACTTGTTCTCAATCTGAGCAATCAATCTTATTTGAGCGACGATTTAAAAATTCACTCAATTATTCAAACATTTAAAATATTCCACTCCCGATTCAGACTTCTGGGCTGTGTCACTTGGGAAATCTACATTATTCTGCATGACAGCTTTGCCTGACAAATTTGACACTAACGGCGGATACATTTCAAACGTCCGGGATCTAGGTTTTATAAATAATATTTGTTTGCAGCCGTGGTCTGCCCTAACTTTAAACTAGTAATATTACATCCAATGAACCGTGCTGATACTCAAGTCGATAAATGAATTTATGATTCGAGGAAAGATAACCGTCTCAAATCTTTACACAATCGGTGGTTATGATACGAATCAATTGCTAAGAATGAATCGGTACGTACAGAGTATTTATGTAGATAGCGATCAAGGGCTAAAATAACCGATCTAAAACAGCTCGTGGCGACAACGTCCTGGGTGCCAGTTGTCAATACAATTATGTAAGTAAAGTTTCCGAGTATTTTCATGGAGTGTTCCGTGTCTGAGTTAATTATGCAAATACATAATTGCTGACACAGATGTTTTAATGATGAGGCGGTATTGAAATTGCACGGCGTCTTAAAATCGAAATATTTATCTAATAGTTTCCTCTCCCTCAGGAGTATCACTTAGGATTCGTGAATGGTAATTTGGCGTTTATTGATGAGGTATTTCAAGACAGCGCCAAATTTACCACTCAAACACAATAAAGATTTTCAATTCATTGAGATACGATACCCTAAACTGAGTTCAAATAAAGAAAAAGACTGTTTGATTTTTTCTTATGCTGGCGCATTTCTTAACGTGTTATTGCTTTACAATTGAAGAGACTTCGTTAATGACTCACACCTTCACTTCGTCGAAATAAAAAAACATTTATCTGGTAATTCTGAGTGCCGATACGGCCTTTAGTAACTCGGAAGATAGATCCTTCAATGAAGCGCCATTTCACCGGCTCTTAACGTCCTACATATGTTGATAAGTTTTGCGTTGTTATTTGTTGATGTATAATTTGAAGAGTAATATTATCGCTCGAATATTATGATAGCTGTTCACTACCAATAACGGTGCCCACGTGTCTGTAGCATCTTTTTAAATATTTACACGTGTGTAATATCATGCTCTTGAGTAAATGTTTAGATTCAAATTTGAGACGAAATTCATGTTTGGATGTCTAGACTGAAGATAAAAAACAAATGTTGTAGACATATCAAATATATTTTGTAAACAGGTAAACATTGTCCGCCCTGTACAGTAAAGTATAGGTTGTTATATAACACTCGTCTATATAGCTCCAGGGACCATGGCATGACGCCGGTAACAGTCCGTAACAGATGGAAGCGCAATGCACTGTAAATGTAATATAGGCGTAAAGTTTTGTAATGGCCAACTAATGTCTTTTGAAAACACAAGATATATTCACACGCCGTGTATTTTGCGCAAAAACAGAACGTCGCCTCTTAGAGTTGTTCTGTGGCCAACTACTTGTTTTGTTACTTTTTCCATAGTTGTTTTGTGCCCTGTTTTAAGTAACATTGACAAGATAAACTTACCAAAAATGATCTACTTTTGAGCAAATGATATCTGACCTAGTTTGCTATTATAGACGAAAACAAACCTGCATACATTATATTGACTCATGTCATTTATCAAATTATCGGATAACAGTGAACAACATACAAACATTTATAACATAAAAAGGTTGAAAATGCCATTATATTCATTTCGTTGTGACGACCTTTTCAAATCATGTGGCATACAGGGTAAGTCAAATAGAACGGGAACTTTATTTCGCTAAGGCGTCACCCATATTTTCAAAATACCCCACCTTGCAATAGAACAATCTCGTATTTAAAAAAAGCTGGATCTAACGTCACCTTTTTGTTTTAATATATTCCCAAATACACTTTTGAATTAGATATACCCTGTAGCTGGGTTGATCTACCTTTTTTACAGATATTGGAAACGCGGTTTTGACTATTACACACCTGGGATGCGTCCCTTTTGGAGCTGTCTTCATTCAAGAATTTCCGTAATATCATCAAGGGATCAGTTGTCTGATCAAATGTGCTGATTTCACACGCGACGTATAGTAGCTATTTGTCAAACGTACGTTACAGTATCTGTTTTATTTCCATTTTGACACCGATTAGTGTTTCCTGATATATAACACTGCACCAGGTACTTACCTAATAATGTTCATAAATAGCTCTTGTTTGTAACCTTGTACTTTGTTACATTTCTATTTGCACAAAATTGCCAAGGGGGTTCTTTGTTTATTTAGTTAAATAACAACACAGCCGGAAGGTTGCGTCGCGTTTAAACTATGAAAATATACACAGAACCCGCATACAACATGTAAACAAAAGATATTACACAGGTGAAATTGTCCCGCACGTCTGCTTACAACTTTTTCTTGTTCCCAACCATCTTAATGTGTAGGAAATTATGTTCTCAACTTGATAACCAGCAAAGGAATCTATTAAATCTAGGTAGGATAGGTCCTTCAGACTTCGGAAATCAGCTTCTGTTTATTGAACAATAATCTAAAAGACAGTATTTATATCGTCTGTTTTCTTAGATAATGAGTCTTTAATAAGATGCATCAATATGCATCAATTTGAGGCGTTGTACTGATGCAAGATAAGATGATGGCAATTGATAATTTACCGTACATTATGTTATCCTCCGTCAAGTGGTTACCTATTTTCGACTGCGCTAACATAGCATCGTTTGGTATATCTTCAAGGACCCTTACATTTGCAAAAGATATATTGGTGAAAGAAATTGTCTGTTTACTTTGTATGCTCACTTATATAGCGTACGTTTCCCACTTCCTACGCTCACCAAAGTAATGAGTATTTTAAACATGACTGTGTTCACTTACAAACACACGGATTAAACTGTATTCATGTCAGGCGATAGTGTATGTTTACTAAATCCCATACTTTATAAGATTCGGTCGTTAAGGGGGTGTTAACCCAAAATATGAAAAAATAGACTAGCGTGTCTTTAAATGATTTTGGTGGAATGTCGTCATTTCTTACAAAAAAACTGATTTTGTTACGTTGTCCGAAAGATTTTGAGCCAAAAATGTTATTTGGGGCGGTCACATTTTTATTGAAATTTGATACCAAAAAAAGGATTCTCTGACTCATTTCCTTTCCTAAAAAATATAATTTCATATACATCACATTAATAGTTCAAAAGTTACAGCGCTTGATATATTTCATATTTTTGGGTTAACACTCCCCCTTTAAAGGTACATGTACGTCGGTGGGTTCTACACATCATCATCATCATCATCCTTCGGCTGCAGAGCAGGCGACCACAAGTTTCTTCCATGCACGTCGGTCTTGAGCAAGAGTGACTATCTGTCGTTTTTGGATCATGCCTTCAATGTCCCCTAGTAACCGTTGTATATAGGTCAAATATGATGTGCATGGACGACCAGGTCTCCTTCGGCCACGTGTTGGTATGTAAGTGGCATACTTGCAGGTTCTTCAACAGGGAGACGGAGAATATGTCCAAGAAGACATTCTACACGGGTTCTACAAACATCTAGATAATAGGTAGGCCCTATGTCAATTGACTTTTTAAAAGAGTGTTTCTTTGGTAACTGTCCGAAATAGAATGTGCATTTACCAAACCTTACACCTACTAATAAATATTTTACATTAGCATAAAGACCCACAAATCTATTAATGTTGTGTGAATGTTAGATGACGGTAATTGTCTGTCTACGCGCGCGTGTGGCTGTGTTTGCTTATATAATGGATATTTTAAAAGATCTTTTGACAAACAGACCCATGCATTATAAGAATACATCAATCCTCTCTATTTACGCTTGGTCGTGGTCGATTCAGTGTTGATTTACCACTTCCAGCGCTCACAAAGACAACGGATGTATTGATGTATTAACAGACAGAACTGCAAAATTATTTGCTGTAAGACCGTAAAAAGACATTTATGTTTACCCCATGGCCCGCATCTGATACTGATTTCGACTACGTCTACTGATCTTTCTCAGAGGATGTGTTGATCTAATTAACAAAACGTATAAATAAGTTAAGTCATAGTAAACATAGTAAACTTATACGCAAATCTGTCGTATTATAATGGTAAAAATACAGTTTAAATACAAAAACACGGTACTGACCGTAATTTGTACGGTAAATTCGATGACGGTGAACGTAAAATCATAGACATTTCTACGGAGGATAACATAATTGTAAATGATCAATTGCCATCCTCTTATCTTACATCGGTACAACGCCTCAAGTGGATGCATATTGATACATCTTATAAAATGACCCATTATCTAGGAAAACGGACGATATGAATACTGCATGCAGAATATGCACTAAAGTGACAGTTGCTTAATTAGAGAATAATTACTGCGTAACTGCGCCCCTTCGGGACAATTCCGAATGACCATAACAGCAACCTCTTATTTCACAACAAATTCGCGAAAACAGTTGTTTAAGCAGTCATTATTCTCATTCATTACTGAAAAAGATGCATATTTATCCAAATCGTTGATTTGTACCGATATAATCTCGCTAATAATTAATAAGTTTTCTGTTTATTTTGTCCACCCCTGTCCTTCTTAGTTATTGGAACAGTCCGAGTCGGGTCATCCCCTCATTCAACCAATCAGAAATAAGCTTTAATCGTGTTTCCTCATAACTCATTGAATATTCAGTTTAGGAGTGTGAGGCTTTTATTTGATTGGTCGGTCAATGAGCAAAACAATAGAACACTTTGGCGCAGTACTTTCGGGCAATTATTAGTAACCTGCGCTCGGCGTGCGCGTTCTCAACTAACGATTCATATTATTGGAGCGCACTTGATACGCAGCTATCGCGATTATTCATGAGGTAATGAATAAACATAAGTTAATTTCCGTTGCCTGGAGACACCTGGATTCAATAGGTTCCTTTGCTACATTATCAAGATATTTTCCTACACATTAATATGGTTGAGAACAAGATATAGTTGTAACCAAATGTGAAGGACTACTATTTATGTTCCATATAATAGAAATGATTTTGTTTGTTTGTTTGATATAATAGGTCTACAGTCTTTGGACAAACTCATATATCGCGATGAGGATATAGAGTTTGGCAAATTAATACTTTAAACAAGATACGAGTAGGTACCCAAGAGACATGTTCAACACAGACCAATACAAAATCCCTTTTCATATATATATGCCTATAACAATGATAATATAAATGTCTACATGTAAAGAATAACATTATCAAGGTGAGTGCAGGACGTGGTGTAAATGTACAGTTATCAGGCAATTCACACAGCACCTCCGATGCTGGGGGGGGGGGGGGGGGGGGGGGGTGGCTCGCCCATATCTATTTTGGTACGTGTGTGTAAGCTATTATAAGACTCCCCCTTTTGAGCCTAACCCAAATACCAAATTGTTTGAAAATGTTACATTATTAAAAAATAGAAATCACTCAAAGACATTTGTTATCTCAAAGATAATTTTTCCAGAAAAAAACCTTGCAAATATGTGCTACCTGCATACTCTGGCATTATTTCACTCAGTGACCCCTATTTGTACACGTTTTTGAAACAATTGCCCTCGAACTCGGTAGGGCCATTTATACATGCATTTCTAATTTCATACTTAAATGCCACCTTACATAGCAACGGAAACATTGCAAATAATCTTTCGTAATAACATACTTTGTATGGTTTAACAGTACGTGACTTAACATCAACGGACTCAACTTCACCCGTATAATATATTTGGTTAATTTCTTGTATGCGACTTCTGTGTATATTTTCAGTTTAAACGCGACGCTACCTTGGGGCTGTGTTGTTGTGTAACTAAATGAACCAAGAATCCCCTTGGAAACGTTGTGCAAATTCAGTTTCCATGGCCCGTCCATTGAAACCAAACATTGTCACCTCTGGAAAAATGGTAGGTTCCGTTGCTAATGTTATTGTGTTGTTTGGGGGCATTACGGTAAGGACCAATGAAATTGGGGGTCAAGATAGATTGTAGACCAATCAGAGGCTTTATGGGTTAGGCCGCCATGTTTGGTTTGGCGTAAATTTCATTCTCTGTCAAGATAGCATTGAGAAAGGAGCAGTCAAATTTGTATGCGGATATTCTTTGCCGTATTCAATCGAAGCTTCGATATAATTCAGCTGGGCGAGCGAACGGTTCGCCAGGTAATAGATACAAGATTACCAAACTATAATGCATGGAAAATACATGAAATAGTACAACTCATTCTAATGCATAGAAAATAGTACACATTTGTCACATTGTTTACAACGAACTGTTAACTCGGCGTCGCGTCGGAAAGGTTGTAAATTTGTCCCGAATTGTAGCAGAATTTGGCAAATGGCGACTGGTGGAGTGTTATCAGCAAGTTCTTTACCGTGTGAGTTAGCATCGACTGTGATTGCGGGTTTGAAGCAGCATTCTACTAATTACTCCTGGCAATACTGGAGGTAAGAAGCCTAGAAGGGTATTTAATGTACAACCTCAAATATCAGTGTCATTACAGCTAGTAGTAGCTATGAATCATAGCTCTCTGTCTGAAATGAAACATCCGAGTCTGCGTCGGAAAATGTTGTGGATATTTGCAATTTGTCTGAGCAAAATTGTCAACGTTTGCTTCAGATATCATATTATTTATGGTACGAATCTGTAGCTTGGTTAAATATTTCATCATATTTCAATTCCCAAGAAGACATACTGTCTGGTATGGGGACTTGGCCTATAATTACCGCTCATTAAAAGAATAACGATACAGGCTTGTTTTGTAGCTAGGTTACCCAAACGTGCTGGTTGGGTCGCTCACATTTTATGAGTTTTGTGGGGTTTACTTACCGGTTCGGCCAGGTTGTATGGGATCATCAGTTGGTTGGTATGAATGTTCAATTCTGTATATTAATAATATATGGTTCGGGAAGAAACATCATTCGCCCGAAGTGTAAATCCTCATCGGAGACGATAATCGCATTATCACACTCAAAAGGAATTTTGCATTCTTCATAATTGAAGGGAATGTTGCAGTGTAATGATGATTTTCTTTTTCTCTTTTGTCTTATGATAAAATACGTCTTTGCAAGTACAACGGCATCAAGCAGCTTGAAATTGCCAGTGACAAGGTAAACATCGGAAACTTCCGCTAAGGCTCTGAGGAGGGCTATACTTTACGGGGCGACTACTCCAGGGCATGAACGGGTACAATTCGCCGATATTATCTTCAACAGTAAAAGCCGGTTTCCTGGAGGCGCTCAAGTGGTGGCAACTTTACATTTGGTGAGCAAGTTATAATTTTCCACTTGTATAACAGTTTCACTTGTTTCCTCCATAACCGATCGTAATCGATCACAGCACTAACTTTGGGTACCATTATCTTAGAGGTTGGTAGTTCCTTTACACACTATATTCCAGGGTGTTAATACTGATGGGTTATTGTTGTTTTGGTCCAATAGGTACATTATTACACATTGATACTTCGGACGAGTGCGCTATTCATGACCGGTTACTACGTAATCTGTCAATTCCTTGTTGATAATCATGTCTAGTAATCGCCTGGATTTATACTTGGGGGGTTTAAGGTAATATTGTTACACAATATCAATAGGTGTTACAATGGTGCTTGTTGCGGTCCGGGGTTGCGGTCACAGATTTAATTTTTCACAACTTTAATTGAGCCTTAATCATATAGTGTCTCAGCTGGGTAAGGACATCTTAAATGTTGGTTTATATGACATCAGTGGTGGTCATTAAGAACAGTTTGTCCACCAGAAACCCTCTATGGGAAATTACAATATGATTAATATGATAATTATGGGCTTGTTAAGTATTCAATATCGGGTTAGCACGAGATAGTTATATGCCTGTTTTGGTATCCGAAATTTTGTCAGGATCTATTTGAAGGAATTCATACCTTCCGTGTATTTAATGTGAGACATCTAGATATTGGTGTTGGAACGATCATTGAGTTCTAATCATATTAAATATCGCGATAGTAAAATAACACCGGATCTTCCCCCATCCCTCCCCCTCGTAAGACCGGATTGGCACGAGACGGAGGGGGGGGGGAGTATGTAGATTCCTTGCAGTGAAGTGGCAACTTCGCAATAGGGCAGCTCACCTCATGCCAAGTCAATACAAGGAACCTATGTGGCAGTTTTTGTGTGAATTTTATAAAATGTCACTTTTAAAAAATATATTACACATGTAATACAATAAGTAAATCGCGTAGTAGCCAACTTATGTTTCATTAAAGAATATAATGATAAGAAAGGTTCAGCCATTTCATTTTACCATATATCATTTGCTCAAATCCGTGGCAGGTTAATGTAGTATAACAAATCAATGTAATTCCTAGGTATTCACTGGGGGGTTGGTGACCGTTGGAGTAGTTACTTCAGGCGAACGAGTTGAAATGTTTATACACAGGTGATCCAGCGGTGAAGAAGAGTAAACTAATTATTTGGGATGAAACACAAAGATGTTGTGAACATCCGGGTTTAAAAGAAATGTAATCAGGCTGAATTTGGATACATTCACAAAGGCATGTTGTATGAATTAAACAATTTATTTTGATAAACACAGCTTTTACTTCTAAATAGTCTCTGTGAATATCGTGGTTAAAATAAATGTAATCTAGCTGAATTCTTATTTTGGATGAACAGAACTTTTACTCCGTGGTAGTTACTGGGGGGTTGTGTCGCCTGTGCGACCGCATCGGGCACGACGTTGTGAACATCCGTGGTTTAAAATAAATGTAGAGCTAGATTATGGTACATTCATAAATGCCTGTTGTATGTTGTAGGAAATAAAATGTGTTTCCTTCTTAATGCCCGACATGAGGCACAAACAGATCAATGTGTCCTTGTTTAATTTTTCCATGTGGTGATAATGGAAATGTAACGAAATACAAGGTAACAAAAAAGAGGTAATTACGAACATTATGAGCAAATTACCTGGTGCAGTGTTATATATCAGGAAACACTCTTGGGTGTCAAAATGGAAAATAAAACAGACACTGTAACGCACGTTTGACAAATAGCTACTATACGTTGCGTGTGAAATCATCACACTTCATCAGATAACTGACCCCTTGATTAATACGTCTCCGCAACATCAGCCAACTGATGTTGCGGAGACGTATTAATGAAGAGAGCTCTAGAAGGGACGCATCCCAGGTGTGTGATAGCCGAAACCGTGTTTCTCCTGTCTTGTTCAAAAAGGTCGCTCAACCCAGTTCCTCAATAGCCTCTAACATTCTCCACACTTTTGCCACTTATCTTTCCAATCAACGGAATTGGCCAGGGTATTTTCTCATCTTGAGGGTAAATTATTTGTTGTATCATCAAGTAATTTTTCTCTTGAAACCTTGCATTTTTTTAAACGAAAATCGTCTTCTTTTTTCATCGAAAAAGTATGTACAGACCATTCTTTTTCTTAAATTGCCTTTTTAGGCTTCACTCAGTAGGCTAATAACGCCATGTCATCTTTTCCACAAGCACAATCGATTCTATTTAAACAAGGGTATATCTAATTCAACGAAAGGTCTGTACCGAGCGTGTTTGGGAATATATTTCAACAATAGGGTGACATTAGATTCAGCTTCTTTAAGGATACGATATTGTTAAATTGCACGGTAGGGAATTTTGAGAACAAATTACCTTTCGCTCTACGATTGTATAATGGTGTAGGAGGATTTAGAAGTCTTTGCTCATTGCTCTGAAGACCCATCGCGAAAAAGCCTAATCTAGGTATCTGGGTAATAAGTCATTTTGTCTGGTAGTGATCGCTTTATGGGTGGACACTATTCAACACAAATCCTCGCAGCAGTATAAGTATTCATCACTCATTCAGAAATAGCACACATCCAACTTTCAAAGTGCTGGCGTTACATTACACATTGTCCCTCGGGGGGAAAACACCTGCTGCTCCGTCCAACGTCTATATTCATGCTATATGTTTTTAATGACAACAATGTCCGTTATCGATAGTCGCTGTCAAGTGAATGAGCGTAATAAGGCCACCAAAAGGAATAATGAGAACCTCTTTAGCCTTCTTTACAAATAGCGAACATCTCACTACTTTTGACCTATCAACCTTTCAAGGGGAAAAATGATAATAATAAAACATTCTTTTTTCCCCCGTGGTGGTCGAGAAATTTAAAAAAAATGCATTCATCGAGATACTTGATGGATATTTTCTAAAATACAGGAGCGCTTAGCATCTGGATACCTCAGGGGTACTCAGAGGGAGTATTCTAGGCCACACCTAAGATCGAAGATCTTACTCGATCCTTGGCGATCTAACCATGGTTTATCCAGGGAGGTGGTTTAATATGGTGGTTATCGGTCGGAACCAGCGTCAATTACACTGCGGGATTCTGTGAGCTGCTGAGGTATTAAGTCATAAGTTATAATTTCGTTAAAGATTACAACTTGAACATCGTGTTTGTCCAATTTCTATAAAGAATAGTTGACAAGTGTACAACACACATATTTAATTTAGAAAGCGTACAACTGAATAGATATCGAAAGCTATATTATGCGTTTGTATCGGGAAACGTAACCCCTGAGTTGGAATCAAATTAATTCACTATATCGACAATGAACTGGACACAGGTACGATATTTTATTCTATAAACTAGGACATAATCTCTGAACCTTGAAATTAACGTACGCGTTGCTCTCTTGATTTGATCATGTAATTTAGATGTACTTTTAACAGTCTCCCTAGGGGCATCGTCAACATACAGGATGAATAATGAAAGCTGTCTTATAATACCGGAAATGATATTAGCAAAACCTCGCGACATTCATACACCACACCCTAGTCACATTCCTCATTCCCCCACACACCCACCCCACACACCCATCACCCGGCCCCACAACCCACACCTGCACCGACACCACACGCCTCCTTCCCACCTCACCATTTATCATCAACTCACGCAGACAAGGGTATAGGTCCAAAATCATTCTTGTTCCGGAAATCACACTCCTTGATTAAAAACATGGGTTATTTTAATTTGGTCATCTGTTTCCATCTCATAAGCTAGGTGTTATCTAATACGACCACAGGATATGCCATCGCATTGATTGATCGTGTTTTGACTTGCATGAGGAATCGCTAAGCAATCCCGATTTCCATACAAATATGCTAAGGTTATCGGAGTCACAACACAATCACTAACAACTTTCTACCATCCGATTTCATATATTAATGCTTTATGTCTTTATGGATCGGCAAAAGGCGTTTCTCTCGGCTTTCACAAATCAGAAAATATTAATTGTTACTAGCTTGCTTAATTTAGGTTATAGAAATAAAAAATAAATCGACAACGTTATCATCACTTGAAGCATGTAATAATCTCAGGTGTTTTATGTAATGTATTATGTGTAGGCCTATATGTAGGCCTATATATGCACGCGAAGCTTTAGTAGGATTTTTAAAATATTTATTTAGCAAAACCAAGAACCCACCAATAACTCTTTAAGCAATTTCAACATGCTACATTCACCATTTATTCACCATGTCATGCATTAAGTGCTATATTAGCAAGGATTACTGCGTTCAAAGTCGTGATGTTATCCTAGGGCACCAAATGTTATCAAATTGAAATTTTGAAACATTTCGAGTTAACTTTTTCTTTACGTAACTTAAAGTTATTACTCAAAACATTGCTAAAGCTGATCCATCATTAAAATCATTCAATTTTTAAATGAGTGTTTATACTTAGCGCTCAATGGTAACCCTCTAAACAGGATTCAATGCGAGGTTTGCTGATTGACGCCGTTAGAAGCAGGTAAGTGACCTCCTACTGGAACACGAGCAAAAACCTAGGTATAATCGGGTGAACGTAATTACAGAAGTTGGGTATGGGTTCTGAAAACCCAGGGAATACACTTTGGTGATCATGTCATTTAGCAGAAACGCGTTCAGTTGAATAGCTCACTTTTAAAATCTTGAAAATATTTAGCTTGACAGCCGAAATAATAGTGCAATAATTGAACACGACCTTACCTGCTGTTACCCCATAGTACCATTTTCATCTGCATTTATATTGATGTAGTGATTTAATACGATAACAGAATACGCCATCGCATTGAGATATGAGGATTTTGACTTGCATGAGGAATCGTTAAGCAATTCCGATTTCCATAAATTTATCATGATGATGAGACTCCTCACAATTATAATTTTTACAAGCATCTTCCATCCGTTTTCACGCATTGGCAATATGTCTCCAAGGATCGCCGATTTCGAACATCTTAAGGGGGACTTTTAAAGGAAGTTTTTGACTTGATTCTTTGAATTTTGTAACTATGGAACTATTAATCAAACGCGTATAAAAGTATACATTTTTGGAAAGGAAATGGATCAGAGAATTCAAATTTTACATCAATTTTGACCAAAAATGTTGATTTTTTTGAGAAAAAAAAAGTCACTTTTTTGACCTAAAAAAGTTCAACAAAGCTAACAAAAATAATTTTGAGTGAAAAATTCCCAAATTGCTAGATTATGATTTAAAGACACTAACTTGGGATGATTTTTTTTTTAAAAACCTAATTTAATATTTGTTTGAAATTTTGACCAAAAAGCGCCAAAAAAGTGATATTTTCATTTTTTTCTCACTTGTTTTCACTTTTTTGTCAATATCTCAAAAAATATTAGATTAGGTTTAAAAAAAAGAGTCTCTAAGTTAGTGTCTTTACATCATAATCTAGCAATTTGAATATTTTTTTCCCAAAATTATTTTTGTTAGCTTTGTTGAACTTTTTGGTCCCCAAAAAGTTATTTTTTGTGATTTTCTCAAAAAATCAAAAACTTTGGTCAAAATTGACGCACAATTTATATTCTCTGACCTATTGCCTTTCCAAAAATGTATACTTTTATATAATTTTGAGTCATAGTTCAATAATTATAGCACTCACAAAATTCAAAAATTGACTTCCTTGAGTTCCCCCTTAACATGCTTAAGAAAGTATCGGTTTTTCCTCCAAAATGTTAATTTTAAAAGAAAAATGAAAACAAAGAATAAATAAAAATATAAAAAGCTAGTATACAAGATATCATTCGAAATGTTAGTGTCGAGGTCGTTAAAAAGATATTTATGTGGCCTTAGCGGACGTAATTTGTAACGACTCGCGATGAAAGAAAGCTTCAAACATTCTTGGTAAACATAACATGGTCGCTTATTTTCTTATAAGTAGCTTTTTAAAAAGAAATGAAAGGTCTAGTCTGATATCTTGTTATACTTAGGTAAAAATGTGTAACTTTGTTAACATTTTTTGGACCAAGGTGAATAAATTCGTCGCGTGTTCTTTGACATTTTTTACACTGGTGCTGGTAATAATGGTGGCGCTCTTTTGTTGTATTATAAACAGGGAAGTCAGTGCACAGACAGGCGTTCACACTTCCTGCTATGTGCCCTTTAATTCCACCAAATCCATTTAATTACGCAAACTGAAAGCTGAACTCAACATAGAACATACTTTTGAACCGGTTTTACGTTGCTGTAATTCGAGCGATTACTATCTCATTTACGGCATATGCTTTAGCCACTTGAATTTGACGACGACCGCAAGTATTCGGAGAGGCGGAGATGAAGAGAAGAGTGCGGTCGTCACCCGCAACATATGAATGGAATGAATAATCCGCCTGGATAATTAGTGCCATAGATGCCGTCTTTATTACATCGTTCCAGTCCGTACATAGCTGATGCTTATAAATCATTAAAATATTATAAGTAAACGGTCTGAACTAGCTTTTTGCATTTCGTGTATTTATATCATGCACACTGGGGTAGGGAATTGAGCCTGGAAACACACACGGGGAGTATGCAAAATCCTATACAATGACACAGGTACCGTTAAACCAAATGGACATCTTGGTGCTTTATACGATTTTATACAAAAGGCATTGAAAAGGGACACCGGAATTCTCTTTGTACACAGGGCCATGCCAACCTCTCGGCGGCTCTGGTCAAGTGTCACCTAAATTGATGCTGAACATAGCTTTCGTACCTTTTGTTACCCATAAAACCTCGCCAAATTGGCATTTGTTGATTAGGTATGTGTTAATGATTTATCAAACAACATATTTCAACCAAATATTTCCAAGTTTCACAGATACATCAGGGATAATTCAGTTTATATATAAACCAATATATCTTATTATCATCAACATGGAGCTACTTCCTTTTGTCGCGGTGGAGCAGCATACATGTAATACACACGACTTAAGATCGCTATAGTTACATGACTGTGTAGCACTACTACTACATATATGCAATAACTTATAACAGACATTGGAACAATGCAAGATGAGTAATCATCCAGCAGAAGGGTTACAGCATGTCCTGTCGTCAAAATGATAAATTGCAAGAATAAAACGTATTTCTATCGGATGTGCATGATGACCAAACGTGCTACTACTACATACCCCATCCTGACAGGGAACCTAAGCTTTTATAGCTGATAAATGGCGATTACATTTTCTCCTTGGTGAATCGAGTTATAAGACACCGTCACGCATCTTATATTGGATTAACTACCATCCTGGTCCCCGCTCAACATAATTGACAGACGTGCTACTACACATCCCATCCCGACGCAGAACATAAGCCTTCATAGCTAATAAAATGGTGATTGCATTTGTTCCTTGATGAAACGAGTTATAAGACACCGTCGTGCATCTAATATTGGATTAACTAGCATCCTGGTCTCCGTCCAAAATAATTGGAAAGACATTAAATAATGATAATGTCTTAAGGGCAAGCAAATTGCCTGAAGAGTATCGCCATTAAGTTCCCGAACCCCCTGCCTCCTGAAGCATATTGTTCAGCAGGTGTGCCCTACATTTTGTGAAAACCTGTCTGTACCTTTATTTTGACTCTATATGCACCCGGTATGTCTAGATATAATGGTAACTATTTACAAAAAGCTGTCGGAACATGTAGTTAGCTTATTCCCTTCCCACATGCAACGTGTTGTGCATTGTATGGTTATTCCTTGATTTGGTGGACATCCATTGAAAAAAAGAAAAAAGAATAAAGAAAGAACCAAGAAAGATGTTCTTTAAAAAGGTTTACCGTAAAGTATTTGAAACAAGTTTTACTACAATGGAATTTAGTCCCTTTAGAACATTGGACTCCCGTAACTAGGACGCATCATAAAATTACTGACAGGCTGACCACCGCACCGCAATATAGTATTGATGGTATTAAATTTGAATTTCATTTAATCCGTTATCCTCTCAATAGTAAACATCCTTATCACAACCGTATATAGCTGTACACAATCCTAAGGGAATACACCCAAAATTACCGTAATATTATACCTGACCTTTAGGTGCCAGAATAATAACTGGTAATAAATGGGAATCTACTTTAGGATGTTTATTTTCAATACATCTTAGAATTTAGTTGAAGTCATAGGAATAACAAATTTGCTGTAGGGAATATCTTGAACAATAATTGTTTTCAGTCGCATCAGACGCCAGGGCTATAAAAACGGAAATCAATAATCAGCATTTATAAGAAGCTTTTAACTTGCAGCTTCAACTCAAACCCGAGAGAAATCATGTATGAATAATGTTATAACCAGGCAGAAACTATTCAGTTAGTATCCAAAATGTGTATTGTCAAAAATGCATTATCATTTATCGCGTTAAATATTATTTTAAATTTCGAAACGCAAATAATTGACAAATAATTGATGCACGTTGCATATATAATTTTGTAATTCACTTTAACAGACGGGCAAGTTGGTCACATTATATTCGGTGAATGCCTAATAAAACAAAATGGTCTTTATCTGTTTATTTATCTTTATCGTGATGTTTATCTTCATCTTCATCGACAGTATTAAAGTCAAATGTTACACACAAGATACAAACTTTACAATTGCAATGACATATGGGATTTGGTATTTCTTGTCCTGAATATCATAATGCAAATACGTGTAGTTCTTTAATATGAAATTCGATAAATCTAACATAGTGAGACCCACCTTTTTATTTGATATTTGACGAGACATTTATAGAAACTTTTGAACAAAAACACTTAACATTGCACAGTCAAAGTATAAGACCAATTAGTGAAGCGTCTTGCTTTAAGTAGTTGAGTTTAAGTGCTTGGTTTATTGCTGCATAAAGTGCAGATAGCGGCTGTACGTCAAATAACTTAGTCCAGAACAGAAACTTACAGCCTTACAGCAAATAAGTTGGTAAGTCCGTCTGTCAATACATGCACGAGCGTGTATGTCAATAGATTTTTTGACGAGCCATTAAGTACGGAATAAGTACAGAGTGTCCCCGAAAGCCTTGTGATATACAAGATAAATGATCGTACACTGTATATTTCCCGTGGCCGTTCACTTATGGGTTGCGGTATTCAGCATGCACTACTAAGAATAGGTACTAAATGCGACAAGTCATAAACAGATGATTTCCCTGTAACTTATTCATCTATTGGATTTTCATGGGTTTTGATATCAATACATACGTTAGCAGATATATTGGAATAGGATTGTATTAAAAATGCCCTCCAAATACATTTAAGTTTAGTAATAACTCACGCGTGAGACCTTTAAGAGACAATGCCAACCGACAATGTCTTTCGTCTCAATGTAAACTGACGATATCCTCCGTTTTCACTACTGGGTGAATGAGTGTAGGATTGGAAACATTCCGTTATGTCCAGAATATTTTCCTATGGAATGTTTTGATAGAACGCCAAATACAATGTAAACTGATCGTCACTGATCTAATATCTATTCATGTCAAGTTCTACACTTAAATGGATCCATTACCTGCAATCAAGGAAAATAATAGTTGGCACACTCGACGTAACTTATTACAACTATCCCTGTGCTCGCAATTGAGATCAGACTTGGGACATAGCACTGTTTAATAGAAAGCAAAAGTCTCCCCCTTTCTTATATCCTTCCCCACCCCCCATCAATCAATGTTGGGGGAACTGCCAAGGTTTCGGATAATATGACTCGGATCAACATTGCCTCCGGGGAGAGGGGCGGTTTTTTTCCGTAATTAAGACAAAGTGTAATTGTCAACCTTTTTTCCCTTGATTGTGGGTGAGTAAATGGAAAGCAGCCTATTACTCTCACAACGGGTAGCTAAATGACAGGGGAAATATGATTGATTATACGAATAATGAATGTTTATGAGTACAATGGTAAGTATATTTTCATGAGGTGAAAGATGCAATATTCCATTTAACGAGGCGGAGACGAGTTGAATGGAACATTGCATCTTTCACCGAATGAAAATATTCTTTCCATTGCACGAATGAAAAAAACATTCATTATTTGTTTTATAAAACATTCTAAGAAAATTATTGTCATTTGAAACAATATTATTCAGAAATGTATTAGTCGTGGGCTTACGTGTAGGTCTAATCGCGTTACGGCCGCCGAGCGTCTTACCGTGCAATGTATCGTAGGGGTCGATGCACGACAAATCGTGCAATGGTGCAATCTCCAATGAAATAACAATGATTTTCTTAGGTGTTGTATTAAACCAAATAGTTTAACATCGATATGTTTGAAAGTACAAAGATCAACACATTCTTATTTTATTTCTTTAAACATTATCATTTGGTAGCGGGACGAGGTAACCATGCCTTCAGCTCAGTACGTACCAACCCAACAGACTTCCTTGAATATACACCTACACAACTCTTAATCCAGGTGAGGGCAGAGTATGGTAAGCGTACTGTTACTGACTCGAATGACGTAGTCAGACAATTACCGTCGTCTAACACTGCTTTTAATGAGTTTAAAATAACTTTTATCTAACTGGGTGTGAGGTGTGGTAAATGCTTTGAACAGGTAACGATGCAACATGCCTTAACACTTTTCACGCGGCTATTAGTTTTAACATATGTAAAAGAGATTTTTCAGAAACTTTTTCCAAAATTTCAAAACTCAAGGATTACTGAACCAATACTAGGCATGTTTGTACTTATTTCAATGCATTTCTCATGGTAATTCCAAATATGGTAATGAAATCCATTAATGATGACATTTTTTGTAAACATTTTGTGACATTTTGGAATGCTATCTGCAGACGCCTGCCGCGTGGAAAGTGTTAAGCATCTCATTCAAAATGTACCTGATTTATATAAGAGTAGGACACGGCGACATACCTTTGACGACCGAATCGTGTAACCGTAGGACGTGATAAAGCATACACTATTGTCTGACATTAATGCATTGAAGTCCATGCGTCTATGTGTCAATATAGTTATGTTTAAAATACTTATTACTTTGGTGAGCGTAGGAAGTGGAAAACGTACGCTATGTAAGTGAGCATACAAAGTAAACAGACAATTTCTTTCACCGATATATATATTTTGCAAATGTATGGATCTTGTATGATAGGTGTACCAAATGGTTTTTAAGGATATATTAAGTAGGTCAGTGCAGCATAATAGTAAACTTACAGGTAACCACTCGACAGTTAATAACTGATTGTAATCAATCGATGTCCACCGTCTAACATCGATACAACAATAACATAAGGGGCTGCATGTTGATAATATTGATTCAAGTTTTGTGTGGAAAAGATCCATTATCTAGGAAAAATAGGCGCTATGATAGAAAAATACTGTGTTAAGAATACCTTATGTATCAAGGTTTTCAATGGACAAAAAGAAGATAAATTTCGTCATCCTCCGGACTTTTATAGTTTTTAGTGTTTACGGATGCATTAACGAGATGAGCACAAACATTGAAAACATTATTGACAAATGTAAATTTACTGTCCTTACATTAAGTTAAGTTGTTCTTATATGCAGTGCACTTTAATATGTGCACTACTATAACCAGGATAGATACCTAAGTGGCATGACAAAGAAAGGTAACAAACAATTCCATCGGTACTCCATACACACACAGCCACACTGTGAAGAAATGTTATGAAAATTCATAAAACATTTTGTATGCGAGTACAGGAGTTGGTAAACTTACACTATACTAAAACAAGATAGACACCAATGAAATAAAACCATCATCACGCAATGCAGACAGCAACTGCAAAAATACTAAATAATATCAGGTAATAACATATTGTCCATGTATTACATTACAGGCAATTAATAATAATTCTCTAGACACACACTGTGAAGAAATGTTATGACAAATTCAGAACAAACATTTTGTATGTGAGCGCAGGAGTTGGTAAACTTACATTATACTAAAAATATAGACACCGACGAAATAATACCATTATCATGCAATGCAGACGCAGACAGCAACTGCAAAAATACAAAATAATCTCAGGTAATAATATATTTTCCAATATATGCATTACGTAAAAGGCAAATTAAAACTAATCGTCTTTCCATCTTGCATCGAGTTACTCAGCACTTTTATGCTTTTTAAGTCATTTCCGGTTCCACATTTTGTTTCATAACTATAACTGGGGGTGTGTGTGTGTCTGTGGGGGGGGGGGGGGGGGGGGGCATTATGTATGTACAATGTATATTGAAAAGGGATATCTATCCTTTGAACTTTGAGTTGTTGTATAACTTAATGAACCGAGAACCCTTTAGAGTTTTGATGCAACAAACATTATGTTAATTCAAAAACACCTGTTTCATAAACATCAGGGTTTAGGCAACAAACACCCTGTTCAACGGGCGAGCGGTACCCTTAGGTTGGGTCTGTCGTGGTGTTTTGTGGGTTTTCTTTTTAAAATTCAAAAAGACACACAAAAATCACAAATCGTTAAAACAATTACCGTTTTTTGACAAACTAACAAAATATTGATGGGTATTCATTTGCACGTAACCCCCTTTTCCATTTCTAAACAGATGAGCCTGTCGTGCCCGTGGAAGAGGTTTTTTGTGACCTAATATTAGTAGTAAACTTTCTGGCGCAATATTATAGACTTGCCAATACTAACTCAGTTGCGTGCGATATCGTCACACTTTATCAGGTAAATGACCCGTTGATGATGTTGAGTTTGTTATGAATGTAGACGGCTTGGAAAACCAGAAAGGCCGAGTCCTATGTGTGTTATTGTTCAAACCGCATTTTGTCCTTTCTTGTCAATCTAGCTCCTGTATATCTCCCTGCGGTCACCGCACTTATGCCACTTATCTTTCCAGTCAAAGGAATTGTCGAGAGTATATTGCCACCTTAGGGGAAAATAGTTTGTTGTATTAAGTTCAGGCAGGGCCGTCAGAAGGGGGGGTGCGTTGGGTGCGGACGCACCCCCATTGAAAATCTCTTCTTTTTTTTTTTTCTTCTTTTTTTTAAGGTAAAAATGGCGTTTTTCTTGGTTTCAAATTTCAATGATAGTAAAACTACTCATAAAACATTGACTACAGTGCTTTTTTGACTGCGAAATGTTGTGTCCTTGCGAAATTTTTTGATGTGCGAATTTTTTTTGACTCCACCCCCCACCCCCCCACCCCCCCCCCCCCCCCCCCCCCCCCCCCCCCCACTTACGTGAAATTCACGAGGTGACTGACTTGGAAAAAATTTGGGGCAACCTTTTACGAAAAAAAACCCCTAGCTACGCCACTGCTTCCGGTAAAAAATCGTGAAAACGCACCCCCCTTGGGCAAAAGCTGCTGACGGCCCTGTCAGGGTTAGTTTTCTCAAGACCCACAAATTTGAGTCTATAATATTTTATTTAGAAAATAAGTTGAAGGGAACATCCGGTTTTCAATGGAATTTCTAAGTATGAATTAAAACCATAGGGTAACGGCTACATTCAGCTTCTTTAAGGGCACGATATTGCATTTTTAAAGACGCCCTCTAAACCCTTTCTTTGGTAGTATAACTATTTATCAAACTTTTCAAAAATATAACAAATTTATCACATACATGCGCTGGCGTTATGTTGTACATTGTCCCCTAAGGCGATACACACCTGCTTCCTGCCATCATACCCATTCACACTTTTACAATGCGTATGATGTATGACAACAATGACAGTAAGGCAACGAAAGGCCCTGTTCTCCGGGTTAATTAACATCTCTGGTAGGGTCGGTGGGGATGGGGGGGGGGGGGGGATGAGTGGGCGCTTTTGTTCTCAAAAGTTTCGTCAATATGTCGGTGAATTAAAAAAAGAAATTAACATTTTGTAACATAACAAAATGCACATTTTGTTTTCTCAAATTCGAAAAAAAGGGTCGGTCGGGCTCATAAAACAGTTTTTTCTCGATAACGCTGTCAAGTTGGGGATTATAACAGAGTCACCAAAAGCCATAACGAACCTTTTTAGTCTTCTTTAGGAATAGCAAATATCTCAGTAGGGTTTCCACAATACAATTAGATTATCTACGGAGAAGCTAAGCTTGAATGCAACAACACTGAATTATAAATCATCAGTTATCCCTTCTTTAAATATTGTAACTTCAACATCGTGTCCTTCGATTTATTAACAATAGTCGAATATTTCATTACACATAGTTAAGTATATTGTCTTTGCACGTGATAAAATAACTACAAACATTGGAAATATAGTTCATTTCTTCCCATTGGAGTGCGAACCAAACTATGGCAGGAGAATCCGGGTTCTCAGAATCAGTTTGAAGATATTAGTAAGTTGTGAACCTTAGGTAGGAAGCAATGTTATTGGCTCTGTCGACATGGCACTGGGAAGAGGACCGGTGAAGCGTTAACATCATAATATAATGCAATGTGTGAACACAACCTTTACCTACTATTATCCCATAGTGCCATTCTCATTCGCATTTACATTGATGTAGTGATTCAATACTACTACAGGATTGAGTTATGAAGATTTTGACTTGCATGAGGAATCGCCAAGCAATCCCGATGTCCATACATTTACTTTGATGATCAGACTCCCGACAATTGTGACCCTTAACAACTTCTACACCAGCTTTTACGCATTAACGATAGTGTCTTCTAAGGTCACCGAAAGGCGTTCCTCTCGGCACTCATGAATCAGAAATTCCAATTTTCTAATAACTTGTATAATTCTATGTACATTATAGCTTTAAAGTTTACTTAATAATTTTATAAGAGGACATAACCGAACGTAAGAAATTCTCAACAACAACAGTGAAGAATATATCCTCTTCAACAAGTCTCTATGGCATTCCCCCATTTAATCATAACTATTTTTTTCATTTAATCACAACTTTTCATGTTGTTCTACTATGAATGTAGCTGCAGAAAACTAGCCATCGTCACGTCAAAATACACATTTGGAATGAAACACATAATAGCTTTAAAAATCGTACTTTTAAAAAAGAATGTTCATAAGAGACCGTTTGTGGAGTCCAGCATTTAACATATATAATTTCTTTATACAAAGAAGTTTAGTTTATTATCATGTTAAACTTTGGTCCAAACATCGTCAGTTTGGGAGATAAAAATCACTTACCAACACAAGTGAGGGTTATATTGTCTTTGTATAATGCTACGCTTGCTCAACTTGGTCTCCCTAAAACCTGACACATATAGTCAGTTTACAATGTTTCATAATCTGATCATATGTATCTGATAAGCTTTATTCCGTATAGCGCCCTCAATACGTAATAAAGCGCAATAACACTGACAAAATAGTTAAAGAATTTAGGCTATCCAATATTTAGCGTTTAAGCTAGTTGCCATCCTTAGTTATACCCACGACCACTAACGCCCTGAGTGTTTTGACATATACTTATTTATGAATATAGTTTCCGAGGTGTCAAAATAACTATATTAATATCGGACACATATGATCAGATTATGAAGCATTGTCAGTTTTTAGGTTGACCAGAATGGCTTGGTAGGGGGCGGTGTGTAATATGTTACATTTCGCGTTGAATCGTGTTTGCCATACTATAAAATGTATAACGTTCAAACTTTCAACACGATATGTTACAACAAAAAAACAAAACAAAAATGAAGATCTCTTATGGTTTTATTGCCATCATTCTTTTACGCTCATGCTATATACATTAATTTACTATCGCAACAAGAAGTACTACAAATAGTTGTGAGAAGTCCAAGGAGATCAGTGCAAAAAAGAGTTGATACGATCCACTATGTGTCCTTATAATGTTTTCCTATTACATTACAACATTAATTAAGCACACGTTTACCTTACTGTAATTCGAGCGATTATGATCTCCTTTAAGGAGTTGCATAGACTGACTTTAAAGCTACTTAAGGTGGGACTCAAGGAAGTCACTTTTTGAATTATGTGAATGCTGTAATTATTAAAATATTAATCAAATGCATATAAAAGTATAAGTTTAAGTGCCAAAAATGTGATTTTTCTTCTTTTTTTTCTCACTTTTTTGTCATTTTTTTGTCAAAATTTTAAAAATACAGCTTTAGAAGGAAGAAATTAGAAAATCGGCACTAGATTAGTGTCTTAATAGTATAAGCAAGCAATTTTGGGCATTTTTTACTCAAAAACAAATTTGTTAGCTTGTCTCAAATAAATTTGGTCAAAAAAGGTTTTTTTGTGTGTATTTTTCTCAAAATATCAACATTTTGTTTGTCAAAATGGATGCCAAATATGGATTCTTTGTCCCAAATCCCTTCCAAAAATGTATACTTTTATATGGATTTGATTAATAGTTCAAAAAATTACAGCACTCGATAAATTCAACAAATTACATCAAAACCTTCCTTGAGTCCCCCCTTAAAAGCCCGTGTTTGAGAAGAGAGGCGGTGGATGTATGAAGGAGTTCGGGTGTCACTTGTAATATGTGAATGGAATGAAGGAAAATGCTTGATAATAAATAACATCGACGCACTAAATATCAGTCAATTCAAAATAAAGTATAACTTGACGATGCACTACAAAGCAGTCCTGGAGTAATTAATTTGTAAATTTATTCAAGCGTACTACCATTAATTTGGTGGGTGTACAGGATAGAAGATAATACATAAGGTTTACTTATTTCTGAAGAGACCTTTTAGGGTTAAAGGAAAGAACAACTATATTATACTTTTACATTTCGGATATATATGTAGGGTAATATTGTTCTCGTATCTTTAATGAAATTGACCCAGGGCCCGTAATTTAAAGGCCAATATTAAATGCCATTGTGTAAATATTAATTTATACAGACGGTGTCGTGGTATTTCTTATCCGCCACCTTTATCACTTGAATTTATATTGTAAATGGCATTTTTGAATGGCCGTCACATATACATCTACATGTAGGGGTGCTTTATGACGTGCATGAATGTAGAATGTAATAACTTACAACACACATTTGAACAGTCGTCGTCGTCGTTCTATGAATCATGGCTGATTCGTTGTGACCCTATTGATGATGGAGCGCCATCTTTGTCTATTTTGTGACATGCGATGTGCAGCGATAAGAGATAAACCTGTTGCTTCCTTAAGGGGGGGGGGGGGGTCTATGTTAGTCAGATAGTAAAATTCAGTGCTTCGGACAAAAATGAGATATTAGCACAGTAGGAAACTGCTAAGTCTCTGCTTTAAAATGCTTTTGTTTGAGGTAAATTGGATTTTCGGTTCTGAAGTTATGGTCGATTGAGTTTCGGGTGTCTCAAAATATCGGTGGTGTTTTGTATACATTTGTATGTAGAAAACGCTCACTGCGATTTTAAGCATTTTCAGTTTTAATTAGTTTTTGATCAAATAATTGTAACATTTGATCAAATTTATTTATTAAAATATTGAAATAATTAATTGCACATCATAAATCATCAAAATTTCAAAGTCAACGTAATTTCTTATGTATTTCTTTATTTTCACCCAAAATTGCTCAAAATGTGTCTAAATTCATGCTCTTCCATAATTGAACAACTATTTTTATCCAAAATGTCAACTTTTTTTTTCTCGCCAATTCTAATATTTTTCATACGTTTTGTACGATATCTCAAAACTAGAAAACACGCAAACTTGCAATATGGGATCCAACATAACTCAAAAACGAAACCTCGTATCAGGGTGATATTTGGAATGGATAATAAGCTTGAATAGAGGAAAAACCCAATGAAGCCGGATTTTCAATTTATCTTTCCAAATTTGAATTATAACGTAAAATTACCTGATTGGTCGGTTCCTTGTTACCATGGCAACCGTATAAAAAATCCGGCTTCATTGGTTTGTGCGCATTGTTTCCATGCATCATCTACCAAAGTATGGTGAACATGCAACATTTAGTTTTCTAGTAAAGTTGGATCCCGTGTTTAGCCAATCAGAGGCCTTGACTGGTTACCATAGCAACCAGATCAAAATAACGCGCATTTTTTGAATCGCTGTTACCTAAGCTTCAATTTGATATATGACTCTAAGGGGTAAACCCACGGTAACATTGAGAAAATCTGTTTCCAAAATTGGTGAAAATAACATAGACCCCCCCCCCCCCCTCCCCCTTAATGCCGTCAGTCCAGCGGAGTTTTGGTCTGCCACGTTTACGAGTTCATTTGATAGGTCCTTGAGTTATCACCTTTTCTATGTTGTCACCTTCTCGTCTATCAATGTGTCCAAAGAATTGCAGTTCGTTGCGCATGATCTTATTACACAGAGAAGTTTGGTCCCCAATTTGAACAGTGCATACTGATTAATAATACAGAAGAAGGCCAAAAGCTTCTGATTTCGTCAAAAATGATAAATTGCATGAATGAAAGGTAATCCTGTAGACGGGATATAGCATGTCCGGTTGCCGAAATGATTAATTGCATGGGATTGAGTGAAATGTAATTCAGTTGGATGAGTCTAATGGCCAAACGTGCTACTACACATCCTATCCCGACGCAGAACATAAGCCTTTATAGCTTATAAATGGTGATTGCATTTGCTCTTTGATGAAATGAGCTTATAAGACACCCCGTCACGTATCTTAGATTGGATTAACTAGCATCCTAGTCCCCGCCCAACCAAATTAAGAGACGTGCTACTACTGTACACATCCCATCCCGACGCAGAATATAAGCCTTCATAGGTAATAAATGGTGATTACTCCTTGATAAAATGAGTAATAAGAGACCGCCATGCATCTAAAATTGAATTAACCATGTTAACTAGCATCCTAGTCCCCGTTCAACATAATTGGAGGACATTAATAACTAGCATCTTAGTCCTCGCGCAACATAATTGGAAGACATTAAACAATGTCTTAAGGGGGGACTTAAGGAAGTTTTTTGTTGAATTTTGTTAGTGCTGTAATTATTGAACCATGACTCAAATGTATATAAAAGTATACCTTTTTGGAAAGGAAATGAATCAGAGAATCCAAATTTGGCATCAACTTTGACCAAAAATGTTGATTTTTTTTGACCCATTTTTTTTAACAAAGCTAACAAACATAATTTTGAGTTAGAAATGCCCAAATCACTTGATGATGATGTTAACACACTAATGAAGGGACGATTTTTCTTTTTTAACCTAATCTAATATTTTTTGAAATTTTGACAAAAAAGTGTAAAAAAAAGAAAAAAAATCCATTTGTTCACGTTTTTTGGCACTTTTTGGTCAACATTTTTTTCAAATTATTTTTTTGTTAGCTTTGTTCAAAAAAAAATTGGGTAAAAAAAGTGAATTTTGTGATTTTCTCAAAAAATCTACTTTTTTGGTCAAAATTGACGCCAAATTTGGATTTTCTGATCCATTTCCTTTCCAAAAATGTATACTTTTATATGCATTTGATTAATAGTTCAATAATTACAGCACTCACAAAATTCAAAAAATCAAATCAAAAACTTCCTTAAGTCCCCCCTTAAGGGCAGTAGTACTGATTCATCATTTCATTATTACTTTTTCGAAACCCCCTGCCTTCTGTAGAATGTCAGCCAGTGCGTGCTCTAGATATTGTCAAACTTACTATGAGTATGTTGTAATTATTTTCATAGACTGTTGGTAGCAAGTTATATACATAGATTTTCTTACAGCAATACTCATCCGGTAATTACGAATCCTCGTATTTGTACACAACCTTGTGGGAATAACATCAACATGTACTGTAATATATCATGCCTGACTTTATAGGCGCCAATGGTAATCTCCTTCAAGGCGTTCATTTGCAATTTATCTCAGGATTAAGTTAAAGTTATAGGTATACAAAATCTCTATTGGGAATGTCACGAAAGTGATTTGTTTTCATTCGCATCAGACGTCAGAGCTATCGAAACGGAAATTAATTATCACTTGTTATAAGAAGCTTAAACTTAACCCCGAGACCAATCATTTATTAACAAAATGTCAGAACAGCACGTAAATATTATGCAGATTTGATAGAATTAATATTACTGCCAATTGTATCATTCAAATATTTGTTATTTGTAGTTTAATGTTCTAAACGCAATGAATGTATTATAGGTCAACGATAACTGTCGTCGATAGAAAAAAATTACTCGATATACCTACGTGTTGCATGAACTAACTTTGATATTGGATTTAGACATAGACAGATACATTCTTAACTTTGCTGGTTCATAACTGTATAATTTTAGCTAATCGCCCATTCTTTTACTGAAAAGGCTGTTTTATGCCTGATAAATAAAGCTTTTAGGGAAATATGTGAATCACCATTATCATTGATGCTCATTTTTCATCTTCATCTTCCTCGAAGGTATTGAAGTCAAATGATGCACTAATGCGCAAATGCAAAAATTGCAATTTTATTTCAATATTTCACGAGATACTTATGGCAGATTTAAAATACAAACACTCAACCGTCAGTAAGGGTATGAAAACCAATTAGTGGCGTGTCTTGCTGTGAGTAATGAAGGAAAGTGCCCGGCTTATTTCTGCATAAAATACGGATAATTACGAAAATGGCATGACGAGCGGCTGTGTGTCAACACATCTTTTGAGAAAGATCAATTAACTCAGTAAGAATCAGTCGGTAAGGAACAAGAGGTACACGGATAATTTACTTCGTCTTGCGGCAATCGAGTCTGTAAGTCTTTTGGGTAAATACGCATCCATTATCTAGGTGACCGCAGGATGTGGCAAATGTACACTTAATAGAGAATAGTAACCAAGGCGATCAAGCGTGAATAGAAGATTTCTTTCGTTGAAAAGATCGATGCAATTCTTCAATATATTGTTGGCCGATATTTAAAAAAATAAAGGAACCGGAAAAAGTGTACTTTAGGTCCCAGATACTGGCATATCAGTATCGTCTGTTCAATACTGGAACATAACAATTGCTAATATCGCTCGACACTGGTACGATTTTACACCAAATTGTGTGCCAGTATTCAATTTCGAAAAAGTAAAATGGGTCGGACGGTTAATACAGGGTATAGTTGAATAATATTCGTAAACTCCAATGGCGTACATAGAAAATTACCGTAAGTGCAGGGTGTGGTAAACGTACACTATATATAGAACTGGTTCCAACGCGACACGTTTTGAACACATACATTTATATTTATACGCACCAAAGTAACTAAAAAGACCATCCTTATAAGTGTAGGATGTGGTAGACATATACTATTGACGTACATCGATGCATTTTATTCCATTAGTCTGTATGTAAACACAATCATATTTAAAAAACTCGTTACTTTTTTGATCGACGGATGTAGCTTTGACCGAAATATTTTTTACACTTGCATGTAAATCACAATGTTTACGGATCCATTATCTCGGTGAGCGAAGGATATCGGTAAACTAGAATGTTTAACACATACATTCTAACATTTTAACAGGGGGATGAGTGTTGATGCGATAAGAGTACACTATGTCTAAGGTTTTACCGATATGTTAGTTCTTAAAATAGCCGTCGTATTCGTCTACGCTATATTGCGATTGCTCGCGAAACTGTTGCTTTTCAGGTCTTACGATCATTGGTCTGTGTTACAAGCTCCGCGTTGACATCCTTTTTGATTTGCGCTGCACAGGTTGGTTTTGGTTTTTAGTTCTTTAACCTGCCATGTTAAATATATAATTACCGTCATCTACTCAACTGGCTGAATTTTCGATGGGCGCGCACAATTTGGTACATAATAAGTCGGCCAAATAATAACAAGCTCATCTTTGGTAAAACGAATATCGCACTGTGCATAGGATACGACAAACTAAAACTGTGATCAGGATATATACCTTTTTACCTGTCGTACACGGACACAATTAACATACAACGATTACCCATAATATGGGTCCGTATGTCATCACTAATAAAAGTAGCATTATCAAAATTATTGCAGGGCGTAGAAAACGCACACTACGCTTAGAATAGTTGGGGTCGTTATGAGGAAATGAACACAATCAACATACCGAGTGGTACCTCCAAATTTCTCTCACCCTAAGTACATTTTGAAAACGTCACCCGAAGTTTCCCTATGTTTGAAACAAATAAACAGCCATCACTCAAAGAGCACGAAGAGTCATATTTCTAGAATGTCTTCGACAAAAATCATTCGCAGACCGTTATTTTGTCCGTAGGCCTCTATTTTTTTCCAGGTGATATCCCTTACCCACAAATCCCTATTTTTTATAATGTTACATTCTTTTACCTAATGATCCATATATATATGTTCTCTGTCACGGAATGCCTTAAGTATTCAGAAATGACTGTATTTCATTCGTATCTATCTCGTACGGCACCGCAACCAAAATTATATAAAATAATCATCCGTTATTATATATTTTGCAATATATTACATCAGTCACCAACTTACACTAAGTACCATTTCATTTCTGATCGAGTTATTCGGCACTTTCCCCCATTGATAATTGGGTTATTTTTGTTATGCAAGTTGTGTGTGTATGTTCGTATTATTGTAAAGCGCAGCCCTACCTTCGGGCTTTGTTATTGTGTAACTTAATGAACCAGGAACCCTTGGGCGAAATGAACACGTGTTTAATGAAAGTAATGAAAAGAGCTAATTATAAAATATAATTGTTATTAGAAATTTGCCTGTCAGAGTGCTATATATCTGAAACACTATGAAAGGTATATGAATAATAAAAACAAAACCGGAACTTACGAAGTTACGTTTGCCAACTCATTAAATTGCATGTGTAACCTCCACAATTATCAGAAATGTTGGGTCACGTGATAAATGAAGATGACTTGGTATCCTAACGGGAACATCCAAAGTGTTGTGTGATAGCTAAATCCCCAGTGATCCTGTTTTTTTCCGAAAAGGTTGCTCAACCTTCACCGAATAAGGTTTGTTAACTCCCCACACACGTGTCACTTACCCTACTGGTCATCTTGTCACATTAGGGTAAATATCATAGTAAGTTAAAGGCTATGTTTTGCCGCTCAAATTAACTAAACATTACCTATCTCCTGATAACATTATACTAATTAGTCTACTGTAAATGTACTAATTAACACTGATGTGGACACAAGTTAATGTTAGCGAATGCTCGACATCATTAGCAAAAGAAATTTATCTCGAGTTAAAGAGATTCTGCTCGCTTCGAGCATTACCCCTCTATCATGTCTTTATGCGAAAAATGTGCGTGCATTAAGTATCCTAAAATATTGTCATGTCGTGGTGTAATACTTGCATATCCTTCCAGATAATGTAACACTTTTTTCCTTTAGTTCAAAAATATTTAAAATCTTAATGTTACTTAGTCAAATCTCGGGTCAAACCAAAATTTGATTCAAGGTCAAATTTAGGGTGAAAGTGGTATAACCGTTTTGTTATAAATCTTGCCGACCAATCGCGATCGCTAATTATCTACAATGTTTTGAAATTTTTGTCCGACAGATGAGGATTACGGTATGTATTACCATCTATTTCGAAGTGGTCTGATACTTTTTGTTCAAAAATATTTTATGATCTTTTTATTGTGAGTGTAGGGGGAAAATATTTCTCAGTCCCCTGACTGAAAGAGATCCCGTAGAACCCGTTTCATATAGTCATTATATTAGTGTTACAATTCAATACTCACGATAGCTTAAAGATTATCAATCTAGAATGCTGAATGAGAAATAATATAATCGATGACCGATTTTTGTAATATAACAAGGACACCTTTTACCGTTTTGATCCGATTAAAAACATGCATAAACATGTAGTAGCCAAATTATGATATATTTCAGCGTGTATGCCGCCATAAGGCGATAGAAATCTCCAGATCCTAGTCGCCTTCTACACACACTTTTAGTATTAATTTACAAGCAAACAATCTAGATTAAGTGGAGAGTACCGACGGTTTGATGAAAAACAAAACAATCACGATCCTTGCTTCTGGTAATATAACCCGTTTGTCAACTGCATAAGAGCATGGCTGTTTTAAGTCGACGCGCCTTTTTGGTTTGATCACGATATTGCAGATTTGTGTTGTGTTTGCATTTGGCGGTACACATGCTGCTCGTGAATAAACATTCATTTGCTGAACAAACACATTTATGAGAATATGATAAAGCAAGCTCGAAAATTGTAATTATTATGGTTTGCACAATTTTGAATCAGTAATACAATATTTCATTGCGATTGCCATTGTTCATAACATAGTTGTGACATTTACTTAGGGTTTTCTATGATAGGTAAAGTGGCATAAAACATGTGATCAGCCGATAAATTGACTAGCTGCTAAAATGTTAAGAAATGTAATTGTATTGCAATTTACAGCGGCCGCGCGCTCCGTGATTCAATTTGTTTAGAGCTTTTTCCTCAGTGATGAATCCGGTCAGTCAATTATGCTTTCAGAAAAAGATTTTGCTGAACAATCGCATGATACAAATCCGCTCAGTCAATTAAGCTTTCAGGAGAGAATTTTTATTGACTATAGCAGGACAAATACTGGGGCTAGTTTGATGAAACCTTTTAAAAAGGAGTTTTCTTCAATTTTTCTATTGAACCATGGTTTTGAATTGTTACATAATGAATCAAAATATCTCAAACTAACAATTGGTCAAGGAGTATACCATCTCTTATCTAATAATAAGTGCTCCATAATAGCCCGATATATAGAAGTGGTATCCCGAGAGGCTCCATCATAGAGGAAATGCATCGTCTCTTAAGAGATAGATCGAAGAAGATGAATTCTTTGTATTATGAGTTTATGGTAGCATAATCACTAGTATGTTACCAACTTGTACTAAAGAAAATAAAAGAAACGCCTCCATTCACCATTGAATACACTCATCGTGCTCATTGATTTCGAATGGCTTTTGGCTGACAAAAACAATCCTGTTCGTCGGGCTTTCATTTTCAATTCAATATGCTGTTCACTAACTTTGTAAACAAAGTAGATGCTGTAACCATACCTAAATACTTGCCACTTAAAGTTGACTAATTTAGGACTGGTCAATATATTTCATTGGTCGATCGATACTGGAACACAATATCGAGCGATACTGGAACGTTTTCATGTTCCACTATCAGGCGATACTGGTACACATGCTATCAGTAGTGATTTGTCCCAGTATTGAACGATACTGGTATATGATTGTGTTCCAGTATCACCCGATCGGCCGATACTGGAACATTTTATATGTGACAGTATCTTCCGATACTGGAATACTGACTTTGTACCAGTATCGAGCGATAATTGGTGTTCCAGTATTAGACGATACTTTACAGTCCAGAATCTGTGAACTAAAGTACACATTTTCCCAATTTTCGATACCATTCCATGTACATTGCTGTAATTCCCTGAGGAATTATTCCTAGTATATTTCATAATGAGAGTGCGAGCCCCCTTATAAAATATGATACATGGGACGACACTACCTCTCTCTACTCAGTCACGATTTCCTCATCATTGCCATGACACTGACCTAAATAAGATTTATAAATCCATAGACCAATTTCCCTAAGGACAGACTTAACTAGAACGCAGCACTAATAGACGTATCGATCGAGTGTTATGGAAAATGGGCGGCGTACACTATTTCATGACCCTAGAGTGACATTTTGAATTATATGGTTACAAACGATATTTGCAAATATTCGTTCAGCTTAGGGTTTTAAAGATAAAAAGCTAATGCAAGTCAATGCCGAACTAAAAAGGATGCAAGAACATTTCACTGCCATGACTCCAATTAAGGGAGCGTTGTTGGAGGTCTGTGGGTGCATAATAGCACGCGTTATGATAATACTACATAATATCCATGATGCACTAAGCACTGTAATCAGAAAATGTGATCTATTGGGCGATACTTTTCTTGCAATCACGATTTTCTCGACTTTGCCAGTACGCTGACCGAAATAACATTTGTAATCCGTGGCTTAGTTTCCCCGCGGATATACTTAAACAGAACGCAGCACTTAATAGAGGATTCGATGAGGTCTATCAGAAATAGGTGAGGTAGATTATTTCATAACACGGAAAAGACGAATTTATCATCATCATTATCTCGATCATTATCGAGTAATAATATGTGACAATATAAGCTCGGTTTACGTGCTAAATATAGATGACCACAAGATATCAATAGTGATTTAAAGCAAGTTGTTTCCGTTATACTGTTAGGATTATGATAATAGGACGGCAATATCTTTCTTTTTATATTATTTCTTCATTATCGCGATATATTCTCATCTCTGCCAGGAAATGCTGACCTGAAAAAGACTTGATAATCCGTAGCCAAATTTCCCGAGGATTTAGTTAAACAGAATGCAGCTCTTAATAAACACTTCGAGGTGGTCTATCATAAAATGGGTGGAATAGATTTTTTCATAAATCGATTTAATCATCAGCATTATAACCCTGAGCACTATCGAGGTGGAAATAAAGATACATATCATAGATATTATAATACGGTATCTATTTTGACATCGGAGCAATGCTACTGGACGCTATGCCCAGATGACACATTCAAAATTATTAACATTACTGCAGAATGCTGCAGGAGTTCTTCCCAAAACATTAATGTAAAATCAAGAGATAATTAAGAAATGACTGAAATAATTCAAAATAAATTATATGCAAGATAAAAAAGTATCTCTCCGCGTTCGCTCACAATTTTGACATACGCATCACGCATATGAAGTACAGTGCGTCATGTTACGTTATGCGCAAGACGTTTGTACTTAGTAAGTGATTTTGTGCGCAAACGTTCTTCTTTCTTAATTCGCTGCTGCAAGTTGTCCAATTTGGAACTATCTAGACTATTTCAAAGTGAGGAAAACTAAAGTGCACACGAGGAGCTTTGCATACTTGTTCACTTTTAAATTACTCATTACTTTTGTAATCGTCGGATGTAGCTTTGCCTGTCATATGAGTAGACAGAAGTAAACAATATCTTTCACCGATATATTTTTTTTACACTAGCTCGGTGAGCGAAGGATATCGGTAAACCAGAATTTGTCCACAATAGGTAAACGGATAACAGGGAAGAGTTAACAAGTAATTTCTAACATTTATACGACAAGGGGATGTGTGTTGATGTGATAAGAGTACACTATGTCTAAAATTGACCGATACGGCAGTTCTTAAAATCGTCGTCATCATCGTCTACGCTATGTTGCTATTGCTCGCAAAACTGTTGCTTTACACGATCATTGGACTATGCCACTACTAGCTCAGCGTTGACATCCTTTATGATTTGTGCTGCCCAGGTTGGTTCTAGTTTTTAGTTCTTTAAATAGATTTCCGTTATAATATACTGAAATGGCTGAATTGTCGGCGCACAATTTGTTACACAATAAGTCCGGCAAAAAATAACAAGATCATCTTTGGGAAAACGCATATCGCGGTGTGAATAGGATATGAGAAACTAGAACGCTGAGGAGGTTTTAGTAACGAAGACGTCACAATATTGGGTATGTCTGTCCTATTAGCACTTTGGATACAGACAACCGGGCGAATTTCAAATTATCACGGGTTGGGGATGTGCAGTTTAAATTAGTTTTATTGAATAATTATAGTTCTGTGTTCAATCAAACTGGTCAATATACATTTGATAATAATTGTCCTACCATATAATGATTGGTTTCATGAATAGCACGGTTCTCCGTTAACCATGACAACTTTAACAGACAAAACTTACCAATAACATGGGTCCGTATGTCAGCACTAATTCTAAAAGAAGCATTATCAAAAGGATCGCAGGATGTGGAAAACGCACACTGCGCTTAGAATAGTTAGGGTCATTATGAGGAAATGAACACAACCAACACACCTTTTGGTACCGCCCTCTTTTTCTCAATCTAAATCTTTTTTGAAAACGTCACCCGAAGGTTCCCTATGTTTTAAACAAATAAACAGCTACCGAAATCATCCGAAGACAGTTATTTGCTAAAACTTTGCAACTCGTTTCACTTAAAGACCTCGTTTATTTTCATGTGGTCCGTAGACCCCTATTTTGTTCAGGTTATATCCCTTTACCCGCGAACCCCTATTAGTTGGCAAGTCTGCATTATTTCACCTAATTATCCTATTTATACATCTTTCATTTGTATCTATCTCATACGTAAGTGCCCCTGGCACACAGCAACCAAAATAGTATAAAATAATCATACGAAATTACATATTTTGCATTATTTATATATATATTACATCAGACACCAATTGACACTAAGTGCCATTCCATTCCTGATCGAGTTATTCGGCAATTTCCCCAATTAATAATTGGGTTATTTTTGTTATGCAAGTTGTGTGTATATATTCGTATGACTGTAGAACGCAGCCCTACTTTCGGGCTATGTTATTGTGTAACTTAACCCTTACAGCCCCGCACCCCATGAAATCCCATTTCCCAGCCTGTCGGTTCCACCTGGCGCTGAGGTTTTTGGGTGAAATACTGGCCCCGGGCTACATAGCTGGGCGAATACACTCGCCCAGCATAGCTCCCTCCGTGGCTCAGTTGGTAGAGCGTTCGACTTGTAACCGAGAGGTCGTGGGTTCAAACCCCGGGGCGTGGCACCTCTTGTTGTGTGTGTTTTTTTTTTGCTTGAAAAAAATTTCGTTGGAAAATCCACCGGGAGTGTTAGGGTTAAGGAACGATTTTTTTTCTTCTTTTTAATTTTCACTTTTTTTCTCTAATTTCACTTTCTATTAACCCTTACAGTCCCGCACCCCATGAAATCCCATTTCCCAGCCTGTCGGTTCCACCTGGCGCTGAGGTTTTTGGGTGAAATACTGGCCCCGGGCTACATAGCTCCCCCCGTGGCTCAGTTGGTAGAGCGTTCGACTTGTAACCGAGAGGTCGTGGGTTCAAACCCCGGGGCGTGGCACCTCTTGTTGTGTGTGGTTTTTTTTGCTTGAAAAAAATTTCGTTGGAAAATCCACCGGGAGTGTTAGGGTTAATGAACCAGAAACCCTTGGGCGAAATGAACACGTGTTTAATGAAAGTAATAAAAAGAGCTAACTATAAAATATAAGGGTTATTAGAAATCTGCCTGGCAGAGTGTTATATATCTGAAACACTATGAAAGGTAATAAAAAGAAACCCGGAACTCATAACATTGCATGTGTAACCTCCACAATTAATAAAAAATGTTGGGTCACGTGATAAATGACGACGACTAATTGGTATCCTGAAGAAGGCATCCAAAGTGTGGTGTGATAGCTAAGTCCACAGTTATCCTGTCTTGTTCGAAAAGGTCGCTCAACCCTCGACGAATAAGCTTATATAACACACTCGTGCCACTTAACCTCCTGGTTATCTTGTCACATTAGGGTAAATATCATCCTAAGTTCAAGTTTTTTTCTAGCGCGAAACCTTAAACATTAGTATGCACGATACGTGTGCTTTTACCATTTGAAACGCAAAAATACCAGTCGGTTAACAATAACAACAACGAGCTTTTTACAAATATTTATACAGGGTGATTCAGAGAGTCAAGATATAGATTTTGTTCGCCATTGTTTTATCATCTTTTTATCATGAGTCTAGAGACAAGATCTCTCCGCTTAATACTCAAAATGATCCCGTGGTACACGATTCCTATAGTCATTTGTGATATAATTCAATACTCTCGATCCATTTAGAATTCGGAACGAGAAATCTTATAATACGACCGACTTTTGAAATCTAACAAGGACACCTTTTACTGTTTGGATCCGATTATAAGCATGCATAATCATGTAGTAGCCAAATTATGACATGTTTCAGCGTGTATGCCGCCATAAGGCGATAGAAATCTCCAGTTCCCAGTCGCCTTCTACACACACTTTTAGTATTAATTTACAAGCAAACAATCTAGTGGAGAGTACCGACAGTTTGATGAAAAACAAAACCATCACGATCCTTGCTTCTGGTAATATAACCCGTTTGTCAACTGCATAAGAGCATGGCTGTTTAAGACGACGCGCCTTTTTTGTTTGGTTAAGATATTGCAGATTTGTGTTGTATTTGCATTTGGCGGTACACATGCTGCTCGTGAATAAACATTAATTTGCTGAACAATCACATTTATGAGAGATGATAAAACAAGCCAGAAAATTGAAATTATTATGGTTTGTAGAATTTTGGATGAGCAATACAATAATTCTTTTGCGTTTTCCTTTATTCACAACACAGTCGTGACTTTTACTTTTTTATATGATAGGTGAAATGGCATAAAACATATGGATAAGACGATAAATTGACAAGCTACTAAAACGTTAAGAAATGTAATGTATTGCAATTTACAGCGACCGCGCGCATCGTGATTCAATTTGTGTAGAGCTTTTTCCTCAGGGATGAATCCGGTCAGTCGATTATGCTTTCAGGAAAATATTTTGTTGAACAATCGCATTTATAAGACATGACAAAACAAGCCCGAAGTTATATAAATCCGTTTCAATTATGCTTTCAGAAGTAAACTTTCTACTAATATAGAAGGACAAACACTGGGGCTAGTTTGATGAAACCTTTTAAAATGGAGTTTGTTGTAACTTCCATTCTTCTGTTGAACCATGGTTTTGAATCGTACCATAATGAATCATATCTCAATAACTAACAATCGGTCGCGGAGTATACCATCTCTTCGGCCGAGTGCACATATGGCGAGTAAGTGAAGAACAGTAGTAAGCTAGTAATTAGACTAGTAAACCACGAATATCGTACGCTAAATATTACACCTGACCGGACCTAAGTGTAAGTTGAAGCATAACAGTTTGTGCTGTAACTAAATCATCATTTCTGTTTTGCCCGATGGACGATTACATAGATTTGATGATCAATTGGCGATTGTTATCACTCAATTGATTATCCATTTGTGTATAATTTACTCAATGCTACATTTAATATCAATTTATTATAACATATTTTAAATCTATCCACAATCATGCATACAAAATTGTAGAAATAATTTCAAACAATCAATCAACCAATCAATCAATAAATACATAAGTAAATAATTAATTAGGAAATTCATTAATTAGTTAAATAATTAGTTAAATAACATGAAATCAAATAAATAAACATAATTTGCCTATTTATATAAATGAATGAATGCATAATAACATTCTATAAATAAATTAATATATACATTAAAAGTAAATAAAAAAGATGAATACAAAATAATAATTACATACAAATTAATGAATCAATGGATTTATAATAAATAAAGTCTAAAGTATATCAATACCTAGACTCCATTTTACATGACAGAAAGCGGATGTGAAGGAGGCTACTGCGCGATGTACACTCTCATAGTAAAAAACTGCACAATGTTGGGCGAAAATCCCATGCGGTCCATGAAAAAAGTGTCAAGCACTTTGATGAAAACAGACTGTAGCGACTATGTCCAATGTTGCTAGGACTATATACTAGGGTCAATAACTCGGTATTGTGTTCGTGCAGGGAAGTGTTAATTTCCATGACAAACTGTCATAATTTAAAAATGTCAGTATGAAGATTCATTTTTAGAATATACCATATATTGTAATTTCTGTTGTGTAACATTTTTGTGATGCTATTTTAAGACAACTTGTATCATTAATGTTATGTTTATTTTGTATGAAGGATGATGATAAAATAAAAAAAAAATAAAAAAAGGTGTTTAATGTGCATACATCGGTGTGCACTCAAGCTGATCTCGTAGTAACCAGTTTGATGGCCTGAGCTCAGCGCACTATATTCTGGTCCGGTAAAGCGAGCAAAACACTGCTTGTTGTGTTCGTATTTAATGCGGCACTATATCGGTTATTTTACTTTGCAGTATTCAGCCATGGCGGACGACGGCATATCGGTCAGAAACTTCTAGTGCAGGTACAGGACTTGAGGACCTTATCCCGTTTTTTTGTAGGTAAAATGTTATATGATTTATACATTTATAGTCCTGTAGAATAAAACACAATAGTCTTATGGGAGTGAAGTAGTGACAGATCTGGTCTGAGATCTAGGCCATATTTCCTATACCTATTGCGTATAAAATAATCTTATAAACTTATTATATACGCAAGTAGTACTGGACTATTACAGCTACTTCACTCCTAAAAGAATATAAATTGTCTTAAAATATCTATAACATGTATAAACATATCACAATTTCCGGAATTAAGTCTTCAAGGCCTGCCTCCAGCAAGAAAGCATTGGCTTTAAAGGAAATTTACCCAATTTATGTGTCCCATAATGACACAAGTGTTGGGTAAAACCTCTACACAACCCCGGTTGTGTAAAGTGTTACACATAATTGGGTCAAAATAGGGAACTTGGTCGTTTTGGGCTAAACTTTACCCACCGATATTGTGTCAAAGTGTTAAACTTTGTTGGGTAAAATGTAGCTATTTGATGGTAAAATGTTCACTATGTGTTGTGTAAGACTCTACACAACCACTGTTGTGTACATTTTTACCCAACAAACAACCATGATCTCTTTTTACCATCGTGAAGTGTAGTATTTTACCCATTATTATGCAGTGAGAATCTTCCGTCCTATACTTCCAATGCATTGGTAAACACCTATTATTCTGCACATTATGTCAGCTGGAGCGATATTGGCCAACCAATATCCTTTGAACTTGGTCTGTTGGTTACTTGCCTCTTTAACACATTTAAAGCTTACGCACGAATCCACTAAAAGCGTGTGCGATTGTAGCGACCGCATGTGTAGCGTGTAGAAAATGTAAAAGTGACTAATTTTTGGTTTTACGATACGACATCAGGTCATCAGGTCATCGTGTTAAAAATGGCGACTGGTTCCGGTAGCACACGTTTTGTTACGCTAAATGAAAAATAATTTCCAGGAATTAGGCCGACATTTCTGCAACGCGAAGAAGCACCGATACAAGTGTGTCTATCTGTATAAATGGGGACGTTTCCTGGCCTAATAAATGGCGATCGTCAAAGTTGTGTACTGTAACTTGTAAGTCAATGTAAGCTTATTACATAAACAATCGTGTGTTTTTTTAATGTTGAAAACAGACGCTCGCCGAAATGTGTCTTTTGCACTTATTGCAAACTGTAAAACTTGAACTTGTTACGTGTTTGGAATTTGTTTTGGAGCTTCTGTTCTGTCATTCTGTTAGTGTACCAGAAATGTTGAACAGTTTGGAAGGTAGGTCTACGGACATTTACTTTTTAGTAGTGTAAAACTGTTATTCTTTTATTTGATAGGCTCAAGTCAGATTCTCACTGCATAATAATGATAAAATTGGATGGATCGCATGATACACAAATACATTGGTATCGCTATGAGTTTTAAAATATTGTGCTCGACTGCGTCTCGCACAGTATTTTTTTAAAACTCATAGCTCGACCAATATCTTTGTGTATCATGCTCAATCCATCCAATTTTATATCAACATTGCTTAATTTTTTCTAAGAGTGTAGTGATTTATCCCAGTATTGAACGATACTGCTACATAATTATGTTCCAGTATCGCCCGACACTGGAACATTTTTATATGTGACAGTATCTTCCGATACTGGAATACTTACGTTGTACAAGTATCTAGCGATAATTGGTGTTCCAGTATTGAACGATACTTTACAGTCTAGAATCTGGGACCAAAAGCACACCTTTTCCCAATTTTTGATACCATTCCATGTACACTGTTGTAATTCCCCGAGGAATTATTCCTAGTATATTTCATAATGAGAGTGCAAGCCCCCTTACAAATATGATACATGGGACGACACTACCTCTCTCTATTCAGTCACGATTTCCCCATCATTACCATGACACTGACCTAAATATATAAGATTTGTAAATCCATAGACCAATATCCCTAAGGACAGACTTAACTAGAACGCAGCGCTAATAGACGTATCAATCGAGTGTTATGGAAAATGGGCGGCGTACACTATTTCATGACCATTTAGTGAATTTTTGAATTGTTTGGTCACAAACGATATTTGCAAATATTGGTTCAGCTAAGGTTTTTTTAAAGAAAAACAAATCTATTTAGAGTCAATGCCGAACTAAGCGGATACAAGAACATTTCACCGCAACGACTACCATTAAGGGAGTGTTGTTGGGGTCTGTGGATGTTTACTTATAGCATGCTTTATGATAAGACTACATACATTATATCCATGATGCACTAAGCGCTGAAATAAGAGAATGTTATCTATTGGGCGATACTTTTCTTTCAATCACGATTTTCTTGTCTTTGCTAGTACGCTGACCCAAATAAGATTTTTTTTAAATCCGTAGCTCGATTTCCCCACGGATATACTTATACAGAACGCTTAATAGAGGATTCGTTGAGGTCTATCAGAAATGGGTGGGGTAGATTATCGGTGAAGGCGAATGGAGGGTATCCATGTAGCATATTCTACATTCCATTGAATTGGTGTATAAACGTCCAATTTATTGAATGGACCGTGTTACCAAATTGGCCTATACAATCATCAAAATAAGTGCTGATAACTCCTATATCAACATATTAAATTATAAAGTTGTTGGGGAATTTCTCCGTTTTAATTTGAGAATTGCACGCTAAGAATGGTTGATTATTGAGTTACAATCCACAATGAAAGGTCAAGTACAATTTTCATTTTCGCATTTTGAGTTTTTAATATTTTTTTTGTTTTTAAACATAAACATTTTTGATTTTAAATTTTTGAGGTAAAAAAGATGATTTTGGTGCAATTTCGGCATTTACCAAAAAATGATTTCGCTACGTTGACCACACATTTTGTGCCACACAAGTGATTTGTTGGTCAAAATTTTAAAAAAAGAAACAGGATTTTTTAATGACATTTGATACGGCACATTAATAGTTCAAAAGTTCAAAAGTTACAGCGCTTGATAAATTCCATATTTTTAGGGTTAACCCCACCCTTAAAGCAATTTTACTATAAAGTTAAGCATTATGATAATAGGACAAATAATACGTCTTAGTGATACTTACTTTCTTTATTTATCACGATTTTCTCATCTTTGCAAGGAGATGCTGACCTGAATTAGACTTGTTAATCCATAGCCCAATTTCCCAGAGGATATACACAGCACTTAGTTTCGAGGAGGTCTATCAAAAAGGGTGGGCTAGATTATTTCATAGTTCGATTTTATCATCAGTATTATAACGATCACTATCGAATCACAATAATAATAATAATAATAAAACCATACTTATTGAGCGCATAACACAATTAAGTCCCTATGCGCTATCACAAACAAAAAAACAAAACAAAACACACAGTAACATGAGTAACAAAAGACAAAACAAAAATAAATTAAACATTAACATTAAATAGGTAAGTTTTTAGCAATGATTTGAACTGTTCAAGAGTTTTGGCGGATTTAACATGATATGGTAAATTGTTCCAAAGTTCAGCAGAAGCATCTTGAAAAGAACGGCGACCATATGAAGTAGAAGGTGAAGAAACATGCGCAAGAAGATATTTTTAGCCAGAACGAAGATCGCGAGTGGGCTCGTATTGTTGAATAAGATCTTGCAGATACATAGGAGCAAGAGCTCGAGTACATTTAAATGTTATCAGAAGAATCTTGTAGATAATGCGAGATCTGATCGGTAACCAATGTAAGTCACGAAGGACGGGGGAAATGTGACAGCGAATCTTAGACAGAGTAACAAGTCGAGCAGCTGAGTTTTGAATCCGTTGAAGTTTTGAGATTTGCGTATCAGGGAGGGCATAAAGTAAACTATTGCAGTTATCGAGTCGGCAAGTCACAAGATGTGAAAATATGGATATATACGTAACTTTCACAATCATATTTATTAACACAACGGCAGAATGATACGAGAGCAGAACATTAACACATTCCACGCGACTGGTGTCTGCAGACGACACTCTCAAATGTCACAAAATGTTTCAAAAATGTCCAAATTATTGAATTTCATTACCATATTATTTGATGAGAACTGCATTAAAATAAGTACAAACATGTATAGTATTGGTTCATTAATCATTGAGATAGACTTTGAATGTTGGGAAGCTTTCTAAAATATTTGTTTTGTATATGGTAAAACTAATACTAATAGCCGCGTGGAAAGTGTTAATAATTATTAGATCAAGAGATGGTTGAGAAAGGACGTAATTGATTTCAAACATATTACAAGATCAGATAGAAATGTATTGTTAAAGTCAGTTCCAAATTGGCGAGAAATATGCCGTCTATAGCTCTCTTCGGCAAAAGTGATTGTTTGTCTATGGTTATGCGCATGCGAGCATAATGTGCGCCAACACTCTTCTTTAATAATTCGCGGCTGTAAGACGGCCAATATAGAACTGGCTAGACTAATATATAAAATAATAAACTCTGCACAAAAAGAAAGTATCCACTTGTTTTCGAGGCGTCCTGTGTTTAATTCTTAGTACCCTAAAGAATTTCAACAAATTGGGAAGAACGGGCATTTCCTCCCGCGCATTTTGACACCTCATTTGTTACAATAGCACCAATATTGATGAAGCAGTGGCCATTTGAATAACAAATGATGCAGTTTCCATTATTGTACTTAACCCTATACCCATGATGAAAGCGTAAACAAAACAGTACATCTAAAGTGTACCTCTTCTTTCTATGAAAAGACAATCATAATCAGAACATCTCACATTGTCAATTGTTTTCTGTGAGACTCATCCTTTACAATGACCAGTATCATTCATGATGTTTGTAAGCCAACACCTGTCTCTCCATTTCCTTGCAACCTTCCTTGCAACCTTCCCTGTAACTCCAAATCGACGAGCAACTTCAGTTACAGAAACTCCAGAAACTTGAGAAACAAGTGGTACACTTTAGATTTACTGTAACCAGTCAGCTGTAGAACGGGGCCCCGTTTCAATTGAGGGCGCTCTAAAACGACGGGTGTACGTAACCAAGTTAACGCACTCCCGTCAATTTGCGCAATGATTGAATTTTCGCCTTTTACCCCCAATTATCTGCATAAAAAGTAACTATCTATCGAGTTGAGGGCAGCATAAGGTACCAGAACTCCTTGCGACATCCAGTTCGATGATTTAATTTAACCTTTGACCTCCAACATCACACGACACTAGCTAAAATGATGTATTTTTTGACCGGTTTGCTGCGATGAGACCACCATTTTCTAGACGAGATGACACCATTTTATAGAATTTTTAGGGTAAATGTGACAATTTTTACATTAAATATAGGACCTATAGTATTGAGAAGTGATGCCTTTGTAACGGTTATCTCTGTGATTAGAGAGTTATTTCGTTGTTTAAAATCGGCAAAATCGGCTTTTTATGAATTTTGAAAATTACTGTGACGTGAGGCCGTTCCCTTGGAAACGCAGTCCCGTTCTCAAGCCCGCCCTCTATTGAAAAGTGGTTTTTGTTCGTATTCCGGCGGGCAACTGACTTCCGTCACTTGATGAATCGCCGTGTAAAAAATGACGGCAGTACGTCACTAAATAGAGCGCCCTCAATTGAAATGGGGCCCCGTTCTACAGCAGACTGGTAACAGTTTTGTTTACGTTCTACGCACGGGTATAGGGTTAAGTGCAACAATGGAAACGGCATCATCTTTTATTCAAATGCACTTTACCCTAAATGGCCACTGCTTCATCAATATTGGTGCTATTGTGACAAATGAGGTGTCAAAATGCGCGGGAGGAAATGCTTGTTCTTTCCCACTTGTTGAAACACAGGGCGCCTCGAAAAAGAGGATACTTTCTTTTTGTGCAGTGTTTATATAACGTAATAATAATAAATTTATAAAGCGCCATCTAGCTAGAGAGCCTATTCCGAGGCGCTATAAATACAAACAAATACATGAAATTTGAACATGTGACCTGAACATTAAGCATCAAATACAAATGGAATATAAATATAGTGAAAAGGCAAAAGCACCATAAGAAATAACATACGAATACAATTAAACATAGTATGCACATTGGAACAAATAATATGTTTTAGTCTTTAATGGTATTGATTGAAACACAACAACGAATGTCCACAGGAAGAGAGTTCCACAATTTGGGCGCGCATGAATAAAATGCTCGATAGTAATTAAAGTGAGGAAAACTAAAACAAAAAGTCTAGTGCACACGAGCATATTTGCATGTTTGTTCACGCTGTGACGTTGGTTGCTGCCAAATTTGTTCGGAGCTTATGGCAGCGCATAATGCTTGAAGATACATAGCAATGGCTCTGTTCTTGCGCTAGCTTATCCCGATTATTCTGATTCCGAACCGGGTGACACTTTATGTAGGAAGTAAAATATCGTGTCGATGAGTTAAATAATTAAAACCGTGGGAAAATTCCAACAATAGAAGCTTATCAAACCGCATAAAAGTATATAAACCTTACTGTTTAGGGGTGTAAATAAATGCATCAATCGGATTCCTTATTACGGTAACCAAGAACATTGTTAACATCAAATAGAATATGGCAGAATATGATATGTAATGCAAACGCAGGCTGATTTTATTTTGGTATAGATGAAATAGTAAGTTATACTTTTAGATATTTCCTCTCCAACTCCAAAGTTGGTTCGGGAATAATAGCTTCAAATTATAAAGCTGCCAAACGGGCAAAAGGAACAGCGCCTACTTTTCTCTACCTCTGATATCGAATGTGAATGTAAATATTCTATACATTCGGGGTGGGGGTGTGTGTGTAACATCAAAAGATAAAGAACACGCCATTAATAGAAAGACAATAGGACAGTATTTAGAGTACCGTGGACGTAATATAATATAACCCACTTTGGCTGCTATCTCGCTTTTTATAGCATGTGCTTCGTAACAAACAGACCTTTGTACTAATCGATTTATAAGACTATTTCACCCGGGTCCGCTGAATTTTAATAACAATTAAATGTTTATTTCTGTGCGTTGCATAGTCTACACTTAAAAAGAACATGTGTATACAAGACCTTATTCCGGGCGGATAAGGGTATGAATGTATTGACAACTCCCGCACCCCATATTTAGATCTTCATGAATACAATAAAGCGACGAATCGCTAAAGGGGATGATCAGAGTACACTTTACTGAATGTTTAGTTCGATTTAAAGGCTCAATAGCCGCGTACTGACAAGTTAAATTACAGACCATTTTACATATTCTTTATATCGTTAAAGCCTCAACATTTCCAGGATAGAAAAAGCTATTGCAGCCAAAATTCGTCAATATATGGTATCCGCATACTGATGACCGACAGGAAACGGGCTCATGCCATATATTTCTGCAAACTTGTATCAAATTTTGAATTTAAACTGGCTCGATGCCGCCGATAATTCCACATATTGGTGTGCATTTAATTAATTTCAGGAACACCTAGTTAGAAGATTCTCAGCGTTTAATGCCATTCGACTGATTTTCATTATGTTTTGAACACAAAGGGTTTGTTCTGATAGATTCGCTGGTATTTGCTATCGTCTATACCTACAATCAAGGAAAATAATAGTTGGCACACTTGATACAATTTAATACAACTATCCCTGTGCTCACAACAGAGAACCGACTTGGGACATAGCACTCTTTAATAGCACGCAGAGGTCTCCCCCTCTCTCTCTCATCCTTCCCCACCCCCATCAATCAATGTTGAGAGAGCTGCCAAAGCTTCTGATGACATGTGGCTCGGATCAACATTGCCTTGGGGGAGAGGGGCACTTTTTTCCTTAATTGGGACAAAGTGTGCCAACCTTTTTTCCCTTGATTTTAGCATTATCCCAGTGCCGAGGAGCCGAAAATTATCTTTTTTCAGCACCCATGGGTGTTGGAGCATCCATGAGTGTTGGATTTTTCCCAAGTGGGTATTTTTTTCCCATTTGGGTGCTCCTACTCTACTCTTTCTCTTATTTCACCTTTCACCCTTTCTACTACCTTCTCTAGCTTATGTACTTCCTTTCGCATCTCAGTTGGCTAGGATAGGTGAGCCAAGTTAACTGGCTAGTTAGTTCGCTTTTTTTCTGGTTTGTCTAGGATAGAGGTTCTATTCCTATGTGTAGGTTATAGGCGCCTGATCCCTGGAAAGATCGAGACTTAACTGATATCTTTCTGAGGTACAGGATACAGATCCTCAGTTTGATGGGGACGGCGCAACACCACACGGTGTTAGTGTGGGTGCCAACTGGTGATGTTACTATCCCTTTCTCTTTTCTTCTTCCTCTCCCAATCATAGAGTAAGAATAGGTGTTGCATTTAAGGTGTGGGTACCCTTCACGAGGAAGGATCTGGGCGCCTACCTCGTTGTATGTATTTCCATCAGTACACGCCCATGGAAACCTTATAGATAACCTATGATGACGAAACTTAGTAATGGGGCAGCCACCGGCCTAACATACCAAGGTGGTACCTCCGGACCCAGAGGGGAAAGTAACGGGCAACAAAACCAATCCCGACCCTTGTCCTGTGATGACGCACCGAATGGAGCCGTAGGAAGGACTATGGGAAAGGATCTTAAGTTAAGAAAAGTCATACGATTTGGTACATGGAATGTGAGAACTCTATCACAGCCTGGCACTCTCGAGCTTCTGACCAGACAGATGGACAGATGCAAAGTGAACATCCTAAGTAATGCTGAGGTACGCTGGTCAGGAAAAGGCCACTTCTCCACAGATGACCACACCATATACTACTCAGGAAATGAGAAAGGAGGGAGCAAAGGTGTAGCTTTCATCACCAGTAAAATCATATCAAAGTTTGTCTTGGGCTACAACCCAGTCAGTGACAGGATCATCTCCATCAGATTCCAAGTTCGGCCTATTTTAAAACCTCTCAGTCATTCAAGTATATGCACCAACCTCCGCTGCCTCTGATGAAGATCTGGAATGTTTTTACAGCCAACTGCAGGAAACCCTTGATGGCTTTCCGAAGAGAGATATCATCATGATAACAGGTGATTTCAACGCAAAAGTCGGAGAAGGCATCCAAAGTCAAGACGAAACCATGGCCTTGGGCCCGCATGGCTTGGGAAGCAGAAACGAAAGAGGTAGTACACTCGTAGATTTCTGTGTAGCAAACAGACTCACTATTACAAACACAATTTTCCAACAACACCCGAGACGGAAGTACACTTGGATATCTCCAAACGGCCTCACAAGAAACCAGATTGACTACATCCTCATTAGCATCCGGTGGAAGTCTTCTATCAAGATAGCACAAACCCTGCCAGGGGCAGATATAGGTAGTGACCATCAACTTCTGATTGCTGATTTTCGAATCAAGTTGAAGATGACCAAAGGTGCTCCAAAACCCTGCAGATTTGATTTGCAGCATCTTGATGACAAATACAGAGTGGAGACCAGAAATCTGTTTCAAGAACTGATGGTAAGAGACGAGGAAACAACTCCTGATGAACTCTGGCTGGACATCAAAAACTCTATTCTCAGCGCAGCAAAAAAACATGTTCCTAAGAAACATAAGAGAAAGACCGCATCATGGCTGTCACATGAAACCATCAACTTAGCAGATGAAAGACGCCAATTGAAGGAAGCTGGTCTGCAAGGCAGTAACCTATACAGAAGCCATCAAGAAGTTAAAAAGTCAAAAGGCACCTGGTCTAGACGATATTCCAAGTGAGCTCCTGAAGCAAGCTGATGATTCTGTAGCAGTTATTATGCAAAAGCTGTGCAATACTGTGTGGAAGTCAAGAGTATGGCCAGAGGATTGGAAGAGATCAGTTTTCCTAACACTTCCACAGAAAGGGGATGCTAGCGAATGTAAAAATCATCGTACCATCGCTCTGATATCACATGCAAGCAAAATCCTGCTGCACATCATCAACGAACGTCTTAGACCTCATCTTGAACGTGAACTTCCTGCTGAGCAAGCCGGTTTCCGGAAAGGCCGCGGCACAAGAGATCAGATAGCCAATGTACGTCACATAATGGAAAAATGTTTTGAATACCAGGTCTTCATGTGCTTCATAGACTACGCTAAGGCCTTTGATTGTGTGAGGTATTCGGCATTGTGGACAGTATTGCAAGAAATGGGAATCCCTTACCACCTCGTCCACCTAATTCGCAATCTGTATGATGGTCAAGCTGCCTGTGTTCGCACTGAGAAAGGAAATAGTGACTGGTTTGCTCTAGGTCAGGGAGTACGTCAAGGGTGCATACTTTCACCAGCACTCTTCAACCTTTATGCAGAGTCTATAATTAGACGTGCATTGGATGATTGACCAGGGGGGGGGGGGGGGGGGGGGGCTGTCAGAGGTGGATACCAAATACACAATCTACGTTATGCCGATGACACCACCCTGTTTGCAACAAATATGGAAGAGATGGCGGAACTCCTGAAGAAGGTCAAGGTGGAGAGTGAGCAGCTTGGCCTACGTCTAAATGTCAGCAAGACCAAGATCATGTCCATAGGCACAGATGGTGTTGGAGAGCCTCTCATAATTGATGGTAATGAGGTGGAATTGGTCTCAAAATTCAACTTTCTTGGATCCCTAATCACCAAAGAGGGTGGTTGCAGCCAAGAGATTAGACACCGTTTAGCAATGGCTAGATCAGCAATGATCAACCTAAGTAAGATCTGGGCTGACAGAGGAATAATCAGAGCAACAAAAACCAGGCTTGTCCAAGCCCTTGTATTTCTAATTGCCATGTATGCGTGTGAGACGTGGACCCTAACCAAAGCTGACAAAAACAGAATAGCTGCTTTCGAGATGTGGTGTTGGAGGCGTATGCTTCGTATCGTATGGACAATGAGAAGGACCAATGCCAGTATTATTGAAGAAATAGGGTGTCTAAACGACTTCTTCATGCTATCAACACCCAAATGCTGAGCTCCTTCGGCCATATCTCACGTCGCAAGGGCAATAACCTGGAGAAGATGATCATGCAAGGCATGATTGAAAGGAAGCGCAAGAGAGGCAGACCTCGTTCCCGGTGGATTGACCAAATAAAGTTGATTACTGGACACCCGCTCCGTGATTGTTTACTCCTTTGCTGAAAATCGTTATTTGTGGCGTAGTATCTGTAAGGTCACGAGCTGTCAGTCATGACAGGACCGAACCAACCAACCTATACCTAGGCTACGTGACAGTATCAGTAACAACAGTTTATAAAAGTGTATTTCAATCAAAGGTAAATTCCTTGATTATAATTCCAAACCTATGCGCCTTGTAACGCCGCATGCGCGAGGCTACTGCAGAAGCTGTGAATGTATCGTAGTTACATTTATTCCGTTACGGGATAACACATATAAGTATTACCCATAACGCCCATAGGTCCACAAGCAATACCCACATTCGTCTTTACTGTCATTAGAGATCTTAAATAAATAATTTTCATTCAGACTCGGTATCTTTCAAATATGCTTTTTTCATTTGTCCAATATTGTCGTTAGAGAAAATATAAAATAATACTCTCCATTTCTTTATGCTCTCAACATATCGAAAAGGCTACTTGTACGCATAATTGTTCTTCATGAAAGCGAGTCTTGATGTCAAATGGCTATATTATATCCACCGAGTCTAAAGTCCACCCTGTTTCAATCATCATTATGATGTTGATACTGCAGTGTCTAAAACACATCAAATAATGGATCAGCTTGGTTTGTGAGTAATTGATGAACATGTAACTGACTTCCTGACTTGCCTATAGACCATTTCAAATCGAGATCGGAAAAGTCCCGAAACAGGTCACGTGGAGTAGGTGCGTAGTGCGTTCTTCGCAACGGTTGATCGCATTCATAGCATTGGTTGTCCGCCAAGTGGTTTACTATGTTTACATACAAGCGTGCACCCATGAGAAGTGAAACTAGTAGCTAGACTATTTTGTTTTTATCAATAATGGCGTCGATACCGGCAATTTCACAATTTATCGAGCAGAAAGTAAAATGTGAAGGTATTACCCCAAATCTCTTTTATCTCACCGTTTTTGTTACTGAAACACCGCAAAATACAACTTTGTGAAGAAGATAATCTTTCACCAACACAAGGGCAATCCATACACTGGTTGTTATAGATACGGGGTGAAAACACGTTCGTTTTTCTACGGATGGCTCGGAGTCATCCATTGATGCCAAGACACACTCGGCTAATCGGAAGCATTCGGAACCGATCGAATATTCTCGGATTTGAAATGTCTATGGAAGCCTACCGGTATTATGTTAGTGGCAATAGTGCGTCTTTACTGTCACTAGAGTTCTTATAAAGTGCTCAACAAAAGAAGGTCGTACACTTTGTTTATGTCCCATAGAGTAACTTCTGATTATTTTCTGTCCAAGCAGGCCAGATAGACATTTAGATGAATATTGTCGGAACAATTTGGTACCAAACAGCCACAAAAAAACAAAGATAAGCCATGACTTCGACTAGCACCATTTAATGAAAATCCGTGCCGTTTCCAAATTCACATTTTCAACAAAAGACACGGGGAGAAAGTCCACATGTTACCTGTTCACAATCAAATATCCCGCTCGCTCAGGCACGAACGCAGTTCACTGTGTGATCAATATCCTTTTCATTCCTGGCCATTCATTGCGTTGAAAATGCGAATTTGGAAACGTCACGGATTTGTATTGAATGGTGTTAAAAATGGTTTATCTTTGTTGTTTTGTGGCATGTTTGGTATCAAATTGTTCCGAAAAGATTAATCTAAATGTCAATTTAAACCTGTTTGGATCAAAAAAGATTGGAAGATACTCTATATGACATAAACAAATTGTATGACTTTCTTTTGTTGAGCACTTTTACATTATTTTCATTCAGACTCTTTCAAATTATGTGAACGCGGGAAATGACGGAGAGTTATAATTATTGGATGCCCGGACATAATATATTTATGATTAATGAATTCTACCTTTAATCACTACACAAAGAAAAAATAAGGCGGAATATTGTATTCCTGTTCGTTTTTGCTGAAAGTAAAACTTGATCTCAAATTTTAACATTATATCCACTGAATTTAAAGTTCAACATTATTATATCGATGATGTAGCTATCAATTATGAGATTCGCTTGGTTTGTAAGTAATTGATGAGCGTGAAACTGACTTCCTGACTTGCCTGTGCAAGCCTACCTGTATTATGTTAGTGTCAATATAGTTAGCATGACTTATCATATGTCATGAAGAGCGTTCGGTGATCCATCAGTAATTCGAATTCGGGAAGTGGAAATCGTGTACGACAGTGTAACCCAAATAAATCCATCTTTTATAATACAATGACTATTTTCTTTTAAAGATGGTTTAGATAACATTGCAGACATGCAATGTATTTTGTAGACGCGAGAAAACGGTTATTCGTCAGGCGTATCCGCTCACGTCTGGGAACTCGGGAAAGTAAGACTTGTTCCTACAATGCAATTAGCTCGTAAGGAAACTTCCTCTCTAGGCCTGCATGCACCGCAGGAGGCTCAAAGATAAAGCCAATGAGCAGCATATACCGGAAATATATATTCTCCGTTCCTGATTTTGATGGCGTATACAAACAAATCTATTTATGATTAATGGATTCTACCTTTCGTCACATCCCAAAGAATAAAATAAGCCGAAATTGTGTATTCCTGTTCGTTCTTGTTGAAAGTGAACTTGATTTTTAACATCAAGATATTCTTTTCACTGGATCTAAAGTTCATGTTATTCAATCAACATTATTATATTTGATGATGCAGTGGCTAACACTACCCGTGAGGTAGCTATTAATTATTGGATCGGCTTAGTTTATAAGTGAGTTATCAATGAGCATGCAACTGACTTCTTGACTGCTTACACAGTTGCCTGTGGAAGCCTCTCGGTATTATGTTTGTGTCAATATAGCATGTAATGAAGAGCATTTGGTGATCTATCAAGAAGATCAAAGCAGAAAGTGGTGTTCGTACACGACAGTGCGACTGAAATAAATCCATCATTTGAATTATGCATGGTTATTATTTCAAAGATGGTTTGATCACGGAGAGTACTAGTATCTAATAGTCTCTCATATTATACAATTTCTTCCTACAAATGCCCGAACACTATACATTTATGATTAATGAATTCTACATTTCATTATTTCACAAAGAAAAATAAACCGGAATTTTGTATTTCTGTACGTTCGTGCTGAAACGTTATATCAAAAATCAACATTATATACACTGGGTCTAAAGTTGACGTTGTTCAATCAACTTATTGATGCTGCAGTGATCAGTGAGCTTAGACCATTACAAATTATACTATTAAATTTAATCTTTTGTAATCGTTTGCCGATGCTATTAACATGCACTATTGGCCCGCTCTCGGATGTAGACGTATCCACCACGCAAAAGTATGGGTCAATATATCGAAAATGATGAAATGAAAGAAAAATTCCTCCGTTTCCGTCGATAACTTTGTTCTTAAAGATTTTAACTTCCGGGTGATAATATTTACCACTTCCCCTACTTGGCTATAAATTCACTGATATATCATTTTTCTTTCATTTCATCATTTTCGATATGTTGACCCATATACTTTTGCGTGGTGGATACGTCTACATCCGGGAGCTGGCCAATAGTACATGTTAATAGCGTCGTCCAGCGACTACGAAAGATTATATTTAATAGTATTATTTTTAATGGTTTAAGCTCACTGGTGATTAAAACTATATCCGTGATGTAGCTATCAATTATGAGATTCGCTTGGTTTGTAAGTAATTGATGAGCGTGCAACTGACTTCCTGACTTGCCTGTGCAAGCCTACCGGCATTATGTTAGTGTCAATATAGTTAGCACAACTTATCATATGTCATGAAGAGCGTTCGGCGATCCATCAAGAAGGTGAAAACAGGTAGTTGGGATCGGGTACGACAGTATGACCCCAAACAATCCATCATTTGAAATATATATGGTTCTTATTTTTAAAGATGTTTTTATCAAGGAGATTAATATGTAATACCCTCATATAATATAAAATCAGTTTGTGTAGACTTGGGCTCAAGGTTCAATGTTGGCATATTCATATAAATCCTTCAATAAATAGTATTAATACATAACCTTATATTACCCTTGGCTGAAGAAAAAATAAATAGAAAAACACAATACAATCGAAACAAATTGTAGAAAAACACTATTTAATTAACGACTTATTTACGTATTGTATGCCTCAGGTACATATTCAAGAATAGGTGATAACCCGTAACTAATTATTGTTGCATTACAAGCTGAACATGCTGTATGAAAACAAACGCTCGACTATAACCATCGTGAAATACCTTTATAGTATAATAAGATCGTAATTACAATTATTTGCTACGTTTTTCAAAGTCCCTTGTATCACATTTATACATTACATTTGCTTCTAGCTTCAAACATCAAAATAATACCGGCTTATGGGCGGGTGTACGTCGTTTCGTAACTATATAAGAACATGGACGTGGATGTAACAAAAAAGAATATACTAGGGCAAATCATTTTAAAAGCCGTGGTTGTTATAGGGATTTTCCATACGGGTATCGACAATCAATCTGTTGTCTTCCGCAATGGATTGTGCTTGATCTACAGCCTGTATTTCTATGATGTTTCTTGATGACAGTTGATGATGTCGCCCTGTACATCAGTGTTTCGTTAAGCTGTCTGAGTTGCTACGCCCTTCTTCGCCATTCATATGGTGTTTTTGTTGGTTGGTGCCTCCACTCCTCCGTTTCTAAATGGATTCACGTTTCCATCTAGTGTTTTAGTGTAATCTCTGGCTATAATATTTTCAAGATATATATGTATGTATGTATGAAACTCCCAGAGTAGCGATATATTCCGGAAGGTCTATACCTCTAAATTTTTATGTATATATATATATATATATACTTCTCTACTTCTCAGCTGATCAAAGTCGGATCACGAAACAATCACCAAGAATGATGTAGGAATAAAAGCTAAGAATTCATAAATTTGCTTATCACCGAATATATTAATGTGTATGTTTAATTTCTACAACAAAACGCTCGGCCATAATACTACTACATTTTGTGAAAATATCTTCACACGTACCTGCTTACATGTTCAGTTGCAGGAGTTACAACTATTAAAGTTCTTGATTTCCTTTTTTCTTCTTCTTTTATTGCGAGAATGAAGCAGTATATTCAACACTGCACTTTAATATGTAATGTGTTGCGGTCACGTCTATAGCCCTAGGCGTACATAGCACGCCTCTCAAAATGCATCAGCAAATTGCATCCATAACCGATAATATCCGCAATGAAAATCTACCTTTTATAGAATGAATATAGAAACCCCTTGAGGACATAAGTATTTTTATCCTTAAACAGGTAGCAAATCCGCAGGAATTATCAGTCAAGATTCACCTTTCTCGCGTGGATGTATTTCATCCACGCCATAGTGCGGTAAAAGGGCGTTTTAGTCCCGAGGTACTCGCATTAAACGTTAGCTTATGAATCGATAGCATCGGGTCTATACTAGTTCACTAGCAGAAACCCCCGCTCAAATCTACAAGATATTGATGATTTGTTGACAGGAATGAAAGAAAGATATACCAACTTGGTGTGGGGGAAATACGCTACCTCGTTTCATATCATATCTTACATATTGGACTTTTCTCCCTTTAAAAATCGACTATTTCAAATGTCATCTCCGTAGAGATAGTTGTGTCTAAAACCAAAAAATAAATGCAATATTATTCTATGTGAGTGCAGGAATTGGGAAAATTACATTAGCTTGAGTGCAGGCATTGGAAAATTACGTTAGCTATCTATCTGCTCGAGTGATCGGTGCGCACCCAATTGAAAAGATTCGTGATTCTGTCAATAGGGAACACTATTGGTTATTTGCAACCCATTAGTCCATATGTCTGGTTGTCGTCCAAGGATTATTGTGAACGATAATATGTAGCAAACATATTAGATTAAGGTAATAATACAGGTTCGACGATTCAAGTATGCACTATATATTCAATTTTCTTCTAAAAGTGTTATATTTTGTCCTACATATTTCTTATTTGCAGGCGTAACAGACAAGGACATTTTTGAAATCTAATACTAATAGTGTTTGATTTGTATCGATTTTATGAGAAACTATTATTGTCTTGCCTAAATCAGGTTATATTTATAATCTTAAATGCAAAAATTAATCAATTATACAACCTTCATTTTACTGCAATGATATTGTAATTGTCCCCTTTCCTTTGTGAAGTTATTTTAACGTGCCACCTCTAATTATAGTAGAGGTTATAAACGGAATGAAGACGCCTTCCAGCATTGAAATTCTTATTTAGGGACCACTAAAATAACAGTAGAGAAAAGAGGAGAAGACATTTAATGTGCTTAATGGCGCTTCTAAGCTTAAATAAGTAGAGCGGTGCCTGAAGGCGATTAAAATGTGTTTATTTCCGTATGAGCTTAGCATAGATACTTCCGAATCAATTAAGCATTGAATGGTCTGAAGACTATACGTTTACTAAGTGCAAAATATAGGGAGTTACATTAAGTTACTATACCCAAGTTTGTAAAAATTCAAACAAATCTCTGGATATAAAAAAAACCCGTTTGAATGATTTTGGTGTCAACCGACAATATCATAGGCATACGAGTTCATTGTTTCATAAGATATGGTGCGATGCGCTCAAGGAGGCGATAAAGCGCAAACTTGCGAATAATTATGTCCCTATATTTTTTGATCTGGTCGAATTTGTGAAAGTTTGCTTTAAAGTTCTTTAATCACACACTTGGTCGATTGTACGTTGAAATCATCTTCTTGATGATTCCGGTTCAACATCGATTCAGTTGTTTCAAGTGAAAGTACTGAAGGAAATATTGCTATATTTATTTCCTTGAGCTTCAGCTTACAATGGTGACTTGAACTTTAAATCGATAATAAAGTTACCTTTGCACAGTGTTTCAATGCAGCTTCTCGGGCATGTGAGGTTCGATGGAGTTGAATTGCAAGCGTCGTATTAAATGAGCAAATGTGATCGTAGATCTAATCCATTTACTCCAACCCAAGACAAATATACCTAGGTATATTCGTCTCAGCATCAGATATGACATTATATTTTATGCAGCTCAAACACTAATACAATTGAATTATTCGAAGAAATTAAACGGGGGTCTATTGGAACAGGTCGCTTGTATTGATCGATGTGTGTCAACACGTGCAAAGTATTTATATAGATTCATAATGTAAATGGTAAAGGGTCAAAATCTAATTAACACTGAGTTACGTTTCATACGTTAAGGGTTAATCGTTCTCTAAATTTCATGTCACACTGTAATGTATGGTTTGAAGAAATACGTCACATGAGGGACTTTAATTTGAGAAAGTAGTTAAATTTATCAAGTATGACGTTCACAATTCTACAATGGAAAGGATACTATATCACTAATACGCTTAAGCTTCTGAAAATGTAGCCTATGGCCAATAATGTAACATGCATCGCAGCACATCAGAAGTAATCAAGTTAATGGAAAATGTTACAACATATTATCAAATAGGCCCACTGCGTAATACAACATACGTCCTTGACTAGTACAAATCTTGCTTTAATAGTGTTGTTACGCTTTATTCCGTCGTGGACTTGATTAAGGTCTAGCATCGTATTGATGAATGTACGAGGGGCATTCAGTAAATAATTGAGGGATTGAGGGATAATGTGATCAATTGAGGGATAATGTGATCAATACAAAGTATGAACCTTTGTCTTTCAAACAATACACTTTTGGAATGTTAGATACCTTTGGTTATGTAATGTCATTAACATAAACACAATAGGTTTCAGACACTGACTGAAATCTGTCAATTATTTGGCTGGATATGTAATATGTTGAAAATGGGTTGATCGATACATTTGCGTATATCTCGGCAATGCAAGCATAAAAACAGATAACACTTGGCACATAGTTAGAACACACACTTATCTCCGCTTGACATTATTTTTAGACCTGAATTCCTTAACGCAAATAAGAAGGGACCATCTCAAATGCGCTTTTATTTAGCAAAATCCGCAATAATATACCTTTGAAAACAACAAAGGATAAAGAACAATGGAGGGATTATAATTTAGTAAATTTGTGTGGGATGTAAAGCAATAATAGTGGGGATTTCAGAAGGAGCTGTTCATAAAATTTCCTCAAACCATTGAAATTATGTGACGATTACTTTAACAATACATATATAGTAGCTCTAAAGATAACAGTAATAAGAGAGGTTGTGGCAGCCATCTTTGATTGATACATTCATGTATATCTTTATTTTGACTATCACAATATTTAAACACATTGATTTAAGCATTTTTAATTATTTCTGATTAGAATTTGAAGGCACAGTAAGCTTTTATCTGGTAAATTTCTTGATTTTAGCCATTTGTGGCCCTGTTCAAAATGATCTGCCGTCTGCGCATGCGCACATTTTCTGCAGGTTTCATGCGAATAAGTTCAGAAAATTAGTTAACTATCATATGGAATCTCCCAAACTGGTTAATTGCTTGGATTTTTCATAAATTGTTTGATTTTCCGCAATATTAGTGATTCGCTGACTGGGCATTTTTCAATGAAAATTGGCTATTTGAAATACTGATATTTGTATACTTTTTATTCGATTGCCTCTCCTTACTTTTTACTCATATACTACATACATCAAATTACACAGGGATTTAAGTTATTGTCTTTTTATCATACTTACGTGAAAAAAAATGGGATTTACCTGCTTCTGGTGTCATGTTATGCAATCTTCTTATCACATGTTTCATACAAATAATTCAAATTTCCCGCCAAATAACTGATTAAGTAGTGTCCCAAGTGTACTTACTTTGAGACAATGCTATGACGTCATAGTTCACACTTATAAATCCAAAACTGTACTGTTTGAAAGATAAAGGTTCATACTTTGTATTGATCACATTATCCCCTCAATAGAATCACTCATGCATCCCATACCATGATCACTTTCATTATTTACTGAATGCCCCTCGTATGTTGGATTCAACAGTCGTCCCATCATATATATTTGGATACCACAATTCGATTCGTACAGAGCATGAGCGATGTGATTGCTTTGGGCAATGATTAATCACCAAGATTAACCTGTTAGCATATAGTTATAATGAACATATCTTGGAGCGTGTAACATGTGACGTCACCTGTCACACACATAGCATATTGGGTTGCTTTTTTTCAAGATGGTCATACTTTAAAGGTACAAATTGAATGGATGGAATTGCGTATATCAAAATAAACAATTGATGAGACTGTTAAATGTATTTCCTTTATATATTGCCGTGTATGCCGCCATACATGCCATAAGGTGATATAAATCTCCAGTTCCCGGTCGCCTTCACACAGAAAAATAATTACACAGCTTGTGTAAAATCGTACATATTTCCCATGTACGTATAGAACTCCATAAACAATTACAAAAAACAAACAAACATAGAACTCCATAATTTATCTAAAAATTACCTAATGTGAATTATGTAAGGTTTTACTTATTAATTATGTAAAATGTTACACAATTGTTATGTACCACTAACCTAATTATTATGCAAAATGCTTACTTAATAGCTATGTAAAATATTTGTACATAATTATGTAAAATATTTTACATAATCTAAGTAAAACGACACCTTACATATTTTATATTATGATATTCGTTATATCAAAATATGAGGTTCTTTATTTCAAATGTCGGACAAAACAAACAGCATTGAACAGTTGTATTTGATTGAGGGGATTAGTACGAATAATGTGTTTAGCACGCGAGTCGGGAACTAAAGACACTTTCCATTCATCTCAATTGATACGTACAAAAGCCCCCGATAGCCCCGTATTAAGCTTAAAGGCTTTACCGTTTGCATTTGCCCATGTCATTTTTACCCAAAGTATTGGTTTCCTGTAATAATCCGATACAATACCTTTGCTCTTGCCTTGCAACTTACAAAAAGACACAAAAGCTATGTATCTATACCTTCAAATTTAGCGACATACCCGCCCAAACTCCATGAGCACATGAGGCCACGCCAATCACTCGATTCACTCGCGTCGTCCATCTTACTTCGAAGTTCGATACTGTTGTGTAAACTTTTCTCACGTTTTCGTAAGAAGTATTTTTTACATCGTAAATTGTGTATTAAAAGATTATAGTTTACATGGTACATATTTTATAAATTCGCCCTTTTTACATATTTTACCGGTAAAAGCATTTTTTACACGATAATTATGTATTTATTTTACAAACTGGTGTGTACAATTTCCTTACTTAGGTAAACTATCAGGAATACATAACAAAAATGCAATCAAAAGGCTTACATAAACGTTATGTTCTATTTCTATGCTAGCTTTTACTTCCAGAGATGTAATAGTTTACATTGTTTTTTCTTACATATTTATTTTTTACATAGTGTTTTCTGTATGCACACTTTTAGTATTAATTTAAAAGCAAACAATCTAGATTAAGTGGAGAGTACCGACAGTTTGATGAAAAACAAAACAATCACGATCCTTGCTTCTGGTAATATAACCCGTTTGTCAACTGCATAAGAGCATGGCTGTTTTAAGACGACGCGCCTTTTTTTTTATTTGATCAAGATATTGCAGATTGGTGATGTGTTTACATTTGGCGGTACATATGCTGCTCGTGAATAAACATTCATTTGCTGAACAATCTCATTTATGAGAGATGATAAAACAAGCCCCAAATAATTGAAATTATTATGGTTTGTAGAATTTTGGATGAGCAATACAATATTTCATTTGCGTTTGCCTTTATTCATAACACAGTTGTGACATTTACTCAGGGTTTTTATATGATAGGTGAAATGGTATAAAACGTTGGATCAGCCGATAAATTGACAAGCTGCTAAAATGTTAAGAAATGTAATTGTATTGCAATTTACAGCGAACGCGCGCTCTGTGATTCAATTTGTGTAGAGCTTTTTCCTCAGTGATGAATCCGGTCAGTCAATTATGCTTTCAAGAAAAGATTTTGCTGAACAATCGCATTTACAAGACATGAAAAATCAAGCCCGAAGTTATATCAATCCGTTTAGTCAATTATGCTTGACTATAGCAGGACAAATACTGGGGCTAGTTTGATGAAACCTTTTAAAATTTGTCTTCATTTCAATTCTTCTGTTGAACCATGGTTTTGAATCGTAACATAATGAATCAAAATATCTCAATAACTAACAATTGGTCGCGGAGTATACCATCTTATATCTAGTAATAGGTGCTCCATTTTTCCTGATTTTTCCTGCAGCAATAGTATTTCGAGAGGCTTCCGCACTCTCTACTCTAGACCAATTTGACCCAACGGCCGCCCATTATAAAGCAACTGCATCGTCTTTTAGGAGATAGATTGAAGAAGATGAATTCTTTGTATTATGAGTTTATGATAGCATAATCACTAGTATGTTACCAACTTGTATTAAAGAAAATAAAAGAAACGCCTCCATTCCCTATTGAATACACTCATCATGCTCATTGCTTTCGAATGGCTATTGGCTGACCAAAAACCAATCATGTCCAACGGGCCTTCTTTTTCAATTCAATATGTGACCTGCTCCCACAAAATCGGCGTAAAGTCGTGGCGAAGATGTTGCTGAATTGAGCTAGGATAGCATGTTATTGATTTTTGCCGTTTATTGTTAATATGGACCAAGCCCTTTTATTATAGCGGGATTATAAAATAAATAGCCAGGCATGGCTGGTAATACTCTTAAAATAACAATACATACTGCTATTTTAGAATTCCCCTATAATAGAAGGGACCTTGGGTCCATACCAACAACAATTTAAACGGAAAATCAATAATATGCTATGCTGCATCAATTCAGCAACATATTCGCCACGACTTTACGCCGATTTTATGGGAGCAGGTCACATTATGATGTTCACTAACTTTGTAAACAAAGGAGTTGCTGTAACCATACCTTAAAACTTGCCACTAAAAGTTGACTGATTTAGATCTGGCCAATGTATTTTATCGGTCGATACTGAAACGCAATATCGAGCGATACTGGAACGCTTTTATGTTCCAGTATCAGGCGATACTGGTACACATGCTATCAGTAGTGATTTGTCCCAGTATTAAACGATACTGGTATATAATTGTGTTCCAGTATCGCCCGATACTGGGAATTTTTATATGTGATAGTATCTTCCGATACTGGAATACTGACTTTGTACCAGTATCGAGCGATAATTGGTGTTCCAGTATTGGACGATACTTTACAGTCCCGAATCTTGGACCTAAAGTACACCTTTTCCCAATTTTCTATACCATTACATGTACATTGTTGTAATTCTCTGAGGATTCATCACTAGTATATTTCATAATGAGAGTGCGAGCCCACTTAGAAAATATGATACATGGGACGACACTACCTTTCTCTATTCAGTCACGGATTCCTCATCATTGACATGACACTGACCTAAATAAGATTTGTAAATCCATAGACAAATTTCCCTAAGTTCAAACTTAACTAGAACGCAGCACTAATAGACGTATCGATCGAGTGTTATGGAAAATGGGCGGTGTACACTATTTCATCACCCTAGAGTGAATTTTTAAATTGTATGGTCACAAACGAAAGGGAGTGTTTTTTGAAGGTCTGCGGATGCTTGATTATAGCATGCTTTATGAGAAGACCACATATATCTATGATGCACTAAGCACTACTGTAATAAGAAAATGTGATCTATTGGGCGATACTTTTCTTTCAATCACGATTTTCGCGTCTTTGCTATATAGTACGCTGACCCAAATAAGATTTTTTTTTAAATCCGTAGCTCGGTTTCCCCAAGGATATACTTATACAGAACGCTTAATAGAGGCGGGAATAGAGGATTCGTTGTGGTCTATCAGAAATGGATGGGATAGATTATCTCATAATTCGTAGCATATTCTACATTCCATTGAGTTGGTGTATGGCGTCCAATTCATTGTATGGACCGTGTTACCAAATTGGCCTATACATTCATCAAAATAAGTAACTGACCAGGTAATAAACGTTGTGATAACTCTAAAAGTAAAACTCCTATATAAACATATTAAATTATAAAGTTGTTGGGGATTTCTCTGCTTTAATTTGAGATATTGCACGCTAAGAATGGTTGATTATTGATTTACAATCCCAAATACTCAAGTACGATTTTCATTTTCGCATCTTGCGTTTTAATGTTTTTTTGTTTTTAAATTTTTGACCAAAAAGCATTTTTGACTTCAAAAATCAACATTTAAAAAGCAAAATAACATTCCTAGAGAAGTGTCTTTAAATGATTTTTGTGAAATTTCGGCAATTTTGAACCAAAACCTGATTTCGATACGTTGCCCACACATTTTGAGGAAAAAAGTGATTTGTTGGTCAAAATTTTAAAAATCAGGATTTTCTTTATGACATTTGATACCGCAAATGGATTCTCTGACTCATTTCCTTTCCAAAAATATATACTTTCATATACATCACGTCTATACATTCTATGTACGACGTGTGTGGGTAACATTCAAAGATACAACACACGCCATTAATCTGTTAATAGATAATCATAATACAGGGTGAGTTAAAAAGAAGTTGTACGGGAATGATTTTTTTTTTTTAAATAGACTAAACAAATTTGACAAATCAATGAGGCACGTGTTCAAAAAGCAACTTATTCCGCTCATATGACAAAAGGAATCATTGAAATCGATCAATTATATTAGGAGCTATGCCTGTTTTAATGAAAGAACCATTTTTTAGCTGTCCACGGAACGCTTAATGCTCTTGAAATCTTTCCACTCTAAGTGGGCAGCAAAATGATTGCTGATGTTTGTCCTCCAAGGTGTCTTAATTGTTTTAAGTGGGCCTTCAATGTTTAATCATCACTGATTTTTTTATTTTATGCACACCATTCCCACCTGTGTTTAAAACTCCCGGGCTTTAATCTCATTTGAATATGAATGCCAGTCTGTACATTTTGCTGCCCACTTAGAGTGGATAGATTTCAAAAAGATTAAGCGTTCCGTGGACAGCTAGAATAGGGTCTCTTTTATTAAAACAGGCATTGCTACTGATATAATTGATCGATTTCAATGATTCCTTTTGTCATAAGCGAAATAAGTTGCTCTTTGAAACGTGCCTCATTGGTTTTAAACAAATATTCATTCTCGTACAACTTCTTTTTGACTCACCCTGTAGATAAAGACAAAAGGACAGTAATCTAATCTAATCTAATCTAATCTACTTTGTTTGTTATCTCGCCTTAAGCATGTGTTTCATCACAAATAGACCTTTGTGTTAATCGATTTATAAGACTATTTCACCCAGGTCCGCTGAATTCTAATAACAATTAAAAGTTTATGTCTGTGCGTTGTATGTCTACATTTAATAAGAACATGTATATACAAGACCTTATTCCGGACGTAAAAGAGCATGAATGTATTGACAACTGCCATGCAATACTCCCGCAACCCAGATTTAGAATTAAATAAAGCGACGAATCGCTAAAGGGGATGATCAGAGTACACTTTACTGAATGTTCAGTTCGATTTAAAGGCTCAATAACCGCGTACTGACATGTTTGGTGAAATTACAGACCATTTAACAGGTTACAAAAGCTATTGCAGCAACATTCGTCAATATAATACTGCCTATCGACACCACTTAATTCCATATATTGGAGTACATTCGATTACTAGTAGTTTTTGTAGGTCAAGGAACACCTAGTGAAACGACTCTCAGCGTTATGCCATGCAATAAGCTGAGACTGATTTTCATTATGTTTTTTACACAAAGAGTTGGTTCGGATTCGTTGGTATCTGATATCGTCTATACTCTATACCTACGTGATTAGAGTTCTTAAATAAATAATTTTCATTCAGACTCTTTCTTTCTACTATTTCTACAGGAAAAATCAGGAAAAATGGAGCACCTATTACTAGATATGAGATGGTATACTCCGCGACCAATTGTTAGTTATTGAGATATTTTGATTCATTATGTTACGATTCAAAACCATGGTTCAAATATGCTTTTTTATTTGACAGTGTCCAGTATTATTTTCATTGGACAGAATATAGAATATTACTCTCCTTTTTTATGCTCTCAACATATCGAAAAGGCTATTTGTACATGTACATGTTGTATACCTAATTGTTATTGATGAAAGTGAGTCTTGATGTCAAATGGCTATAATTATTATGTTCACCGAGTCTAAAGTCCACCCTGTTTTAATCATCATTATGATGTTGATGCTGCAGTGTCTAAAACTCATCAATCAATGGATCGGCTTGGTTTGCGAGTAATTGATGAGCATGTATCTGACTTCCTGACTTGCACATTGAAGCCTACCTACCGGTATTATGTTAGTGTCAATATAGTTAGCACGGCTTATAATATGACATGAAGAGCGTTCGGTGATCCATCAGTTATATGAACGCGGGAAGTGACGGGAATTATTATTATTGGATGCCTGGACAAAATATATATATATATGATTAATGAACTACACAAAGAAAATAAACCAGAATTTTGTATTCCTGTTCGTTCTTGCTGAAGGTGAAACTTGATCTCAAATATCAACATTATATCCACTTTGTCTAAAGTTTAACATTATTATATCGATGATGTAGCTATCAATTATTAGATTCGCTTGGTTTGTAAGTAATTGATGAGCGTGCAACTGGCTTCCTGAATTGCCTATGGAAGCCTACCGGTAATATGTTAGTGTCAATATGTCCCCATGTAACACGCGCAGGAAGAGCACGGGAAATTGCTCAAAATTGTCAATTTTTTAAAACAAGGTAGCTCTTCGTACGCTCCTACCCCGCGTATCACATTTCCACGGCGCTCTTATTACGAGCCATTGTGTTTCTACTTTAAAGTATCACGGGTTCTCACTGCGCTTCTACTACGCTGTAAGCGTTCTTAGTGTGTCCAAGTCGCTGTCTGCGTTTCTAGTACGTTCTCAATACGTTTGCACAACGTTCTCTGCGTGTGCTCGGAGAGTACAGAGCGTTTGCACGAATGTTATTAGATACAAATCATCCTCCCAAGTACAATACCAAACACCTTTTAAATTAAACTTATTGTCCAACTGATTGGACTCCATCCATGCATGTTTTCGTCTAAAAGATTATTTGAACTAATGACCCTCGTGCAATCGCCCTATAATAAGAGCCTCCTGCCTGCTCAGTCAGTTTTCGGTGTTTGACACGTGGATAGCATACATAGAACGACATAGACACCATGGAACGACTCAAAGGCACCCAAGGGCAGCGCTCTGAACCTAACGCCGAACCTACGCGCTTGTTTTGAGCATGCTCAAACCAAGCGCGGTGCACTGGCGCTTAGGGGTGTGTGGACCCTCGGGTTTAGTCTCCGTAAACTGCCGTAACTTCTTCATTATTCATTTAATCTATACAAAAATGTATACATTTTATTGAAGAAAATGGTTCAATGAATCTAACCATGAACATGAAATTGACCATTTTGGAGAAAATTATAAAAAAACACGTTTTTTGACCCATTTTAGGTTTTGCAAATATAACTCAAAATATATTTTGTCAAATTTTGTCGTTCCAGTTTTATTATTGTCCTAATACAATTTTGTAGGATTTTTTTTTTAATATCTGATTTATTTCTTGAATTATCTACCAAAAAGTGCCAACAAATCTGATATTCAAAACAAAATCAGGTCCAAAAGAAAATGTTTGATATAAAAAGTTACTTACCAATTCCATGTATCTTAACTATCATAGGCCTATATATCAAGGTTCACATTAAAAAATCATGTCTCTGGCAACACTGAATACCTTTAATGCCATTTAAGTATTTGTCACTTCATATCAACATTCATTGTATATATTCTATCATAAATATGACCAATTTGTTATATAATGTGTCAAATAAGACTTCCTTTAATGTATAATTGTTGGCCATTCATTGCGGGTTTTTCCAGCCAAAGTGCTAACCTTCCGGCAACACCATTTTCACGTACTTGAAATATATACCAACACATTTTATTCCATGTTTATGTAGGTTGGTATCTTGTCTACCAATTATGAAAGTGACATTATCCACAAAGTGCCACTTTCGGCTTTATGGCCTAATTCAGTACCCCATTTTCGCTATGAGAAAATATGATGACAAGACCCCTATTAGAAATATTGGTTTGATCCAAAGTGGAACACACACTTACATTTTAAAATCATATTCTGAAAGAGTAGACATGGTTGTGCAATATGTGTAAAAAAACCTTCTACTCCTTCCCCTTTAGATGTACCAGTGCTTCCAATATACCTATTATATCATTACTTATATAGTGTAAAAACTTGCAAAATTGGTTGGAAATCTTATTTTGGCCGTTACCATGGCAACCGACATCTGATATCCATGTTTTCCCTATTTTTGTATTATATGTACCCATACCTACTACCCATACCTAATAGGTTATAACCCGTACCTAATTAGATAACAAGCTGTACATGCTGTATGAAATCATTGTGAAATACCTCATGGTATAATAAGATCGAAGTTACAATTATTTTGCTACGTTTTTCAAATTCGCTTGTATCACACCTACACATTTGCTTCTAGCTTAAAACATCAAAGTAATACCGGCTTTCCGGACTTGTGTATATCGTTCCATATATAAGGGATGACGCAGTTAACACAATCAAGAAAGAACTCCTCAATTTAACATTCAGAATTTTAGTTTTTAACTGTATAAAAACATGAACGTGGATGTAACAAATAAAGACATACGGTACTAGGGCAAACATAGATATTATTTCAAATCATTTTCAAAGGCGCGGTCCTTATAGGGATATCGACAAGATCAATCTGTGGTTTTCCTCAATGGATTGCGCTTGATCCAGAACCAGTGCTTCGCCGATGTTTCTTGATGCCAGTTGATGATGTCGCCCTCTACACCAGTGTTCCGTTAAGCTGCCTTAGTTGCTAAGCCCCTCATCGCCATTCATAAAGTTGTTTGTTGGTTGGTGCCCCCCTCCTTCGTATCCATATGGTGTTTTAGTGTAATCTCTGGCAATAATATCATTCAAGCTAACGATTGCAAAAGCATGACACTCAGAGTTACGACTTCTATTCCAGAAGGTCTATTACTTTGAATTTGTATATTTATATATATGCGTGTGTGCGTGTTCATGGTTCACATTGATGTAATTTCAATACTAAAAAAGTATACATATGACATGTTCCATGCCATAGGTATGGTCTTAATCGGTTCATGAATAAGAGCATTATCAGGGAAATTATAATTGGATAAATTATATTCAAAATTATGTCCAAAACTATATCACATTGATATAATATTCTTTGAACATCGCAAACAATCGTTATTGACAATGACGTATGAAGGATTGTTGAACATGAATCTCGAATTCATGATTCCTCGTTTAAATTTATGGTACTAAAAAACTAGTTCATGTAAAAATCGTTTTCTGAATATCCATCTGAATACACGCATTTGGGAATTTGAGATTGGACTTCAACCTAAACCATAAATTATCTCATATACTTCCATCTCAATGTTAATATTGGTACCGGTCATTCAATGAACCAAGTGTTTCTATAAACCCAAAACTAACATTTATAATGCAACGCGCTGAGTTTAGCGATAACAAAATGGACCAATCATACCCTTTGCTATTTTTTTCAAAAAGTTAACTACTTTGCAGCTGATCAAGGTCGGATCACGAACTAATCCCCAAGAGTGACGTAGGATTAAAGGCTAAGAATTTGTAAATTTGCTTGTCACCGAATATATTAAGGTGCATGTTTGATTTCTACAACAAAACACTCATTCCCATTACTCCTACAGGATGTGAAAGAATCTTCACATGTACCTGCTTAATGTTCAGTTGCTGGAGTCACAATTATTAAAGTTCTATATCTTTTTTTTTCTTCTTCTTTTATTACGAGAACGAAGCAGTATATTCAACACTGCACTTTAATATGTAATGTGTTGCGGTCACGTTTATAGCCCTAGGCGTACATAGCACGCCTCTTAAAATGCATCAGAAAATTGCATCCAGCACCGATAATATCCGCAATGAAAATCTACCTTTATAGAATGAATATAGAAACCCCTTGAGGACATAAGTATTTTTATCCTTAAACAGGTAGCAAATCCGCAGGAATTATCAATCGAGATTCACCTTTCTCGCGGGGATATATTCCATCCACGCCATTGTGCGGTAAAAGGGCGTTTTAGTCCCGAGGTACTCGCATTAAACGTTAGCTTATGAATCGATAGCATCGGGTCTATACTAGTTCACTAGCAGAAACCCCCGCTCAAATCTAGAAGATATTGATGATTTGTTGACAAGAATGAAAGAAAGATATACCAACTTGGTGTGGGGAAATACGCTACCTCGTATCATATCTTACATATTGGACTTTCTCCCATTAAAAGTAGACTATTTCAAATGTCATCTCCGAAGAGATTTTTGTATCTTAAAACCGAAAAATAAATGCAATATTATTCTATGTGAGTGCAGGGATTGGTAAAATTACATTAGATTGAGTGCAGACATTGGAAAATTACGTTAGCTATCTAACTGCTCGAGTGATCGGTGCGCACCCAATTAAAAAGATTCGTGATTCTGTCAACAGGGAACATTAATGGTTATTTGCAACCCATTAGTCCATGTCTAGTTATCGTGAACGATAATATGTAGCAAACATATTAGATTAAGGTAATAATACAGGTACGACGATTCAAGTATGCACTATATATTCAATTTTTTGAAAATTCAAAGTGTTGTATTTTGTCCTAAATATTTCTTATTTGCAGGCGTAACAACTAGGACATTTTTGAAATCTACTACTAATAGTGTTTGAATTGTTTCGATTTCATGAGAAACTATATTATTGTGCCTAAATCAGGTTATAATTAAAATCTTAAATTGCAAAAATGAATCAATTAAACAACCTTCATTTTAATGCAATGATATTGTAATTGTCCCCTTTCCTTTGTGAAGTTATTTTAACGTGCCACCTTTAATTATAGTAGAGGCTATAAACGGAATGAAGACGCCTTCCAGCATTGAAATTATTATTAACGGACCAATAAAATAACAGAAGAGAAAAGAGGAGAACACATTTAATGTGCCTAATGGCGCTTCTAAGCTTAAATAAGTAGAGTAGCGCCTGAAGGCGATTAAAATGTGTTTATTTCCGTATGAGCTTAGCATAGATACTTCTGAATCAATTAAGCATTGAATGGTCTGAAGACTATATGTTTACTAAGTACAAAATATAGGGAGTTACATTAAGTTACCATACCCAAGTTTGTAAAAATTCAAACAAATCTCAGGATATAAAAACCCTGTTTGAATTATTTTGGTGCCAACCGACAATATCATAGACATACGAGTTCATTGGTTCATAAGATATGGTGCGATGCGCTCAAGGAGGCGATAAAGTGCAAATTTGCCCCTATATTTTTTGATCTTGTCGAATTTGTGAAAGTTTGCATTAAAGTTCTTTAATCACACACTTGGTCGATTGTACGTTGAAATCATCTTCTTGATTATTCCGTTTCAACATCGATTCAGTTGTTTCAAGTGAAAGTACTGAATGAAATGTTGCTATACATTTTTCCTTGAGCTTCAGCTTACAATGGTGACTTGAACTTTAAATCGATAATAAGGTTACCTTTGCACAATATTTCAATGCAGCTGCTCGGGCATGTGAGATTCGATGGAGTTGAATTTCAAGCGACGTATTAAATGAGCAAATGTAATCGTAGATTTAATCCAGTTTTTTGGATGTATTTTGATTGTAAATGATCTGGCAACATTTCTCAACTTTTTCTGATAAATGAGGGCGCTACATCAATTGTCCAACTTTGGGGTCTTATATCTCAGAACTTTCGGGGATACCATATATATTTGTTTTGATTAAATGATCAAATATATCATGAAATTTAAGGAAAATGTCAAATTGAAAATTCCAGTCGCTTTATAAGCGAGAAAATGGGCTTTTTGTAACTACCATTTTACATGTAAACGCATAGGAAAACCATTTGGTGGTGTGAATTCTGAAGATACTGGTCTTTGCTGGAGTGTTATGATATCGCCTGTTTAATATCGGCTGTTTTGATGATATTTTGAATGAGTCTTCTACCACAAAAGTTCAATTTGCTTGAAATTCACTGCGATCGGGTTCAATTTGACATTTCCACTACTAAACAATGGTAAGATAGGGCAAAATATTCGATTTCATAAGCAAATTATACAGGCAAATTACTCGATGAAAAAATAGGTCACCGAATTCGACAGTCTTGTCATCATCGGCAACAGTGTAAAAAAAGTGAAATCATTGATAAGCTTACTACATCATGCCATTCACCTACTATGTTACGGTCATATTAGAAGCTCAAATTATAATAAATAGCTGCCTTGAAGTATACTCGCCTTGCAAACAAGGTCAATCTGAGAGTTGGTGGAAAGTGAAATTAAGATTAAGGTGGTGTCTTTTTTATGTTGAAATCAGTCTTAAAAAGATTAGTCTAGATCCCTAGAGGCTATGCCAGAGACCGGAGGTCCAGTCTACCTTGAAGCAGCTATTTAATGACTCAGGTTAGTTTTGTGCTGAATCAAGGCATACAATATCGGCTAGTTGAATTGATAAAGCTTCAAAATTCAACAGTGTGGGAAGGATACATTGCCTAGCTATTGGATTTTGAAGCTTACTTTGAACTCTAGCCTAAATTAGTGTTAAGGGTTAATCGTTCTCTAAATTTCATGTCACACTGTAATGTACGGTTTGAAGAAATACGTCCCATGAGGGACTTTATTTTGAGAAAGTAGTTAAATTTCTCAAGCATGACGTTCACAATTCTACAATGGAAAGGATACTATATCACTAATACGCTTAAACTTCTGAAACTCTAGCCTATGGCCAATGCTGTAACATGCATCGCAGCACATCAGAAGTAATCAAGTAAATGGAAAATGTTACAACATATTATCAAATAGGCCCCACTAGGTAATGCAACATACGTCCTTGACTAGTACAAATCTTGCTTATGTAGTGTTGTTACGCTTTATTCCGTCGTGGACGTGACTAAAGTCCAGCATCGTATTAATGAAAGTATGTTGGATTCAACAGTAGCCCCATCAGATATATTTGGATACCACAATTCGATTCGTACAGAGCATGAGCGATGGGATTGCTTTGGGCAATGATTAATCACCAAGATTAACCTGTTAGCATAGTTATAATGAACATATCTTGGAGCGTGTAACATGTGACGTCACCTGTCACACACATAGCATATTGGGTTGCCTTTTTCAAGATGGTCATACTTTAAAGGTACAAATTGAATGGATGGAATTGCGTATATCAAAATAAACAATTGATGAGACTGTTAAATGTATTTCTTATATAGTGCCGTGTATGCCGCCATAAGGTGATATAAATCTCCAGTTCCCGGTCGCTTTCACACAGAAAAATAATTATACAGCTTGTGTAAAATCGTACATATTTCCCATGTACGTATAGAACTCCATAAACAATTACAAAAAACAAACAAACATAGAACTCCATAATTTATCTAAAAATTACCTAATGTGAATTATGTAAGGTTTTACTTATTAATTATGTAAAATGTTACACAATTGTTATGTACCACTAACCTAATTATTATGCAAAATGCTTACTTAATAGCTATGTAAAATATTTGTACATAATTATGTAAAATATTTTACATAATCTAAGTAAAACGACACCTTACATATTTTATATTATGATATTCGTTATATCAAAATATGAGGTTCTTTATTTCAAATGTCGGACAAAACAAACAGCATTGAACAGTTGTAACTGATTGAGGGAATTAGTACGAATAATGTGTTTAGCACGCGAATCGGGAACTAAAGACACTTTCCATTCATCTCAATTGATACGTACAAAAGCCCCCGATAGCCCCGTATACAGGTATAAGCTTAAAGGCTTTTACCGTTTGCATTTGCTCATGTCATTTTTACCCAAAGTATTGGTTTCCTGTAATAATCCGATACAATACCTTTGCTCTTGCCTTGCAACTTACAAAAAGACACAAAAGCTATGTATCTATACCTTCAAATTTAGCGACATACCCGCCCAAACTCCATGAGCACATGAGGCCACGCCAATCACTCGATTCACTCTCGTCGTCCATCTTACTTCGAAGTTCGATACTGTTGTGTAAATTTTTCTCACGTTTTCGTAAGAAGTATTTCTACATCGTAAATTGTGTATTAAAAGATTATAGTTTACATGGTACATATTTTATAAATTCGCCCTTTTTACATATTTTACCGGTAAAAGCATTTTTTACACGATAATCATGTATTTATTTTACAAACTGGTGTGTACAATTTCCTTACTTAGGTAAACTATCAGGAATACATAACAAAAATGCAATCAAAAGGCTTACATGACGTTATGTTCTATTTCTATGCTAGCTTTTACTTCCAGAGATGTAATAGTTTACATTGTTTTTTCTTACATATTCATTTTTTACATAGTGTTTTCTGTATGCACACTTTTAGTATTAATTTAAAAGCAAACAATCTAGATTAAGTGGAGAGTACCGACAGTTTGATGAAAAACAAAACAATCACGATCCTTGCTTCTGGTAATATAACCCGTTTGTCAACTGCATAAGAGCATGGCTGTTTTAAGACGACGCGCCTTTTTTTTATTTGATCAAGATATTGCAGATTGGTGATGTGTTTACATTTGGCGGTACATATGCTGCTCGTGAATAAACATTCATTTGCTGAACAATCTCATTTATGAGAGATGATAAAACAAGCCCCAAATAATTGAAATTATTATGGTTTGTAGAATTTTGGATGAGCAATACAATATTTCATTTGCGTTTGCCTTTATTCATAACACAGTTGTGACATTTACTCAGGGTTTTTATATGATAGGTGAAATGGTATAAAACGTTGGATCAGCCGATAAATTGACAAGCTGCTAAAATGTTAAAAAATGTAATTGTATTGCAATTTACAGCGAACGCGCACTCCGTGATTCAATTTGTGTAGAGCTTTTTCCTCAGTGATGAATCCGGTCAGTCAATTATGCTTTCAAGAAAAGATTTTGCTGAACAATCGCATTTATAAGACATGAAAAATCAAGCCCGAAGTTATATCAATCCGTTTAGTCAATTATGCTTGACTATAGCTGCAGGACAAATACTGGGGCTAGTTTGATGAAACCTTTTAAAATTTGTCTTCATTTCAATTCTTCTGTTGAACCATGGTTTTGAATCGTAACATAATGAATCAAAACAACTGGTCGCGGAGTATACCATCTCATATCTAGTAATAGGTGCTCCATTTTTCCTGATTTTTCCTGCAGAAATAGTATCTCGAGAGGCTTCCGCACTCTCTACTCTAGACCAATTTGACCCAACGGTCGCCCATTATAAAGCAACTGCATCGTCTTTTAGGAGATAGATTGAAGAAGATGAATTCTTTGTATTATGAGTTTATGATAGCATAATCACTAGTATGTTACCAACTTGTATTAAAGAAAATAAAAGAAACGCCTCCATTCCCTATTGAATACACTCATCATGCTCATTGCTTTCGAATGGCTATTGGCTGACCAAAAACCAATCATGTCCAACGGGCCTTCTTTTTCAATTCAATATGTGACCTGCTCCCACAAAATCGGCGTAAAGTCGTGGCGAAGATGTTGCTGAATTGAGCTAGGATAGCATGTTATTGATTTTTGCCGTTTATTGTTAGTATGGACCAAGCCCTTTTATTATAGCGGGATTATAAAATAAATAGCCAGGCATGGCTGGTAATACTCTTAAAATAACAATACATACTGCTATTTTAGAATTCCCCTATAATAGAAGGGACCTTGGGTCCATACCAACAACAATTTAAACGGAAAATCAATAATATGCTATGCTGCCTCAATCATGTCAATTCAGCAACATATTCGCCACGACTTTACGCCCATTTTATGGGAGCAGGTCACATTATGATGTTCACTAACTTTGTAAACAAAGGAGTTGCTGTAACCATACCTTAAAACTTGCCACTAAAAGTTGACTGATTTAGATCTGGCCAATGTATTTTATCGGTCGATACTGAAACGCAATATCGAGCGATACTGGAACGCTTTTATGTTCCAGTATCAGGCGAAACTGGTACACATGCTATCGGTAGTGATTTGTCCCAGTATTAAACGATACTGGTACATAATTGTGTTCTAGTATCGCCCGATACTGGGAATTTTAATATGTGATAGTATCTTCCGATACTGGAATACTGACTTTGTACCAGTATCGAGCGATAATAGGTGTTCCAGTATTGGACGATACTTTACAGTCCAGAATCTGGGACACCTTTTTCCAATTTTCTATACCATTACATGTACATTGTTGTAATTCTCTGAGGATTCATCACTAGTATATTTCATAATGAGAGTGCGAGCCCACTTAGAAAATATGATACATGGGACGACACTACCTTTCTCTATTCAGTCACGGATTCCTCATCATTGACATGACACTGACCTAAATAAGATTTGTAAATCCATAGACAAATTCCCCTAATTTCAAACTTAACTAGAACGCAGCACTAATAGACGTATCGATCGAGTGTTATGGAAAATGGGCGGCGAACACTATTTCATCACCCTAGAGTGAATTTTTAAATTGTATGGTCACATACGAAAGGGTTTGTTTTTGAAGGTCTGCGGATGCTTAATTATAGCATGCTTTATGAGAAGACTACATCTATGATGCACTAAGCACTACTGTAATAAGAAAATGTGATCTATTGGGCGATACTTTTCTTTCAATCACGATTTTCTCGTCTTTGCTATATAGTACGCTGACCCAAATAAGATTTTTTTTAAATCCGTAGCTCGGTTTCCCCAAGGATATACTTATTCGTAGCATATTCTACATTCCATTGAATTGGTGTATGGCGTCCAATTCATTGTATGGACCGTGTTACCAAATTGGCCTATACAGTCATCAAAATAAGTAACTGACCAGGTAATAAACGTTGTGATAATTCTAAAAGCAAAACTCCTATATAAACATATTAAATTATAAAGTTGTTGGGGATTTCTCTGCATTAATTTGAGAATGGTTGATTATTGATTTACAATCCCAAATACTCAAGTACGATTTTCATTTTCGCATCTTGCGTTTTAATGGTTTTTTGATTTTATTTTTTTTGACCAAAAAAGCATTTTTGACTTAAAAAAATCAACATTGAAACCAAAAAAACATTCCTAGAGAAGTGTTTTTAGATGATTTTGGTGACATTTCGGCAATTTTGAGCCAAAACCTGATTTCGATACGTTGACCACACATTTTGAGGAAAAAAGTGATTTGTTGGTCAAAATTTAAAAAATCAGGATTTTCTTTATGACATTTGATACCGCCAATGGATTCTCTGACTCATTTCCTTTCCAAAAATGTATACCTTCATATACATCACGTCTATACATTCTATGTACGACGTGTGTGGGTAACATTCAAAGATACAAAACACGCCATAAATCTGTTAATAGATAATCATAATAGATAAAGACAAAATGACAGTAATCTAATCTAATCTAATCTAATCTAATCTAATCTAATCTAATCTAATCTAATCTAATCTACTTTGGTTGTTATCTCGCCTTAAGCATGTGTTTCATCACAAATAGACCTTTGTGTTAATCGATTTATAAGACTATTTCACCCAGGTCCGCTGAATTATAATAACAATTAAATGTTTATGTCTGTGCGTCGTATGTCTACATTTAATAAGAACATGTATATATAAGACCTTATTCCGGACGGAAAAGAGCATGAATGTATTGACAACTGTCATGCAATACTCCCGCAACCCAGATTTAGAATTAAATAAAGCGACGAATCGCTAAAGGGGATGATCAGAGTACACTTTACTGAATGTTCAGTTCGATTTAAAGGCTCAATAGCCGCGTGCTGACAAGTTTGGTGAAATTACAGACCATTTAACAGGTTAAAAAAAGCTATTGCAGCAACATTCGTCAATATAATACTGCCTATCGACACCACTTAATTCCATATATTGGAGTACATTCGATTACTAGTCGTTTTTGTAGGTCAAGGAACACCTAGTGAAACGACTCTCAGCGTTATGCCATGTAATAAGCTGAGACTGATTTTCATTATGTTTTTTACACAGAGAGTTAGTTCTGATTCGTTGGTATCTGATATCGTCTATACCTACGTGAATAGAGTTCTTAAATAAATACTTTTCATTCACACTCTTTCAAATCATTCAAATATGCTTTTTTATTTGACAGTGTCCAGTATTATTTTCATTGGACAGAATATAAAATATTACTCTCCCTTTTCTTTATGCTCTCAACATATCGAAAAGGCTATTTGAACATGTACATGTTGTATACCTAATTGTTATTGATGAAAGTGAGTCTTGATGTCAAATGGCTATATTATGTTCACCTAGTCTAAAGTCCACCCTGTTTTAATCATCATTATGATGTTGATGCTGCAGTGTCTAAAACTCATCAATCAATGGATCGGCTTGGTTTGTGAGTAATTGATGAGCATGTATCTGACTTCCTGACTTGCACATTGAAGCCTACCTACCGGTATTATGTTAGTGTCAATAAGGTTAGCACGGCTTATAATATGATATGAAGAGCGTTTGGTGATCCATCAGTTATATGAACGTGGAAAGTGACGGGAGTTATTATTATTGGATGCCTGGACAATTTGTATATATGAAGAGCTTTGTTGCAAAAGGGCTATGGTACATTTTTTTCAAAAATGAGTTTGATGTAGAAATGTATAGGTAAAAATCATATGTTTCAAGGAAACAAAGTCATTTTTTTCAAAAATACCTACATCTCATTGTAAACAGCCATTGAAATTGTTGTTTTGTTGCAAAAGGGCCTGTATCCAGAATTAATTCGGGATACATTCCCTTTTGCAACAAAACAACAACTTCAATGGCTGTTTACAATGAGATGTAGGTCTTTTTGAAAAAAATGACGTTATTTCCTAGAAACATATGATTGTGACCTATACATTTCTATATCAAACTTCTTTTTTTTAAATGATTAAAATAAATGATTTTTTTTGTGTTTTATTTTTTCTGTATGTACAAACAGATGGAGTTTTGTTACAAAAGGGCCTACATCCAAATTTTCTAAAAATGTAAACATGATTTTAAAAAATTTGAAAACTAGCACATTTGAAATTTATGTCAATTTAAATTAGTATGTAGTGACCTCTTTCATAATTCATTCAGTTTTTCAATTGCTCAACTTGAATATTTAGAAACAGTTTTTTTACTTTTTCTCAATAAGAGCCAAAGTGGATGAAGGCCCTTTTGCAAAAAACCTCTTCATATATATATATGATTAATGAACTACACAAAGAAAATAAACCGGAATTTTGTATTCCTGTTCGTTCTTGCTGAAGGTGAAACTTGATCTCAAATATCAACATTATATCCACTTTGTCTAAAGTTTAACATTATTATATCGATGATGTAGCTATCAATTATTAGATTCGCTTGGTTTGTAAGTAATTGATAAGCGTGCAACTGACTTCCTGACTTGCCTATGGAAGCCTACCGGTAATATCTTAGTGTCAATATGTCCCCATGTAACACGCGCAGGAAGAGCACGGGAAATTGCTCAAAATTGTCAATTTTTTAAAACAAGGTAGCTCTTAGTTCGCTCCTACCGCGTATCACATTTCCACGGCGCTCTTATTACGAGCCATTGTGTTTCTCCTTTAAAGTATCACGGGTTCTCACTGCGCTTCTACTACGCTGTAAACGTTCTTAGTGTGTCCAAGTCGCTGTCTGCGTGTCTAGTACGTTCTCAATACGTTTGCACAACGTTCTCTGCGTGTGCTCGGAGAGTAAAGAGCGATTGCACGAAGGTTATTAGATACAAATCATCCTCCCAAGTACAATACCAAACACCTTTTAAACTTATTGATCCAACTGATTGGACTCCATCCATGCATGTCTTCGTCTAAAGGATTATTTGAACTAATGACCCTCGTGCAATCGCCCTATAAAGAGAGCCTCCTACCTGCTCAGTCTGTTTTCGGTATTTGACACGTGGACAGCATACATAGAACGACATAGACACCATGTAACGACTCAAAGGCAAGGCTTCAGCATCCAAAGCCTTATCTCATATACTTTCATCTCAATGTTAATATCGGTACCGGTCATTCAATGAACCGAGTGTTTCGATAAACTCAACACTAACATTTATAATGCAACGCGCTGAGTTTAGCGATAACAAAATGGACCAATCATACCCTTTGCTATTTTTTTTCAAAAAGTAAACTACTTTGCAGCTGATCAAGGTCGGATCACGAACTAATCCCCAAGAGTGATCTAGGATTAAAGGCTAAGAATTTGTCACCGAATATATTAAGGTGCATGTTTGATTTCTACAACAAAACACTCATTACCATTACTCCTACAGGATGTGAAAGAATCTTCACATGTACCTGCTTAATGTTCAGTTGCAGGAGTCACAATTATTAAAGTTCTATCTTTGTTTTTCCTTCTTCTTTTATTACGAGAATGAAGCAGTATATTCAACACTGCACTTTAATATGTAATGTGTTGCGGTCACGTCTATAGCCCTAGGCGTACATAGCACGCCTCTTAAAATGCATCAGAAAATTGCATCCAGCACTGATAATATCCGCAATGAAAATCTACCTTTATAGAATGAATATAGAAACCCCTTGAGGACATAAGTATTTTTATCCTTAAACAGGTAGCAAATCCGCAGGAATTATCAATCGAGATTCACCTTTCTCGCGGGGATATATTCCATCCACGCCATTGTGCGGTAAAAGGGCGTTTTAGTCCCGAGGTACTCGCATTAAACGTTAGCTTATGAATCGATAGCATCGGGTCTATACTGGTTCACTAGCAGAAACCCCCGCTCAAATCTACAAGAGATTGATGATTTGTTGACAGGAATGAAAGGAAGATATACCAACTTGGTGTGAGGAAATACGCTTCCTCGTATCATATCTTACATATTGGACTTTTCTCCCATTACAAGTAGACTATTTCAAATGTCATCTCTGTAGAGATTGTTGTATCTTAAACGGAAAAATAAATGCAATATTATTCTATGTGAGTGCATGGATTGGTAAAATTACATTAGATTGAGTGAAAATTACGTTAGGTATCTAACTGCTCGAGTGATCGGTGCGCACCCAATTGAAAAGATTCGTGATTCTGTCAACAGGGAACATTATTGGTTATTTGCAACCCATTAGTCCATATGTCTAGTTGTCGTCTCAGGGTTATCGCGAACGATAATATGTAGCAAACGTATTAGATTAAGGTACGACAGGTACGACGATTCAAGTATGCACTATATATGCAATTTTCTTCTAAAAGTGTTGTATTTTGTCCTAAATATTTCTTATTTGCCGGCGTAACAACAAGGACATTTTTGAAATTTAATACTAAATAGTGATTGAATTGTATCGATTTCATGAGAAACTATTATTGTCTTGCATAAATCAGGTTATAATTAAAAGCTTAAATACAAAAATGAATCAATTAAACAACCTTCATTTTACTGCAATGATATTGTAATTGTCCCCTTCCCTCCGATTTTCTATGCAAAATAAATGTAACACACGGTATTTTAACGTGCCACCTTTAATCATAGTAGAGGTTATAAACAGAATGAAGATGCCTGCAGCATTGAAACTCTTATTTAGGGACCATTACTAAAATAACAGTAAAGAAAAAAGGAGAACACATTTAATGTGCCTAATGGCGCTTCTAAGCTTAAATAAGTAGAGCGGCGCCTGAAGGCGATTAAAATGTGTTGATTTCCGTATAAGCATAGCATAGATACTTCCGAATAAATTAAGTAATGAATGGTCTAAAGACTATAGGTTTACAAAATACAGGGAGTTACATAAAGTTACTATACCCTAATGTGTAAAAATTCTGGATATAAAAAAACCCCGTTTGTATGATTTTGGTACCAACCGACAATATCATAGACATACGAGTTCATTGTTTTATAAGATATGGTGCGATGCGCTTAAATCACACACTGGGACGATTGTACGTTAAAATCATCTTCTTGAGTATTCCGTTTCAACATCGATTCAGTTGTTTCAAGTGAAAGTACTGAATGAAATGTTGCTATAAAATTTTCCCTGAGCTTCAGCTTACAATGGTGACTTGAACTTAAAATCGATAATAAGGTTACCTTTCCACAATATTTCAATGCAGCTGCTCGGGCTTGTGAGGTTTGATGGAGTTAAATTTCAAGCGTCGTATAAAAGGGGCAAATGTGATCATAGATTTAGTCCAATAACTTCAACCCGAGACAAATATACCTAGGTATGGTACAGTGTAAAACCTGAGAAAAGTGCTTCCCGTAAGACATTTTGTGATACCCATCGTGTTGGAGCATGCGATTAGTATAGTAATGTTGGGTATTTTCTCCTCGAAAAGAATATCGCTGTGTGCAAATTAAAATCATGTGCTAATTAGCTTTAATTAAGCAAAATAAAGTGCCAATAATTAAATTGAGGGCAGTATGTGCTATTCTAGCAACACTACACTATTTAATTTATGGTGAACCCACTAACATGTGTATTTGTGTCGTTATTTAATTGAGTTGCCACCTCGAGTTCGATTCCCATTGATCACTAATATCTTTGGAGGAAACAGACGCGAGTTCGTTTTTGGAATATCTACTCCGGTATGCAGCTATTGGCTCGTAAATCAAAAGTCCTTCGTCTTAGCATACTGTATTAACTATATGTGCCGAAGTGTGTCACGGAGGGACTGGACTCCCCGAATTGTACGCCAGCTAGATACGGACGAGATTGGACTGTCATTTGTCTGGATAATTTTAGAAGCCAGATCAAGGCTAGTTGTCGATAAGGCCAATTCATATTCTGAGTATATATCAGGTTTGAACAAGGGACGGAGTGACATTTAAAATTAATTATTTAATTATCTTTTATTGCCTTCATTTCAAAACAAGTGGCTATTGTTCGCATTTGCTCTTTTTATGCACAAAATACCAAGCAAAAGCAAGCAAGGTTATCACGTTATACATAGGCCTACATGGGTGGATTTCTGTTATCCTACAATAAGAACTATGTGGATTCAAAACAGCAACACCCATATTCAATTTCCTTTTGGTACCGAAGACAAAGTAGGCGTTAGTGTATGATTTCAGTTATTAAATTGATTTCACTGAAAACTTGTTTAGCCAATATCCTTGGTTCCAAAGCTAGGCCAGGCAACCCATCAGCCCATTTTAATAGCGTCTTTCCAAATAATAGACAACGGATAAAGGAATCGATATACAAATGATGTACATTTGAATGGACAGTGATGCTATATTTGGTATACGCTATATCTAAGTTAAGGTACTGATGTTTTGTTTTGCGTAATTGGAGTACTTAGCACACATTTTTAATATGCCAACAGCGGTTTTCCTATCAGGGAAGACAAATACTACACGATTACATGAATCGCATACTCCAACACGATGGGTATCACGGAAATTATGCTAATAAGCTACGTTTCCTGTACCAGTATATTCGTCCCAGCATCAGATATGACATTTCAATTTATGCAGCTCGAACACTAATACAATCGAATTATTCGAAGAAATTAAGCGGCGGTCTATTGGAACAGGTCGCTTAATATCGATCGATGTGTGTCAACGTGTGCACAGTATTTAGATTTATAATGTAAATGTTAGAGGGGCACAATCTAATTAACACTAAGGTACATTTCACACGTTAAGGGTTAATCGTTCTGTAAAATGTAATGTCACACTGTAACGTACGGTCTGAAGAAATACGTCCCATGAGGGACTTTAAATTGAGAAAGTAGTTACATTTCTCAAGCATGACGTTCAAAATTCTATATACAATGGAAAGGATACTACAATATCACTAATACGCTTATGCTTCTGAAACCCCATGGCCAATGCTGTAACATGCAACGCAGCACATGAGAAGTAATCAAATTAATTGAAAATGTTACAACATATTTGAAATAGGCCCCACTGCGTAATACCACATACCTATTTGATTAGATACATATCTTGCTTATGTAGTGTTGTTACGCTTTATTCCGTCGTGGACTTGAGTAAGGTCTAGCATCGTATTGATGAATGTATGTTGGATTCAACAGTAGCCCCGTCAGATATATTTGGATACCACAATTCGATTCGTACAGAGCATGAGCGATGTGATTGATTTGGGCAATGATTAATCACCGAGATTAACCGGTTGTAATGAACATATCTTGAGGTGTATAGCATGTGATGTCCTATGCCACATATAGCGTATTGGGTTGCTTTTTCAAGATGGTCATACTTTAAAAATGCAAATTGATTGGTTGGAATTGCGTATATCTAAATAAACAGTGGTAGCTTTAACAGTCAGCCTCTAATTGATGAGACTTGTAAATATATTCCCGTTATTCTGTAATAACTTACGGCACTACATGCAACAGGAGCCGAGACAGCAGGGAGACTAGTAAATAATATACACTTAGAAATTGAAACTACAATCTTGGAAAAAATTCCTTGGAACGTGAACGCTGGGCACACGTGTTGGGTATTGTGTGCATGTATTGATACTAAGTGTCTTCTGTTATAAATGGAAATTGTTCAAATGAGAATTTTCCTTCCCCACTCGCGTCGATCAATGTTGGGACACTCTGGCAAGCTGCAGGAGCAACTGGCCTTGGTCAACACGGGGATGACAGTAGGGATGACACTTTTCCGTTAATCACACGCAAGTGTTCCAAGACTTTTTTCCATTGTATAAGAGGAATGCAAAATGTTTCATCTAAATTTGGTTTTTTATATCGTAATTCCAACACAGAATGTCGTATGAATCTCAGATTTACACACGATTTGAGTAAACAATACGGGTATCACAAAGATGATAACATTTGACCCATTTATTGATCCCGCGTGCAATAATCTGACGTTTATAATTGAATAAAGCAAAAGTTTAAAGTTCTTGCTGAGAAATTAACATTTTAATACTTTTGATAATGTTATCACATTGCCTATTTGTTTGTTATTTGAAATATGAAACTATACATTAACACTTTCCCTGCGGCAGGCTTCTGCAGACGACAATCCATAATTGCACAAAATGTTTCAAAAATATCAAAAATTATTGAATGTCATTTACCATATTTGGAATCACCATGTGAAATCCATCCAAATAAGTACAAACGTGCCCACTATTTCTTTAGTTATCCTTAAGATAGACATGAAGTTAGGAAAGGTTTCTGAATAACCTGTTTTGTAGCGTGGATAACATAATAGCCGCGTGGAAAGTGTTTGTCGAGCAGTAAAACTTTTATTTGCTATACTATTCCTATCTACTGAAGATAGCTCATAACAGAAAAATCACGCCATTAGAGCGACGCTAAGCAGGCTATAAAGAGTTCCAATGAACGCTCATAACCGTTACGCCAAGCGGTCATTGCTTTCACAAGCCTGGATTTGTTTTATTATACATGTTATAGTAATGTATTATTGCAAAGTGTCTCCACACTTTACAACACTTTACCATCAGTTTACCATTGGGAAATTTAGCTTAAAATAGACAATGTAACGTTTTGTTGATACTGCCTTTGAGTTATCAAGATATGTATATGTGTTAGCTATACCAATCATGCATGTTGTAACTCCCAAATGTAAGTAGCATGGGTCGCGTCTACGCATTTTGATAACAGTTTACCTTTTTAAAATAAATAAAACACCAAAATACGTATAATAATATTATATATATTACAGAAACGACGGTAAAGTGTTCAATGAACACGTGTTTCAAGGCAACACTTTACCGTCCACTTTACCATTACCGTCTCAACTCGTCTGATGATTACTTTGAGAATAAAGCTCAATTCATTTATCGCAGTGCTATTTTAATGAATAAATAGAATAAAATATATTACTTAAATAGTTTATTTATATATTCACATAAATTATATATTACGTAAATGATTTATGTATTCACGTATTTAGTTGTTTTTGTTGTTTTTGAGGATGGGATGCAATCTGAGATTCATGTGGTATTTCGTTTTCGAGTTATGATAGAAAAAACAAATTTAGATGAAATATTTTGCAATCTGAGTATACAATCTTGGGGCAAAAAGTCCTTGGAACGCGAACGCTGAGCACACGTGTTGGGTATTGTGTGCATGTATGGATACTTAGTGTCTTCTGTTATAAACGGAAATTGTTCAAATTATATATTGTCCTTCCCACACCCCCCCCCCCCCCCCCCCCCCCCCCCATATCGATCAATGTTGGGACACTCTGGCAAGCCGCAGGAGCAACTGGCCTTGGTCAACATGGGGGTGACAGTAGGGGTGACACTTTTCCGTTAATCACACGCAAGATTGTAGAATACCCGAAGGATCGCAGAGGGTCGAGCACAACAAATGTTATTGAAGTACAAAAGACTCATAGCAACGGGAATAAAGACTTAATTAACAAGCATCATTTAACTAACGTCCAAAGTTAAAAAAACAAAACGTTATCCTGTTTTTGGACAAGCGCCTCCATTCGGCGTGGCCGAATTGTACTTTACTGCACTTCAACATCGACACTTAATAATAGAGGTATTATATTAAATCTGGGTTCTTATTCAATAGAAAAACATAAACAAAGATACTGTATGTAACAGGAGCCAAGGAGCCAGGGACCAGTGAGTAAAATATAAGAAAAAAGTGTACTTTAGGTCCCAGATACTGGTATACCAGTATCATTCAATACTGGATCATAAAAGTTGCCAGAATCGCCCGATACTGGTACAATTTTACTGTTGATAGGGGAGAGCGGGAAGTGTTCGCCCCATTTTCATTTGAAGAGGTCTAGTGACGCCAATTTTATAAATTGTAAGGACCTATTGATATCATGTGAAAGATTGATATCTTGGCTACATACGACCATGATCTTAGAACTCTAAGCCATACTGTAAATGCAAGAGTAAATGATGAAGACAAGTGTTTCGAAAGGGCGAACTTGCCCGACGCCGGGGTAGGTTTGCCCATAGGCCGAGGCAAGTTCGCCTTAGGCTCAGAATTAGGCTACACAAAGTACCACTATCCAATGCATATAGATTCGTTATTCTTCGTTATTTAATTCCAAAATAAAATTTAGGGGGTCCAAAATATAGGTGTGGGGAGCTTTTGCGGAACATATTCGTTCAGAATTTTGAAATATTCTCCTCTAATATTAATGTTACTCCATTCCTGATAACTATTTGTATAATTACAATTATCCTGTAAGGGAAAATTACAATTTTGAAATTATTCAAAATCATAACTATATAAATCCCTATTGGCGAACCTGCCCCATTATTATTGGGCGTATGTGCCCCACATAGGACAATAATTGCATTGAACTATACCACGGATGCCCCACATACATTGATGGGTTGTTAACTGCATCAAATCCATAATCAATCCCATACCTACCAAAAGATACTCGTAATTTACATTAAAACCTTTTCTGCGAATATATTTGAAGAAAAAAAAACAATTTGAAAAATGGAACACAATTCACTTTTGGGCAAAACTGGTTTTTTGGATGATAAGCTGACAAAAATGTTACGGTGATCTGTCACGTTAATGTGGGAAGCTTGCAGCATACTATATACTGTATCTATTTTTTGTTCGCCGAATTCAACCAGTTGCCGCAAATATGAGAATCACGTGGTGGGCGAACCTGCCCATAGGGCGTACACTCCCCGCTCTCTCCTACTGGAACACCAAATTGTGTCCCAGTATCGAGTGATACTGGAACATTTTTATGTTCCAGTATCGGGCAATACTGGTACAAGTGCTACCAGTAGTGATTTGTCGCAGTATTGGACGATACTGTTACATAACTGTGTTCCAGTATCGAACGATACTGGAACACTGACTTTTTACCAGTATCGAACGATACCGGGTGTTTCAGTATCGGACGATTCTAGTACAGTCTAGAATCAGGGACCTAAGGTACACTTTTTTCCAAAGATAATTACACTACAAAATAAAACTAGTCCCAACCGAAATAATGTAGGGAACCGCAGTCAGGATACCCGAAGATGTACAGAGCGGCGAGCACAACTAACGTAAGTGTAGTGTAAGGTACAAAGTCATCCCAACTGCATGTGAAAATAAATACATAACAGGCCAAAATCAAGGATATTCACCTCATATTCAATTCCGTGAAATATTCACAATGTTTCTGAGATAAGAAGCAACGAACTATATTTTACTTTGATGGATAATTGATTCTTCAATTTTCTCGGAGAACGAATATTTTGGTTATCCACAACTCCGATATTGTACGTGACGATTGGACAGATACAATATTTGATGCACCGGTATTGATTAGGTTAAATGGATAGGGTAACAGGTCAAATTCTCAGGATACATGTACAATTTAGTCGTTTGGTTTCATTGCGTTTCAACTCTATATTTATTGTCATCCAAAACTGTCATCCATTGAGGGCTTTGAATAGTCTAGCTTCACAATATGATCTCTGGCAACCCAGTTGCATAGATGATCCTTTAGATTAGATGTCCGTTCTCGAATGCCATTAATATCAGTTATACGAAACCAAATTTTAAAACTTTTGAAACAAAACGAATCGAATCGTATCGACATCACATGTTGTAGACACTTTTATGAAGGATATCTTAAGTTTGGGTAGGCCATTTGTATTTAAGACGCTAACGCTTTTCCAGGTATGAACTTGTGCCGAGAATATATCAAATATCGCTTGCGATAATCCACTCAGTTTATCAGAATATCCACTCCAATGAAACAAGACACCTAAATAAAGTGACATCCGCATAGCATTTCTTGACATAAAATGGTTTTACCACAGCAATAAGATCGTATTTCAACGTACGTCGTTTGCAATTTAAATTATGTTACAATTTACGGTATGTGCATTAAGCTGTCATCTGTTCTATGTTGTAAATAGTGTAGTATAAAGTTAACACGCTCTCATATTTGATGAATCTAAGAGCTTCCATAATTTTAGATTACGGGCCATATTTGCGGGCTAAAATTCTAAAAACAAAACCATTATTGTCGTGGTAAAGAATTTGCTACTATTTTTGCCACACTTACTGTAAAACAATTTAATTTCGCTAGCAATTTAATTTCGCTAATTTCGCTAGGAGATCCAATTTGCCAAATGATATTGCCGCCAAATATAGTTCAATCTTTGTCTATTTTAATGCTTCTCATGGGTATTTCTTAACTATGGAGAGTTGGCAACAATGACCAACCCAATACAACATCAAACCGGCACAAGAGAACAGACAAGGACAAACAACCAATATATGTTGCTATGCAAATCTATGTGTTTATGCTATGTTTGGTTATGGTTGATACTATGCTTGGTTATGGTTAATGTTATGCCTAATCTTATATATACATTACTGCGTCGCATCTCGTTGCTACACCTTACTTAAACTACAACATGATTTTAACTTGATTCAAGAGTTAATCTAATTGAATAAAATATATGACATAATAAAGTTTAAGCCATAAAGCTTAAACTCTTTTAGCCAATGAAGCGGAAATTGTGTTTGCTATAGTTTGCTGGTCTCCCGTAGCAACCTTTTGACCACTCTCGTTCCACTTCCGGGAGCCCGCGAACTCTCTCCTTTGTTTAGGTGTTTTTCCTCGTCTCCCCCTCCTATTTTTATCATTCGCTTTTCTGTTCCGTACCAAGTAGGTTGATTTTAAAATAAAACCTCTCCCACCCTCCCAGTTGTTGCTCTTTGCCATGCTTCGGGATGATCCTGGCATCTGTGGGCGGCCTTGTTCCTTGATCATCTTAGCCGTCCCACTATTCCCCTTAGAGCCCATGTTCGGGGTTGATCATGGTTTCTTCGTACTCCTCCAGGCCTCTGTTCCTTGATCACCTTTGGCCTGTGGTTTGCCCTTCGCGGCATCGTGTGTGTGTGAGACCATGTTTCTGGATTTTTTGGTCTCCACTTAAGGAAGAAAAAAAACCAGGCCTCTGTTCCTTGATTATCTTTGGCCTGTGGTTTGCCCTTCGTGGCATCAGTCGTGCGAGTCCATGTTCCTGGAATTCTTGGCCTCCACAAAAAATCCTTCCCCTCTAAGCCTTTGATTCTTGAAGATCCTAGGCCTTATTTGAATGCGAGTAGCAGTAAAATTTTACTTATTTATATAAGTTGTGATTTGAGGGAGTAAAATTTGAAGAAACAGGGATTTAAATCCCAATTATTGAATCTTAATATAAGAAATATTTATAAATGGTAAATGAAAGTTTATTATTAGGCCAAATGTAAATTATTACCTCATTGTATAATTGGTAATCTATAAATTAGGCCCAACTGCTTCTACTCATCAAGTAGTTATTTAATCTATTTACCATTCAGGAAATCAATTATTTTGTAAATTATCATTTGAGGATTTATTATCGGTGGTAGATTGGATTGTCGTATTTCAATTGGCGCATTTAAAAATTAAATAAAATTGATTTTGAGAGAAAGCATTGATAATTCAAGGTTAGGACCATCTTTTAAAAATTGACAAAATTACCATTCAGGAAATCAATTATTTTGTAAATTATCACTTGAGGATTTATTATCGGTGGTAGATTGGATTGTCGTATTTCAATTGGTGCATTTACAAATTTAATAAAAATTGATTTTGAGAGAAAGCATTGATAATTCAAGGTTAGGACCATCTTTTAAAAATTGACAAAATTACCATTCAGGAAATCAATTATTTTGTAAATTATCACTTGAGGATTTATTATCGGTGGTAGATTGGATTGTCGTATTTCAATTGGCGCATTTACAAATTTAATAAAATTGATTTTGAGAGAAAGCATTGATAATTCAAGGTTAGGACCATTTTTTAAAAAGGTATATTCACTCGGACCTTTCCAATTTTATTTGGATAATATTGTAGTCTTTACAAAAAATTAACCTTGACTGTACTTGTCTAGTAGGACGACCAAAATATGAATATTTGTCAATGTATTATATATATGGTATCATAGTACCCTTGATTATGCGTAATGCATGTCGTGTACAATTGCGAAATTAAATCGTCTTGGTACGGAGCTGAATTGCTCTTATCCTATTTTGTCTCCCCTGCTTATATAATTTCCGATGTCTACGGGTAATATATTGATCGGACTAAAAAGTGTGTCACGCAATCATAACGATGATCGGTAGAAATTAGGACAAAATATGACATAATTTTTGGATCGGATTCAACCCCGTCTTGCAATCATATTTGAAGAATTATTACGGATTTTTATTTGCTAACACTTGTATCAGTGTGTTGTACACCCCTCTATTTAGTTATTTACTTGTGGCAAGCGATATCGTATTAATAATTCAGATTTGCATATGCGAGCAAAATGTTGTGCTACGGCGCTATTGTAGTTGCTATAGGCCCTATCTGAAATTTAGTTTAGAGCATAATTGTGCGATATTCATGCAAAGGTTCAGGAAAAAATTGTTACAACATTTGGCTAATGTTTACTATGAAAAAATTCTACTTTTCTTACCCCAAAAATGGTAACACGTGTTACCGGAGCAACAATTTTTTGAAAATATTTACTTTATTGATTTGGATTTAATTTACGCCACTTATAATTTTAATTCTACTAGTTAGGCCCTATTTAAAAATAGTAAACAATTAGATAAATTCATAACCACCACTCACTCTACAATAGGCCATCAAGATGTCGTAACGCGTGTTACCAAACTCATATTCAGGAAAACGTGCTAAAACCTCAATTTTTCAAGTGTTATTTATCACTATTTATGGTTAATATGTTAGTTCAATTGCCAAAGTCAAAATTAATTTTAATTTAGAAATATAATAAAGAATCTAAAGCTAGTAAATTATGGCTGGACAAAGTGTAACGCGTGTTACCGTAACACGTGTTACCAGTCTGCGATTCATCTTTGTATTGCAAGAAAATCAACTTTGATCTGTTGTCCATCCACGCATGGTTCGTCAACCCGGCATGCATGGAGCCATTCGACCTTTCCACCGCGTCATCCACTTATATTCCAATTAAATTCTGCTACCTATTGAATTATGCACAAAATATAGGTCATACGTTTTGAGCATCAAACATATGATACCGTATTGCTAAAGTTTTCCGCCAATGCACGATGAACATTAGCCCACTATTGGGAAACAAAATTCTTCGATGAATCTCTCTCTACGAAAAAAAAGAAGTTATAAATAGTCGTCCAATGTAATCAACGGAATCGTTTGGTCTTCCAAAATCTACAATTTGACAACTGAATCAGGTTACTCTACAAGCAATGCATGCTGCACCTGTGAGTAAAAAAATCCATTACATTGAATGATGGCTATTGCGCACGGAAACACCTGAACAGGTGCTTTTTGTTCAACAATCCAGGACAATGTAATGTACAATTGCAGCAAAACCTTTAAAATTATTATAGGTCTTATCGTGTAAATGGAAGTATATGATACTTTACTTCTTCCGTAACACGATTAATTGTTATATCATATACGGTATTCTAATCATTTGATGGTTAATGCAATCTGGTATTATAAGTCCTGATTATATTTCGATGCAATTATACACTTGGCACATACAAACTAAATGAAAGGTTTAAAATGCAATTTCTATAAAGATAATTATCTAAAATTCTTTTTATACACTTCGGTTTTCAGAAAGATAATTCGATTTCACAATTTACTACCTAACAGTATGGGATTTTTGGTTCTTTCGTAACATGAGTAATTGTTATATCATATTCTAATAATGTGATTATATTTCGATGCGATTATACCCTTGAATCACACACAAACTGAATGAGTGCTTTACCATGTTTACATTGCATTTACTAAAGATAATAAGTTAATTAGATTTCACGATTTACTAGCGGACTTTTATAGTTTCCATGGTAACCAATATAGAATAAAATAATGACATAGACATGGATTATTGCTATGATACTTGAGAGCAAGTACTTTTTGAAATAAAGTATTTGAAGAAAAAAAACCTCTAACTAAAAATGTTAAAAAAAAGACTGACGTCTTAAAAGACATCAATGGATGACCATTGATTAATTGTTTCCGTTAAACATGCAAATTATCTATAAGTCTTGTACTAGGCTGCCTAAAAGAAGAAGAAAATCTTTCGTAATCACTAGGGAAATACCTCGATTTTCACTTCTTTTCTCGTCCTGTGTTACTATTTTAACCCGTAATGTACTCCTTAATGTCACATCACATTTCAGGGGAAAACATTGCTGATTTGTTTTACTTCTTTTTGATTTTACACTTATTAGTCTCTCGACGACAATTCGCATTACATCTCTTTCAAGATTTTGGAATTGTAAGATAACATATATTATTATAAAACAACAAATACAAAATCTAACTATAGTCTAATATAATATCAAACGAGATGAAACGATATTTGTAAATGTTTAAATGCATTACCCTCTAGGTACTATAGCAATCATAAACTCATCATAACATATTCTTAATTGGATTCTAAAGTGTCATTCGTCCAGTTCATCAGTACCTGAATGTAGATTGACTCTATCGATTACCAGACACGAAGTGACACCGGCTATCTGCAATAAGTACACAATTGGATTATTTGTGGCATATATCAGACGTACAGAAGAATATGGAAATTGTTATCCCGGAAATCCTGTATCCATCCAGTATGCTCGGTGTATGCAAACCAACAAAAACGTCCAATGATGTTGACGGCTCCACAGCATAATCCACAAAAAGGCACGTTTACATTTGGGTATGCACCCTATCCTGAGTTAAACGGCATTTTTGAATTCCCCTATTTGAGAGCTTTCCCAAAATGTATAATTTTTCTATCATCGGTTGAATAGTGCAAATGATATCGATTTATAACACGCATTTATCCATCCCACACCATCCTACAGGACTGATTTGAGAAGGATTTTACGACTCGCGAGCCATTGAAAATAAACTATTCTGTCTATCCAGGACGAGGATAGAGAGTGTCCCTTGGAAAAGATCGCATACTATGCCTTAAAACACTTCCACGTGGCTATTGGTTTACCATATTTAAAACAGATTTTTCAGAAACCTTGCCCAACCTTCAAGGTCTATCTCAAGGATTACTGTACCTATCCAATACTAGGCATGTTTGTACTTATTTCAATATATTTCTCATGGTGATTCCATATGGTAATGAAAGGCAATAGTTTTTGAAATATTTTGTGAACATTTGGAATGTCGTCTGCAGATGCCTGCCGCATAGAAAGTGTTAACGGGACAATTGACATTTACCTACGAATTGTTCATGTGATATGTGATACCGTTTGAACATGGTAAATTACCGTTTGAACATGGTCACTTAAATGTGTCAGAATCAAATAGCAGGAGCCATGTTATTAAACGAATGCATTGTTCATGCTGCCCCATATTCGAGTCCACTTCATTTTCTTTTACCGGATGTAGGTCGAATTTATAACTAAATGTATAAAGGTACATCCTTACCCGACGTAGATTCCAGCATAATGAGTCTACGTAAATAATGTATTGCCCCAATTTCTACTGATTCAAGTGTTTTAGTTTATGTCGCACTATTTATTAATTATGATTGTGTAAGTGCGCTATTTTATTTTATTTTATTTTATAGGAATCTATCAAGACAAAACTATTTCGATCTAAAAAGCGATATGTTTAAGGCTCATACAAGTTGTATAGAGTTGAACTCTTGTATAGATTTGAATTAAAATACGGATGTTTTTAAATCATTACGCAAGCTACATGTGTGTCTGTTTATCTGTCCAATGATTCTAAAAAGGGGCATGGTTATGTCGGGACGAAATGGACGTAGGTCGAGTTGGTAAGGTACGATTTAAATATTTCAAGGTACGACTGAAATATTTCAGAGGGAGGGTGTAAGTTAAAAGAAAGATATTTATAGCTGAATTTAATATTTCTGATTATAGGGGCATGGTTATGTCGGGACGAAATGGACGTAGGTCGAGATCAGTAGCTTATGATTTAAATATTTCAGAGGGAGGGTGTAAGTTAAATTAAAGAGATTTAAAGCTGAATTTAATATTACTGATAATAGGGGCATGGGTATGTCGGGACGAATTGGACGTAGGTCGAGTTCAGTAGCTTATGATTAAAAAATTTCAGAGGGAGGGTGTAAGTTAAATTAAAGAGATTTAAAGCTGAATTTAATATTAATGATTATAGGGGCATGGGTATGTCGGGACGAATTGGACGTAGGTCGAGTTCAGTAGCTTATGATTTAAATTTTTCAGAGGGAGGGTGCTTTATTACTGGAATAGCTTCAACATAACATTATTGACAGCCATTTTAACATTTGGACCAAATTTACTTCTGGTCGAATCAAGCAGGGTCGACGAAACATAGGCATTGTTTGAAGCTTTCAGAGGGAGAGTGGTTGCCTAATAGAATATTTTCAAACTTTAGATTTTAACTAAATTTTTGTTAGCACGTATTGGGCCAAAGAATAATTTATTTGTCATTTTTTTCTATTTGAGCCCAATACGTGCAAATTTGCACGTATTGGGCTTTTGCACGTATTGGGCTGTAACAAACGTGGGCATGCTGTCAGCGTGGGTATGCAGTGTCGTAGCTAGGTTTTTTTTATATTGGTGGGGCGAAAGTGTTACGTTAACCGACAATACTTTACCGACTGAGAAATGCGAGCCTAGCGCGCGAAAATTTACTACCGTTAAACTTCATCTATAAGCACCCATTGACTAATAGTTAATAAGCAGAGAATAGATAAAAAGGTATGAGCGCCCTCTTTTGATCTAGAGAAATTAGCACGAATTTGTTTAGTGTATTCGATATTCAATACTATAAAGTTGTATTACTCTCTAAATAATTTCATGGACAGACGAATTGCTCAATTGGTAAAGCGCCCGGTAAAGCGTCAACTTCAGTATCACGAGGTTGGTGGATCAATTCTCAACTACACCTTTTGCAATTTCTTTTGAAATCCAAGTGATATAGAAATTAATGCAAACTTGAATGTAAAATGATTACTCAATTATACTAGCTTTATTGTTATTTTTCAAAAAACAAGCGCATAATTAATTTGATTGTATAAAGTAATGATCTTAATAGTCCAACCTTTTTATAAGCTAAAACACATTTATACTACAAATTAACCACAGCAAAATGTATTCATTGGCTTATTTTAAATGTTTCACACAGTAATCTTAAACGTTTCCTTCATCGTGATTTAAGGGCAAATTATGATGATGCATATTAGGTTGGTAGATCAAGTTAAGCAACAAAATGAAAGTAACTATGCAAACCACTATAATCCTGGTCTCACAATGAATGAATAGGTGAATGAATGGATGGCTATTAAATCAATTTATTTCCAATAAGATAGAGGGCCGTCCATTTATACCGACCCATCAATCATACATGTAGTTATAAAACAGTATCTGACACAGCAGTCTCGTTTAGATCAATTGGTTAAGCCGGCAGTTAGGGCAATTGTGATCGCAGGTTCCAGATGACAATTCCTGGTTCGAATCTCACTTCAAGACTTCTTCTTTTGGAAAGTTTATAAATATTTACGGTGTATATCAAATTCTTAACTTTGTTTTTACCATGAATAAATAGTGAATCTATCTTTGTCTTTAATGTGGGTTTTCCCTTTTTTTTTCTTCTCTTTCTACTATTTTTCATTTTCATTTTAATGTTATCACAATCATTTATAAATAGTACAAACATTTAAATCAACCTCAACGACTTAGTATTTTTGTGAAGACATGCATGGATGGAGTACAATGAGACAATACGTTGATTACAATTCACTGCTTTTCACAGTCAGTAGGGAGGTCACGCTGCATGTCATATTTTGTTATACGCAAGAAAACAATGGAGTATCAGTGACTGTAATATTTGCTAGATATAGCTTCGGAAAATGGTCTATTTGGGCATCTCAAAAACTGAGAAACGTGCTAAAAATCAGGTAGAATTTTAGAGGAGGGTCAATAACATCTGCAGATCGGTAAAATGTATAGTATTAAACACGTTTTGTGACCAAATTTATGTCGTAAAATGTTGGAAAATTCACATTTTGAAAATCTGTGGTCTTCGAAATTACAGGAATCCTAACTCATTCTAAACCTTACCAAATCATGAAATGAACCCTCGTCTAAAACAAATTCCGTGTACGTATTGCTCTATCTGCTTGGAGATAGCGAAGACCACGGAAACTTCATAGCTTCATACCACGGAATGAAATCCGCCATTAGGCGCCATAGACATTACATGGCGAACATAGTACAGATTTGCACTGCAGTCCTCTGTGTAGGGAGTTTTGACAATAGCAAGGTCGTTCGACTATTGTGTTTGTGCATGTTTGTGACCTGACCCCGTTTACCAATCTTCATAGCTTTCATATAGGGCTTGGGTGACCTAACTATTGACTGTTCAGTTCTGCTACTTATGGTTTTGGCCATTGTTGGTTCTAGATGACAATTCCTGATTGAGTTTATAGAGACACATACATGTACATGTACATGTATATGGTTCACAGTTGATCGATACAAGCATGTAGCATGTCTATCGAATTTGGGGCAGAGGACTTCTTTAGTGATATAGACACAGTTTCGTAATTCTAAAACTAATCCGTTATAAATCAATAACACGTGGCCACTATACTACCATTTACATGAATGTAATGCATGACCTTCAATACCACGTGAGCTGCTCAAACTATGACATGTTCATTAGGCGTGCAATTTAAAGGCAATCCGTCAAACGTGTGTATTATAGTTCCGAAAAACTTAAACAGACTTAAAAAGATGGATGGTGCCGTAAATAAGTCCTTCGCGTGATTTATTTTATTATTTCCACTCAGTTTTGTTTTATTTGTTTTGTGCTTTGTGTTTCTCCAAGAATAGGTATGGCACAAACGTGTAATATCGCGTTTCGAATCAATGAGGACAACAGGCAAACAGTCAAAACGTTATTGACTGGTCCAGTTTGATTAAATTTTGTTTCATTTAAAAAATATATATATAAAAAAACCAACGAAAAAGATAGATTCCTTGTTCATTCATGATAAAAATAAAACACTGTCAAGAATTTGAAAATTATGACCTTTCCAAAAGAAGAAGTCTTGAAGTGAGATTCGAACCAGGAATTGTCATCTGGAACCCGCGATCACAATTGCCCTAACTGCCGGCTTAACCAATTGATCTAAACGAGACTGCTCTGTCAGATACTGTTTTATAACTACATGTATGATTGATGGGTCGGTATAAATGGACGGCCCTCTATCTTATTGGAAATAAATTGATTTAATAGCCATCCATTCATTCACCTATTCATTCATTGTGAGACCAGGATTATAGTGGTTTGCATAGTTACTTTCATTTTCTTGCTTAACTTGATCTACCAACCTAATATGCATCATCATAATTTGCCCTTAAATCATGATGAAGGAAACGTTTAAGATTACTGTGTGAAACATTTAAAATAAGCCAATGAATACATTTTGCTGTGGTTAATTTGTAGTATAAATGTGTTTTAGCTTATAAAAAGGTTGGACTATTAAAGATCATTACTTTATACAATCAAATTAATTATGCGCTTGTTTTTTGAAAAATAACAATAAAGCTAGTATAATTGAGTAATCATTTTACATTCAAGTTTGCATTAATTTCTATATCACTTGGATTTCAAAAGAAATTGCAAAAGGTGTAGTTGAGAATTGATCCACCAACCTCGTGATACTGAAGTTGACGCTTTACCGGGCGCTTTACCAATTGAGCAATTCGTCTGTCCATGAAATTATTTAGAGAGTAATACAACTTTATAGTATTGAATATTGAATACACTAAACAAATTCGTGCTAATTTCTCTAGATCAAAAGAGGGCGCTCATACCTTTTTATCTATTCTCTGCTTATTAACTATTAGTCAATGGGTGCTTATAGATGAAGTTTAACGGTATTTTACACCATATGTTTCCATGATTGAGGTGTATTTTGGTTTTAAACATGCTTTAAAACACCGAAAATCTATGTGCCCACAACATAAAAATAGCCATACTTGTACTTTCGGCCGTCATATGATATTTTCATGATTTCTCTTGACAAATGAACCATCAGAGCCAATCGCAGGACATCACATTACTGTTATCAGTTTTCAGAATTTTATCTTTAAGGGGACCATGAGTGTATAATAAAATTGTTATCCAAAAAAGAATTATGGTTTGAAATATTAGTACAAAAAAAGTTATAACCCCCTTTTGATTTCTTGCCGGCCCCTCTTTCGGTAGAAATAATGAACGGTCCCTAAACGAGAATAGAGTATGTGTTTGACAATACTTTTTTCCCGTAAATAATCAGGATGATCATTGCCATGACACTGACCTAGACTTAAGTAAAATGCAAGCACTCAGGCATCGATTTATGGGTAATGGGCGGAGTTGATTTGAAAGGGAATTGCAATTGTGGTCAGTAACGTAATTGTGAAATGTATATGAGATGTTGCGTTGACGAGAGTGTGTCGAATAATACAGAGACAAGAATTGTTTATTCTATAGCAATGTTCTGTTAAGAAAATGACATGAATTTGTTTAAACACAAAAACACTAATACAAGACTAGAACGGTCACGTGGTCATTCTTTTCGGTAATGATTAGTCATTTGGGTTAACAACTAAATTATAAATCTAAATTACTTTGTACGATTTAAGATCTTTAGAATCGAGCGTAAAGACAACGTTACAAATCTATTACAATGTTTATATGAATAATATATAGACTCGGACAAACTGGCGAGAATTAAATTAACAAAGACCTTGAAAATACACAGCCTCGAACCCGGTCCCTCTCGCTATCGCGGCGATCGGTTACTCCACTAGGCTACAGGGACTGTGCTTACATGGATACCAGACGAACGAGCTATTATGTATACAAAGTCTTTATTGAAAGCCTCTAGCAGCCGAAATACATGAGTAAATAATAACAATTGATGATGGCCTATAAGCATGACTCTAGCAGAATCTATGACGAGCGAAACTTAATTAAATAAACGCGAGGAGCAAGCAAATGATACCAGCCGAGTAATTGAAATGAATAAATAATATATAGACTCGGACAAACTGGCGAGAATTAAATTAACAAAGACCTTGAAAATACACAGCCTCGAACCCGGTCCCTCTCGCTATCGCGGCGATCGGTTACTCCACTAGGTTACAGGGACTGTGCTTACATGGATACCAGACGAACGAGCTATTATGTATGCAAAGTCTTTATTGAAAGCCTCTAGCAGCCGAAATACATGAGTAAATAATAACAATTGATGATGGCCTATAAGCATGATTCTAGCAGAATCTATGACGAGCGAAACTTAATTAAATAAACGCGAGGATCAAGCAAATAATACCAGCCGAGTAATTGAAATGAATAAATAATATATAGACTCGGACAAACTGGCGAGAATTAAATTAACAAAGACCGTGAAAATACACAGCCTCGAACCCGGTCCCTCTCGCTATCGCGGCGATCGGTTACTCCACTAGGCTACAGGGACTGTGCTTACATGGATACCAGACGAACGAGCTATTATGTATACAAAGTCTTTAATGTTTATATATTTATACCACCATATCTAAGACCACAGCTCGGATAAACTTAGGATCGATATGGTTAGTATGTAACTGACTTCCTGATTGGTTATTCGTATGTGAAACTCTACTGACATAATGACAGTGTCTTTTTTTGTTTATCAATTGTATTTAGTATGTATAATGTATGTTTTTTAAATTTATACCGTGCTGTGATCTTTTGAAATGTATGTAATATAGTTAGTACGACCATTAACGACTCTATGTCGTGATCCATCATCTATGATCACGAGACGCGGTAAACATACCCGACAGTGTGACTTAAAATAAATAGTCTCAAGAAATGAGTTGCGAAATAGATAGCCAATGTATAACGCCCTCATGGATTTTCTAATATGTATTATTCCCAAAGTAATCTGTGACAAACATGATTTAAGACTAATATCACGAAACGAATATTAGATTGATGATCAATCTGTATCAGAAATAATACAGACAAACAAAACCATTCGTATAATACATAATACATACAGAATTCAAATTGATATAAAGGAAATTTAGGACGTAAATTCAAACAGATGAACTGCAACAAATAACAAACGTACGAATCTTAGTGTCAAAAGAACGGTTCTTAATCAAAATTGTGATTGATAGTACCCTTAGTAGCGGTTGAATTCACATAATTTAGAATTATTAATATTTGCTCAAGTGCAAGCATTTGGAAATGTCCGATTGCAACATTGACTTTTCCAAGTCAACAGAAAGTACCACATTGACTACTTTGAATAACACACGCATCGGTAAAATCGCAAACCCAACCATTTTTAGTTTAGATCCAAGATCGAGATTTTAGTTCAAATATTGCTTCGTTAACATCAAAAACAATAGACATCTATTAACGTTGTAGTTGAAATTATTTTTTTCAATTAAAATATATTATTTTGAAAGAATATCGTAGTTAGCATTAAATCAAGCTGTTATCTACGGTAGTGCAGGGAATGGGAAACGTACGTACATTAATTCACTTACACCTAAATATGCCGTGCAAGAATCACGATCTGGTCTACACTGTCCTTACGTAATATTGTTTGGTTGACCGTTTTCTGATGTAAGGAATACTTGAGCAGCAGAGCTAGACCTTATCTAATTATGGGCAACTGATAATTATGTTATATGAATATCGAAACGCCGGAAGATCTAATCAACGCATTTTATGTAGATAATATTTGGTCTCTTCCGTAACACAATTCTCTACCGGTAAACACAGATGGTGGTCTTTGCGATGTTTCGTTATATTATCAGCTAACGGATACTTATATTTCAAGCATATCTCTTACGCTTTTCAATGTATGAATTAGTGCCCTGAATGTATCAATAGCGATCCGATTATCCAATAATAAATTTATTAAAATATCTACGGTGATGAAACCTGACCTTAGCATGATGTGACATTCGGTGAGCATTTCGTAGGATAAAGGGAATTTCAGCGCAGTACCAGGATTTAATTTCTGCTCGTGTTTTTCTTAATTAAACCTAAATGACATATACTCGGTATCCAGTGATCTAAGCCGTGTGAATTTACCATATCACAAATTTGGTTAATGATGGATCTTAGGGATATTTCAATATCTACACTTATAATTGGTGAAATAAAAGCAAATAGGCAGGATAAGTACTTAAACAGCATTGCTTTTACATACGCTCCTGTCGTCTAGTTTATGTTGAAGCGCGACTAAGCAACATGTGAATCAGTTAATATCCTAACACCTATCCGAGTCGAATCGATTCATGACATACATATGTTATACATGTATAACAAAAGTATGACAGATATTTTAGTTTCATATGTAACCGCTTTTATATTAAAAACTCTTACGCTTTCCCACATATGAATATATGACATGAATGTATCGAATAACGCTGGGATAATTCTCGAGTTTTGATGTGCTCCCTTATGTAAAGCCACATTATTTGCCACTTTGTAACTTTAAACAAATCAAAATTCGTACTCATTCTTCCAAACAGACATTCCAATTTTGCAAATTGAAGTCAAATTAATCTTCACAACATCTTACACAATAACCTTAGTTGTCACGTTTGTAACATTTGTCGTATAAAGGCTTGCCATTACAGGATTGAATTTGTCATACAATCTGTTTAGTGTTTTGGTAATGTTGAAGCAAGACACAGACAAACGGTTTTTGTGTAGCCAAAATCGACTTATAATTTTAATTTAATTATGATGTATAGTAAAGTATGCCACAAAGTACAGGTCGTAGCTATTATTTATAAACCAATCAATGTTGCCACCGTATTGGCCCAATGCATGATGGAAAGTAAACCTACTCGTGTGTAACTAAATAAAGACGTTACAAAAAGTCGTCTAATTTTCTCTAATGTGTTCTACGGGGGTTTTTTGTCGGCAAAAAGTTACGGGCAGGGTTACTCTGCAAGCAATGTAGAGTACACCTGTGAATAAAGCAATCAATTAAATTAAATGATGGCAGTTGCGCATGGAAACACATTAACAGGAGCTGTTTGTTTAACAATCTGGGACAGTGTCAGAAAGTGTGAATTCTGTACAATTACAAGAATACCCTTAACGGTATCCACGGGTCTTGTCGTTCAAATGGATGTGCTTGGCTTCTTCCGTAACAGGTAACACAAATATGCACCTTTTGAGCTTAGGTGGTTCTTTTCTTGTTCTGGTGGTTCGTATCATAATTATTCTATCATCATTTCATGGTTCATACCATAAAATTCATACAATGTTCTGGTCGTTTCAATAGAAAACAATAGAAAACTATTGTACAATATTTATCCCATTTAAGTGTTAGCTCATAAAATTTCGTTTTCTTTTGGAAATCGCGATCCAAGGTGTTTGCAGTAATATTGAAACTCATTTTTTGTTGTTGATAGAAACTTAAATTATGAGATAGTGGAACATAAATTCATGATTTCATTTCCATAATCAACTTTGCATAAGCATTTATACATGGATTTTCGGAGAAAATGGCATATAACAATGCTGATAAACAATGCTGTATTCTAGACTACAGAATGTTCATAATCCCATGTTTAATATTACCATGAAATTCTAGATGGGTGGATAATAGCTATCGAGTTATGTGACCTGATTTTACTTCACGAGTCCAAAAAGTAATATGATATTCAAAAACACATAGAAAATGTAACAGGCAAAACCACCAATGATTCCAAGAATTGAACTTATGCAGGATTTCGCTCGAGAAATTCAATATATTACTCGGAAAGTGGTGTGATATGTGCAATGACATTTGACCCTTTAATATTAATATACTGCCACCTCGTGAAAAAAGCTTGGTAGGTGCTTATCATTTGAAAAATGAGTACAAACATAACTAATTGGCCGCATCATTAGGAAATGGACTTTGACGATTGTCTTGGCATGGCATCGTTGTCAATGAGAACGAATATAATGTATATGAATTAAACTTACAATGGCATATTCGTGATTATTTTCTGTTATCGCCCACACATTTATGCATTATTTGGAACTATTTTTCACTTGGAATTAACGAGATCGTGAACCAAATAATTCATTCCACCCGAATGTGTGATTGATGATACTCAATGAATGTCAATAAAAATAAGTTCATAACTACTTGCATATTTATTGAACAATTTCTATACAGACAGAAACCAACAAACAATGGTTACGCCATATTCAGAATTACACAACAAACGTATGGCAGGTTAAATGAAGTGTTTCTCAGCTAGCTCCAATATACGATGCAGAATTGGTACATTGATACAATGCTGCGTATATCATCATCGGATGTATTCATTTGGTCTGTCTAGACTGTTAGAAAATCTGTAAGAGGCCAAGGTTGCATTTCGAAGGCCTTGAAATGCTTGAATACAATAATAATATGTCTTTGGATCACCATACCATGTACGCGTCTATTTAGACAGCCTCTGAAATGATTCAGTTGGTTTTAAATCTGATAATCATAAAATAATATATGATTGACTGGGATATCAATTACCACGGATGATGAAGTTCTTATCAAGTTTATTTACATGTAGATTAGCAGTATAGCATGCCTGGTGAAAAAAAATGAATTGAATCTCACACTATAGTTTAGACATTTACTAAATTTTTTCATAAGGCGACGAAAAAACCAAACCTGTTGTACGGGCCCGGTACGGGCCCGAAACTCGTGTTTTAGAAAGCGGTGAACACAAGTTTGACTTGCAAATAAATACCAACTGCTTGTCAAAAACGTCAACATGTTTATAGTTTTGTTTGGTTCGTTAGAGTCGTTTTCAAGGAAAATAAGAATGAACGAGAAGAAAAAAAATCGACCTGAAAGGTCCGTTCGCCCGTACAGGAAGGTGTTTTTAGTCGCTTAAGTGAGAAATGTGTTAACGGTAGGAGGAATGGGGTAAGGGCGGACATCATGCACATAGCTGAAGAAAGGTAAAATGTTCAGTGCTAATGCACTTGAATCACACACTTTCTTGTCAGAAAGTCTATTGATCACAGTCACAGTGTCCATGGTAACAAACAAATTAAAATAAAACAAAAATATACTGTGACCATGATACCTTAGAGCGAATGCATTTTCAATTCCTTATTATTTTAAGACGCAATGGATTGATATTGACTAAAGAAATGTAGTCACATTTATACTATATAGACGAGGTTGCGTAATACGTTATCAATTGCAATTTGTATTTAATTTTTTAACAATGTAATATCTTATTCATATATCATTTGTGTAGGGTTATTGAGAAGAATAAATTCCTTACAACTTTGGTGAACAACATTTTTTGATCAGATAACCAGAAATACCACATTTAGTTGAGCTGAAGTGTGACTATACTTTGGCCATGTCTGCAAATTTTAGAATATAGAAATATACCCAGTGGTGAGGGGTTGCAACGGATTTTTCCAACAACGGTATCTACATGTAAACTTTATGAATTACCTCATGAATATGCGCATTACGTATGTTTCAATCGAATCCAATTATTTTAAAATGACCACACGCATGTAGGTGTAGGTCAGTATCAGGAGAACAAAAGTATGCGTAAACGTTAATCTATTGGCGTGTAACGTGTACATTTTCAGGCACAAAAAGAACGTGTGTACCTCTGATAACGTATTACGCAACCTCGTCTATATAGTATAAATGTGACTACTACCTCAGCTGGTAGCTGTGATAGACCCGATTAATTCGCGACTACCTACTGACTGCTACACTAGACACGTATCACTGCATAATAATCCTAAACCAATTCTGGGGCATTTCTAAATGTCCATGCAAATTGCTCGAATATCCGATAGAACTGCATAATGACAGTACAAAACGATGATACACTGACGCCATACTATACTCCCTGCAAACAACATTCAAATTCGAACATTGGTACATGTTTTTACATTTTGGTGTACCTTTCATTATATTTGACTTTAAGACAATTGTATTAGTATCGGTCCAAAAACAGTTAAAAGTAACATGTACTGGATTCAAAAAATATATTCCAAAAATAGCAGCGGTTCGGATTTGAGTGAGGTGTACAATTGAAATTAAATGATATGTTGTACGGTACCTTTTACTATATTTTATCAAGATGATCATGACACTGACCTGGAAAAGACTTATAAATCCATTGACCAATTTCCCTCCGGACACACTAAAGTAAAATGCAGCACTTAGGCTTCGATCGAGGATTCACGAGGAATTGGCGGAGTAGATTATTGCATAATAACGAGAAAGGTAATTGCAAATATAACAAGATTGTGAAAATGCATATTGAAATTCGTATAAGCGTTGAAGAGACCGCGTCGAAAAGCTTCGAAATTAGAGAGTGATGGTCATATGGTCCTACTTGTTTGGTAATAATCAGTCAACATTCGTCAGCCTGCTTCGATAATTGCCTAACTCATTTGTTTCTAGTTTTGAGAAAACAACAAAAATAGGAAAAGTGAGTTAGGCAGTTATCGAAGCAGGCTGACGATATGTTGAATTGCACCATGAATAGTACAGGTGAATTCCAACAGGAGCAGTACATGTTTGATAGAACTCTTATACAGCTTCACTGGTTACCCATTCGTCAAAGAATTGATTTCAAAATTCTTCTGTTAACATGGAAATCACTCAACGGACTCGCGCCATCTTATATTACCCAGCTACTCACTCCATATGAGCCGGCAAGGACTCTTAGATCAGCGAATAAACTTCATCTGTCAGCACCAAAAACAATATCTTCGTATGGTGATAGAGCGTTTTCTTCATGTGCACCCAAATTATGGAACTCTCTACCTGTGGACATTCGTTGCTGTGTTTCAATCAATGCTTTTAAACACCGTCTGAAAACATATTTGTTCCAATGTGCATATCATGTTTAATTGTATTTTAATCCATTTTTTGCTCATTGCTTCAGGTCACATGCTTATGTTTAATTGTTCATGTTTATGTTTGTATGTATAGCGCCTCGGAATAGGCTGCCTAGATAGACGGCGCTTTATAAATCCATTATTATTATTATTATTATTATTATAGAATTAGGGGATATACCTTTAAGTGAAATGTGGCTTGTTATAGGCCTAATACAAGTTAATATGACCCATGTTAAACACTTTACATAACTGTTACAATCTGCCTAACTCACAATGCTGACTTAGGCAAAATTGCAATTGTGCATTTATCAACACTTTTAATTTGTCAATGACTAAGGTATTATTACAGCTTGTGCATAATGTAATGAAGTCATAATTTATGACAAGTGAGTTAGGCAATTATCGAAGCAGGCTGACGATATGTCTCCTTCTATTAATCTTAATCTCACAAATCCTCTCAGTCCTTAGGGTTTATAGCTAAATTAGAAATCCGCGTTGTTCCTGGACAATTTGAGTAATTTAGTATCGAGTTTAAAGTCGATATCGCTTAATTATAATTAATAGCTGTTGATGCTGCCATGTCTAGGACCCCAGCCCGGATACACATATGATCGGCTTGGTAAGTAAGTAATTGTGAGCCGTGCAACTAACTTCCTGATAGCTACTTTCTGCATATGAAACTATACTAACATAATGTCAAAGTCAATATAGTTAGCATGACCATTAATGAATCTATATTATGATGCATCATGTAGCTGATCGTGAGAAGCGGTGAACACACCCGACAGTTTCACCTAATATAAATATATCATATATATATATATATATATAAATGAGAGAAATTGAACAGATCAAATGCGTAGCACTATTCATATAATTATTTAAACAGATCAACACTTGGGTAATTATCTGCACCAATTTCTCACGCATATATATATATATATATATATAACAGATGTAGGGTTCCTTCATAAATCTATTTTCTAATGAATTTGTACGTGTCACAATCATGTAATCTTTATGATAAATTTCATATAAGATTTTAATATCACGAAATTATTTATTGTGTGCAACAATCGATCTGTTAATAAGTCGTTTTCAGAAATAATACTGTAAAAGAACCAATCGTTTATATACTTCATGTACAAAATTGCAATATATTCTCGTTTGAACATTCTGCATTGGAAAAAAAGAAATGCAATAATAATGTACATGTACGAATACGAGTATCAAATAAACGGTTGGTAATCAAATATGTGATTGACAGTGTCCTTGTAGCTATAGAAAACACATAATTCCGATATATTAGTAATCTCTGAGATACACACATTTGGAAGTGTCCGTTTGGACCATTGACCTTTCCAAAATCAGTCAACATAAAGTACCATAAGAACTAATATAGCGCCTGATATAGCGCTCACGTCTTACAGAACACGCCTCTAAAAATACATCGGGAAAATTGCACCAGGAAACCGTAAGATCCAATCTAACATTTGAGCTTCATATAATGCATATAAGAACTTCTTTAAGCATATTTTATCTTTAGACAGGTAGCAAATCCATTCAAATGATCTTAAGATATACGCTTTTCTCGCAGTGAATTTTCCCCAAACCATTGTCTGGTAAAAGTGCGTTCCAGTCCATAGGTAGTTGCATTAAACGGTTGCATAAACGTAATTCAATAACGTCGGATCCAATAGTTCACTTGGTAGCAGAAACTCCTCTTAAATTTAATAGATATTGATAACATTATGAGAAGGACGTTTAAAAGCATCGTACACCGGGACGCTTTGCATATCAAGATTATGCCATTGAGCGTGTGGTCGTGACTTGATTATTGATATCTGCATAAAATAAGTAAATTCGTTGTCATCTAATAGAGTGCAGGGAATGGCAAAAGCACATTGATTCTCAAACCGTTAAGTTTGCTCTGAGCTAGCACACTAGAAGAGGATTCATTGTTGTATGGTTGATCGTTCTCTTGAATGCAACGAATACTTCGGCAGACCCAGAAATTATCTTATTATTGGTAACGAATATGTTATATCAATATATCAGTTGACAGATTCTTGAGATATATTTCAAGCATCTCTTACGCTTTTTAATGTATGAATATGTGTCATGTATTGAATGGCGCTCAGGTAATCCAACGATTTCATTTAAATATCTACGATTATGAAACTAGATCTTAGCATGTGGTGACCTTCGTGGAGAATTCGTGAGAAAAAGTGAGTTTGAATACAATAGCCAGATCCTATTTCAGCTCACGTTCTTTCCAATAAAACATAGATGGCACTTACTAGAGGACAAAATATTTCCGTTTTATCTTAGCCATATTTGATCATCTATTTTGTTACGATCGGCCACATGAAACAAGTTTTCCTAAAAATCTTTACAATATTTTTACAAAGCAATATTAATGTGAATAACCTGATTACCAATTTTATGTCATTTTCCGTAAATTTTGAATCCTTTTGAATTTAGTTTCCAAAGACATTATATTTGAACCAAAAATGTGTATTTCAGATGCTTTAGCTCAATTTTCCGAAGTTACCGATGAAAATCAAATTTCAAGGTTTCAATATATCAGCGGCGGAAGGAATAGTGTCAAGCAAATGCCAAAAGACGGTTTTAGATGAAATAAAATTAAGCTCTTCGTATGACGATTGCTTTTGCCTTACTGATATACTTTCATATGTATAGGATATTTTATGAATTGATTCAGTTTCGAAATAAAACACGATATACCTCTGTTATAAAAAAAGACGAAATAGAACAAACCTGCCCTGTACTCATTCACTAGGAAAACTTGAATTTGATTGTACCACATATCAAATAAATCAAATATACCGCGAGATATAGGTCATAGCTTTGGGTTATCAGACACTCGGTTTGTCGCCGTAGCGTTAAAAGTGTTCTTTATCATTGGTTTCGAATTCAAACATATGCCACAGAAAGTAGGCTGAATGTATGTTTTGAACACTTAAATGTCACAATGGAACCACCTACTGGTACTACTGTAACAAATGTAGGTCGCACCTGTTCGTAAACAAATCAATTATACAGGTACACCCTAATAGCTGTATTTTGTTTAGAAATTCGGGCGATGTCAGATCCTCTGAAATTTGCCGAATTATTGTAACGTAAATATTTAAAATGCATCGGTCGTCGGATGTCGTTTAGAAATAGAATTGAGGAGTTACGTTTCCATTACGATGGTTGACGGAATATTCTAATTATAATTACATTGCCTTTGCCTGTGGATATTTAGTGAAACACAGATTGAAATTAGCTGGAAATCCTTATTTTCTCATATACTGCTGTGTCCAAATCCAATAGGTTGAGTTGTTATCGAATAAGATTTACCTTAAGGGAACCCTGTATATAAGATGTTTCATGTCGTATAATGCTCATTACATACTAGGCAGATTGTGGTGATTTGGAGTCGCTCGATGGATTATGAAATTCAAATCGCCCACAGCAACTCGACTGATCGAACGATCAGTTGCGCACGAGTTAGATTCAAGTCAATTGCAGCGATTCAGGCCGTGCAACCTGGTGCGAATTTTAGAAAGTCGCGTGATGTCGCCGCTGACTTGATTGCATTCGATCGAACAACACATTATGTAACTTACGTAAGTAATCGGGGGCGACCCGTATCGCAAAGCGACCTTTAGTATGGTATCAACATAAGCGAACATGCGTTCCTATTGAGTTTGTCTAGCGCCTGTCTTGAGTTGACATGGCCATATCTATATATAGTTCTAGTCACTTCGAAATGTCCGATCAGTATGCGGTTCGTGTGTCACTGCGCTTGTAACTGACTAGACTATAGTTTATATCAATTAGGATTCCCAAGAACTGACTAACTTCATGCCAAACAAACTTTAGGCAGTGGCTGGCACATATTTTTGGGCGATAGCTAATTTGTTGATATGCCTACCAATTTGAAGCCTTTTCATTTGATCAAAATCTTCTTTTAGTATGGGGACTTTACTAAAAATGGATACCCGGCAAGCAGATTCCAGTACACTTTGGTTGAGGCTTTAAAAGTGAACAATTAAACATAAGAAACAACTGCTCTGAAATTTAACCAACGAGAGTTAGTCCGTATGAAAAAATAGCACTACACTCCATTCTATCTGCAGAAGGGCGTATCCAGGACTAGTTTGATTGGGGAGGGGCCGAATTGTGTATCCTTGTGAGCGAACCGTGTGTAGCGACCAGCGGGCCTTAGGGCTTCTGGAAGCCCATGGGTTTTCGGCATTTTTAGGCAAAGATTTAGCATTCTGAAGCACTAAATCTGGAATTTTCTCACATACTTACTATTAACTAAAAAACAATTATTTCTGCATAATAGGTATTAATTCGTTGTCAATAGATTTCCTGAAATATGACATTTTCGTCCATCTCAAATTCATTATATCTGATACCTTTTTCAGGATTCTCTGTTTGAATATTTGCCAATAGGTGTTAATAAATCAAATCCATACCGCAAAAAAATGATAAACATATAATGCGCTAAAGAATCATTGCTATGTTTGATATGGATTGAGATTCCGAATCGGGGAGGCTTCCGGGATTTCTCCGGCGCTTCAATCATTGATGACACATATGATAACTATTGTTCGTGTCTCTTTGAATTCTATCGTAACTTATTGTAAAATCATGAGTGGAATTTTTTGATAAACATTGAGACACTATCATCTTGCGTATGCATAGAGATTCCCAATCAGGATATCCCAAGCGCTTGCATTATTGAGATTGATTAGCACTCTGCCATATACGAATTTAGAGACATATGTTCGAGAGGAACGTGACTTTTAGTAATTGTATGCGCGCGTTATGTTGTAGATAATAATTAGTATCTTTACAATGAGTCCATAAGATGAATTAGAACATGTTACTTCCATGATTAGATAAATGAAAGCTGAGGTATTTGATGACATAGATGATAACTATAATGTACGCTTTCGTGCATTTTTTATTGCTATCTCATTGTAAAATCTTGAGTGCATTTGTCTGATAAACATTGGAACACTAGTATCTTTGGTGTGAATATATATTACCAATCGGGGAGGCTTTAAGGATATCCCAAGCAAGCGCTTACATCATTGTAATTTATTAGCACATCTAGCATATAATATACGATACGATTGTGTTCATTCCATACTGCGAGGAAATTGAATTACAGAATTCTCGGTAATTTAAATAAACTATTGCGTTTGAAATTCGTTACTCGATCTATAAAACATTTGTGCAATTGTAGTGAAATCCTTATTCTATGTTAGTGTCATCTGTGAATCCGAGTTGAAATTCATGGCGACGTCAACTGATGTTGAAAGTGTTAAAGCATGCACTTTTACCTTAATAGTCGCAATTTCTATTACAAATTTAACAATGAAATATAAATGCGAACACAATTGCTTTCGGGTGCACCAACCATTTTGTGAAAATCAACTATTCATATCATAAAACAACGAGCGTAGAGTTGGGGTGTGGTGTTGGGGTGTGGGGGGGGGGGGGGGGGGGGGGGGGGCGTGTAATGATATTGAAGCTACTTTGTGTATACGTATGTTGGAGATATTTACGAACGAACAGAATAGACCTAGTATTGGCCTGACTAAAGTAGGATTACAAAATTACCAATTCATCTCAGGGCTATTTTTGCCACTTATATTATGCAATATAGCCTTTTGACGCTAGCGTCCAGGTTTTCGAGATATGTCCAGAGGGTTTGGTTGATGAACCATCGTGATCTCACTCACTTGTAAAATACTTCGTCTCCCATTCTCATGTTTACCTTGCATTTCTTTCTGTTGTTTGCTTGCCCGGGTTTCCTAAACATTTTTGTCTCTACAGTTGAGCAAATGTTTTATTACACCTCATACATATTTATAAGGGTATACTCTTTTTTGATTGGTTCATTTTTAACCAAGTCGGATAAATAAAAATACCTACCGAATATTTGTTTAGGTTTATTGTACTACCAAACATGCGAGAGTTTAAACTACTTCCCGCTGATCAACACCGTCTCCCAAATCAATTCTAGAGTCTATGAATATTAGTACATGTTAAACGGTGACGCCAAGTTCGAGGTTGCTTGACAACAACAAACATGGCGTCGTCTACTAAACATCTGCCGAAGAAATTCGCGAACTAAACAGACGCAGATTTTAGGCTTATTTTGGATAACTATGCTGCATCAAAATCCGTGAAGGTCTCCAGCAATGATTGTGAATAACTAGGATACGGGTTTAAATTATATTTTTCTTCTGCCACTGGGAATTGAGTCCGCCGCTTCTTGGCTCGCTGTGTGTACTGCAGGGATAAGCAGGCATAGGCCTACTACTACGACTATCGAGCCTACGCGGGAGCAACGTCAGCTTTTTTCGATTTTTGATTTAGTTTAGACAATGAAATATGTATGAGGTGTAATAAAACAAATACAACATGGTTTCTTTCGGGAAAGTAGTGCAAACTACTGGCCCTTGGTGTTGGATGACTGGTGACTACCTCTCTCTGCTCCGCGTCGGGAGGTAGTCACCAGTCATCCAACACCGCGGGACCAGTAGTTTGCACTACTTTCCCTCAAACCAAGTTGTATTTGTTAACTGTCTTGATGATTAGCAGCTATCCTACAATATCAACATTCTATATAAAATAAATTGTGACAATTTATTAGACTTCCATTAAGTCGTCACCGCCGGATACATTGCATGAACAATCATTATTAAAATATATTGAAAACTAGTATTGGAAAACAAGAGTCTAACCAATTTGATGACAGTATGAATTGGCACATTGTTAAGTGTACTGAATGTTCATCGTCAGTAGCTAATGTATATAATGTCTCGCTAGAAGTATATCAAATCGCTTAAAGACCAACCGAAAATTAGATTAGGGAAACGTGGTTGAAAATGAAAAAGAAAAACATGCTAGAGTAAGCCGCGCCATACGCGATGACGAGGATCCTTTTGTTACGATAGATGTTAGACAGGAACATGAATAGGTGTTACTAATGTAGGTTTATCTAGTCTACGATACGTATCAGATATCAGGTTTGTCCTATGGCATTGTAACACGAGTAATATATATCAGGCTCACGGCGGACTATTATTCTATTTAGCATTATCATGGGAATTCACGCCATATCTAATCTAATAGCAATAGTTTATTGATGCGAATCACGCGTTGTTCTATATCTACAGGAAATGTACCTGCGCGATCGAAGACGAATACCAAGCCTCGTATATGACTGAAATACGCACTGGCTTCATTGTACATAAGAAATATCGAAAACCAATTTTTAAGAATAGCAAAACTTACATGTGTTGAAAATATGAATTTGAGTTGATCTATACTGGCTATCAATCTTAAATCATTTATTGGATTTCAAGAAAGTTCTGACATTTGCTGCAAATGATCAAAGACTTGAGAATCAACATTGACCGAAATATGGGTTTATAGAAAATATTATTAAGTGCTGATAAGCTATCTCTTAAGATTGGGGTGACAGTAGTTAGAATAATGTGCATCCATTCAATAGAATACTATGGTTCGGATTGCTTACATATTTTCCAAAACCTGTGTAGAGTGTTTAAAGGTACCTATTAAAATAGCTTACTTGACTATGCTTAGGGTATTGAGAACACAATCACGTCTGTGTCTAGAGTTTTATATACAAATCGATTGACATTTCGATGTGTTTCGATGGGTACTTTCGTTACAATACAAGACCAGAATAATATCTCAAAATCAGTTTGTATCCCTTTACTTGGTGAAAAAAGATTGTTCCATCCTAATTAAATTATACACAATCGAAATAAGTTGCTTCAATATTGTCAAGCTGAATGCAATAATCATCATTTGAAATGCATGGTGTGTTAAATGTCTGATTTGTCCATCGCCCATAGTATATTGTACGATGGTTAAATTGCCTAATGGATTACCAGACACGGAGTGGCTCAGGCCATCTACACTCATTGTTAAAGGTGACATAGTTGATAAATACTTTTAACGCTTTCAGGGCAGCATAACAATTGAGGGAATCTGGGTATATAAGTGATCCTGGTCTATCACGATGACACGTCTTATGATATCATTTTCAAACCAACCTCATCCAATCATTGCAAACAACATGCTAAAATTCAGAGACAGGTCGCAGTAGACTTTAAATCTTAATTCTTTAGCAGCTTGTCGTTCAGATTTGTGAAGTAGCCAGCAGCAATTGTTGTTTTAATACCGAAGTTGAGCTACTAAAATCGATACAGACCAGCAATTGAAGTATATATTAGCCAAAAAAGGACACAACATCGCGAATGTATCAACGCTTTAAATAAAAGAGGCAGAACTTAAAAATATCCATGTTTATACTATGCGGATTTGTCCGGATTTGAATGACTCGAACGATACAACTCTTGTTATCAACCCTGCAAAAGATATCACAAATACAGGGAAATGACTTTCTGACGCAGATTGCCAGAGAAATAAAAGTATTAGCGACAGCGTTGACTGTGTTTGACCGAACGGTCGTAATCCCCTTCCAGGTTAACACAACATAACGTTTTGACTGACAATCAAGAACTATAGTGAAAAAGGATTTAACGCCAATTCCATAACTCTGCAACAAACATACTTTTGAAGTCATATCCAACACAAACCCCAAACGGAGTCAGTTATAAGCTTTACCATTGTACGACGTTGTCTTTTTGGGAAAGGTCTCTATTATTTCGAAAGTTAAGTAATTATAATATTGGGCATTCCTATTCACAAATCTGCGGGAATAATTCATTTGAATCATGTCAAGCGACATTCAGTGCTCAGTGCCAGTTTAAAGATACGCTACTACACATGTCTAGGAATGCTTCACACCTTTTTACTAATAACTTTGCCAAAAAAGTTCCAAATATCATAATTTCACCAGGTTATTGGCTTATAAGAGAGGGAAACGATGTTTCTAACATACGATACTATAAGATTCAAGACTTTACTATTAAGATATTTTATCAAAATGGCGAATTTAAATATTATAAGTTGGCAACCTACCCTCAGACTTTGATGGCTTACCCTACCCCGGGTAAGGTGGCACCCTCAATTATTTTCGTCAAAATGAGCGCAAGGGATGTATACACGATTTCCAAAAAGCCCTCAGGGCACTGTCTGTTGAATTTTGGTGCCACTAAACCTGACGAAACCTTGACAGCTTTAAAATTGTCAACGGCGAACCCGCAATTAGATTTTTGTTTAAACGTCAGGCTTGAGAAAATGACACCGATTAATTCGTGTACATAAGTGCACGAAATCAAACAGATGAAGTACAATTAATAATAAACATGCACGAATAGAAGAGTCAAATGAACGGTTGGTATCAAAAGTTTGATCGACAGTAACCTTATAGCTATAGAAATCATATAATACAGATATAATTATTATCGTTTGCTCAGGGGCAAGCATTTGGAAAAGTCCGGATGGACCATTGACTTTTCAAAAATCAGTCAACATAAAGTACCACACGAACTTAACAATGTTTGTCTGACATTGCGCTCACGGATAACGGCTAACAGAACACGCCCGTAAGATCTAATAATACACTTATTTTTGCGGATTGCAATGGCCAAGACCTCCGCGCAAATTATGAAAATGTAACAACAAAAAGGGCATCCTTGACGAAGACCACGTGATAAATCAAATAGTTTGAGACAAAGCCCATGTTTGTAACACAATTTCTGATGTTGGTGTAAAAAAGAGTAATCCATTTTTTTTGCATCACTTCCAAATCCAAACATACCCAAACAGTTTTGAACAAAATTCCACTCAAGTTTATCATACGCTTTTTCAAAATCCAAGAACAGAACTTCATAATCTACATTAAGCAGTCTGACGGGTCTCCAATTTTTCAAAAATGTATTATCCTTTCCTTCTTTTGAAATAAGACTAACTACCCCTCTACATTGCTCATCCGTCATGCAACCCTTTTCAAAACAGTAATTAAAACAATCAACAACAACTTGTCCAATGACATCCCCCAAACAATTACAGACCTCAATTGGATATCCATCAGACCCAGAACTTTTACCTTGTTTCATCTCTTTGACAACATCAGTACATTCCTGCATATTTAAGATATATACCTTCACATTCATCTTTATTGTTCTCAGTAACTTTAGGAATATCTTCAAGTGATAGACCAAGCTGTGTTAAACCTTCCGAAGCATTTAGATCAGTATAACATTGAGAAGTATACAAAGTAGAGTAGAATTTGACCTCTTCATTCAGAATATTTTCTGTACCTGTAACCTCAATACCTTCATCATCAACCAACTTTGTAATTTTCACCAAATTCAGCCCAATCTGCCTTGGATCTGATTATTGCACCTTTAACTTTTTCATCATAAATTGAATCCAAATTGTGTTTTTTGATTTCAATTTCTCTTCTCACTATGATTTTCAGCATATTATTTATGTCTTGTTTAAGACACTCTTCCATTCTTTTAGCTTGTTTACGTTTCCGGCTGTCATAATTAATTGTATTACCTCTTATAACACATTACATTGTTTCCCATAAAATGTCAGGACGTGCATTAGTATTATCAATTTTAACATTGTCAATAGTTTTATGAATCAAATTAGTAAAATCCATATCGTCCAAAAGTGAAACATTAAATTTCCATATTCCTTGTCCATGCTTACCCTGTTTACTGCACAACATTAATTTTACCAGTGAATGATCTGATTTTAAACCATGTTTAATATCAACATTAGTAAACCATTACTTATGAGTAAATAATCCAACCTACACATGATTGTTGGTTTGTCATTCGACTTCCATGTATACTGAAATTTACCTGGATTATTATACCGCCAAATGTCAACAAGATCTCTTTTTGCCATTAAATTAAAATTCTCTTTTGAGATTTGAAATTGGTATGACTACGGGCCCCCCTTTTTATCCAAAGATAAGTTTAACACACACTTTAAGTCTCCATCATAAACAATATTAACACAATGAAAATTATCAAGCTCATCGTCAACCATCGAATTATTGTAACGTAACGTAAATATTAAAATTGCATCGGTCGTCGGATGTCGTTTTAAAATATATAGAATTAAAGGACTTACCTTTTGATTACAATGATTGACGGAGTATTCTAATTATAATTATAATCACCGTTGCCGTTGGATACTTAGTTAAGCACAGTTTGAAATCAGCTGGAAATTTTCAGATTATACTGCGGTGGCCAAATCCCAATAGTTCGAACCGTTTTCGAATACAATGTACCTTTATGGAACCTTGGATATAAGGGGTTTATATCAAATAATCGAATATTTATGCGTTCCCATTGAGCTTGTCTTCATCGGTCTTGTGTTGTCTTGGCCATATCTATAGTTAAGTCAGTTCGAAATGTCCGATCAGTCTGCAGTTCGTGTCTTACCGCGCTAGCAACTGACTTGACCATAGTTTTTTTTATCAATTAGGAAACCCAAGAACCGATCAACTTCATGCCGAACAAACTTTAGGCAATGGCTATTTTATATTATGGCTCGATAGCCTATTTGTTGATATGCCTGCCAATTTGAAGCTTTTTCATTCGACCAAAATATTCTTATAGTATTGGGGACTTTACTGAAATGAATATCCTGCAAGCAGATTAAAGTACAATTTGTCAATTGAACAATTAAACATAAGAAACAACTGCTGTGAAATTTAACCCACGAGAAGTTAATCAGTTGAAAGCGAAATTAGCACTACACTCCATTCTATCTGCAAAACGAACTTGACGGCAGTGCGTATTGTAGTGAAAGGCGAAGTATTGCACTCGAATACCGTGATCGGTCTATGACCGCGCTAGTAAAAACAAGCGGATAACAGTCGCATGTCCGCACTCCTAAAAACTCAACTGAAATGCGAATTTGTTGTCAATAGGTTTCCTGAAATATAAAGGGGGTTTCTTTTATCTCAAATTCATTATATCTGATACCTTTTCAGGATTCTCTGTTTGATTGTTGCCAATACAGGTGTTGATACAAATTAAATCCATACCTCGAAAAACATATAATATACCGAAAAACATATAATGCGCTAAAAGTGATTGCTATGTTTGATATGGATTGAGATTTCGAATCGGGGAAGCTTCCGGGATTTCCCCGGCGCATCAATCATACTGATTGAGGTGATTGATGATTCAGATGAGAACTATGATGAAGCTTTCGTGCCTCTTTGAATGCTATCGTAACTCATTGTTAAATCATGACTAGAATTTTCTGATAAACATTGAGACACTATATCTTTGGTATGCATAAAGGCTTCAGGGATATCCTGAGCGCTTGCATCGTTGAGATTTATTAGGACTCTGCCATATACGAATTATATGGATGTGTGCTCGAGAGGAATGTGACTTTCGTAATTGTATGCGCGAGTTATGTTGTACATTAATCAATATCTTTACAATGAGTCCATAAGATTAATTAGATGTTAATTCCATGATTAGATGGATGGAGGCTGAGGTGATTGATGCCATACTCGTAGCGCCTCTGTGAACCCAAGTTGAAATTCATGGCGAAGTCAAACTACGTTGAAAGTGATAAAGCATGCACTTTTTAGGTATTTTTACCTTTATAGTTACGCCATTGTATTGCTCTTATGCACGAAGATAACACTGATTTGTAATTTAAGGAACTGAATTACAAATGTTCGTGCGTTCTTCCCGCCAAAAGATGATAACTTAAGCTATACATGTAATATATGCCGTAATTGCTGTTGGAAATTAAATCACAAGTTAAACGATAAAATGCGAACACGTTGCCACCAGTGTGTGAAAATCAGCTAATCATATAATAAAACAACGAGTGAAGAGTTAAGGCGGGGGGGGGGGGGGGGGGGGGGGGGGTGATGATAATGAAGCAACTATATTTATTATTGTTACAATGTAACATATTAACACGTTATGTAAACAGTATCAAAGAAACCTTGATTTCCAGAACCAGCAAATTAGTTATATTATCCTGATCTAATTATTCGAGTTTAAGGAGAAGGATAGGTAGAAAGCTCATAGTAAAAATAAAAAAGTAAAGACTCGCGCCGAGCTTCTTAAGCTCGCGCGCGGAGTGCCCATCTCTCTTTCATTAGCGTTTAGGCCCATAAAGCTCATAGAACGACATAGTATCTTCTATATTTGGTCAACATCAACGCCTTCATTGAGCGGTGTTTGTAAAACACGTACTCGCTTACACGCGTACGTACGTACGATAGATCATTCTGAATTCTCCCTACTACTTGTACCATTTATTATTTGTAATGCAACCTATCGTTTGCTGTGCTCACGGTCCATTCCGTTAACCCGTAGGGCACAACAATTGTTAACAACTGCTGGTCGGTTGAGGGACCACTTTATAATTCCAGAGGTTTAGGTTGATGAGCCCTTGTGATCCCATTCACTTTAAATAGAAAATACTTTGTCTCCCATTCTCACGTTGACACGCTTGTATATGATATTTGGATTTGCATTTATTTTTATCGTTCGCTTGGAAGGGTTTGCTTGTGCACGATTTGTACGATTTCTACACATTTGTGTCTCTACAGTTGAGTAAATGATTCTGACTTGATGTTTACCAGCTATTCCACAATATTAATTTTAATCGTCACCGTATATACACCATTTGCATGAGCAATCATTATTGAAATATATTGAAAAATATTGAAAAACATGAGCCACATAAACGCTCTGGTCAAATGGAAGGCAGTATATGGATTGGCACATTGTTGAATCGAATTGTTGAATTTTGACAAATTGTACAACGAATGTGTCCCACTAAAAAAATATAATGGTAACAGAAAAAAAGAACCAATATTTCCATGGATTACAAAAGGTCTTCTGAAGAGTATAAAAATAAAAATAAATTGTACAAACATGATCTGAACACCCCTAGCAAAGAACGACTACGGAAGTTTAAAACCTATAAAAAAACTAAATATGCTTATACGCAAATAAAACCGTCATACTTCTACTCAAAATTTGAACATGCAAAAAATTACATGAGAAAAACTTGGAAAACAATTAATCATTTCTAGGCAGAAGCCAAAAACAATCATCACAGAGTTAATTCAGAGATGAGTGTGGTAATTTCATTACAAACTCTGAAGAAATCTCAAATGGATTTAATGATTTTTTTGTAAGCATAGGGCCTAAATTTGCATCAGATAGTACAGGTAAAAACTACTACGATTATATTGGTGATATGGAAACAAGTAATATATATGTTTTAAACCAATTGTTGAAATAGATGTTATAAAAATAAGTATAATCCAAACCAAGGTGCCGGTAATGACGACATAGGCAACTGCGTTATAAAACGAGTTGTAGATGAAATTGTGGAACCCCTAACGATACTATTCAATCTATCTATTTCAACTGGTATTGTTCCCGAAAAATTAAAACAAGCAAAAGTAATATCAATTTACAAAAAGAATGACGCCGACAAATTTTCTAATTATCGGCCATTGTCACTTTTGCCGTGTTTCCCCAAAATTCTAGAAAGACTTATAATCAATAGATGTGTTGATTATATTGTTTCTATTGTTCTATATATTACATATTGTAAATATTGTTGTAATTCAGCATTTTGCTGCGATAATGATATGTTTATTAAACCTTGAATTGATTGATTATGTTGATGCCTAAATCCTAAATGACAAACAATTTGGATTTAGACCAAATCGTTCAACCTATATGGATAGTTTGCAACTAGTTGAGATCTTACGTATCAAGCGCTTGAATAAATGCTGTGTATTATTATTATTATTATTAGTTGATAAAATTAACAATGCTGTTGAGAGAAACAAAACCACCATGGGAATCTTTCTAGACTTATCAAAAGCATTTGATACCATTGATCATAATATACTTTTATACAAATTGGAGCATTAAGGATTTCGTGGAATCGTATTGGAATGGTTTAAAAACTATCTTAGTAATAGAAAACAATATGTTTCATATAACTCAAATGAAACTGAGGAAAAGGATATTCTTTGTGGTGTTCCGCATGGATCGATATTGGGTCCCCTACTGTTTATGCTTTATGTTAATGACATATCTAATACCTCAAATGTACTGGAATATATCCTTTTTGCTGTTGACACCACTATTCTCTACTCGCATCCCACTATTGAAACACAACTAGCCTGTATTAATAAAGAATTAAAAGAAGTTAACAATTGGTTCAAAGCTAACAAGTTATCAGTAAATGCTAGCAAAACTAATTATATTATCTTAGGAACACCTCACATGGTATCAAATGTCTTTTCTCATATTAGTTATTTTAGACAATACTGTTTTGGAAAGAGTAAAACAAACTTAATTCCTAGGTGTGTTAATCGATGATTGCATTACATGGAAACATCACATTGATTGTGTGTCTAAAATAATTGCTAGCAATATTAGTGTCATGAACAAACTTAAAGGACTTTGTTCCAACCCGTATATTACATACTCTATACTGTACCCTTATCTTGCCTTATTTAAATTATTGTGTACTTATTTGGGGAAACACTTGTAAATCCTAACTGGACAAGCTTGTTAAACTTTAAAAATGGGCAATGAGAACTGCTTCTTGTAGTCACTATAGAAGTCACACTGGACCAATTATTGCCAAATTTAATATGTTACCAGTCACAGATATGTATACTCTTGAATTGGATACATTTATGTATAAATACACCGTAAATGAGTTACCTTCATCATTTAAAGACTACTTCAAAAAACATCCACAACTATTCGAAAAGACATAGTAACAACTTCAATCTAACCAAAAACAAGAGAATATTCTCGGATCACTCAGTTCGCACAAATGGCCCCCATCTTTTGAACTCTCTCGAAAATTCATACAAAATTTCAAATTCAGTATAACATTTTTGTAATAAATTCAAGCAAAAACTTATTTCAAGTGACGATAATTTTTTTTTTAAGAGCACTATTTCAATTTCACTTCATGGTTATTTTATTATTTTTATTTTGAGCATTGTCCTTCGTCTTGTCCGGTATATATTATTGGTGTCATATTTAGGTTTTAAATTTGGCTGAATGGTTTGATGTTTTTTTGTCCCAGGGCTTCAGGGGAAGGCATTTTACAGGCCTTTTTGGCCTTCCAGCCTTCTCTCCATAACCGTTTCGTTTTTCTGTTGTTGTAAATTAACTGATTGTTTCTTACTGTTTCTTACTGATTGTTTATTGCCGCACCATACGCGTTGACGAGGGCTCTTTTGTAATGATAGATGTTAGGCAGGAAAATGAAGAGGTGTTGCTAATATATGTTTATCTAGTCTGCGATATCAGATATCAGGCCTGTCCTAAGGCATTGTAACTCTATGAATATATATCAGGCCTGTCCTAAAGCATTGTAACACGAGGAATAAGGTAGTCTTCAACGACACACACGGAGGACTATTATTCTATTTAGCATAATCATGGGAATTCACACCACATCATATTCAAGTAGCAGTCGTTTATTGACGCGAATCACTCGTTGTTCTATATCCACAGAAAATGTACCTGCGCGGTCGAAGATGAATACCGGGCCTCGTCGATGAATGAAATGCGCACTGGCTTCATTGTACAGAAGAAATCTCGTAAACAATTTGAATTCGAGTTGATCTATTCTTGCTACCAATCTTAAATTACTTACTGACCCGGAAGTTTGCAGATTTCAAGAAAGTTCGGACATTTACTGCAAATGATCAAAGACTTGGGAATCAACATTGACCGGAATATGGGCTTATCGAGAATATTATCTAATAAGCCAATCTTTAGGATTGGGGTGGAAGTGGTTAGAATGATGTTATCCTTGCAGGTTTTTACATGCTGTGTGTTTTTTACTTATTTATACTAATATTTCTGTAGAGCAATATTATTTTTTTCTAATGTGTATTGGCGTATAACTTGTTGTAATTTAAAACATGTTGCTATTGTACAGCGCCTTGAGGTGTATTCGTAAGGCGCTTTATAATGTATTTTTATTATTATTATTATTATAATCATGTGCATTAACCCAATAGAATCTGGATTGGCTTGCTTAAATATTTTCAAAAACCTGTCTAGAGTGTTTAAAGGTACTAATTATAATAACTACCTGGTCAATGCTTAGGGGCAAAAGCATCCGCCCGAAATAGATAAATGCTACCTTTTCGAAACACGTGTCGGTTTCACGTCGTAGTATCAGAGTGTATTGGAAACACAATCACGTCTGTTTCTAGAATTTTATATACAAACCGATTGACATTTCGATGTATTTCGACGTGAAAAAAGGATTGTTATATCCAAATTAAATTATACACAATCGAAATAATTTGCATTCAATACTGTCGAACAGCATCCAATAATCATAATTTTGCATGGTGTGTTAATACACCTATCAGTTGTAAGACGCACTATACGACCCCCGGGAGAGGTGCGTCGTGGGTGCGTCGTTTACCAATAATTCTTGACGGAGGGTACGTCAGTGGCAGCCTTTGGTCCGTCAAAAAAATGACGGAGGGTGCGTAAAGGTCCGTCACTTTACATGGGTGCGAATGGGCTGATAGTTGACTGAGGGTGCGTATTTGGATGACAATGGTCCGTCGTTTTTTTGACACAGGGTGCGTCATGGTACATGAGAAGTTGACGCACCTCGGTAAAGTGACGCACCACTCCCGGGGGTCGTATAGTGCGTCTTACAACTGATAGGTGTATAAGTTTCTCATTGTCCATCGCCCATAGTAGTGTACGATAGTTAAATTGCCTAATGGATTACCAGACACGGAGTGGCTCAAGCCATCTGCAATCAGTGTTAAAGGTGACATATTTTCTACTGTTAACGCTATCTGGGCAGGCTAAAAGTTATGGGAGGATAAATGCATGTATCTGGGCCATTCACAATGACACATCCTATGATGTCATAATCAAACCAACCGCAAAAAATTATAGGAAAAGACAGGCTAAAATTCGCTATACAGACCAAATGACACCACGACCTAAATCGCTGCAGTAGACTTTCAATACTGTCGATGCATACAATAATCATCATTTTAAATGCATGGTGTGTTAAATTTCTCACTGTACATCGCCCACAGTATATTGTACCATGGTTAAATTGTCTAATGTATTACTAGACACGGAGTGGCTCAAGCCATCTGCAATCAGTGTTAAAGGTGACATATTTGTTACTTGTAACGCTCTCTGGGCAGCATAAAAGTTGGAGGAGGATAAAATGCATGTATCTGGGTTTATAAGTCATTGACGATGACACGTCTTATAATATCATTATCGAAAAAACCACAACCAATCATTGGAAACGACAGGCTAAAATTCGAGACAGGTATCAATTGATAATCCAGGTTTTTTGACGATAAACCAGGTTTATCTAATTATTGGACATTGAGCCTGCCATAGAAATGTCGCTATACAGACCAAATGACACCACGACCCAAATCGCTGCAGTAGACTTAATTAAATCTTAATTCTTTAGCAACTTGTCGTTCAAATTTGTGAAGTAGCCTGCAGCAATTTTTTGTATTAATACCGAGCTCGAACTACTAAAATCGATACACACCAGCAATTGATGTATGTTTTAGCCAAACAAGGACACAAAATCGTAAATGTATCAACTATTTAAATATAAATGTTTATAATAATATACGGATTTGAATGACTCGAACGATACAACTCTTGTTATTAACCCTGTAAAAGATATCGCAAATACAGGGAAATGATTATTAAAAAGTATTAGAGACGTCTTTGACAGTGTATGACCGAACGGTCGGAATCTTCTTTCAGGTCAACACAACATAACGTTTTGACTGACAATCAAAAATTATAGTGAAAAAAGGACTTAACGCCAATCCCATAACTCTCAAACAAACATGCTTTTGAAATCATATCCAACACAAACCCCAACTTGAGTCAGTTATAAGCTGTACGACGTTACCTTTTTGTGAAAGATCTCTAATATTTCGAAAGTGAAGTAATTTTAATAATTATTGGGCATACCTATTACTGATAATGGCTGACTTATTATTCATCTTTGGATCGCCTTCAAAAATCCGTGGAAATTATTTGTAGGAAATATTTAAGCGACATCTAGTGCTCAGTGCCAGTTTAAAGATACTAATACGCTTCTACACATGTCTAGAATATTATGAAATGCTTCACGCCGCTTTACTGACCGAAAAGTCGTTTAACGCCGTTTAAAGTGTTTCCGGCTACGATCGTAACTGTACACAAGTAAAAATAGCACGGAATGCTTTTTTTTAATGAAAATCGAAGAATAGGTTGACAATTCCTTAAATAATTGGAATAAGCATATTTTCATTGTGATATAGTAAAGTTTTGATATTTTCTACTGAAAATACAGTTAAGAACAATTCGGGAATGTAAGAGAGAAAAAAAATATGTGTACAAACTTGACAAAGATCACATAACATATCTTTAAGTGGAACTGTTTCCTTTAGTTTTGAAACCGTTTGGTAATGAAGGTTGTCAGAGAGAATAACAATGACCACGTGAAACGAATGTAATTGTTCCTTACTCGAACCGACCGTGATTTTTCATTATTGGTCTAGAAGTAGGTCTGTATGAAATGAAGGTTGCATAGGGGCACTGTGGGAAAGAACTCGATCTATTATCATTTCATAGACTTAACCTGATCTCGATAGGTTACCGAATGAGAAGGTAATATTTTAACAACAGTGCAAAGGTTCTGTTGAAATACATAAAGGTATGAAATTATAAGATTTAAAAACAAAAACACTAAACACACTTATATAAGTCGAGAAAGTTCATGTCTTCACAATGACGTCATAAACATGGCCAACCTCAAAATTCCGTTGTACATTGAAATAAAGGCCAACATTGAAATATATTATAAATAATAGATATTGATGCTGTCATGTCTAGGACCACATTGGATCGGTTTGGTTAGTAAGTAATTATCGAGTCGTGTAACTAAATTGATTGATTACTGTTACTCTAAACTGACTCCATGTCGGTGTCACGATGTACATTAGGTCACCATGTCGGTGTCGACTGACTCTTGTCGGTGACATAATATCCAAACAGAGATGCAGAGTTATGCTTATTTAGGAACATGGTATACCTAGAGGTCTCTTCTTTCCAGATACAACAAGAAGTACAAACATCCCACGCTTGACTTCACAATGACGTCATAAACATGGCCAACCTCAAAATTCCGTTGTACATTGAAATATAGGCCAACATTAAAATGGTCGCCAAAAAAATATCGGAATTTCACCAGGTGATTAGCTTTAAGGTTATACTATTAAGATATTTTTCAAAATGACGGTTTTAAATATTCTAAGGTGGCGGATTGATTGGTTCGATAAAAAAAACAGTACGTAACTCAAAATGTGATATAATATTACAAAAAGCAAATCAGGGGGGGGGGGGCACATTTTAGGATATCAGCCTTTTTATCCTCACACGCTGTGAAAAAGAGTTTATTCGTTGCGGTTACAACGCAAACGTCATTTATTCAGTCAAATGTTTCGCGGATTGATCGGTTCGATAAAAAAACATTATACGTAACTCAAAATGTGATATAATATCCCAAAAAGCAAATCGGGGGGGGGGGGGGGGGGGGGGGCACATTTTAGGATATCAGCCTTTTTATCCTAGAACGCTGTGAAAAAGAGTTTATTCGTTGCGGTTACAACGCAAACGTCATTTATTCCGTCAAATGTGTCGCGGACTGATTGGTTCGATAAAAAACATTATACGTAACTCAAAAGGTGATATAATATCAAAAAAAAGCAAATCGGTGGGGGGGGGGGGGCATTTCAGCCATTTAGCCTTCTTCAATTTTTTTTTTAAACTCCCAAACAATGCACATACTGACATAGGCATACCAGCTGGGCATACCAGTGATAAAGGATTACACAAGGGGTAAAATAACATTAGTGCGGGGTTTGTTGCTAAGCCTTTACCCTGGCCACGCCGCCAGTGTAGGGTGTAAAATACCGGCGTCCATTTTGTAAACCTAAAATGACCAAAGACAAATACGGCTTGTGCAGTACGATGTGATATTATAACGAAATGTTTGGTGCCCGGCTCCAAAAATGAGAGTATATCATGCACAAGATTCTTTTGTATTCATTGTTTGATTAACGATAAATTCCGTGTGGCCAATTTTCAATAAGAGATAAGCAAAGCGACAAAATTAGTGTTGTTCGGTAACTCTCATTGAAAAATACACCCTGCGTGTGTTGACTATGGGTAACGGCGGCGACTGCGCTTATGAAAATGGTGGTTTAACGATGACATGATATTATGTTAAAATATACAACGAAATGTTTGATGCCCGTTTCCAAAAATGAAAATATATTATGCACAAAAATTGTATATATTAAGTGTGTGATTAACGAGAACTTCGGTGTGGCCAATTTTCAATGAGAGATAAGCAAAGTGAAAAACTAGTGTGATTTTTTGAATAGATTTGATACGCTATATGCAGGACGCACGTTGAGCTATGGATGGCGTACCGTGTACATGCACTAACTGGATATGGGTGGATAATCGAACTATCGAAAATTTTAAGATGACGTCATAATAAATCGGACTGTCAAACAGCCGTGGTAATCGTACTCGACAGTGTTCGCGAAAAAAAAAAATATTATTATGAAAATCAGGGAGACAGTAGATTTGTGCATTATAAATCTATTTTGTAATCCATACGTACTTGTCCTAATGTAATCTTTGATAAACATAAGCTTAATATCACGAAACGATTCACAGTCTGTAATAATACTTGATGATCGATCCGTCTAAAAGTTGTGAATAAAAAAATGAATACAATGAATACAATTTCAAGAGAAGTCGGAGTCTATATATATGTTTTGCTCATAATAAATGGGTCCTTAAGAAGTTAGAGCTAATCCTGACGAAAGCTTGACAGTTTTAAACTTATACGACGACACTCTTCACCTACATTTATGAATACCCGTTATTAAAGCTTATCCCGCAATTAGATTTTTGTTTGAACATCAGGCTTGAAAAAATGACACCGATTAATTAGTAAACATAAGTGCACGAAATCAAACATATGAAGTACAATTAATAATGAACATGTACGAATACCAGAGTCAGATGAACGGTTGGTATCAAAAGTTTGATTGATAGTACCCTTATAGCTATAAAGATAATATGATACATCTATCTATCTATCTATCCTGTAGTCTTGTCGACCGTTGGGGCGCCACAGATGCCCTGACCACCAGCTCTCTCCATCCTTGTCGGTTCTCTGCCAATCTCAAGGTATCACTAAGCTTCAGGTCAGTCCATTCAGATATGTTGTCTTCCCACCTTCTTCTTTGCCGACCTCTCTTTCGCCCTCCTGGCACCGTGCCTTGCAATACCGTAAGGACTTGCAAGTCCTGTTGATCGTGACACATGTCCATACCACTGTAGCTTGCGTCTTTTCACTGTGGTTAGGAGGTCTTTATAAGCGCCGAAGGCTGCAGAAATTCTTTTTTTGACTTCAACGTTGGTGATGTGGTCTTTGTAGGAAATACCAAAGGAGTTTGCGAAGGCACCTCATCTCAGCAACCTGGATTCTCGTCTCCGCTGTTAGGGTCCAAGATTCGCACGCATATAGGAATATCGTGGTAACCAAGGAGTGCATCAGTCTGATCTTTGACTTAAGTGAGATGTTTTTATCACTCCAGATGACCTTCAGTTTAGTCAGAGATGCTACTGTCTGTGCGATCCTGGATACAATTTCAGGTTTGGAACCTTGGTCTGTAATGATTGACCCTAGGTACTTGAAGCTTTTGACTGTTTCCAGCTTCTCGCCGTTGGCTTTGATGTCAGTGCTGATGCCGTTGGTGTTGTTGGTCATCAGTTTAGTTTTCCCTGCACTAATCTCCATGCCGTAGGCTATAGAGGTCCTATCGAGACGTTCGACGAGCTTTGATAATTCTCCCTCTGACCCGGCTAGTCCATCAATATCATCGGCGAAGCGCAGATTGGTGATTATTCTGCCTCCGATGCTGACCGATCCTTGATGGTCTTCCAAAGCGTCAGTCATTATTCTCTCCAAATAGATGTTAAATAGAGTAGGTGAGACCAAGCAACCTTGTCTAACCCCGACTGTTGTTTTGAACCATTCCCCTAAGCTGCCGTTGAGGTAGACTGCACTGGAAGCTTTGTTATAGAGGTTCTCAATGGCTCTGGTCAGGTTGGTGTTGATATTGTACATCCTCATGGTAGACCACAGGGCTGCATGCCAGACTCTGTCAAAAGCCTTTTTGAAGTCCACAAATACATGGTAGAGGTCTTGCTGATGTTGAAAAATTAGGCGTTTTGAGAGATTAGAACTTTTATGAATAGGAAAAACGCCATGTACTTTTCCAAAAACAGTCACATTTCCCAAAAATGATGATTTCCGAAAAATGGCACTTTTCAACGATTCGGGGAAGTTATTGACGTGAATGGTGGATAGTATTGGCTAGTCATGCCTGATTTTTTTTTTAAATTTCAAATAAAGACCAGCTAAAGAAAGAAGAGACTTTATTTTAATTTAAAATAAAGCCAATCGAAATTGATTTTAAAAAGCACTGGAGACATTCTTGTAACTTTCTTGTATATAATCTTGAAAAGTACCACTTTTTCTTTCTGAAAACATCATTTTGGGGAAATGTGACTGTGTTGGAAAAAGTGAAAACGATATTGAAGTGAAAATACTTTTTACGGCCAAGCGTTGACGCATTTCATAAACCTTTCAATTTTTAAAAAAACCTCTAATCTCGTGCGGAGTTATACAAGCAAACTAATTTTAGGGGGGGGGGGGGGCTTACCTTTTGACCCCTTTATATATTTACTATCATTCACTCAGGTGCAAGCATTTGGATATGTCCGGATGGACAGTCAATCAGACAAAATAAAGTAACATACGAACTAAATTGTATAATAATGAGTCTGCTTAACAATGTTTGTCTTAACATTACGCTCATGGCTAACGGCTTACAGAACACGCCTCTCGAAATTGCACCAATGCACCGTAAGATCTAATATAAAGTGTTCATAAAGTGCATAAAAGTACTCCTTTGATTATGTTTTATTTATTTTTGACAGGTAGCAAATCCACGGAAATTATCCCATGAGATTCATCTTTCTCGCAAGGAACGTTTCCTAACCAGTGTCTAGAAAAGTGCGTTCTAGTCCCTAGTTATTTGCATTAATCGGTTGAATAAACGTAATTCAATAGCGTCGGGTCCATAGTTCACTTAGTAGCAGAAACCCCTCTTATATTTAATAGATATTAATAACATTTTGAGAAGGACGTTAGTATGAAATTAAAAGCATCGCACACCGGGCCGCTTCGCTTCACGATTAAGCTATTGAGCTTGTGATCGTGACTTGATTATTGATATCTGCATAAAATAAGTAAATGCGTTGTCATCTAAGAGAGTGCAGGGAATGGCAAAATCACATTGATTTTTAAACCGTGAAGTGTGCTCTGAGCTGGCACGCTAAATAAGGATTCGCTGTTGTTCATGTATGGTTGACCGTATTCTCGAATACAACGAAAACTTCGGCAGACCCAGAACTTATCTTATTATGGGTTACGGATATGTTATATCAATATCTCAGTTGAAAGGTTCTTGAGATATATTTCCTGCATCTCCTACGATTTCTAATGTATGAATATGTGTCATGAATATATTGAATGGCGTATATCTACGATTATGAAACTAGACCTTAGCATGGGTGACCTTCGTGGAGCATTTCATGAGAAAATAACTCGAATTTGAACGAAATGTCAAGATCCTATTTCAGCTCACGTTCTTTTCAATAAAATCTAGATGACATATACCAGGGGACATACTATCCGTTTGATCGAAGCCATGAAAATGCGGCCATATTTGATCATCTTCTTTGTTATGATCCAGCACAACTAACAAGTTTCCCTATAATTCTACAGTTTATTGATGAAATTAACGCACATAACCAGCATAATAATGACTTTATTGCATTAATTAATTCTCCTGGAATATAAAATACAACATTTTTGCAAAGCAATAATTATGTGGATGACCTGATTACCAATTGTATGTCTTCTTCCGTAAATTTGAATTGATTATATTTGGAAATAAATGTGTATCATAGCTGCTTTAATTTATCGGAAGTTACCGAGGAAAAGTTCAATGTTTGAATATATCAGCAGCGGAAGGATATATCAGTGGCAAGCAAATGCTAAAATATGTGTTTCCGGTTTGACCTCCGATGGTTTGCATCTAAGCTCTTGGTATGAAGATTGCTTTTGCCTTACTGTTATGAAATCGTCGTATACTTTCATATGTATAGGATGAGGATATTTTATGAATCGGTTTATTTTCGAAATAAAATGCAATATGCCTCTGATATAAAATATGTAGTAATATAAAACCTGAAGACAAAATAGGAGAAACCTGCCTGGTACTCAATCACTAGGAAACTCGAATAATTTGATTCTACCACATATCAAATAAATCAAACATATCGCGAAAGTATCAAACACTTTGGTTTTCGCCCTAGTGTTAAAAGAGTTCTTTTTCATTGGTTTCGGATTCAAACAGATACGAAAATAGCCTATGTTATGAACTCTTGGAAATGTCACAGTAGAACCACCTACTGGTAACACTGCAAGAAATGTAGGTCGCACCTGTACGTTAACAAATCTATTATGACAAATAATGGTTACCACTTTACATGTACACCTTAACAGCTGTATTTTGTTTAGAAATTCGGGCGATATCAGAAGCTGTGAGATTTGCCAATTATTGTAACGTAAATATTCAAAATGCATCTGTCGTCGGATGTCGTTTAGAAATAGAATTAAGGAGTTACCTTTCCATTACAATGGTTGATGGAATATTCTAATTATAATTACATTGCCTTTGCCTGTGGATATTTAGTGAAGCACAAATTGAAATTAGCTTGAAATCCTTATTTTCTCATATACTGCTGTGTCCAAATCCCATTAGGTTGAGTTGTTATCGAATAAGATTTACCTTAAGGGAACACTGTATATAAGATGTTTCATGTCGAATAATGCTCATTACATACTAGTCAGTCGCAGATTGTGGCGATTTGGAGTCGCTTGATGGATTATGAAATTCAAATCAGTTGCGCACGAGTTTAGATTGAATTCAACTGCAGCGATTCAGGCCGTGCGACCTGGTGCGACCTAGTGCGACTTTTGAAAAGTCGCGTAATGTCGCTGTTAACTTGATTGCAACAAATTGTGTTAATTACGTCATCGGTTAGGCGACCCGGATCGCAAAGCGACCTCAGTATGTTATCAGCATACTCGAACATGCGTTCATTGAGTTTGTCAAGTTGACATGGCCATATCTATAGTTTTTGTCACTTCGAAATGTCCGATCAGTATGCGGTTCGTTTATCACTGCGCTTGTTTATACTGACTAGACTATAGGTTATATCAATTAGGAAACCCAAGAACTGGCCATCTTCATGCCGAACAAACTTTAGGCAGTGGCTAGTTCATATTTTTGGGCGATAGCTAATTTGTTGATATGCCAGCCAATTTGAAGCCTTTTCATTTGATCAAATCTTATTTTTGTAAAATGGTTACCCGGCTTTGGTTACCCGGCAAGCAGATTCCAGCAAAATTTGTTTGAGGTCTTTAAAGTGAACAATTAAACATAAGAAACAACTGCTCTGAAATTTAACCCACGAGAGTTAGTCCGTATGAAAAATAGCACTACACTCCATTCTATCTGCAGAACGAAATTGACGTCAGTGCATATTAAAGTGAAAGGCGAAGTATTGTACACAAGTACCGTGATCTGTCCGTGAACGCGCTAGTAAAAAAAAAACAAGCGAATAACAGTCTCATGTCCGCACTCCTACAAAACTCAACTGAAATGCGAATTCGTTGTCAATGGATTTCCTGAAATATGAAGTTTGTGTCTATCTCAAATTCATTATATCTGATACCTTATTTAGGATTCTCTTTATGAATTTTTGCCAATAAATTGATAAATTAAATCCATACCGCAAAAAATTGAAAAACATAATGAGCTAACACAATTATTGGTATGTTTGATATGGATTAAGATTTCGAATCGGGGAGGCTTTCGGGATTTCCCCGGCGCTTTAATCATAGGGATTGAGGTGATTGATGTCACAGATGATAACTATGATGGATCTTGTATGTCTCTTTGAATTCTATCGTAACTCATTGTAAAATCATGAGTGGAACTTTTGATGAACATTGAGACACGTACTATTATCTTACGTATGCATAGAGATTCCCAATCCGGGAAGCTTCAGGGATATCCCGGGCGCTTGCATCATTGAGATTTATTAGCACTCTGCCATAAACGAATTTATGGACATGTGTTCGAGGGGTACGTGACTTCGGTAATTGTATACGCGCGTTATGTTGTATATTAATTAGTATCTTTACAATGAGTCCATAAGATTAATTAGAACATGTTGTTACTTCCATGATCGGATGGATGAAAGCTGAGGTATTTGATGACATTGATGATAACTATAATGTAACTTTCGTGCAACTTTGATTGCTATCTCATTGTAAAATATTGAGTGCATTTGTCTGATAAACATTGAAACACTATTATCTTTGATGTGGATATGTATTACCAATTGGAGAGGCTTTATGGATATCCCGAGCAAGCTCTTACATCATTGCAATTTATTAGCACATCTAGCATAATACTATACGATTCGATTGTGTTCATTACATACTGCGAGGAAATTGATTGACGGGTGGAGGCTGAGGTGATTGATGCCATACCCGTGGATGATAATGAGTAGAAAATTATATGTTAAAACATCTTTTACAGAATTCGCGGTAATTTAAACAAACTATTACGTTTGAAATTCGTTACTCTATAAAACATTTGTGCAAGTGTAGAGTGGTGGGGGGGGGGGGGGGGGGGGGGGGGGTATGCGTATTATGATACTGAAGCTACTGTGTGTATACGTATGTTGGAGATATTTATGAACAGCATAGACCTAGTATTGGCCTGACTAAAGTAGGGTTACAAAAGTATGGTCACGCAAAAGTAGGATTACAAAAGTATGGTCACGCACGTGGCGTCATAAATTGTACCAATTCCTCTCAGGGCTATTTTGCCACTTATATGAAATATAGCCTTTTAAAGACTTTGTCGCTGGTGTACAGGTATTCGAGATATGTCCAGAGGGTTTTGTTGATGAACCCTTGTGATCCCACTCACTTGTAATGTACTTCGTCTTCCATTCTCACGTTTACCTGACTTGTATGTGATATTTGGATTTGCATTTCTTTTTGTTGTTTGCTTGCCCGGGTTTCCTAAACATGTTTGACTCTACAGTTGAGTCTTGATGATTAGCAGCTATCCTACAATATCAACATTCTAAAATAAATTGTGACAATTTATTTGACTTCCATTCAGTCGTCACCGATACATCACTTGCATGAACAATCATTATTAAAATATATTGAAAAAAGTATTGGAAAACAAGAGTCACATAAATGTCTACCCAATTTGATGACAGTATGAATTGGCACATTGTTGAATGTACTGAATGATCATCATCAGTAGCTAATGTATATTATGTCTCGCTAGAAGTCTAGCAAATCGCTTAAAGCCTAACCGAAATTTAGATAAGGGTTGGTAGAAATAATGTGGCTGGAAAAAAAAATGAAAAAAAACATGCCAGAGTAAGCCGCATCATACGCGATGATGAGGACCCTTTGTGACGATAGATGTTAGGCAGGAAAGTGAAGAGGTGTTGCTAATAATAGGTTTATCTAGTCTACGGTATCATATATCAAGTCTAACCTAAGGCATTGTAACTCGAGAAATATATATCAGGCCTGTCCTAAGGCATTGTAATAGGAGGAATATATGTCAGGCCTATCCAAACTCTTAGGCATTGTAACACGAGGAATAATATAGTCTTCATCGACACACACGGAGGACTATTACTTTATTCTATTTAGCATCATCATGGGAATTCACACCACAATATATCCAAGTAGCAGTCGATCGTTTATTGACACGAATCACGCGTTGTTCTATATCCACAGGAAATGTACCTGCGCGGTCGAAGACGAAAACCGGGCCTCGTCGATGACTGAAATGCGCACTGGCTTCATTGTACAGAAGAATTATCGTAATTTTCTTTTAAGAATAGCAAAACTAACATGTGTTGAAAATATAAATTTAAAGAATTTGGAATCAACAGGCGTGATATATATTCCTCCTTGACCGAAATATGGGCGTATAGAGAATATTATTAAGTTCTAATAAGCTAATCTCTAAAGATTGGGGTGAAAGTGATTAAAATGATGTGCATCCATTTAATAGAATAATATGGTTCAGTTTGCTTATATATTATCAAAAACTTGTCTAGAGTAAGTTAAGGTACTCATTATAATAAACTACCTTGTCTATGCTTAAGGGCAAACGCATCCGCCTGAAATAGATAAATATTTCCTATTCGAAACATGTGTCCTTTTCACACATTGGTATAGGGGAGTATTGGGAACACAGTCACGTCTGTTTCTAGAATTTTATATACAAACAGATTGACATTTCGATGTGTTTCGTTACAATACAAGACCAGAATAATATGTCAAAATCAATTTGTATCCCTTTCTTGGAGAAAAAAGATTGTTACATCCAAATTCAATTATACACAATCGAAATAAGTTGCATTTAATGCTGTATGCAATAATCATCATTTTAAATGCATGGAGTGTTAAATTTCATATTTGTCCATCGCCCATAGTATATTGTAAGATTAAGGTTAAATTGCCTAATAGATTACCAGGCACGGGGTGGCTCAGGCCATCTGTAATCATTATTAAAGGTGACATATTTGCTACTGTTAACGTTTTCTGGGCAGCATAAAAGTTGAGGGAAGATATATGCATGTATCTCGGTGTATAGGTGATCCTGATCGCTCACGATGACACGTCTTATGATGTCATTATCAAACCAACTGCAACCAATCATATATAGAAAACGACAGGCTAACATACGAGACAGGTAGCTATAATACAGACCAAATGACACCACGACCTAAATCGCTGCAGTTAACTTAATATAACTGCAGATATTTAGAAACACCTGACTGATGCGCCTGTGTATGGCAGCCAGCTCCAGAAATCTGTTATGATTTGTACTGTTTGCAATTGAAATACAGATTTAAGATTTATACTGATGGTCATTGGATGCCTACTGACTATTTTGATCTACTTTATTTTGGATCTGATGGAGAAGTTTGCAAGTATTTTTTCATCTTTATTTTGTCATACTACCTGTACTCTATGCTCATGGCTATCATTGCTCTATAGTATATTGACATATGTATACTCATGTGATCAGTAGCTTCATTGGACTTGTGCTATTCAATATTGACTTGTGCTATTTAATATTGACTGGATTATAGCACCTCCGCAACGGTTGATTGATTATCCCATAATCACTTCACCTCACATAATGGGTGTTTATACCAGGAGTGAACTACTTCAGTTTAGAAGCTCTGTGATGAGCAATGATCATCTCCCTCAAGATACTTGGAAAACTATATTATCTTTGGGTATTGAAAAGGCCAAGTTTCAACCAACACATCGGGGTTGCCGAAGCGGAAAATACAAACAGAGACAAATTACACCTTGTATTTCTGCAAGAAACCAAACGTCTCAAATTTACCCTGCTCGCAAAGGTAATCATGCAAACTTGGTGCAAGTTAAAAGAACAAACCTTCGTGCTCCACGTACTAAAATCGCAGTCTGGAATTCACAGTGTATCAAATCATTTGCCAAGCCTAAGGTCGCTAGTTTATGCGAGTTCATCATCTCAAACCAGTTAGACATTGTCTGTCTTACTGAGACCTGGTTTAGAGGAAATTTCAAAGACAATCGGACAATTGCTGATTTGCAGAACACTTTACCTCACTTCCAACTTTTGCATATACCAAGAATAGGAAAAAAATTGGCGGAGTGTGTGTTTTGCATAGGAAGGGTTTCAAGATCTGTCACAATGTCACATCCAGCTATAGGTCATTCGAGCATATGGACCTTACACTAAACTCTGGCTCATATTCTGTTCGGTTAATTAATGTCTACCGGCCACCACCATCTACGAGCAATAAATTCACAGCCAAGGACTTCAGATCTGATTTCTCCACCTTTCTAGAATCACTGACATTTGCAAACACAAACTTACTTCTCGTCGGTGATTTTAACATTCACGTGGATGTCCCTAATGACCGTGAGGCTACTAAGTTTCTTGAAGTTCTTGATTCGTTTGGGTTGAAACAACATGTTCACGAGCCAACTCACATACACGGCCACACGCTCGATCTTGTCATCACGCGCGATATTAATCTTGTGTCTAAAATCGCCACTCACCGTCATCTTCCCTCTGATCACTATGCTGTGACTTGCAATGTCAACATCACTCGCCCTCCTGCATCGAAACGGACTCTCACTGTTCGTGATATCCAAAAGATTGATATCTGCAATTTCAAGAATGACATTGTGAACTCTCCATTGTTTACGAAGCCAGAGATCGATCTCGAGAAGCGGACTGAACAATATAACTCTGTCCTAACAGGGCTTCTCGATCGTCATGCACCTCTTGTGAGTCGTTCCATCACCTTACGTCCCAACGCCCTTTGGTTCAACGACAGTCATCATGAATCAAAAAGACTTAAGCGTAAATGTGAACGCAGGTGGAGAAAGTCTGGTTTGGAGGTGGATAGAATTGCTTTCCGTGATCAGTGTAGATTGTACAGAAGTGATCTTGAGAAAGCCAAGACTAATTACCATCGTACGCGTATATCACAGTGTGATAGTAAAAGACTGTTTCGCATGATAGATCAGATGACAACGGTTAAGCACGAGGCTGCAATGCCACCTCATACATCCGACGTTGAGCTTGCAAATCGATTTGCTTCGTTCTTTGATGCTAAAATAACTCGCCTTAGACAAGAACTTGATGCTACCCAACCATCTCCCCTGTCTGTTGACATTGAGGACAGCTGTAACTCTTCGATGTCTGAATTCTCTGCTGTGTCTCAGGAAAATGTCCGTGAAGTGTTTAAAACATCAGCCTCCAAGTCGTCTGATCTTGATCCCCTTCCTGCAAAGCTTTTCAAACAGTGCCAAGAAGAATTGCTTCCTGTAATAACTGAGATAATCAACAAATCCATAGCAACTGGCGTAGTGCCATCTGCACTGAAGTCCTCGCGCATCATCCCTCTACTGAAGAAAGCTAAATTGGATCCTGAGAACCTGCAGAACTATCGACCAATATCTAATTTGCCTCTTTTAGCAAAGGTTCTAGAACGTATTGTCACAAAGCAGTTACAATATTACCTTGACGATCAGGATCTTAGTGCTAGTATGCAGTCAGCCTACCGTCGATACCACAGCACAGAGACTGCCCTTCTCCGAGTGAACAATGATCTTTTGCGTGCTGTTGACCAACATCAGGAAGCTGTTCTTGTGTTACTAGATCTTTCATCAGCTTTTGACACCATCGATCACAGGATTCTTATCCAACGACTAAGGACCAGATACGGGTTATCTGACACTGCGCTGTCATGGTTTGCTTCATATTTGTCTGGGCGTGTCCAAGCTGTCTCTATTTGCAGAACGCTCTCCGACGCTCATCCACTTTGCTACGGTGTTCCTCAGGGCTCCGTTATTGGACCAATTTTGTTCACCTTATACAGTGCGGCTTTGCAGGATATCATTAAGGCACACGAGCTAGACTGCGTTATGTATGCTGATGACACCCAGTTGTATGTGCTTTTCCATCCTTCTGACAAAACCATCGCTCTTCAGAAACTGCAACGATGCGTTGATGACATTAAAACGTGGTCGGTTTTGAACAAATTAAAGTTCAATGATAGCAAGACAGAAGCCTTATGCTTTGCTTCCCGTTTTGTGCCCTCGGATCCTGTGCCGACAGTTACTATCGGATCATCATCAGTAATTCCTTCTGCAGTTGCCCGTAATCTTGGTGTCGCCTTTGACAATGATCTCAGATTGACACAGCAAGTCAACAGCATCTGTCATTCCGCAGCATTAGCCATTTATAGAATTGGTCAAATTCGGAAATATCTTGATATGAAAACCACAGAAAGACTCATCCACGCATTTGTGACGTCACGCCTTGACTACTGTAACTGTCTACTTTATGCCTTACCACAATATCTGATTGGCAAGCTTCAGCGTGTACAGAATTCTGCGGCTAGGCTCACTGCGATGAAACGCAACCACGTCAGTGACATATTGAGAGACCTTCACTGGTTGCCAATCACCGAACGCATTGAATACAAGATGCTGCTTATAACTTACAAATGCCTCCATGGTCTGGCCCCTTCTTACCTGACAGAACTCTTGAAGAAACACGATCCTCCTCGGACTCTAAGATCTTCATCCATGGACCTGCTGGATCCACCACATGCAATTCATACCCGTACGTATGGCGAGCGTTCGTTTTCGGCGGCTGCCCCGAAACTGTGGAATGCGCTTCCCACCAAGGTTCGCTCTGCTACCACTATCGAACAGTTTAAGTGCAGGTTGAAGCACTACCTTTTCACTCGCTCGTAATTTGGCAAATCTGTATATATATTGACTTTTGCGCTTCAATTGTGTTTTGCCTTTTACTCATGTATATAATATTGGTTATTTTGTTATGGTATTTTATGATTGTACAGGTTGTGCATTTTTCCTAATTTTTAGTTTTTTATTTTAATTGTTATTTTATTGATTTTATCTTTGTGCGGCGCATTGAGTTTCCTTGCGGTTTGAAATGCGTCTTTTAAATGCCTGTTTATTATTATATTATTATTAATTCAATCTTAATTCTTTAGCATCTTGTCGTTGAGATTTGTGAAGTAGCCAGCAACAATTTTTGTTTTAATACTTAACTCGAGCTACTAAAATTAGCCAAAAAAGGACACAAAATCGCGAATGCATCACGCTTTAAATAAAAGTGGCAGAACGTAAACAATAATCATGTTTATAGTATTCGTCAAATTTGTCCGGATTTGAATGACTTGACCGATACAACTCTTGTTATTGACCCTGTAAAACATATCACAAATACAGGAATATGACCTTCAGACAGAGATTGCGTGAGAAATGATAAGTATTAGAGACGGCGTTGACAGTGCTTGACCGAACGGTCGTAATCCTCTTTCAGGTTCACACGACGACACAACGTCAAGAATTATATTGTAATAAGGACTTAACGCCAATTCCATAACTCTCAAACAAACATGCTCCTGAAGTCATATCCAACACAAACCCAAACTGAGTCAGTTATAAGCTTTAACATTGTACGACGGTACCTTTTTGAAAAATATCTTTATTATTTCGAAAGTTAAGTGATTTTAATATTGGGCATACCTATCTTTTGATTGCCTTCAAAAATCCGTGGAAATAATTGTTGGAATCATTTCAAGCGACATCTAGTGCTCAGTGCCAGTTTGAAGATGCACTTCTACACATGTCTAGCATGTCTAGAAATGCTTCACGCCGTTTTACTGACTGATCTTTAGTCCTCTCTCGGCTGGATTATGGCATTTTTCAGTTTAATGTTCGTGCTTCGTGTCTCGTCTTAGTGCTGCGCCACTCTTGCGGGAGCTTCATTGGTTGCCTACCCAGCAGAGAATCGAGTTCAAGGTCTTTCTGCATGTGTACTATGGTGTCAATAATCTAGGGCCTACCTATTTATCTCTGATGTTGATGCCGTATGTCTATCCAAGAGCTTGTTTAAGATCTTCCAACGACACTTTCAACCTTGTTGTTCCTTTCAACAAACATGCTATAATGACTGATACCACTTTCTCATATATTGGTCTAAGGCTGTGGAATGATCTCCAGGGGTAGCACTGGCTCAAAAATATGAGGAGTCCCATTACATTTTTCAGGACCCTTTAAGGACTGCAACAACTAAATTTAAGGAGTCCCCCAGAAATATAAGGGGTCCTGAAGTTTGAGCCTTTAAAAATGTTCAAAACCGATTTAGAGAAATTAGAGGTTCAGTTCAGCGCAGAGAGCTGGAAATTACTGCAGCCTTTTTTTGTTTTTGTTTTGCTTAAGAATAGATATCAATGGGAGAGAAGAGGAACTAGGATTCACCATCAAGCCTAGACAAAGTAGAAGAATAGGGCCAAAGAAAGTCACAGATCTTGACTTTGCAGATGACATAGCGTTACTATCTGACACTAAGGAGCAGGCACAGAAGCTGCTGAAATATGTTGAGGAAGCAGCACTCAAAACTGGGCTCCACACGAGAAAACCAAATGCATGGTATTTCACCAAACACAAGCGGTACAGCTAAAATCCTCTGATGGAAGTAACCTAGACAACGTGGAGGACTTCAAATACCTGGGAGCTTGGGTTGGTAGTAGCCAGCATGACATAAAAATACGTAACGCACTTGCTTGGAAGGCCTGCAATTCTCTGAACAAAGTGAGGAAATCCAGCCTCTGTCGAAAAATAAAAATCAGACTTTTCCAAGCTACTGTTCAAAGCGTTCTACTGTATGGAGCTGAGACATGGACCATCACCAACGGACTCAAGAAATATCTAGATGGATGCTACACTAGAATGCTGAGAACTGCACTCAACATTAGTTGGAAAGACAAGGTACCGAACTTATACCTGTACGGAAAATTACAAAAGGTATCAGAAAACATCACAGACCGAAGGATGAGATTTGCCGGGCATTGCATGAGAAGAGAAAATGAGATAGTGTCTGACCTTCTGCTATGGAGACCCAAGCACGATATATCTGTCGGCCGCCCAGCCTTAACATACTTGGACGTATTGGCGATGAAAGCATGCATGAGGGACAGAGCAGTTTGGCGAGCCATCACGAAGACCGATCGAGATCGACATAAGTAAGTAAGTAAGTTTTGTTTAAGGAACGCATTTTTCACGTTTGATTTGAATCTTCTCGACGCTGCCTCTGCAAGATGTGCACCACATCATCTCCACATCGATCTCTAACCATTTAATGGTCATGGATAAAGGTGTACAGCAGCAACGATGCATGTACGAAAATCGATTTAACGGCATGCGTGTTTTAGCCTATTCAGTAGGCTGATACATTGTAGCTTACACATTGTTCACGCTCGGTCTTGTACAGAGATAGTTGAATTTGAACTGTGAGTCTGTGACCCTCATTGCAAACAGTCGCTAACACACCCCGCACACTAGCGTAAGAACGTGTAACTCATATAACTATGTCGTGTCCATGTTAATCAGTAGAAGATACTTATATAATGTTTTGAAAATCGCTTGAAACTTTTGCGGAAGCAATTCGGAAGCGATTTAATGTGTTTGAAAACTTTTAAAAATACAGTAACAAATTTATAATGTAGGAGATTGACAATTTTCAAAATGTTTTAAGGTTTCCACGTCCATACATCGTCAGATTTACTAGGAGTTCCTTCATTTTCGATTGGGACCCGTTAGTGAAGTTCAATATGTAAACTTACGCGTTCCACAAGAAAATGAGGGGTCCTAGGACGCGGGGACGCGCAAGAACGCGACGCTTGCCACTCTCCATAAGCACCGCATGCAGTGCCAAATCTTTTAAAAAGATTCTTAAATCTCATCTATTTCGGCAGGTATAAAAAAAATATTGTCAATTTCGGATGCAATGCAACCTTTTAAAAAAATGAGTGTGTTATAATCCATGCTTTTGAATGCCTAAAATGTATCTTTATATTATTACATTGTATATTTGATTATCTTTTAACCTATTTTAATATAATTATTTTGATTGGTATTTTTTAATATGTTTATCTTGTATATGTAATTCCTGTAAAGCGCATTGATCGTGTTTTTGGAAATGCGCTTAATAAGAAACGTGTTCATTCATTCATTCATTCATTCAGGAAAACAACCTTTGAAACTCGTTGGAGTAAGTCAATGTTGTACTCATTATTGATTCCATACTTCCAAAATTATCCGAGTAATTTAAAGAAGGTTCATACTTTGACAACATTATGCTTATATCGTCGATAAAAAAATGCCACGGTTGCAAATTTGACACTCTCCGATACTAAACCTCTAAATGTTTCCCTCTGAATACGATCTCAAGAACACTTTGAATGTATACATCTTCGGGACGAGAAGGAATCTTAAGTGAAATGATTTCCTTTAATTGTTGAAACCGTTTGTCAAATTTGAGTTGTCAGAGGAATTAACAATCCACGCGATACGAATGTAATCGTTCCTTATTCGAGCCGACCACGATTTGTCTTTATTTGTTTAGAAGTAGGTTTATCTGAAATAAAGTGTGCACTGTGAGAGAGAACTTGATCTATCATCCATTTCGTAGACTTAACCTGATCTCGATAGATTTTGATGTTTGTTGCTGCATCATTTTATGAATAATCTTTGTGTATGTGTTAAGTGCCACTTCTCCGTATTTGACTGCATTATTTTATAATATCGAGCAGACTATAATTGTTTTAAACTGATTTCGTTTATAGGTTACCGAATGAGAAGGTAGTATATAGATAACAGTTGTATGCAAAGGTTCTGTTAAAATATATAAAGCTATGAAAAGGGTTGCATCGAAACTAGAGAGTAATAATTTATGGAAAGGACAAGCTTTAAAAACAAAAACACAAAACCCACATAGTGTGTCCTCTTTTTCGGTAATCATCAGTCAACACGGTCTTTTGGTCAATTTGAGTAATTTAGCATTGAGTCTACAGTCTATATCGACTAAAATGTATTATAATTAACACATATTGATACTGTCATGTCTAGGACCACAGCCCGAATATAAATGGGATCGGCTTGGTTAGTAAGTCATTGTCGAGTCGTGCAAATATCTTGACTGATTATTCTACTGACCTCAGCTCAATATCACGACCATCGTCCTACTGAGCCCTTTTTGTAACACGGTTTACTAAGGAGGGGGGACCCACCTAATTAAATCTAAATAGAGATTCAGAATCATGCTTATTTGTTAACACTCAGACGGGTAAGGTGGGACCAGGGAGCTTATATAATGGGAGAGGAAATTCAAATCGCAAAACTGAAGCCTCCTATATATGGGCATGTGGGCGTGAGTACGCGCGATGTAACTCTTGAAATGAAACGTTATCTTGACAACGCTATGATTGACATCACGAAAGTCCTTATAAGGGACATTGAGATGCGTGGTGTACCTCTTGCATAAATGAGGGCGCGCAATGTACCTCTTAGAAAGGCTTCAATCTCGGCAATGGGAGTCTGTGTACAGTGGCACCGTCCTTGTGGGACCCTCAATTTCGTTTGTCAAAATGAGCGCAAGAATGTAAAAACGATTACCAAAAAGCCCTAGGTCACTGTCTGTCGCATTTTGGTGTCACCGGGAAAAAACCCTTAGTAGGACTAGAATTAATGAATCTATTTCATCCTCTTTATCCTTTATCTGATTGATCATGAGAAGCCGTAAACGTACCCGACAGTGTTCCCGATTTATTTTTTTATTATGTAAAACCAGGTAGACAATAAATTCATGATGGAAACATCTGTTATTTTTCCATCATAAATCTATTTTCTATTCAACACGTTGATGCACCCTCAAGATAAGATTTTTGCGGTAGCTGATTCAAGAGCGAAAAGCGCGAAAATATATGTAGGGCGAGCATGTCCACTTATACAGTGGTGTTGTTTAATCATCTGGCCTCATAGTCAGTGTTCTCAACTTGATTAGAATCAGCGTAGATTTAGGGATTAAATCATGTGTCAGCGTATGCGTGTCACCAATCTACAATGGCATTCGTGTTGTCTGTGTGAAATAAATATGCAGACGCGCAGAACACAAGATGTAGATTGGTGGTGCACATTTACAATGAAACATGATTTAATCCATTTCAACAAACGACCAAGGATTTGAACGTCATTTCATAAATAGACAATGCAAATAAGACCATAATTTAATTGTACCTCATTTTTAACAATTTCATTCAAACTATATTCAAAAACCTTAACACTAAAATGACCAAATTAAAATAATAACAATCAAGTTCCTATTAGTTTCAAAAGTTGCAGCTGTGAGCGTGTAGCACGTAAACCTACACATGAGAGCGTGTGTGGTCTAGTGGATAAGACGCCGGTTTCACGATGCAACGGTTGTGAGTTCGAGCCCCGCTAAGGCCAACATGTTTGTATCCTTGGGCAAGGTACTTAGTCTCAATTGCTTCGTCGACCCAAGCGATATTTGAGGAGCTGTTAGGATATCAAAATCTAAGTAGTGCTGATAGGCTTGTGCACTTGTCGACTGGTAGCCGCCAAAGTGTAGCGACCAAAGGATTCTGATATCTAAACTGGCAGCGATAATAATTGATTTAAAAAGCGCTTTGGGACTGTGCTTGCATTGTGGAAAGCGCTATATAAGAACGGTAATATTATTATTATTATTATTATTATTGTCCCAATGTAATCTTTGATAAACATAAGCTTAATATCATGAAACGATTCAGAGTCTGTAATAATAATTGATAATAAGAGAAGTCGGAGTCTTTATGTTTTGCTCATTATAAAATGGTCCTGAAGAATTTAGAACTAATCCTGACGAAACCTTGACAGCTTTAAACTTGTACGACGGCGAACCCACAATTAGATTTTGTTTGAACATCAGGCTTGAGAAAATGACACCGATTAATTAGTGTACATAATTGTATATGTATATAGCGTCGGGTCCATAGTTCACTTGGTAGCAGAAACTCCTCCTGTATTTAATAGATATTAATAACATGTTGAGAAGGACGTTAGTATGAAATTAAAAGCATCGCACACCGGGCTTATTGAGCTTGTGATCGTGACTTGATTATTGATATCTGCATAAAATAAGTAAATGCGTTGTCTTCTGAGAGAGTTCAGGGAATGGCAAAATCACATTGATTTTTAAACCGTGAAGTGTGCTCTGAGCTAGCACACCAAATAAGGATTCGCTGTTGTATGGTTGACCGTATTCTCGAATACAACTAAAACTTCAGAACCTATCTTATTATGGGTTACGGATATGTTATATCAATATATCAGTCGACAGATTCTTCAGATATATTTCAAGAATCTCTTACGCTTTTTAATGTATAAATATGTGTCATGAATGTACTGAATGACGCTCAGATATTCCAACGACTTCATTGAAATATCTACGATTATGAAACTAGATTTTAGCATGGGGTGACCTTCGTGGAGCATTTTGGGCGAAAAGTCGATTTTGAACGAAATATTAAGATCCTATTTTAGCTCATTTTCTTTCCAATAAAATATAGATGACATATACCCGGGGACATAATATCCGTTCGATCTAAGTCATATTTGATCATCTGTTTTTACGATCGACCACATGACCACATTTAGTTGTCCTAATTTCTTCACAATATTTTTGCAAAGCAATATTAATGTGAATGACCTGATTACCAATTTTATGTCATTTCCCGTAGATTTTGAATCCTTTTAAATTTGGTTTACAAACACATTATAATTTAACAAAAATGTGTATTACAGATGCTTTAGCTCAATTTTCCGAAGTTACCGATGAAAATCAAATTCCAAAGTTTGAATATATCAGCAGCGGAAGGAATAACCAGTGTCAAGCAAATTCAAAAAAGGTTTTGGACGAAATTAAAAAAACACCTCAGAGTTGACCTGCGATGGTTTGCATCCAAGCTCTTCGTATGACGATTGCTTTTATCTTACTGTTATGAAATCGTATTATACTTTCATATGTATAGGATACTTTATGCATTGGTTCAGTTTCGAAATAAAACACAATATAACGCTGTTATAAAATATGTATTAATAAATAATAAACCTGAAGACAAAATAGGACAAACCTGCCTTGTACTCACGGCAGGAAAACTCGAATTTGATTGTACCACATATCAAATAAATCAAATATACCGCGAAATATAGGTCATAGCTTTGGGTTATCAAACACTCGGTGGTGCTAAGGTTTTCGCCCTAGTGTTAAAAGTGTTTTTTATCATTTGTTTCGAATTGAAACAGATGCGATAGAAAGTAGGCTGAATATATGTTTTGAACACTTGCAAATGTCACAATAGAACCACCTACTAGTCTGGTAACACTGCAAGAAATGTAGGTCGCACCTGTACGTAAACACATCTATTATGACACATAATGGTTACCACGTTACGTGTAGGCCTACACCTTAACAGCTGTATTTTGTTTAGAAATTCGGGCGATGTCAGAAGCTGTGAAATTTGCCGAATTATTGTAACGTAAATATTCAAGATGCATCGGTCGTCGGATGTCATTTAGAAATAGAATTAAGGACTTACTTTCCATTACAATGGTTGATGGAATATTTAAATTATAATTACATTGTCTTTGCCTATGTGGATATTTAGTTAAGCACAAATTTTAATCCCCTAGAAAGCTTACTTTCTCATAATGCTGTGTCCAATCCCGATAGGTTAAATAGTTTTTAGGGAACCCTGGATATAAGGGAGCATGCGTTCTCATTGAGTTTGTCTTGCACCTGTCTTGATTTGACATGGCGGCCATGGCCATACTTATAGTTTAGTCAGTTCGAAATGTTCGATCAGTATGCGCTGTAGCTAATACTAATAAGGAAACACAAGAACCATAGAAAATCATGCCCAACAAACTGTAGGCAATGGCTATTACCTATTATTGGGTATTATAGCTAATTTGTTGATATGCCTGCCAATTTGAAGCCTTTTCACTTATTCAAAATCTTCGAACTTTTAGACATTACTGAAATGGATACCAATCAAAAGACCAATCTTTTTTTTTAAAAATCTCCTCTGAAATATAAACCACGAGATTTGGTCAGTTAAAAGTGAAATCTACAGAACGAACTTGACGTCAGTGCATATCAGAGTGAAAGGCGAAGTATTTGCACACAAATACCGTGATCTATCTTTGAACGCGTTAGTACAAACACAAGCGGATAGCAGTCACATATCCGAACTCCTTTATGAAATGGAGTATTGTTATACTCAATTCAATCATAATTGTCTTATGGCTGTTTTATATTTCATGTAGAAAACCGCGACTGAAATGTGAATAGAGGATATTGGTTATCAATATATACCGACATTCATGCGGCATTTCCGCAAATATGAAGTTTTCGTTTTCAAAATCATAATACCCGATTTGTGCCAATGTAGATGTACTTAGATTAAATTTACACCGCCCCGAATAATTTTACTTGCTTTCATTCTCCCCAAAGTAAGACTTACACTAATAATAGCTACTTGTGGCTAATTTTTCATGACGGCAACCAGTAGAGGCCGTATCATTCTTGGAAAAATGTGTATTGTACATGACGTTACAATACCGCATATAATGCAATTAACGTCATTACTTGTTTATATATGAAGAGATTTCGGAATTGGGGATGTTTCAGGGATATCCCCAGCGCTTGCACCACATGGATTTATTAGCACTCTGCCACACACGGTTTTATTCATGACATACTGCGAGAGATATTTGACAACCGAATTTATTCATTACATACTGCGAGAGATATTTGACTACCGGAAATTGTACGTGCGGATTTCGTTTGCACATTTATCCGTGTCTTATGCAATAAGTCAATAAGATTTACTAGAAAATCTTACATCAATGATTAGATGGATGAAGATTGTGGTGATTGATGATATAGATGATTACTATGATGAAATCTTTCGTGTCACCTTGATGCCTCGCCTACAACTATGACAACTCATTGTAAAATCCTGAGTGGATTTGTCTGATAAAAATTGAAACACAATTATTCTTGGTATGTGGATAGAGATTCCCAATTGAGGAGGCTTCAGGGATAACCCCAGCGTTCGAATCATTTGAATTTATTAGCACTCTGCCATACATGTATAAGATTTATGGACGTGTTTTACATACTGAGAGTGAGACGTGACTTCCGGATATTTATTGTTGGTGTATTTTTGGCGTATCTTTGACAATGAGTCAATAATATTTAGCAGACCATGATACTTCCATGATATATAACTATAATGAAAACTTTCGTTATCTTTCATTGCTATAATTCATTGTAAAATCTTGAGAGCGTTTGTCGGATAAACATTGTAACACTATCATCTTTGGTCCCGATTAGATTCGGGAAGGGTTCAGGGATTTCCTCCAGCACTCGTACCACTCGCACCATAGGGATTTATTAGCACTCTGCCATATATCCCGTAATTTGTATACGTGTGTTTGTTGTTCATTAATCAGTATCTGATACAATGAGTCAATACGATTTATCCGACAGCGTTGTTTCCATGCTTAGATGGTTGGAAGACGAGGTGATTGATGACATAGAGGATTAGAATGATGAAAGCTTTCGTGCATCTTTGATTGCTATAACTCATTGTAAAATCTTGAGTGGATTTGTCTGACAAGCATTGAAACACAATCACTAAGTATGGATAGAGATTCCAAATCAGAAGTTTACCACGCGCTTGCAAGCTCGGGATTTAGTAGAACTATAGCGTACATTACACGATTATATGGACATGTGTTTATAATATCGTGACTTCCGGAAATTGTATAATATGTGTGTTTTAGCTGCATTATGTCATATGCAATGATTCAACAAGATTTATTAGCCAATGTTACTTCCCATGATTAGATGGATGGAGGCTGAGATGATTGATGACATGATAACTATGATGAAATCTTTCGCGCATCTTTTATTACTAACGACAAATCTTGAGTAGAAAATTATATTTTAACATCGGAACTGTTAAAAGCATCTTTAAAATAATTGTCGTACATTTGAACAAAAATATTATGGTTGAAATGTATTACCTTATAATAAATGCAATTGTTGTGAAATCCTTATTCGATGAGCGCGAAAAAATTGCTTTTTTGCTGGTGCACCTATTATTGTGTGACAATCAGCTATTCATTCATATATGTAATTATACAACGAGTGTAGGGTTGGGGTGTGGGTTTTGGTGCGTGTAGGGGGACGGGTGCAAGTAATGATAATGAAATCATATTTATCATTATTACAATATAACATATTACTTTGATTTGACAAATATAATGCGTATTCGGAATTAATTCTGAATGAAATAAAATGAGAAAACTTGGTTTACAGACCCAGCAACATGATTCAATTATTCGAGTTTAAGGAGGAGGAAATAGGTAGAAAACTGAAGAAAAATGAAAAACTCATTGGGAAACAGCCTCTTTTAGACCTGGTCAGAATCAACGCCTTCACTGGGTGTGTAAAAAGTGTTAATTGAAGCCTTTTTTGTACTCCTGACTTAAAATCGGTTGATTAACCGCTTCGTCTCAAGCGGTCCTCCCCTTTTCTAATTCTCCAACCGCGGTCTGTGAACAATTCTAATAAAGACCTCAACAATAGTGTGTGCCTAGACTTTCTTTTGTTGGGGTTTGTATGTAAAACATCTTGTTCTTTGACGGTCAGAGTGGTGTGAGTGAAGGGCTATAATATGTTGACACTTATTTAATGCATAGCCTTTCAACGTCTTTGTTGCTGGAGTCCAATTCGAGACATGTCTAGAGGGTCTTTCATTCACATTTTTGTGCTTTCAAATGCTGTCTGTTTTAGTTTGGTTCACTGTAATGTCTTGTTCTTATTTGTTCATTGTGCCTTGGATTAAATTCTGTTTCGAAATAAATGGTGCATTATGAATGCTTATTTTTTATTTTATCTTTTATTTATTATATTAATGTGAAATTTGAATTTGCATTTCTTTCAGTTGTTTGCTTGCCCGGGTTTGCTTGTGCATGATTTGTACGATTGCTACGCACTTTTGTCTTTACAGTTGAGCATTATAGTTCTGTATTGATGTTTAGCAGCTATAACCCAAAATAGATTGAGACACAATATCAAACTTCCGTTTGATCGTCACCGTTTAATACACCACTTGCATGAGCAACCATTATTAAGATATATATATATTGAAAAGTATTGGAAACATGAGTTACATGAATCTGGCTAAATTGCAGACGGTATATGGATTGGCACATTGTCGAATGTACTGAATGTTCATCATCAGTAGCTAACGTTTAAAGTGTATTGCTAGAAGTCTAGCAAATCTCTTATAGACCAATCGAAAAATGGATAACGGTTGGTAGATATAGGTTTTGCTAGTCAGTGATATCTGATATCAGGCCTGTCCTATAAGGCATTGTAACACGATGAATATATAGCAGGCCTATCCTAAGGCATTGTAACACGAGGAATGTATATCAGGCCTATCCTGAGGCATTGTAACACGAGTAGCAATATAGTGTTCATCGACATACACGGAGGACTATTATTCTATTTAGCATCACCATGGGAATTCACACCACATCATGTCCAAGTAGAAGTCGTTTAATGACGCGAATCACGCGTGGTTCTATAAATGAACCTGCGCGATCGAAGACGAATACCAGACCTCATCGGTGACTGAAATACGCACTGGCTTCATTGTGCAGAAGAAATATCGTAAACCATTGTTAAGAATATCAAAACTTACATGTGTTGAAAATATGAATTTAAGTTGATCTATACTGGCTACTAATTTTAAATTACCTTTTACTTTTCATTTGCTGGAAATGATCAAATAATTGGGAATCAATATTGACCGAAATATGTGACTTGGCACGACAAAATGAGCGTAAATTCGCTGGGGTTAATTTTGAGTTATGGTCTAAATATGTTTTTTAAGTAATTTTAGAGAGGGCATTTTATGCTTACATCTTAAGAAACGCAAAGAGAGTAAAAATGTCTCGAAATGTCTTGAAATTACCTTGTTTACATCGTCATTTCCACAGGTTTAAAATAGTATCCCCTATGGCAAATTTGGTATGGTCTTAAAGGTCAGGGCTTTCCGAAGCTATATAATAGTAGTTTAAACCCTGTAAATTCCCAAATAAACCAATGACAGGCCGTTTAGTAAGAGGTCTTTGGCATAAACAATCTTTCGATTAAGTCTTGACAGAATATTTTGGAGAGCCAAGTCACGATAAGCTTCACTGACTTTGAAAGCCTTTTTCTCCAATTCAATAATTCAGCGGTGATTAACTTTCACTTTGAAATGGCCTATTATGACAACTTTGATGTCATTTTAAACCTTAGGACATCTACTTTCTGAAAATGTGAAACAATCATTATTTTTGTTTGCGACTTTACTCTCATTTTCATTGCAGTGCATTAATACGCGCGCGGCTACCCGAGGCGCTTCTGGCGCATAATATATACACACGCGTAGAAAAATGGAAGATATTCACGTGTGCGTAAATGTTGCGCCTATAAAGTTACATTATATCCATATGAAGTGAAATAGAGTATAGCATCTCTTAAGTTATTTGTTGCATTCACTACCTTGTACCTTGTCTCCATATACTTAGGGGCAAAAGCATCCGCCTGAAATAGATAAATGCTATTTATTCGAAACACGTGTTAGTTTACACTGTGGTATCCATAAAGGCGCTCAAACTATCAACAGCGACAATAGCACAAAAGAGCACTGGTGTGTGCGATAGTGCGAGCAGTAAGGCAATTGTATTAGGAGCATAATAATAATGAATACCAATTTTCTGAAGTTGAACGACTCAAAGACAGAATTCATGATTCTCGGATCCAAACAACAAATCGCAAAGGTCAAAATTCAACATGTTAGAGTGGGTGGATCGTATGTAGTGCCAGCTGCAAATGTACGCAACTTGGGGGTCATGTTTGATTCCAATCTAACAATGGACTGCCATGTGACAGCAGTATCACGGGCTGCTTTCTGCTCAATACGAAACATTGGCAGAATCCGTCAACATCTAACAAGGGATGCAGCTAAAACCATCATTCATGCATTTGTAACATCCAGACTTGACTCCAATAACTCACTTCTATATGGAATTACAACATCACAACTCTCTCGCCTTCAACGATTGCAGAATATAGCCGCCCGGATTATTACATATACTAAGAGAGCAGATCATATAACTCCTGTATTAGCGGACCTACACTGGCTTCCAATTGAACAGAGACTGAAATACAAGATATGTCTTATTATTTTCAAAATCTTACATGATGCAGCTCCTTCTTATTTAACAGAACTTGTTCAACCATATGTGCCAGGGCATCGCGGGCTACGCTCTTCAAAACAAAGTCTTCTTCAGGAAACATTGGCTAAACATCAGTGGGGACAGCGAAGTTTTCAAGTCGCAGCACCGAAACTATGGAATAGCTTGCCTGAATATGTGAAACTGTCAAACTCTGTACATATTTTTAAGAAAAACTTGAAGACATATTTGTACTCTGAAGCATTTGCTTGATGTGACTCTCCTCATCTTTGTTCCTATTCGTGTTTATGTTATTTTGGTTGTTATGCAGAGAAGCGCCATGAGCGTCGCTTGCGGCGGATACCGGCGCTATATAAATTACCATTATTATTATTATTATTATTATTATAATAATCGCGCTATTTTACGCGATAGCGACAATCAATAGCGACAATAGCAAAGTAGAGCACAGGCGTGTGCGATAGTGCGAGCAGTAAAGCAATCGCGGTATTATCATATGATTGCGCTATTTTACGCGATTGCGACAATCAATAGCGTCAGTAGCACAGAAGTGCGATAGTGCGAGCAGTATAGCGATTATAGCGCAGAAGAGCACGGGCGTATGTGATAGTGCGAGCAGTAAGGCAATTAGGAGCATACACTTCTAGAGCTCATTCCATTGTTCATTATCCATTGTTGTTAACGTCGATTATATCAACGAATGCACTGCCGGAAGTCTCAATCGTGCAATATCAACATAATCGCTACCCTTTCTAATGTTGACCCGTGCATTATCTAAAAGCTTTGTCATATAATGCACGTTGCGAGGGGCAACGATTATGTTGACCTTGCACGCTTAAGACTTCCGGTAGTAGTTTCGTAGATATCGACGTTAACAAACAATGGACATTGATATGACCGTTAAAGCTGTAAAAATAGAAACACTGATTCACATAGGGTGTGTTTTTTGTGTGTATATAAAGCGCAAATGTGAACAATAGCCCAACAGACATTAACAAGGTTAATGACCAGAGTGATTAAATATCAAACTGTTAACTCTCGAAAGAGAGCTCTGAAAGGCCAATCAATTGGTTCACTACAACTCAGAAATAATGCATAAAACAAGACACACAAATGGGCAGAGGTTAAAAATGCCAATGAAAGTGACATAATAATAAGATAAAAGCCCAAACATAGAGAACAACATCAAAATATAAATTATAGAAAAATAATAATATCTGGAGGTCTGATGGGCATCAAGAGAACCTTCACAACAAACTTGGGAACTAAATCTACCAGGAGCTGCCTGTTGTCACTTGTTGGGGCGTGACCGTATCACCAGCCCAGCTGGCTACATGCTTTACAGGACCACCATCTCCCCAACCAAGCATTAACCTACACTTAACCCATGACCACCATGCTATTATATGTATCAGTCGGGTGTTGAAAGGGAACAGCAGTGTGAATGAAGCTTCTGTCTAAGCAGCGAGTTCTGGCTGTCGGCAGAGAAAGAGCATGGACTGGCATTGATACGCTCGAACGGGTAGCACGGCGTTGGACATATGGTGCGGGAAGTAACCCTGCTAGATCTTGTCGGCAGTTGGTAGTATGCATCTTGTACAAGACCGTAGCCGCTGCTACCTGTCGCCTGTGAAGCAGGCTGTCAATTTTGAGCTGTGAACGAGCGGTAGCTTCATTAACTCCAATGATTATAAGTGCCTTCTTTTGGATGTTGTCAAGCTGGCTTAGGATGGTGGGTGAAGCATTCGCCTAGCTTAGTGAAGCATATTCCATAATGCTGCGGACTTGCGACTTGTAGACAGTAGATCTACCTTTAGCCTCCAGTTTATTTGCAACTTTGCGTAGAGCGCCAAGCTTTTGACCAGCTTTAGTTGCAATGCCTGAGATGTGCTTTGACCAGGTAAGCTTGCTGTCAATGGTGACGCCCAAGATATCCAGTTATTTTGTAGATGGTAGTTTGCACTCTCCAAAGTATATATCAGGTTCTTTCCTGGAGATTACCATGGTCTTGCATTTGGTAGGCTCAAAGGTCACTTTCCATTCGTCAGCCCATGCTTTCATGTTGCTTAGATCTCTGTTGAGACTATCAGCTACTGTGTTGGGATCGGTTGATGACTTAATGGGTGCAAAGAGTGTTGAGTCGTCGGCGTATAGATATAGCTCGTTGTCACAAACATCTACAAGGTCATCAATAAAAACAGAGAACAGTAGTGGGCCAAGGATAGATCCTTGTGGAACAGAAGCATTTATTGGAGCAGTGTTGGATGCCTGACCTGACATGACGACGTTGATGGATCTATCAGATAAATAGTTGTCTATCCACGAAAGCAGTCTTCCAGTAACACCTTTAGCCAACAGTTTCGAGCAGAGTCCGTTATGCCATACCTTGTCGAAAGCTCCTTTAATGTCAAGGGCGATGACACAAACTTCATCGCTTTGGTCTAGGGAGTGGTTCCACTTCTGTGACAGGATGTTGAGGAGATCAGCTGTGCTGTGGCCTGCTCTAAATCCAAACTGTCTGCTGGAAATCAGGTTATTGCTTAGAAGAAAGCGTTGGAGTTGTTTCTGTACTACAGCTTCCATGATCTTACTGATGTTGCTTAGCAGCGAGATGGGACGATACTTTGTTGGGTCAGCCTTGGAACCTCTCTTGTGAATTGGAGTGACCGAGGCTATCTTCCATTGGTTTGGAAACACACCATGCTTGAAGCAGAGGTCAAAAAGCCTGCAGAGCGGGCTGGCGAGCTCAGCACAGCATTCCTTTAGAACCTTGGTTGGGATAAGGTCTGGTCCAGTGGCTTTATCTGGATTGAGGTGTTTTAGTAGTTTTCTCACATCCTTGGGTTTGAAGACTATCTTGTCAAAAGATTTGTTTGTTGAAGGATGAACATTTGGAGCCTGGTCTTTAGCACCTTGGAGTCTGCATTTTTCTGCAAATGTCTGACAAAAAGCTTCTGCCTTGTCCCTTGCTGTGATGTGGGTAACGTTTTGATGATCGATCACTGGGATCTCAGATCGAGCTGTTCTGCCAGAGAGAGTGTTGATGATTCTCCACCATTTTTTGCTGCTCAGCGTTTTGTCTGCGAGATCTTTTCTCAATTTGGCATTGTAAGATCTTCTAGCTTGCTTCTCAGCTTGGTTGTAGGAATGTCTAGCTTCAGCAAACTGTGCCTTGTTGGCATCAGTTTGATCCTTTTTGGCTTTCTTAAAGAGACGATGCTTCTTTTTAGATGCCCTACGGCATTCATCGTTGAACCAAACCTTGTCTCCGGTCCTTGGTGACTGTCTTACTTGGGATGAACAGGTCGATAGCATCGCAGATGATATTGGTGACATTAGAGCAAGCAGTTTCAGAATCTTTCTTTTGGAATACACTTGACCAGTTTGTGGAACCAAGGTGACCTCTTAATCCCCAATAATCGGCCTTATCGTATCTCCAGACTTTCTTCCTGTGTGGTTTGTTTCTGTATACTGGAACATCTAAGCACACCAGCACAGGGTTGTGGTCCGAGGTGCCCAGTCTAGCAGATGTGGTTGAAGTTGCTGGCAGATCTGTCATGACAAGATCCAGGATTTGGTCCAATCGAGTGGGTTCTTTGACGATCTGTTGTAATCCTAGAGTGTTAGCTATATAGTTGCAGGGTGCGTCGCCCAGCTGCATCAGTGGTGCGACTTCCTAACCAGTCAGTGTGGTGGACATTGAAATCGCCGATAAGCATAATTGAGTTGGCTCCAAGTGTGCTCATTTTTTGAAGAGTGTTTGAGTCCAGGTAGTTAAGGAGTTAACAGTTTAAAATTGATGAATGCTAAGGATTAACGAATCAGTTATTGTTGTCAAGTAGTACTGTACTGGTAGTCGTTCAATTGCATTTTAATCGGTTAACGTATACGAATAAATTACACTGTGAATGAGAATGGTATCTAACACCTCAATGGAATGACAGATTATCAATCCCTTTCACAAAAATGTTTAAATGACAATGATACGATGTTTTGTGTTCTGTATGATTGTATTCCACACGATTTAAACATATTATAATAGTACATCAAACTCGAACCATGTTATAATAATTATTATTTAAATACGTTTAGTTAGGCCAAGTGAAAAAATAAGAGTTGTTTATCGTCCCATCGCGTATCCCTTTACAGGAATTATGTAATGTTCCTTTCATTTTCGTTATTGCATCCATAACTTTTTTTTTTAAATATTTAAACAGCTGACATCTTGGCAATAGATTTACGTTAATCCAATAGCATTTTAAAGCAGGTTTTGTGTTAATGATTTTTTTTTTTTACAAAGGCCTCGTCCTCAAGATACGCAACCAATCAGGAAATACCATGCCGGTTATGGAGATTTCGCATTGTTTGTTGTTGTTATTTTGTTACAAAACTGCCTTCCTAATTACCTATGCGAAGAAGTTTTGATCACACTAAGCACGCTCATTTCAGAGGGTAAGTAGCAAAGTGGAAATTCCGGAAACCCTCAAGGATACCTAGAAGAACGTACATGCAGAAAGCAGAAGGCCCTTGAAATTGAAACCTAAGTGCAAGACGTGATAATAATATCTCGTTCCCTGCCCCCGAGGGTCACAGGTTCTAATGCGTACCAAAAATGATAGATTGATAGATAATAGGTTGTATCTCACCAAATTACTACAAACCACTATTATCAGATTTCAAAAGGACAATGATTGTATTGTAATTATATTATTGATTATCCACCACTAATGTATCATCATACTAAGCGTAGACACACTGACCCAGTGCAATAATTCGTAAGTACAAAGAGAGGTATCTGTTGAGTGCGGACAGTAATTAACGATTTGTTTACTGATGATAATACACTAATCAGATCAATTAATTAGTCATTACTATTTTATTTTGTGAATAGTGAAAGTTTACCCTATCTGGCACTCCCATGGAAGCATAGATAATCTATACTTCCTTTACATATTCTGAAATATTAAAATTCCCATGAATTGACATTAAAAATCAATTAGATGATGTTCTAACGTGACCTAAATGAAGTATTTAATGGACTTGTTATCGATAGTAAGGGACTTTAATTGACCGATTTCCTTTTCTCAAACATCGATTGTCAGTTAGGAATTCTTCGTATATGCTCATATCATTCACTTCATGTCATTGTTTAAATAAAAGATAAAGCAGTGAAGAAGTTGCTGGCGCATGATTATCAATCACTATAGTAGATTCATAAACATTGGCCGATTGGTTATTGATTTGGACCATTTGGTGTTCAAGTATCGACGGATACTGGAACAGTAAATTCGCACTAGTATCGACTGATACTGGCAACATTTATGTTCTAGTATTGAACGATACTGGTATACCAATATCTAGGACCTAAGGACACTTTTTCCATTATATTTATTGTTTTCCTTTTGGTTGAATTACTCCAGGGAAAGATTTTTGAGCCACTTTTGTAGGGCAGTAGATAATGACCGCTCTCGCCATATGGACGTATCACTACTAAACTTGATCTAGTGATACTTTTGACACTGTTGTACCCCACCACAACTTTTAATTCCACCATTCACCCCGGGCGCTCGTGTTGCCAACATCGTATCGTAGGTGAATACCAATCTAATTCCGTCATCTGCGGCGAGAGAAAACAACCGAAGGCTTTATTCCCCAAAGATGATTTACATATAAATGATATTTCTGGTTTCAGTTAAGTTTAGACTGTGTACCTTTCGTGCAATATATTTGACGAAAGTTGACGGTGCACACTCTAATTGTTACCATGGTATTGCTGTTCTCTGATGACGAGAATACCCATGAATCTATGAAGAGAAAAATGATTATGGGCCAGCCGAATCTCGTATATTTTTTTCTCATTTTTGAATGATTTAAATTATCAGAATATCTTCCATTTGTATTTAAACGTATTTTCTCTTCGAAATATCTTGCATTGACGGTGTACTTCAAAACAAAACACGGACCGTTCTTCTCTTTCTAAGACAGAATATTGTTATGACCTACGGAAAATGTTCTGGAATTTCTATAGTGTCAATTGAAATAGATGAGATTTCAAGGAATTTGAAGCCTTAGATTATGTGAAAGCAAAACCGGATATACAGACTGTAACAACAAAAAAAGGTTATAGAATCGTAATTTTATTTTTAACTCAATGTTCAAATTATGCAATGTCAAGATCTTTTTACAGTCTGTGTTAAGATCCGTTTTGGCTACCAGAATAATTTTACTTGGTCTTTTTAACTACGTTTAAAATGTATGACTGATCTACTAAGTCGTCTAGAAATCGGGTTGGTCCACTTTCATAATATCATACAATCTTGCTTGTATAAATTAAATGGTTAGGGTATCATGCAAGGAACATTAAAGAGAACAATGTAATTCTTTTTCAAATAGTTTTGTTTCATTTGAATAAATAAATTCATAAAATAAATAAATTATATCTTGATAAATTTATTTGGAGTTCACAAATAAAATAGCTTATTATTCTTCCTGAGCAAACGGTAAACACAAAGACTGTCTCAATCATTGTCATTCTAAAGTTCTGTTTACAACCATAAAAACTCGTTCTTCCAATGTGAATTGGGGCACTTGTTGAGCGGCAGCCATGCTCTTGTCTTAGTAAGGGATGGTTTTAATTCTACACCACATTACAGATATTTGTAAATACCACTTGAAATGAACCATTGTTGTCTAACAAGAGCGCTCTATTGCTATGTTCATGATTCGATTCCATTCATATTCATCCCAGTGGTTTTACCATTGATTAAACCAAAGTGGCCCAGGTGATTTCATGACTACTTTAGACAATTGATCATATATCTGCTTACCGATCATCGATTGTCATAAATCAAAGCTTATTCGAAATCTAAGAAAATGTTACTCGCATACCATTGAAACTCAGAACAGAAATTCTACGGGATATATTTTAAATTCTTTTCAAAACTTTATAACTTTTTTTGTTACGGCCTGTATATCGATATTCTATTATATCGACTTAAGAAAAGTATGTGAATTTTATAAAAATTCACTGCTTTCTCTTATATTATTGGGCGAGTACCTTTAATACACAGGTAAAATGAAAGTATTTTAAGGAGTTTGGTAAACAATGACCTTGGACAAAGAAATAAAATACAATCTGCATTGCTAATTGTTGTATTACTCTAATTAATCTAATTACCTTGTCTGTGAAGCTATATGGACAAGTACTAGTAAAACGGACTTATAGCCTGCTCCCATATGATTTACAAATTATATTTGCCGAATTAAATTATTTATTAACTTTTGGGTATTAACCTTGATTATTATGTTTGCAGTTTATTTTTTCCTGAAAAAACGACATAATAAATATGAAGTAATTCTATGTATCTTGTGACAAAAATGTGTTATAAGAAATATCCATTTGTTATCATTTACATTCTAAATGTAAACTTTATTTTGCTTATCTACGACTTCGTCGCTTGGATCTGATTATAGTGTAGGTTTACCACGTTCTGCTCGAACTTGGAAAATTATTCTGTCCTAAAATTGCTGATATACAGGCTCATGTTTTAATGAGAGAAAAAGAGATACAACACCGGCAAATACTATCGATAGTATCAATTCATTGTCTGCATCCTGCTTTATGCATTGTTCAGCTACCTCAAAACTGTATTGCATATTCTGGAAAGACTTTCCGAGAAATTGTCGTGAAACTTGAATCTATAAGGATATTATTTGAGCAGGACAGGTGACGAATGAGAATATGGCAAAAGTCTGTAAGAGTTTACTTTCTCTAAGGCGTACCCATTGACAAGTGAGAACGATACTTGTTTGCGATGTGACGAAAAGAAATTCGATTGGTTTTGGTTTCAAATTCCCATTGTATCTAAACAAATCAGAATTGATATATGTCGACTGGATTTTCTCTGGGGTTTTGACACTGGCCTGTTTAACGAATATTTCCCATAGGAAACCTCACTCTTTCAAATACATACAGATCTCATACATATTTGTAATGTATACTTTATAAAAAGATTGTTACTGATTTGAGCGAAGATCTAAGATGAGGAAATAGATATTATTATTTTATAGATGATCTTGAAAACGATTATTCATTATACACATGATAGGATAACACAATTACAAGAGTGCTGTTTGCATAATGGTCTGAGTATAGTTACATTAAAAGGGCATCTATTCTCATCCAAAGAATTAAGCGCCTTCATAATGCACAAGAGAACAACCCCATAGAATCAAAATAAATAGCATTAGCGAATACAACAACTATGGCGAAATCCACTTAAAATCTGTGCATAATCTGCTGCCTTGGATATTCGTTTGTCTATCATTTCCATTAACTATTCTTCAAGTATCAATTGCGTGGGTAAGTGTGTAAGTATGCATAGTTATTTTAACTTTAGTATTCAAATCAGCAAAATATTTATTATTAACTGTTGCACAAATAGGAAAATTATTGCGCTGGGTAAAAAAAACATGCGTAGGTTGCGTGTTTATGGGATCTTTTAAAACTGCTCTTATACATAATTGCTTGAGAATTAGATACCTGCGGACAATAGCTCGTTGTTAACGATTGAACTTACCAGTCCAAAATATGATCACGTCATACATTATAATTTATAGGCATTTTTCATATCTTGGTATGTGATATACTTGTTAATGAGATTTGTAATTTACTTTAAACACTCTCTGTATTAATTATACATTATTTTTACTGACCATGGAAAGATGAAAGTAAAGCGGTAACATGGGCATCTTTTGACTGGATCAATGATTACAACAGTTGTGGTCACTGTATTAACGGTGTGTGTCACTTAGCCATTTTCAAACACATACATGCCCAATGCAAGAATCTCAACAGGACCAATAATGTCTCACTACTTTTAAACTTTTACATTAAATCATCACCATGCACTTTCTTAGACATATATGATTGAAACATTAGACTTTATAGCACATAGCTTTTAAACTGAATAGGCCCCAAAAGGTGACATAATACTTCATCTGTAAATCAAACTTAGGATCCATAATATCTATTCAGCTCCCAGTCGATAGAAATTGAAGATTACTATTGAAAACATAACCGGTGAAGATTTATCGCTTAGGCAACGATTCGTCGCTTAAAGATATTTAATCATGCGAAGGCCAGCAATGATTGTAATGCAATACCAGTTTGTGCTTTCACCTACTAATGGTCTCTTTATTCTTGATAATTTAACAGACAAAGTATTGATCAATACAATTTGCAATTTGTTTGCCCGCCTCATTTATTCCTTAATAATGACAAGATAAAATATCAGGCGTCCATATTTAAAATCAATAATAATGCAAGCAAGTTCATTAAAAATACTGAATTTAGTGAACATAATGCCTAAATATAATAATCACATGAAATAAAGGTAACGATGTTGACACCCATTAAGGCGATGAATTCAACATCATACTACTACATTTAAAGGTATATGACCCGATCACTTTTTGGGGGCTATGATTTTTTTCTTCACATCAAGATATTTTGGTATCAGAAGAATCCCCGTATTTTTCTCATTATGTCTGTAAAATATTAGGGGCCAGAAATGTTCCATTTAGAAATTATAGGCGAAAATGTGGTGATTTACTGCCAAAGGTGGTTAACCACCAACCAGTCTGTGTACTACTCAATGGGCACATGTCTTTTGACCTTGCGCTTCTAAAAATAGAACCATTGGAGTTATGCAACTCAAACTTTGGAATGCAACCATTTTAAGGATGACCTTTCATGTAAAATAGAAACATCAAGTTGAAAATCGGGTTAGGATCGTCACTACCCGATTCATTACATGACTTCAAGTGCCGGAAAGCTCAGGCATGGGTTGCATGCAACAAACTTGATAACATCTGGAAGTCAAAACTTGATACAAACATCAAAATCAAGTTTTTCAGGCCGGGCATGGGTAGAAAGTATCCTAGTACTAGTATATGGCTCAGGAGCCTGGACGGTAACTCAAAGGTTTGAGGATAGAATTGATGGATGCTACACACAGCTACTTCGAAGAGTACTTAGAATCAGCTGGCGAGACCACCAAATAAACAGAGTGGTGTATGGTGACATCCCTCCTCTGTCAATCACTTGAGAAAGAGGCGTCTACAGTTTGCAGGGCACTGCGTACGCACTAAGGACCAGCCCACTTCATGTTTTGGACTCCTAATTATGGCCATTCTAACCGTGGCAGGAAAAAACACCACCTATCCTGACAGTATTGCGAAGGACATGGGTCTTGACCTAAGTGATAATCCACAGCTCATGATGAATAAAGCTACATGGTACCAATATGTGTCAGCTGGATCCAATATTCCGTCCAAGGACGACCGATGATGATGGTGATGATTTCCTTTACTCCAATAAGTCTATGGTTTATGCCTATTAACGGTCTATTTTGTCGATATTGAAAATAACTACTGAATGTTTTGCTTGTATTTGTATTTCAACGCCTGGTTGAGCACAGAAGTAGAAAATGCTTTTAAGCATTATTTTTATATTTAAAAGAATGTAAAAATAACTTGCAAATTGTCAATAATTTGTATATATAGTCTGCATAAGTCAATCAAATTTCTTCGTATTGTAGTTGTATTGTATTATATCATTAACCAATATATAAACTTGGCCAAATTATTTATAGCGAATTCTGAATACAGGTTCTCTGTGTGTTTGTTTACGACCTGACTACCTGCGCTCGTTTGCTTACAGTGTGTACTTGTCAACACCATACTACTGACCTAGATTGTGCGCCTTAGCGACCATGTGTTGAGATACATACCCATATTTATGACAGTTGCATAGATGTAAGATCAAGATCATGGGAATTGTGCATGTGCATTGTTTGTCTGTGACCCGATCGTGAGAGAGCGAATTCTTGACATTTTATTACGTGTACCTACTCTTGCGCTCAATTAGTTAAACCGTGGGAAAAAGTGTACTGTAGGTCCCAGATACCAGTATCGTTCAATACTGGAACATAAAAGTATTGTACGTGATAACAGGTAGATTTGTCCCAGTATTGAACGATACTAGTAACACCCAGTATCGTCCGATACTAGTACAGTCCAGAATCTGGGACCTAAAGTGCACTTTTTCAAACCGTCTTTTATAAAAATTAAGGGCCATCATATGTTATGCAGCAGTATCAAAAGGGGGACTTTGTCGCTGTCCCCGCTTTTGATGTGCTGCATCACATATATATTCTCATAAACATTGGTTGATAATAAAAAGCACTGTCTCACTGCATATAGAATATACCCGAAAGTGGCTACCTGTTATGAGGCTACTTATTATCAGCATAATGTCCGTTTACCGCACTATATTCTTCCCGAAATGATAGAGCGTGTGATATATGGACTGGCATAACAGAGCCATACAGACCCTTGTAAGCTGCATTAGCACTAAGGCAAAGGACATACATTATTAACATCGTTTGTTAACTATCTTATCGCGAATAAGAAATCACTGTAGAGAAAATATGAAGAGAAATGCATTTTCACAGATGCTTATCTTTAAAAAAGCCAACCTATATTCAATCAAACACGTATATTTATTAAAGACATTGTGCTGTATTTTCGTACGGATTTAAACGAGCTTTTAAGCTAAACACACGCGTTTAACTTTGACGTTAACCACATCATTTAACTAAAACACGCGTCTAACTGGCTGAAAAGTGTCTAACTTTAATCATAGGTACGGGGGTAGTTAAATTAAATATGTTAACCAAATATTTGCATCAAGTGCACGTCGTGATGTTATTCTTTTCGCAACGCCGAGTTCAACAGTATACACGCAAATTGTATTCCTTTCATTTCTAAGATAACCCATTTGAATCGATGATTATTGAATAAATACCATTCCATACAATGGCATTCTTCAACGAATTTTCTAGGGACGATATTCATTGTGTTTAAAAAAGTGTTTTGTTAAAGTCTAAAGATAAACGCGCGTTTAACTTAAACAGGAATTTAGTTGGCGACGGTTTTGGCTAAAACCGCGTTTAGTACGAGAATATGGCCCTATAAGTCCGTCCCGTTAGACATATCTCAGCGAGATTATACCTGACGTAGTGATATACAATCGTTCATCAGTATCCATTACAATATCCGAAACGAGATATATTTGAAAGGACAGCTTTTCCTGTGGGAAATATTCGTTTATACAGGCCAGTGTTAAAACCCCAAAGACAATACAGTCGACAGATATCAAGCCTTTTTTGTTTTGATATTTTGAAACCAAAACCAATCGGATTACTTCGTCATATCACAAACCGGTGTCGTTTTCAATTGTCAATGGGTACGCCTTAGAGAAAGTAGACTCGTTCACTGACTGTTGCCATACAGTCACCTGACCTATCTAAATAAACTCCTTATCGATTCAGGTTTCACAGTAAGTTCTAGGATTAACTGAACCAGGATATGCAATACAGTTTAGGTAGATTACAATGAAAACAGCATGAAAACAATCTAAACAACCTGAATATATCATCTTTATTCATAGTATTTTTCGGTGTCTCTTTGTTTTAATACACTATGGGCTTATAGGTCAGCATATGTTTGGAACGATTCAATTTCGAGGTCCGGAATGTGGTAAATAGGCACTATGATCAGAAAGAGTATTGTGTACCGTACGCCTCAAAATCTCAAACAAATTATAGCTAATATATGTTTTTGGATGCCGGGAAAATTGCTTTTCCACGCACACTGAACGATTTGATGGTCAAATTAATTTGTAAACAAATCCATAAACCTATTTGGAGAATACTGTCAATCATGTCTAATTAAGGATCGTGTACAAATCATGGATCATCACCAGCAATCAGTAATTTGACGTGATATAGGCCCTACAATCTATTACAAAATATCCATTATGATATGTATGGTTTATATTGGCAGATATGCTTTTTTTGGTTCTGATATAATAGGAATTTGAAACCCAAACCAATCGATTTACCGGTGCATCGGTGCATGGGTTTGTGAGTTGTGTAGAACATAGACAATGCAAACAATGCATCGTTTATTTATCAAATTGGTTGGCATTTCGTTTATAAGAGTCTACAGTACATCTTATAAGTAAGCGCAAGATATGGTAAACTTACACTATTATTACAGCAAGTACGGTTTGGTTGTCTTGTAAGATTTTACCAATGGGCATACTATTAAATCGTCAACTTCATTAAACATTGTAAATTATAATATACTGCGTCTGAATGAATGAATGAGTATATGTAATTCCGTCCTGTGCTACAAACACTACTCAACGATTTTGTCAATTATTTTTGCGATATGGAAACGCTAAATATACGACGTGATAGCTACTTCATAATCACATACAATAGAAAAATTCGAAAGATAATATTGCTGCAATCCTCTATATGGTCATTGTTAGTTTCGCACAAAGCATTCATTTACACGCCTCAGCTTCTTTTGTAATAATAATAATAATAATAATGCATTTATAATGCGCCATTCCTCTTGATCGCGTCACATATGCACTTCTAAACCATGTTTGCGTGCAATGTTCGCTATTGGAGATGAATAAATTGTGAAGAATTGCGCGCCAAGTACAGAACCTTGGGGGACACCGAAGAGGAGCGGAATGAATGATGACAAACAACCATTAATGTTTACAGCCTGAGTTCGATCAGTCAAATAAGAGCGGATCCATTCAAGTGCACTATCTCTGACACCAAACGATGAGAGACGCGACAGAAGGATGCTGTGGTCTATAGTATCAAAGGCAGCAGATAGATCAAGTAGGACCAAAAACGTACCACGTTTTTTTCCATATTACATAAAATGTCATTCTGAACACGTAGTAATGCAGTTTCAGTTCCATGGTGTTTCCTATAAGCAGATTGAAGACATTCATATAGGTTGTTAGAAGCGAGGTGATGAGCTATCCGAGATGATACAACTTTCTCAATTATTTTTGAGATGAAAGCCAAGTTTGAGACAGGGCGGTAGTTTTTTAAGATCTTAGAGTCAAGCGATGGCTTCTTAAGAAGAGGTGTGACAAGTGCAGTTTTGAAACAAGATGGGAAAACAGCAGATTCCAATGAAAGATTAACAATCCGTGTAATAAGTGGAGCAAGCTGGTGAAGATGTTTCTTTAAAAGCCAAGTAGGAATAGGGTCAGAATCACATGATTTTGATGGTGAAGCTCTGATGATTTTACAAACCTCTTCTTCAGATGCAGGAGAAAAACCATCTAAATGTGTAGTTAAATCATGTACATTGTCCAAAATAGTAGAGGAGTTCAGGTTATCAGTAGCAGTAGATTCAGAGTCCAAGTCGTTGCGTATCTTAGTAATTTTTGAGAAATTGTTAAATTTGTGCGCCAATTGTTCCTTAGAATTGTGAGAAGGAAGTTTTGGTTTTCCCTTTTGAAATAAAAGACTCTCAACAATCTTAAAAAGCTCTTTCTGATCAGCACAATTTGAAATCTTGCCTCTATAATATGTTGCCTTGGCATCATAAATCATCTTATAAACATATTGCCGCTGAGTTATAAAAATCTCACTAACCACTTCCAACTTTGATTTCCTCCATTTGCGTTCAAGTCTTTTCCTTAGTTTCTTTGCTACATCAATCTCTGGGGAATACCAGGGATTGGAAGGTCGAATTGTAATCGTGCGAGACTTTAGAGGTGCGTGATTATCTAAAATGTAGCGGAGAGATGAGTTGTACAGGGTGGTTCAATAAAACCTTGACAGTTTTTTGAAGCCATTTTTTTTTTAATTCCGTAGATTTAAAAAAAAATCTTTTTCAATATTCATCAACTACATGATCTTGACCATCTATGCTGAAAATATCGTTACAAATAACCTTACGGTTGCAAAATAACAGCTATTTGAACAAAGTCTGTCCCATTTCACTCTGTCCACGGGTACTGATTTTGCGACGTTACATTGAATACTGAATGATGAATTGCATGCAAGTAATCTAAGATTTGAAGATCCCGCCAGGTGAAACCAGTGTAATTGTTAACATCTTAACTATCTATTCAGGTGTGAAATCAATACGTAATAATAATACCACGAGTGACCCTAATTAGAATTATTGATTTTCATAGATTGGAAGTGTAATTGTCTATGCTCTAAGCCTTCACAGTGACGATGCCATTTAATGTTATCTTGCTGGGCATTTCCCGTAGACTTACTCGTGGGCAAAGAGATTTGGAGAGATTCTCTTCAAATAGCTATCATTTTGCCGCCATAGCATTATTAACATTGACATTTTCAGCATAGACGGCCAAAATGATATTTTTGAGGAATATGTTAAAAAAACCACTCAAATCCCACAATTTTTAAAAATATGGCTTTGAAAAACTGTTAACGTTTTATTGAACCACACTGGTTGTAACGTCGCGAAATCAGTATCCGTGGACAGAGTGAAATGGGACAGACTTTGTTCAAATAGCTGTTATTTTGCAACCGTAAGGTTATTTGTAATGATATGTTCAGCATAGATGGACAAGATCATATAGTTGATGAATATTGAAAAAGATTGTATTTTAAATCTACAGAATTTTAAAAAAATGGCTTCAAAAAACTGTCAAGGTTTTATTGAACCACCCTGTATTTATGAACAATTTCATTTAGTTCTGTTGATGAATCAATATCTGCACAAGATGTCTCAATGTCCAGAGTAAATCGTTCAACGTCAATTTCTTTAAGTTTTCTATAAGAAATTTGCCGTTTTAAAGGTGAGGTTTCTTGAGGTTCAACTTGCAGAGAATCGAAACATGATCAGTCATCAAACAGTCGACATGTCCTTTGATGTGAGTCGGAGAATCAACATACTGATCAAAATTACAAATATCCAGCAATTCTTTCAATCGTGAAGTGTCGTTATCATTTGTATCTTCAAAATGAAAGTTAAAATCACCAACGATTAGGAGTTTGTTCTTTGTAATAGATAACAGTGTGCTTAGAAAGTCCAAACATTCTTGAATAAAAACACTGGCAGTAACGCGATGTTTCTTACTATAGGTTGGTCTGTATATCACTATCAATTTGAAAGACGAACATGTTCCTGGAAATGTCAAATCACAACAAAGACTTTCAAAAGAGAGATATTTAAACTGCGAGCTGGTACTTCTGGTTATTGACTGTTTGTGTATTACCGCAACTCCCCCACCACATCTATTTGGACGAGGAACATGAAAAAGATCATAACCAGGTAAAGTAAGTTCACCAATAGCTTTCTTGTGCTTATTTGAGTCAGACAACCAACTCTCAGTGATTGCGAAAACATCCAAATCATTATCCACAATATAATCACAGATAACATGGGTTTTGTTGCAGAGAGATCGAGCATTTAGTACACTGAAATTAACAGAAGCAGCATCAGTGTTATTATCATGATTACGAACAGATGCACCCAGGAATAGAAGCGGGTACTTTCCTGATGGAAGGAATAGATTTCAAGGCATGATCCAATGGGACGATAATTTTACATTTGTCTTTAGGTTTTCGTCGATTTCGTCGCTTTATTCCTTTTGAACCACGGTGGACAGGTTTGCGGATATAGGGAGTGATGAGATCATTTATCGTATCATGTAGTTGTTGAGAAATGCTTATATTTGCAGATTCAAAGTAGAGAAGTTGCTCTCGTGTATATTGAACAAGAGGTGATGATGTAGGTCCAGGGTTTGGATTAATGTCGTTGGAAAGCAAAAGCAATAGAGGATAAGTAGATGTGTAATTTACATTTATCATGAATGCAGCAAAAGTTCCAAGATATTTTCTGTCTTCATATTTGTTTAAGATGTTTTTGAAAATACGATCCAATTTACTAAAGTTAGTGTCATGCTCAACTTTCTGGAAATCATCCAAACTATCGAGTATAATTGCGCCAGACAGGATGATTAAAATATAGATAATCTCCATTATTGATCCAGGTAGTGGCGATGTGTTAAAAGATTAATCCATTGAAGTGGGTATAAATACAAAGTGGAGAACGTGTCAAGTGCTTGAGGAGGGTAGGTTCAAGATGCACATTGACGCCTGCATAAGTTAAAACTCCATGGTCACTCCATGGTCACTGCTAGGTTTTGTGTTATGTTCTAATATGTAATGTTGAGGTACCTCAGTAGACACCAACTCAGAAAAGAGCAATTTAAAACGGTATTGTTATAATTATTGTTGTCCACGCAAAACTCAACGATTTGGCGATTAAGTCACTGGTAATATATTTCCATAACCATTTTCTGAGTACCCTAATACTGATGTCTAGTCAAGGATAACATTAACAACCGGTGAATGTCCTTGCTTATTTTTCGTTAGGACTTTCTCCGGTGGTTGTTAATATTTATTGTTATATTGTCTATTGTAAATCACCTTAGGTTGGTAAACTGCTTCATATTATATTATATAAAATATAAAATAATATATAATTTGATTTATTCAGTTTCCTCTTGTATCACTTTATGTGATCCCTACCGTGTTTGGCCACTTGTCTTATGTCCATGTATTATGTGTAGATTGTAAAACACCGTCGCTTATACAGTTACCTCTGGTTTAACGTGCCGTTTATCAGCAAGAACCGGTGGCTCAATGGTTATAGCGTCCGGCTAGTGACCGGGAGACCGGGGTTCAATTCCCCGCCGGTGAATGTCCTTGCTTATTTTTCGTTGGGACATTCTCCGATGTTGTTAATATTTGTTGTTATATTGTCTATTGTAAAACACCTTAGGTTGGTAAACTGCTTCATATTATATTATATATAATATAAAATAATATATAATTTGATTTATTCAGTTTCCTTTTGTATCACTTTATGGGATCCCTACCGTGCTTGGCAACTTGTCTTATGTCCATGTATTATGTGTAGATTGTAAAACCCCGTCGTTTATACACTTACCTCTGGTTTAACTTGCCGTTTATCAGCAAGAACCGGTGGCTCAGTGGTTATAGCGTCCGGCTAGTGATCGGAAGACCGGGGTTCAATTCCACGTCGGTGACCTTGCTTATTTTTCGTTGGGACATTATACGGTGGTTGTTAATATTTGTTGTTATATTGTCTATTGTAAAACACCTTAGGTTGATAAACTGCTTTATATTATATTATATATAATATAAAATAATATATAACCTTTTATACGTTCTGTATATAAAGCGTTAATTGTATCTCTACTGATTACTGATTAAATTGTTAATGTATAAATTCGAAATTTCACCCCAATAGTTGCATTGTATTACGTTATCATGCCCATTGTCCCGGAGATTAAGAAACACTTGAATGACGTGCAAATAGTTGCTTTAAAAGAATGTAACGATTTTCGATATTTGACTTAAAGAATGTAAAAATATCACGAGCCTCATATGTAGGATTTTGAAGGACATATTTCCACATCGCAGTGAATTCCTGTCCATGCATCCATCATGGACCATGTATTACATTTTGAATTTCATGGTTACTGGGTACGTGTGGTGATGCAAAATATGCGTTTAAGTCACGTATAATACAAGCGTACTGATTTTGCACTGCGGCCTCAGCTGGATAAACTTTGAGGTACAATTCAGTGATTGGTTTAATACCTGTCGTAAATGCCTATTATTTCTATGTATTTTCCCTCTACAGGTAGGACGTTGTAAACAAGAGGTCCTGGGTTCGATTCCCGGGCGAGATCGTTTTCCCAATTAGTCTCATTTTTTTAAAATCTACGACAGCGAACCATTTTAAACATATGCATAATTTACAATAATCACAGTTTTATGTCATCTTGTCGTAACATACGTAACCCAAATGAATCAAAGCATGTTCAGCATTTAGAACTCACTAACCAGTCGTACGTTTAAAGGAGTGTAGATTACTTAAAATAATATTGTTTGTCTCACAGTTTCGTATGGCTAAATGTCAATGCCTTGCATTTCTAAGTAGGCTTATTTATCAGAAGACAGGTCATTCACAGTAGCAAAACTGATTTAATGGCATCCTGGCAGTCAAGTGGCTGATATGTAATTGTGTACCGCTCTAGTTCTTAATCAATAGTAACGCCTGGTCGGCATCTTGCTAGTTTAAGATGGATGTGGTGTACAAGGTCCCCAAATAACCCATCACATAGAGCAATTGGTGTTCTTTTCTTAACTAAGGTACGATAAATAAGAGCTTTTAAGATAGATAATGTCCATAAGCCAAATTGTTGGTTACATTGTTCTCCTTGTATTGCCGATAGTTAGAATTTTAAACACCTGAAATAAAGTGTTTTTGCCACTTTGCCATTTTGAATGCTATCGGCTTCTATAACAAATCAGACGTCCATACGTCATTAAAATGAAAAACCAATTTGAAAAATGTATTGCTAAATCAACGCTCATATCAAGTATTTTATGAATGCATTCTTAACCGTCCTTTGACGTTAAAATCATGATATTTATGAAAGTTACTCACACATTTCATATTATTTGCCCAATACATTTTATTATTATCATTCCGTTGTAACATGGCGACGCCGAATGCAAAAACAAACCATATGGTCATATCGGAAAAATAAAATCAATATCATTTTAAAAATCAAAGCACCACTATCAAATATAACCACAGCATGGCATAATCATATCATGTTTAATCAAATATGTAAGGTCGAGGGTTTGACACGGCCCGACACGGCTATTGAAGAGAGCCGCCTTTTGAAAGGATAAGATGGCTTCAACGTCTCTGGTAACAAACTTAACGAGTCGTATATCTGCATTTTAGATCGTATTACACGTGTGCTCTTTAAACGAATTTACAATTGACGCCTGTGATGGAACAGATTCACATTGGAATAGCTGCCCTATGTTGTTTTAACCGGAGCGTTTACTTACAGTATATGGTCAATTTTATCGGGTTTAAGTTACAGTTTGTTTGGAATTTTCTAAGCTGAGAATCGTTCAGTCACACAATTGTTAATTTTATTTTTCCAATACTATAAAAGAGCATTAGGCAGCTATCAAAAGTAATTGTATTTATCCCTGCACAAGGCAGCTATGAAAATGGAAGACTCTATATTCAACTGTATCCTGTTATAAACGATGTGTTTTGCTCGATGTGGCAGAACGCGACAGTGCATAATATTTTATCCATTCCAATTATGATTTGCAGAATCGTCTACTTGTCAACACTGCCTTGCATAACTGTAACGAAATATTAGGTTGTTATATTTATTGTGTATTGTGTAATTATTAGTTAATTAAAAAATAAAATGTAGATTACGTCAAGGCTCGTTGGTGAAAAAGGTAAAACCACCAATCCTTTGAATGAAAGAGTTATTAGTGCTCACAAAACCATGAATTTAGTAGGAAAGGATGCTGTGACAAAGTGCCGATATGGTTCTGATAGCTAAAACAATTACAAGGAAAACTACTACAATAATAAACCTTCTTGTGCAGTTAAGTGTGATTTTCATGAGATTTAAAAGGACCACCGGTGTGTGGAAATCAATGTCTTAACCAAGATTTGGATATAAGAGGACCGAAATGACTCTACCGTCAAAATGTTTACAGGGTTACACCTTTACCGTCAAAGTTCATATATAGTCAACTCTAGCTATACTCTATTTGGCTTCCTCTGGACAGTGATGTAACTTAACAGGCGCAACTTTTATGCACGCGTATGTATCTTCCGTCTTTCAACGCTCGTGTGTATACGCCACCGCCTCGAGTAGGCGTGGGCGTTATGTGCTGCAATTAGTAAAATACGCAGTTACGTCACTGTCTCGTGATGGCCAAATAGACTATGGTGGACTGTGTTTAAAAATTGACGAGTAATATGCTGCTTTTATCTCTCCGCGCGCAAAAGTAATCCGAACGAATTCACGTGATGTTTACCAAACGTACGTGACACGCATCTGATGGACAGCGCGCTTGCAGTAGCGTATATCCCGGGGGTCATGGGGCAGAGTGACCCCCCCAGACGGCTTTGACCGGGAAGGCCAGCCCAAACTACCGGGCCAAAAAAAATCGAAGAGAAGGAAAGAAGAAAGGGAAGAGAGGAAGGGAAAAGGGGAAAGGAAAGGAAAAAGGGGGAAGGAAAGAGAAAGAAAGGAAAGGGGGAGAAAGAGAGAAGGAAAAGGGAAATGAAAAGGAGAAGAGGAAGGGAAAAGGAAAGAGAAAATCTAAGGGATTTACTTAATTCCCATCAAAATGACAACTTTGCCCCTTGCCCGGTATGATGATGGGCAATTTAGTATAAAAATTGCAATCCAGGAATATCACTATAGAAGCCCGTTAGAAAGACAAAATTGTACCTGAATAATGGCCAGATTCGCGTAGATATGTTGTTAAAATCTCGCGCGCTACGCGCGCATCAACTTTAGGATGCAACGTCATTCGCTGGAATAAACAACCCAGCTGCGCAATTTTTTTACTTAATAGCGTCGAACTGGTGTTCACCGGGAAAAAATATCCTTTGCCCCCGCCCCCCCCCCCCCCCCCCCCCCTTGGAAAAAATCCCAGATACGCCACTGCGCGCTTGTTGTGTTCATGTGCGACTTCATCCTTCTGCTGTATCAATTCGCTGCTGAACGGAGGCTCGCACATTTGGAGTTAATCAAACTATAGCCTACCATAGCTTCCATATTTTTGTCACCGTTTTGGTTTCTTTTTAGTCAATTGATGCTATTATTATCTATGTCCGACCAGCGAAATTTCACAACTGAAAACAAGCTGTTTAAACGGTTAACATCATACACATAACATGGATGATGGTCAATTCAATGATATGCATGAAAGGCGTAACCCTTATCCGACTCACCCAAATATATACTCAATACCTATCTCGATTGATTTTTGAAAAAGGCGTTACCTAGATTACTATTCAGATTAAACGTCAACAAAGTAACCGCAAAAACAAACAAAAAATCCGAAAATCACGAGAAATTTACCTACACATAGATCAACTTTAAGTTTTTCTTATTTTGTATATCAACAAAATCTTTAAAGCTTTTAAAATATTGCCTTCATTGCCGATCATAAGTAACGACACTGACGACTTTCATTCGGGTTCATGCGAAAGAAAATAGGACGCGTACAGTAAATGGCCTATGTAAATGGCGCTAGAATATAGCATCTCAGTATTTGCTTTTTAATTTAAACGATATGGTCACACCACTCTATAAAATTCAAAATTTAAACCTGAAAAGTAAGCAATTACTGCGGGTGCACAGTTTCCGAATAAATAAAGGCGACCTACATTCAGGAAAAAGATAATTGAATCCTGCTACAATATGAACAAATACAATCTTTCATAATGGTTTTCACTATTTTTCTGCCAAGATACGTTTTCCGAACCGATTCAACAATATAAGTGTGTCATTCATATTTGAAGTTGAAGAAAGTCTCTCATTTTGAATGTAATGTATACGGTATACTAAAGGCTTTCATTATACATATCATACGGAGAATAGACGAATTCCAATTGAGGCCGACGAATTTAGGAAAATATGCTCATCAATGTGGTGCCCATTGGTATTTTTGTTTTGGGGAAATGTGACTGTTTTGGGAAAAGTAAACATGATATCGAAAATGGAAAACTTTTTATTGGTAGCCAAGCGTTTTTTTCTTTTCATAATCGTTTCAATTTTTCAAAACGTCTAATTGTGTGTGAAGTTATGCAAAAAAAAGTACTCTAATTTTAGGGGGGATTTTTTTTGACCCCTTTATAAGTGTGTGTATTATGTATCTTATCTCATTCTGCCTTTGAAAAAGATTCTGCTAGCATAAAGTTAGATAAATGATTTACAAGTCAGGGGGTTGAGGGAAAAGATGTTGATGGAGTACTCATCCACATTCATATAACAACTTACTGAGAATTTACCTAACTTCACTTAAATTCACTCATAAATAGCCAATCAAGATTTTACCCAACCATAACATTTATACAGGGTGTCTCAGAATGATCTATACCGGGCTTCAAAAATATATAAAAAATATAAAGCAAATAGTGTTGAAATTTAAACACTTGCGATATGATGGTGGAAATGACGAAAATCGATGAAAAACGTATTTTCACATTTTGGCTCACATAATGAATCTGTATAGCTATTCTCTCTAGTACTATCAGCATTTTAAACAATGACCCCTACACCTCAAAGTTATATTCAAAACTCCCGCCAGAGAAAGGAAGCAAAACAAATCCTGCCCTATTCAATAAAAGCTTTGTTTTCTATGCACACAACAATTGATTGTTATCAAAAAGCTAATTAAAATAATAAGCCTTAGAGGGTGCAATAATAATGCGAATAACATTTCAGAAATAATTTAATGTTTAAAAGGGTTAGTGACTTTATAGATTTTTATAATGGAGTCATTTCGACAAAAAACTTGAAATCTACTGTCGTTAGAGAAATGTCCGATTTTCAAAATCTAAAATTCCTAAGAAAGCTGGGCGTTTGCGCAAGATATAATATGAAAACGATTTGGACAATATCAATAAGGTTCATACCGAACAAAAATCGTATTACCTCGGTATAGATCATTCTGAGACACCCTTTATATTTTAACAGAAAATGTGCACACAACTATTAGTCAAATAATACCTTCTCATTCGGTAACCTATAAAAGAAATATTTTCTATCCCGCTCGACGCTACCTTAAAACAATGAATACAAGTACAGAGGAGTTACATGATGCAATAACAAACACCGAGAGCTATCGAGATCAGGTTAAGTTAACGAAATAAATAATATATCAACTTCTCTCCGTAGCGCACCTATCAAATAGACCTACTTCTCGACCAGTAAAGAAAAATCGCGATCGGTTTGAGTAGGGAACATTTACATTAGTTTCACGTGGTCATTGTTGTTCCCTCTAATTTGACAAACGGATTCAACAACTAAAGGAAACCATTTCACTTAAAATGCCTTCTCGGCCCGAGGATGTATACATTCAAAGTGTTCTTGAGATCATATTCATAGGGAAACGTAGAACTGGAATCGGCTGCTCTTATCACACCCTCCCTCTGATGTCTGAGACCTTGCGCGCAGCGCTCGATCTCCGAGATCAGAGGGAGGGTGTGATAAGGTAGGATTATCAAGCATGGAATTGAGAATGACTATAACATTGCTTGTACTCCAACTAGCTTTGCCGGTCAGTAAAACGGAGTGAATCGATTCGTAATATTCTAGATGTGGAAGCGTATAAGTGTCTTTAAACTGGCGCTGCTGCTGGCTACTTGACACATTTGAGTTAGATTGAAGTAAGTCAACTGCAGCGATTAAGGTCATGTGGTGCCTAGTGATCTGTAGCATTCTGTCTCAAATTTCGGCCTGTCGCTTCCTATGATTGGGTGCTGTCGAATTGATACTGACTTAAAACACGGCACCGTCATCAGGAACGACATATGAGCCCAAATACTATGAAGAAATATATTTGGGCGTTTATATTTTCTCTCCACCTTTATGATGCGCGGGAAGTGTGACACGTAGCAAAAATATCATCTTTAACTACTGATTGAAGAAGGTAGCCTGAGCCATTCCGTGTCTGGTAATCCATTAGGTAATTTAAATTCGCGAACAGACTGAAATGAACGGTTGACATAATGATAAATTTAACACATCATGCATTTAAATTGATTATTATCACATGCAGCTTGACAGTATTGTACTTTGATTGTCTATAACTAACTTACGTTCAACAATCTTTTTTTTTCCACCAGGTTTAGTTTAAAGGGATACAATCTGATTTTAACTTATTACGCTCGTCTTGTGGCTAGTTCTTAAGAGTCAGTTTGTGTAATTTTTTAGAATTGATTCTATCCTTCAAAAAATAGATTTTTCTCATAGCTTGTGTATTGGTAGGCCCTTGGGCACTAACAACCAGTGACTTTCAAAAAACAAAAAATAGACCTGTTGCCATGGTAACCCACCAAAAACCAATTTGGGCCAATTTGGACCATATTTGCCCTGAAATTTACTCAAATTGGCTTATGTCAAGAACTCACCATACCAAAACGGAATAATACTGGAACCTTACAATACAATCACCTCAAAGGACAACTCTTTCCCTACTGACTGCATCATTTAAAGGTAAATATCTTACTCTTAAAGGTAAATGCTAAGTATTTAAAGGTTGCCTATTTTCAAGTTTTGAAAAAAGACGATTTTTGACCAAATGTATTGCCTTAAAAATAATTCTGCCAGGGGTGCCAGAAATTTGTCTTTGCTGGTGTGAGTAGTTAAATGTATCGCCCTTTCAAATCTGTAAAAAGGAGCTTGGGCAAATGATATTCCTAAGTACAGTGTTGCCAGGAACAACAGCCTTTTTGAAATCTGAGCATTTTGACTAAATAAGCCTTTTTAACCCTATTTGTTACAAAAGCATGTGTTTTTTCAATGATATTCAATCAAAACATATTCTAATAACTCAGTTACATTCTTGTGGTTGATTGCAGGAGTAGGTAATCTGTAATAACAATTCGACCTGTTGCCATGGTAACAACGAAAAACCAATTTTGGCCATTTTGGACCAAATTTGCCCTGAAATATACTCAAAATTATCTTATGTCAAGAACTCACCATACCAAAACGGAATAAAACTGGAACCTTACAATACAATCACCTCAAAGGACAACTCTTTCGCTACTGACTGCATCATTTAAAGGTAAATATCTTACTCATAAAGGTAATTGCTAAGTATTTAAAGGTTGCCTATTTTCAGTTTTGAAAAAAGGCGATTTATGACCAAAAGTATTGCCTTAACAATTCCTCTTTCGGAGGTGCTAGAAATGGTGTGAGTACACTCTTAGAAGGTCAGGATCAAATATGAGACGAAAAGGATCAATTTTGATCCAGAAGCGGTATCACATATGAGCTTACCCTTTCCGGATCAAAGTGATCCGACAAGCAGGATCAAAAAGTTTGATCCGAAATGGGATCAAATATTTCTGTCAAATGATACTGAAACGGATCAAAATAATGATCCTGCTTGTCGGATCACTTTGATCCGGAAAGGGTAAGCTCATATGTGATACCGCTTCTGGATCAAAATTGATCCTTTTCGTCTCATATTTGATCCTGACCTTCTAAGAGACCCACTGCAGACTATATATCGAGTGCAGTAAGCTTACTACATCGTGTAGGCCTAGTACATCGCAGTGATCGTGACATTTTGTGAGGAGCATTTTGACCGAAAATCGTACTGATGGCACTGGTCAGGTACAAGAAATTTGTTCACAAGAATAGAGCATGTTCAAACATAAAAAATAAAACTACTTTACCGACAAAATCATGTAACATTTTACAGATTAGACTGGATAACTTACCGCGGTATTTCACCCTTGTTTCAATGGCGACCGAATTCAAAAGATCGTCTGCTTGTCGTCTATCGGTTTGCGAAAGAGTGACGTCAGTCACCTATTGACCAATGAACTTTTTCATCGAATTGATCCGGAAATCAGATCAAAGTTGATCAAGGTGAATTTGATCCGTTTGTTGATATCTATCTGGAAACGGATCAAAACGATCCGAAAATGATCCTTAAAGGATCAAAACAAAGTGAGCCGGAAATCTACTCATGTATTTGATCCTGACCTTCTAAGAGTGTAGTTCGATGTATTGCCCTTTCGAAACTGTAAACAGTAGCTTGGGAAAATGATATTCCTTAATGCCGTTTAGCCAGGAACAACAGCCTTTTAAAATCTGAGCATTTTGACTAAATACGCCTTTTCATCCATATTTGTTATAAAAGCATGTGTTTTTTAATGATATTCAATCAAAACATATTCTAATAACATACATTCATTTGGTTGTTTCAAAGGGTAATATGAGTGTTGTTGGGTTACTGGAAAACACCCAATTTCATAAACATACACAAATCCAGCAGCATTCAGCTCCTTGATAGAAATTCCCACACCTTTCCCATTTAAGGGGGTGTGAACCCCCAGGTATAGCCTCCGTAAAATTACCGTAACTTCTTCATTATTCATTTAATCTATATAAAAGTATACATTTTCTTGAAGAAAAGGGTTGAATATAATGATTTATTTTTTAAATATTGACCAAAAAGTGCCACAAAATGTGATTTTTTTTAACCTCCAAAATCATGAACATAACATACACAAATCCAGGGTAAAAAGGGCACAAAAAACAACCCTAGAGAATTTTATTAGGATTATAATAAAACTAAAATGACAAAATTTGACAAAATATATTTTAGTTGTCTTAACAAAACCTAAAATGGGCCCAAAAACGTGGTTTGTTTTATAATTCTCCAAAATGGTCAATTTCATTTTCATGGTTGGATTCATTGACCTCTTTCCTTCTAAAATGTATACTATTATATAGATTAAATGAATAATGAAGGAGTTACAGCAGTTTTACGGAGGCTATGCTGAGAGTTCACACAAGACATATGTTAGTTGTATGCACTTATCAATTGCAGTCCCGGGATAGCGGGGATTAGGGCCGGGACGTACAAATTGCCGATGTGACGTCCCGCGTACAGTCGTGTACGGTCCCCCGCAGGGCGGGGCACCATTTTGTGTACGTCCCCGCTACAGTTCCGGCCCCCCGTGGCCGGGACAAAGTGTACGGCGGCGTACGGTCCCGGCCCCCCACAGCCGGGACAAAGTGTATACACCCCTGCTACTCTTCCAGTGTATACATTTTGTGTACCAAAGCGTACGCCCCCGCTATGTATGTGTACACCCCGGCTATGGCCCGGGGTGGGGTGTGTACCCTAGCGCACGCCCCCGCTACACTGCCCGGCCACTCCCCGGCTTATTTTTCAGTGGTGTACGCCCCCGCTACACGCGCCGGGGCACGTTTTGTACGTCCCCGCTACACGCCCCCGCATAGCCGGGCAACGTTTTTTTGTACGATTGCGTACGGTCCCCGCATGGTCCCCGCTATGCCCCGGGGTCCCCCGGGGCCGGGGATGCAATTGATAAGTGCATTAGAGTTTACGTATCCAGTTGGAGATTTTACGGCGTAGGCCTAGAATCCTGGCAACTCTCCCTTGTTATTTCGAAACATAAAACAATGTTCTATAGTTGTGAAAAGTAAGGTCATCTTTGCAATTTAACAGAATTATGCCGTTATTCTTATTAAAGATATTTGCATCATTGATATCAAAAATGTACCTTTCATTATCAATATGTTGTGAACATGTTTACCATACATATACCTGTTATGTAGGCCTATATTAAGTATTATGCCTGTCTGTATATTCCAAAAACTTTTTTCTTCTTCTGGCAACACTAGATACTACTTCGTTGTATCGCTTGTCTGCATGCTATAATACTGTTCACAAGATATGTTGTAATTTCAGCTACTCACAGTTACACTAGCAAAAATTGTATTTTGTCAACACTGATTTTCATAGGTTTACATAAATAGCTGCTGGATTTATGTACAGTGTATGTTTATGAAATTGGGTGTTTTCCAGTAACCCAGGCAACACTCTTTTTCATATTACTCTTTGAAAACAACCACAAGAATGTAACCAAGTTATTAGAATATGTTTTGATTGAATTACATTGAAAAAACACATGCTTTTATAACAAATATGGATGAAAAGGCATATTTAGTCAAAATGCTCAGATTTTAAAAAGGCTGTTGTTCCTGGAAACACTGTACTTAGGAATATCATTTGCCCAAGCTACTGTTTACAGATTTGAAACGGCAATACATCTAACTACTGCTGGAAAGGGATTTTAAAGGCAATACTTTAGGTCAAAAATCGCTTCTAGTTTTCAAAACTGAAAATAGGCAATCTTTAAATACTTAGCATTTACCTTTAAGAGTAAGATGTTTTTGGTTGTTACCGTGGCAACAGGTCACATTTTCATTACAGATAACCCTTTGCAAACAACCACACTAATGTAACAGAGTTATTAGAGTATGTTTTGATTGAATATCATTGAAAAACACATGCTTTATAATGGATAGGGTTCAAAAGCCTTATTTAGTAAAAATGCTTAGATTTAAAAATGGCTGTTGTTCCTGGCAACACTGTACTTAGGAATATCATTTGCCCAAGCTACCTTTCACAAATCTGAATGGGCAATACATCTTACTACTTACACCAGCAAGGACATATTTCTGGCACCCCTGAAAAGGAAATTTGTAAGGCAATACTTTAGGTCAAAAATCGCTTCTTTTTTTTCAAAACTGAAAATAGGCAACCTTTAAATACTTAGCATTTACCTTTAAGAGTAAGATGTGTTTGGTTGTTACCGTGGCAACAGGTCACATTTTCATTACAGATAACCCTTTGCAAACAACCACACTAATGTATGTTTTGATTGAATATCATTGAAAAAACACATGCTTTATAACAGATTTAGTAAAAATACTTAAATTTAAGAATGGCTGTTGTTCCTGGCAACACTGTACTTATGAATATCATTTGCCCAAGTTACTTTATACAGATCTGAATGGGCAATACATCTAACTACTTACACCAGCAAGGACATATTTCTGGCACCCCTGAAAAGGAGATTTTTAAGGCAATACTTTTGGTCAAAAATCACCTTGATTTTCAAAACTGAAAATAGGCAACCTTTAAATACTTAGCATTTACCTTTAAGTATAAGATATTCACCCTTAAGTGATGCAGTCAGTAGGGGAAGAGGAGTCCTTTGAGGTGATTGTATTCTAAGGTTCCAGTATTATTCTGTTTTGGTATGGTCAGTTCTTGACATGAGATAATTTTGAGTATATTTCAGGGCAAATTTGGGCAAAAATTGTCAAAATTGGTTTTTGGTTGTTACCATGGCAACAGGTCGAATTGTTATTACAGATTACCCTTTGCAATCAACCACAAGAATACCCTTTGCAATCAACCACAAGAATGTAACGGAGTTATTAAAATATGTTTTGATTGAATATCATTGAAAAAACACATGCTTTTTGCATTGTAAGGTTCCAGTATTATTCCGTTTTGGTATGGTGAGTTCTTGACATAAGACAATTTTGAGTAAATTTCAGGGCAAATATGGTCCAAAATGGCCCAAATTGGATTTTGGTGGGTAACCATGGCAACAGGTCGATTTTTTATTTTTTGAAAGTCACCCTGGTTGTTAGTGCCCAAGGGCCTACCAATACACAAGCTATGAGAAAAATCTATTTTTTTGAAGGATAGAATCAATTCTAAAAAATTACATAAACTGACACTTAAACACATCGAAATGTCAATCGGTTTGTATATAAAACTCTATAAACAGACGGGACTGGTACACTCCGATACCACGAATAGCACATGTGAACTATATTGCCCTTGATGCGCAACATAGCGCGATTGCCATTAAAATCCATTTCTCCCGACTTGAAAATATTCCAAGAAAATACGAGTGGTAAATAGCACAATAGCACCTTTAATAGCAAGGGTTGCAATAGCGTGCTTCTCCCATAGACTAAGTATGTAGGAACGCAATAATCGCACTGCTATTCTTAAAAGGTTGCAATTGTGCTATTACCACTCGTATTTTCTTGGAATATTGTCACTTTGGGGCCTATTCTGTTCATTAGTGATAAGTGTTAGATAACTATTTGCCTCGGGAAGCGTGTATCACTGTATTATAGTGTTAAGTTAAAACGAGCTTGAACTAGCTGAACAGGTCATCAGTAAACTTCGTAAGTGCAAGCATACCTATAATTCGTATCGTCTTCTTAGATCGTCTTTTCAAATATACTTCAATAGGTATCTACATTTTAAGAGCGAGTTTGCCAAAATATACTACTAATCGCTACTGATAATTTAATTACTAAATTGAAGCCGGAAGTTTTATTCTCACGATTAAACGTTTAAAAGCTGTTCTCTGTCCTACAAGAAGATTAAAAATGGACCTGTTGAGCACTACTTTTTGAATGAGTGGAATGCAACTACACAAGATAAAGTGTAGACGACGTAGTTTACCTTTGTCGAGCGTGATCCACATTAATATCTATTGGTCTCTTTCATTTTATAGAGAGGTCATTCGCTATTCAAAAATATTCAAAAATATATATAGTCTATTTCGCAAATGGTTTATTAAACAACCTCAAAGGCCATCAATAATACCAATGCAATTGCATTTTGGGTTAACACACTAAACCTTAATCTATTCTGTTCCGCTTGGTGCAATTGTTTCTTCATTCTTAATTCTTTAGCAGACGTTATATAGATCAGTCAAACTTGTTTGCTCACCTTTTAATGGATAATGTCAAACTTGTTTGCTCGCCTTTTAGTGGATAATGTCAAACTTGTTTGTTCGCCTTTTAATCGTATATTGTTTTACAATGTCATTAATTCCCTAATTACAAGCTAGAATACCAACCGTTCATAATGTTATTAATTCCTTAATGGAAACTGTTATAAAATTTAAATTATTCTGGCAATAACAATTGCCAGAAAAGTCAATTGTTTAGCTTTGATTTTAAAGATAACAAATGGTGAACATAATCCCAAACTAAATGTAACGGTGTTGAAACGCATTGAGCAAATGAGTTCAATATCCTACAGTCCTTGGTTTATGTCTATGAAGTTCTACATGGTCGAATTTGAAATGCTAAATTTGATTTGTTTGGTATTTTTTGGTAAAAATGTTTGTAATGCTACACTATTATGTAACTTGTTACGTGACAATTTGTAATAATTTGTATCAAATTTCTTCGTACTCTATTGTCCACCAATAATATTTTGACCAAATCATTTATTCCGAATTCTGAATAAATGCTGTGTCTGTTTTTGTCTACGACCTATTCACGTTTGATTACAGTGTGTGTTTGTAAACATTCTACCGCTGACCTAGAGTATACCATCATTGTGCTATGGATTCAAGTTTGGATTAGAGTTCTGTCTAGAATTATGATTCAGTGTTAGTTTACCGTGATCAAGATTAACCTTTAAAAGGTTTTGTCTAGGGTTAGGTTTCAACCATATTTATGAGCGTTGCATAGATCAAGAGATTTGTCGATTTGCATTGTTTGCATGTGAGCCAATTATGAGAGAGCGAATTCTTTAGATGTTTTGATGACGTGTACCCCATCTTGCGCTCAACCAGATTTTCTCTTTTTAAATAATAAGTGCTAGCATGGATATTGTTCTCGTAAAAGTTGTATTGATTGATGACGTAAGGCATTGTCTGACAGTAAAAAGCTTTCATTTATGAACAGAATAGGCCCGATAGTAGTGACCTGTTTTGAGGCTACTCATTTTAAGCATAATTTCTGTATACTCATACTTCCCGAAATAACAGCGGTTGATAGATGTTTTATTGTCCTAATATAACCACACAGACTCATGTAAGTTGCATAGGGTATGGCACAGGATGACAATCGGTCGCTCTTATCACGCCCTCCCTCTGATGTCGGAGATCTAGCGCTGCGCGCAAGGTCTCAGACATCAGAGGGAGGGTGTGATAAGAGCAGTCGATTACAGTTCTATGTTTTCCTATGAATACGATCTCAAGAACACTTTGAATGATTGTATACATCCTCGGGGCGAGAAGTAATTTTAAGTGAAATGGTTTCCTTTAGTTGTTGAATCCGTTTGTCAAATTAGAGGGAATAACAATGACCACGTGAAACTAATGTAATTGTTCCCTAGTCGAACCGACCGCGATTTTTCTTTACTGGTCGAGAAGTAGGTATATTTGAAATGAATTGCGCACAGAGAGGACTTTATCTATTATTTATTTCGTTAACTTAACCTGATCTCGATAGCTATCGATGTTTGTTATTGCATCATGTAATTACACGCTGCAAGTTCCACTCCTCTCTACTGTATGCATTATTTTTAGGTAGCGTCCAGCGGGATAGAAAATGTCCTTTTTTTTTGGTTACCGAATGAGAAGGTATTTTTTTACTAAATGTTAAAATATATAAAGGTTGTGGCTGGATAAATCATGACTGGCTATTTTTGAGTGAATTTAAGTGTAGTTTTAATTTGACCATTTTCACATAGGTAAATTCTCATTAAAATCGTTATATTAATGTCATCAACATATCTATCCGCAACACCCTGACATGTATTTCATTCTTCTAACGAAATCGTAAGGGGTCTGAGCTTTCGATCCCAGTAGAATCTTTTTCAAAGGCAGAATTAGACAAGATACATGCACACACGTATATAGATATATATAAACATAGGCATCTACGGAGAAGGTCAGAGAATACAAAGGACAGGAAGCGCAATGTTCCTTACTAGAACCGACCGCGATATAGATATCACATTAGATATCAGATAGATATATATAAACATGAATTAGTAAATAGAAGAAAATGGCTGTCAGATGTGGGTAACTCTTTATTTTAACCACTCTGTAAATGCATGGTTTTGTGAGCACTAACAACTCTTTCATTCAAAGGATTGGTGGTTTTACCTTTTTCACCAACGAGCCTTGACGTGATCTACATTTCAATAAACATAATAAACAATAAACAAATCTTATATTTCGTTACAGTTATGCAAGGCAACCTTAGAAAGTGTTGACTAGTAGACGATTCTGTAAATCATAATTGGAATGGATGAAATAGTATGCACCGAACCAATTGTAACTAAAACCCGATAAACTTGACCATATAAGTGAACACTCCGGTTAAAACAACATAGGGCAGCTATTCCAATGTGAATCGGTTCCATCACAGGCGTCAATTGTAAATTCGTTTATAGAGCACACGTGTAATACGATCTAAAATTCAGATATACGTCTCGTCAAGTTTGTTACCTGAGACGTTGAAGCCATCTTATCCTTTCAAAAGGCGGCTCTCTTCAATAGCCGTGTCGGGCCGTGTCAAACCCTCGACCTTACATATTTTATTAAACATGATATGATTATGCCATGCTGTGGTTATACTTGATAGTGGTGTTTTGATTTATAAAACGATATTGATTTTATTTTCCCGATATGACCATACAGTTTGTTATTGCATTCGGCGTCGCCATGTCACAATGGAATGATAATAATAAAATGTATTGGGCAAATAATATGAAATACATGTGTGAGTAACTCATAAATATCATGATTTTAACAACAAAGGACGGTTAAGAATGCATTCATAAAATACTTGATATGAGCATTGATTTAGCAATACATTTTTCAAATTGGTTTTTTATTTTAATGACGCATGGACGTCTGGTTTGTTATAGCAGCCGATAGCATTCAAAATGGCAAAGTGGCAAAAACTTGGATCATTTTAGGAATGTTGACAATTACATATCTTTCCAAAACACATTATGCCAGTTATTTCAGGTATTTAAATTCTAACTTTCAGCAATATAAGGAAAACAATGTAACCAACAGTTTGGTTTATGGACATTATCTATCTTCAAAGCTCTTATAAATCGTACCTTAGTTAAGAAAAGCACATCAATTGCTCTATGTGATGGGTTATTTGGGACATTGCACACCACATCCATCTTAAACTAGCAAGATGCCGACCAGGCGTTACTATTGATTAAGAACTAGAGCGATACACAATTACATATTAGCCACTTGACTGCCAGGATGCCATTAAATCAGTTTTGCTACTGTGAATGACCTGTCTTCTGATAAATAAGCCTACATAGAAATGCAAGGCATTGACATATAGCCATACGAAATTATAAGACAAACAATGTTGTTTTAAGTAATCTACACTCCTTTAAACGTACGACTGGTTAGTGAGTTCTAAAATCCGAACATGCTTTGATTCATTTGGGTTACGTATTTTACGACAAGATGACTTTAAACTGTGAATATTGTAAATATAAATACGTTTAAAAAGGTTCGCCGTCGTAGATAAAAAATGAGACTAATTGGAAAAACGATCTCGCCCGGGAATCGAACCCAGGACCTTTTGTTTACAGCGTCCTCCCTGTAGAGGGAAAATACATAGAAATAATAGGCATTTACGACGGGTATTAAACCAATTATTGAATTGTACCTCAAAGTTTATCCAGCTAAGGCCGCAGTTAAAAATCAGTACGCATGGATTATACGTATCAGTGACTTGTAATATTCACGCAAAAAGTAATATTTTGCATCACCATACGTACCCAGTACCCATGAAATTCAAAATGTAATACAATGGTCCATGTTGGATGCATGGATAGGAATTCACTGCGATGTGGAAATATGTCCTTCAAAATTCTACATATAAGGCTCGTGATATTTTTACATTCTTTAAGTCAAATATCGAAAATCGTGACATTCCTTAAAGCAACTATTTTCACGTCATTCAGGTGTTTCTTAATCTCCGGGACAATGAGCATGATAACGTAATACAATGCAACTATTGGCGTGAAATTTAGAATTGATACATTAACAATTTTATCAGTAATCAGTAGAGATAAAATTCACGCTTTATATACAGAATGTATAAAAGGTTGTTAAATTATCCCTGACTAGACATCAGTTTTAGGGTTCTTTTCCGAGTTGGTGTCTACTGAAATCGATGGTGGTACCTCAACATTGTACAATAGAACATTGCACGCAAACATGGTTTAGAAGTGCATATGTGACGCGATCAAGAGGAATGGCGCATTATAAATGCATTATTATTATTATTATTATAACAAAAAAAAGCTGAGGCGTGTAAATGAATGCTTTGTGCGAAACTAACAATGACCATATAGAGGATTGCAGCAATATTGTCTTTCGATTTTTCTATTGTATATGATTATAAAGTAGCTATCACGTCGTATATTTATCGTTTCCATATCGCAAAAATAATTTACAAAGTCGATGAGTAGTGTTTGTGGCACAGGACGGAATTACATAGACTCATTCATTCATTCAGACGCAGTATATTATAATTTACAATGTTTAATGAAGTTGTCGATTTAATATTATGCACATTGGTAAAATCTTACAAGACGACCAAACCGTACTTGCTGTAATAATAGTGTAAGTTTTCCATATCTTGCACTTACCTATAAGATGTACTGTATACTTATTCTCTCAATGAAATACCAACCAATTCTATAAATAAACAATGTATTGTTTGCATTGTATATGTTCTACACAACCCACAAACCCATGCACCGATGAAACACTTGACAGTTTACTACAAGGTTACCATATTTGTCTACGATCCCAACGCGAGAATGTTATCATAGTGTACGTTTACCACGTACTGCCCGTACCTCGAAAATGATTCTTTCCTTAAAGTACTGACGTATCGTAGACCCATACTTTGAAAAAGGAAATACCGATAAATACAATCGATAAAACTGCGTCGATGCAATGTTTACTTTGTCTGCTCCTAGCTGTATTCAATTTTAAGCTACCTTAAAGCTGTATTGCACACCCTGGCTCAATAACCCTAGGAATTAACATGAAACGTGAGTCTATAAGGGTTTTATTTTGGTAGGTCAGATGAAAAATGATATGGCAAAAGTCTGGAAGAGTTTTCTTTCTCTCAGGCGTACTCATTGAAACGTGAAAACAACACTTGTCTTCGATATGACGAGGTAAATCGATTGGTTTGAGTTTCAAATTCCTATTATATCAGAACCAGAAAAATCATATCTGCCAATATATACCATACATATACCATTATGGATATTTTGAAATAGATTGTAGGGCCTATATCACGTCAAATTACTGATTTCTGGTGACGATCCATGATTTGTACACGATCCTTGATTACACACGATTGACAGTATTCTCCGAATAGGTTAATGGATTTGTTTACAAATTAATTTGACCATCAAATCCTTCAGTGTGCGTGAAAAAGCAATTTTCCCGGTATCCAAAAACATATATAGCTATAATTTGTTTGATATTATGAGGCAAAGTTAAGATCTTGTAACTACGTACGGTACAGAATACTCTTTCTGATCATAGTGCCTATTTACCACATTCCGGACCTCAAAATTGAATCTTTCCAAAAATATGATGATCTATAAACCCATAGTGTATTAACAAAATGAGACACCGAAAAATACTATGAATAAAGATTATATATTCAGGTTGTTTAGATTGTTTCATGCTGTATTCAACCCATTACGGTTCCGTTCCCTGTAAGTTATCCAACTTTCTTGACCACGGCTTTGATGCAATATCCAGGGTAATAAATCATCCCCTCCTACACCATTTATCTGATTTATTTTACACCACCTGTGTTTTGCCAGCGTTTGTGCTACCATTACCACCGCTGTCCTAAGCATAGCTCAAGGCTCTTTAGGTTGGGTGTAACTAGAAGCCCTATTATACTAGTTTTGAAAAATGTTGTTGTGTTAAGAAATTTCAACTTTTAATATTAATTTGTCATGAAAACTAGTGCTATATTGTATTCTTTAAAAACAGCAGTACAAATTTCGAAGAAAACAATCACATTATTTTATCCGAAGAGCAGATTTTAGTTTTAAAACTAGCCCAAATCTGGCGGAAAGTCACCACGTGTGCCAAGTCATGTGGCAAGACTGCAGCGCCTTGGGCTTGTTTCCAGTTCCACCGCTGCCACACTCAAGGTCCCCCAGCATGCGGTCAATGGTGTTGGGGGATGTAATTCTTGGATGGAACTTACTAATACTAGCGTCATGGCCAATTCAACCTGTCAAACTTGGGCTCAAACCTTACAGACAACTGGAATGTAATTTGCATATCCTGGCTCAGTTAATACCGTGAAACCTGAATCGATAAGGAGTTTATTTAGATAGGTCAGGTGACTGTATGGCAACAGTCAGTGAACGAGTTTACTTTCTCTAAGGCGTACCCATTGACAATTGAAAACGACACCGGTTTTTGATATGACGAAGTAATCCGATTGGTTTGGGTTTCAAAATATCAAAACAAATAAGGCTTGATATCTGTCGACTATATTGTATTTGAGGTTTTAACACTGGCCTGTATAAACGAATATTTCCCACAGGAAAAGCTGTCCTTTCAAATATATGTCGTTTCTGATATTGTAATGGATACTGATGAACGATTGTATATCACTACGTCAGGTATAATCTCGCTGGGATATAGCGATAACTCTCACTCATATTATAAAAATGGTTTTGATATGCATAAAATGTCCGGTTGATTTGAGTTGAGTTGATATACGTCAATTTCTTCACACGCGTTGAAAACAATTACGATTGCAGAACATATAAGTCGATCGGCTTGAAAATGACTGCTCAGATTCAGGTTACTTTAAAACTGTAAACATGTACATGTTATAAAAGCTGTAAACATGTACAGATTATTTATTTAAAACTCTCCACGCGGCAGTCGTCTGCAGACGACAGTTCCAGAATGTCACCAAATGTTTCAAAAATGGCAAAATTATTGAATTTTATCACCATACTAGGAATCATCATGAGAAGTACAAACATGCCTATAGTATTGGTTCAGTTATTCTTGAGTTCTGCGAAATGTTTCTGAAAAATAGGTGTTGTATAGGGTAAAAGTAATAAACGCGTGGAAAGGGTTAAGATACTTATTACATTGTTATTACAGCTAATCTTGAAAACGTTAAGGGTAAGTATGGTCGCATATTGCAAGAGTGCTGTTCTGCACACTGGTCTGAATAACATGGTTACTACTATTTACACACGACAACTATTGTACATGATCGCCATATCATTAAGTATGCTTTTAAATTAGTTCTTTAAGAGTAGGCATCTGCTTTCAGGTTTCACAATACTAAATCCCGTCTGGTCCTGCACCCTTTGAGACAATATTCCAAAACCGGCCCGTTGCTATCCGAAACGGGAGACATGGTTTAAATTAAACTTAAAAATTAGGGTATTTATTACATGTTATGGCCACATTAATATAGTTTGAATATTGATAGACACGTTAGTGTTCTTCAGGTCCAAAAAAAATTGACGCAATGATGATTTTTTAATATTTTAACCAAGACATTTGTGTTAAAGTCATTTCCGGTAGCTGACGCCAGAAAAACCCAACTCGGACGTTTTGAAAAGGATCTAGCGGGAAAAAATGCCGGTTACCCCTCATATATGAGTTGTTGAGTTAGTAGTCATGGCTTTCATCTTTCGGTTGATACCAAATTTCAAGATACCAGTTTCTTATAACGTCGAAAAATATCCATTTTTAAATTGTGCATTTCACGTGTAAACCTGTGGGAGATGTATTTGGTGGTGTGTGACCTTCACCCAAGGGACACCTCCATTATGCACAGGAGAATAATACTAAGGCGTGTATACAAATACCCTTACCTGCAAATTGCGTAGGCTATTACCAATGATATGTCGGATACTTGAAAATCTTATCCTTTGCCTGTTCTGATCGATTAGCCTGGGGTATAGGCCTAAATGTCGTTTATTTGACCTATTAATATACACAAAACCAGATCGAGGTTTTGGAAGCCCCAAATACGGTTCACGGATACAAAAGCATTATAACACGTTGAATAAGGATGTCAACATTGCGCCGTAAGCTTATCTAACGGTAGGACTTATAGGGCCATATTCTTGTACTAAACGCGGTTTTAGCCAAAACAGTCGTCATCTAAATTCCTGTTTAAACGCACGTTTATCTTTAGACTTTTACAAAACACTTTTTAAACACAATGAATATCGTCCCAAGAAAATTCGTTGAAGCGTGCCATTATATGGAATGGTATTTATTCAATAATCATCGATTCAAATGGGTTATCTTAGAAATGAAAGGAATGCAATTTGCATGTATATTGTTGAACTCTGTGTTGCGAAAAGATCAACATCCCAACGTGCATTTGGTGTAAATATTTGGTTAAAATATTTAGTTTAACTAGCCTCATACCTATGATTAAAGTTCTTTTCAGCCAGTTAGACGCGTGTTTTTAGTAAAACGATGTGGTTAACGTCAAAGTTAAACGCGTACGTGTGTTTAGCTTAAAACCGCGTTTAAATACGTACGAAAATACGGCTCAATATCTTTAATATAACAAATATACGTGTTTGATTGAATATAGATGGGCTTTTTTTAAAGATAAGTCTTGGTTAACAAACAATGTTAATAATTGATGTCCTTTGCCTTAGTGCTAATGCAGCTTACATGGGTCTGTATGGCACTGTTATGTCAGTACATATTTCACATGCTCTATCATTTTGGGAAGAATATAGTGCGGTAAACGGACATTATACTGATGATAAGTAGCCTCATAACAGGTAGCCACTTTCGGGTATATTCTATATGCTGTGAAACAGTGCCTTTTATTATCAACCAATGTTTATGAGAACATTATGTGATGCAGCACATCAAAAGCGGGGACATATGATAGCACTTAATTTTTATGAAAGACGGTTTGGAAAAAGTGCACTTAAGGTCGCGCCCCAGATTCTGGACGGTTCTAGTATCGGACGATACTGGGTGTTACTAGTATCGCCCGATACTGGGTGTTACTAGTATCGCCCGATACTGGTACAAAGTCAGTGTTCCAGTATCGGTCGATACTGGAACATAAAAATGTTCCAGTATCGCTCGAAACTGGAACACAATAGTATACTTTTGCCGACGGTTTAACTTATTGAGCGCAAGAATGGGTACACGTAATAAAATGTCAAGAATTCGCTCGCTCACGATCGGGTCACAGACAAACAACGCATATGGACAATTCTCTTAATCTTACATGTACATCTATGCAACTGTCATAAATATGGGTCTGTATCTCAGCACAAAGTCGCTAAGGCGCACAATCTAGGTCTGAAATAGGGTGTTGACAGCACACTGTAATCAAACGAGCGCATGTACCCAGGTCGTAAACAAACACACAGAGAACCTGTGTTCAGAATTCGCTATAAATAATTTGGCCAAGTCAATGTATTGGTTGGTGATATAATCACCCAATTCTGATAGTCCAATACAGTAATAACTGTAATTAAAGTGCGTATTATAATATTACAGTTTTACCGTGCCTGTGTTATAACACGGTAACATGTGTTACGGTATATTACAGTTGTTACTGTCCCTGTGTTTCAGGGTGTTAGCGCCCTCAACGGAATAAATCGCAATAACAATAACGAAAATAGTTTAAGAATGTTGGATATCCGATATTTATTGTTTAAGATTGTTGGATATCCAATATTTATAGTTTAAGATTGTTGGATATCCAATACTTATAGTTTATGATTGTGCCATGAGTGTTTTGGCATATAATTATGTATCAATATCATTTCAACGGTGTCAAATATAAAATACGTATACTGTACGTATTTTATATTTGTACGTATACTGTCATTGTCAGTGTTATTGCGATTTATTCTGTTGAGGGCGCTAACACCCTGTAACACAGGGACAGTAACAACTGTAATATACCGTAACACATGTTACCGTGTTATAACACAGGCACGGTAAAACTGTAATATAATACGCACTTTAATTACATGTATTACTGTATTGGACTATCAGAATTGGGTGATATAATACAATACAACTACAATACGAAGAAATTTGATCGACTCATGCACTATATATGCAAATTATTGAAAATGTGCAAGTTATTTTTACATTCTTTTAAATTTAAAAATAATGCTTAAAGCATTTTCTACTTCTGTGCTTAACCAGGCGTTGAAATACAAACACAAGCAAAACATTCAATAGTTATTTTCAATATCGACAAAATAGACCGTAAATAGGCATAAACCATAGACTTTTTGGAGTAAAGGAAATCATCACCATCATCATCATGATTACATTTCTTTAAGCGACGAATCGTTGCCTAAGCGATAAATATTCACCGGTTATGTTTAAATAGTAATATTCAATTTCTCTCGACTGGGAGATGAATAGATATTGGATCCTAAGTTTGATTTACAGATGAAGTATTATGTCACCGTTGGGGCCTATTCAGTTCACAAGCTATGTGCTATAAAGTCTAATGTTTTAATCAAATATGTCTAAAAAAGTGCATGGTGATGATTTAATGTAAAAGTTTAAAAGTAGTGAGACATTATTGGTCCTGTTGAGATTCTTGTATTGGGCATGTATGTGTTTGAAAATGGCTAAGTGACACAAACCGTTAATACAGTGACCACAGCTATTGTAATCATTGATCCAGTCAAACGATGCGCATGTTACCGCTTTACTTTCATCTTTACATGGTCAGTAAAAATTGATTTATCTTATAATAATGTATAATTTATACAGAGAGTGTTTAAAGTAAATTACAAATCTCATTAACAAGTATATCACATACCAAGATATGAAAAATGCCTATGCATTATAATATATATATATAACGTGATCATATTTTGGACTGGTAAATTCCATCGTTAACAACGAGCTATTGTCCGCAGGTAACTCTTTCATAAGAGCCGTTAAGATCCCATAAACACGCAACCTACGCTTTTTTTTTTTACCCAGCGCAAACATTTTCCTTTTTGTGCAACAGTTAATAATATGTTTTTGATTTGAATACTAAGTTTAAATAACTATGCATCTTACACACTTACCCACGCAATTGATACTTGAAGAATAGTTAATCTATTTCAACTGATACCATAATGCCAGGACATTTTCAGTAGGTCGTAACAGTATAAAAGAAAGATGAGAACGGGGCCGGGTTTTGATTTTCCAGAGGTCAAAATAAGATATTTCGTAGAGAAAATATCTTTACATACAAATGGAAGATATTGTGATTAATTGAAATCATTTAAATATAAGAAAAAAATATGAGATTTGGCCGGCCCATAATATGTATTTTCTTCATCGATTTTGGGTACTTTCTTCATCAGAGGAGACCAATTATACCATGGTAACAAGTGGTGTTTACACCGTCAACTTTTGTCTATATATATAAACATCATTTATATGTAAATCATCTTTGGGGAATAAAGCCTTCAGTTGTTTTCTCTCCCCGCAGCTGACGGAATTAGATTTATATTTACCTACGATACGATGTTGGCAACACGAGCGCCCGGGGTTAATGGTGGAATTAAAAGTTGTGGTGCGGTACAAAAGTGTCAAAGCGCCCACGTTCAGAGGATTGATCAGTTTAGTAATGATACGTCCATATATGGCAACGTGGAGTTATTCGACAAAACGAAAACAATCAAGATAATTATAACCATTAGGCCACGCACAAAAGAATCCTGTTCTATGGGGCCGACTGACCCATGTTAGAAACATTTAAGAAACATTTCGATTCTTTTTATTTTTTGCAAAAAATGGCAATTGTTGTAAACCCACCCACGTTTTCCGAAATTGAAGTTACCCTCCCCACCCCCACCCGACCGACCGACCGACCCTACTTGAGAGTATATCTAATAATAGATCCCCTTAACGGTCCCAATCCAGTGTCCGTCCGAGGACGGCAGCCCGAGGGATCTAACAGAATAGGCAGAAAGTTGTATTGCTCCATTTTGGATTTTTAGAAGCATGGATATTATAAGATTATATCTTTCTCTGAGGTCAGTTATCAGGTAAATAACAAAAGTAGCATCATTAATAATTATAAAACAAATCCCATCATTTCTTTCTTCGGTCTGAGGCACAATTTGTTTTCTGACTTTGTTTAACTAGCCACATATATGGCAGATCCATTTGTCGTTATCTGCATGTGCCTCAGTGCAACTGGTGGGTGGTCAAGAGTAGATCTGTACACTCCTTCTGAATTTACAGACATCAGCACGGAGCTAAGAGTTGACGGAGAAAGATTTTGCGCGACAATTTGCTAATACACCCAACCAAATATGTAAGTTTCCCCCTAGCATATACTAGAATATTTCCAAACATATTTGATGGATTTAAATATTTATCAACTAGAAAGATGCACCCAATTGTTAGGCACATTTTGATACTAAATTGGTTGGCCTTGAGACAATGCAACAATAAGAAATTGTGCCATTTACCAATTTGTATACAGAAAAAAGTGGCACTAAATCTCACTGGCTATGGCGCCGCTATGTAAGCCTTTCTTAGGATTGTCAGGAGGTGTATGAATACATCTAAATCTGAAAGGTCCGTTTGCCCGTAGAACAGGTTTTTTGTGTCCTTATCACTCATTTTACATCAAACGGGAATATACGTGTAGATTTGAAAATGTACTGTTGTAAATATCAAGATCGTTATCAATACGTCGGCCAAGCCTGTTTATCGATGTCTAACAATCAGCCCCAAAAAAATCCAAACAATGTTTTATCAATCAAAACACCTATATAGATATGCAAAAAATTGAAAGCTATTTTGAAAAAAAATATAGGAAACTAATTTTGATTCCATCTGATACGATTGTTTCTATTATATTTGGTTCTGATTAATTTCAAAATTGAAGGTGTATATTTATTTATATTTATATATATAAAAATCGCCTATGAGTAAACAAACTTTTAACTATGTTAAAAATATCTCATGTCATTATCGGCATGATTCCCTGAAGCTATCAGCAATGTTGACTTTACTTCACCATTGTGTATCTCGTTTGCTCTATGTCATCATCTCTGAATCAACTTAAAGCATATCCTCTTTTAGACCTGGTCAGCATCAACGCCTTCATTGAGTGTGCACAAAAGTGTTAATTTGAGCCTCCTTTGTACTAGCCCCTGACATAAAATCGATTCATTAACCACTTCGTCTCTTTTGTACAGCGCAAACTGGGCAAGATTTGTTTCAGATCATGTTTTCTTTCGTTCACATTTGTGTGCTTTCAAATGCTGTCTGTTTTTGTTTGCTTCACTGTAATGTTGTTTTCTTATTTGTCCATTGCGCCTCATGGATTTGATTTTGTTTCTAGATAAATGGCGCAATTGTTATACTTATTTATTTATTAATATATGTTTATCATATTAATGTGGTATTTGGATTTGCGTTTCGTTCTGTTGTTTGCTTGCCCGGGTTTGCTGTGTACGATTGCTGCACACTTTTGTCTCTACAGTTGAGCATATAGTTCTGTCCTGATGTTTAGCAGCTATCCAACAATATCAAAATTCTGAAATAGATTGGGACAAAACATTCAAACTTCCGTTTAATCGTCACCGTATATACACCACATGAGCAATCATTATTAAGATATATTAAAAAGTATTGGAAACATGAGTCACATGAATGGCAGACAGTATATGAATTGGCACATTGTTGAATGTACTGAATGTTCATCATCAGTAGCTAACGTTTATTGTGTCTTAGTAGAAGTCTAGTAAATTGCTTATACACATAGAGAACTGGATAAAATTTGGTAGATATAACATCGTTGAAGAAAGCAACAACAAACAGCTACAACATACGCGTTGAAAAGGACCCGGTGAAACGCTAGACGTTAGGCAAGAAATTTAAAAAAAGTGTTTTGCCAATAAAGTGTTGGCTAGTCAGTGATATCTGATATCAGGCCTGCCCTAAGGCAATGTAACTAGATGAATATTGTAACACGAGGAATATATATCAGGCCTATTCTAACTCCTAAGGCATTGTAACATGAGGAATAATATAGTCTTCATCGACATACGCGGAGGACTATTATTCTATTTAGGATCAGCGTGTGAATGCACACTACATCATATCCAAGTAGTAGTCGTTTATTGACGCGAATCACGCGTGGTTTTATATCCACAGGAAATGTACTTGGGCGATCGAAGACGAATACCGGGCCTTATCGATGACTGATGAAATACTCACTGACTTCATTGTGCAGATGAAATATCTTAAACCATTTTTAAGAATAGCACAACTTACCTGTGCTGAACATATGAATTTGGATTAATCTATACTGGCTACAAATCTTAACTGATTTAGGAAAGCTGACAGTATTATTTATAAATCTCGCCGCGTCGCGCCGTTACTTTGTGCAGGACGCCGCACTTGCGGCGCTCCTCGTCCGTCCAATTTAAAGATAAGCCTCCTTATCTATAGTGTTGTTGTCGCCTAATTAGTCCAGTAATTGACAAGGTATACCGCGGCACGACGTTTACAGTATTGACAAGGTATACCGCGGTACGCCGTATACAATAATGCACTGAGGCATGATGACTAGACAGTGCTTCTACACAGGAAACACGATCGATTGTATTGATACTTGAGTCTGTGAAAGTATACCGCGGTACGCCGTATACAATGCACTGAGGCATGATGACTAGACAGTGCTTCCACACAAGAAACACGATCGATTGTATTGATACTTGAGTCTGTGACCGTTATGCCGTAGGCAATTACCTAGACTGGTTTGTCTGTTTACCGTCTTTGCTGACAGATACATAGTAGTATAGGTGGGTTCTGCAGAATCCGTGATTTTCTAAGGCATAACTGTGAGCAGTTTGTGTAAAACTCCGTGATTTCCGTGATCAGTGTGATTTAAAATTCAAGGAAAAACCAAACAGTGGGAAATTACACGTGAATCCGCGCGGTCATATTGCTAGGAACTAAATTAAAAATATCTATATTACTCAAGGGACTAGTAAATAAATAAGTATTAGATTGGAATAAAAATGCGAGACATAGATTAGAAAACACAAATAAAAACGAGGAAAGGCGATATAAAAAAAAATCACGCAGTGTAGTTTTCCACAAAGCCACAAGCCCCATCATCGAGGTAAAAACCTACCTCTGTTTACTCATGCATTGGTGGGATTATCGCTTGCTTCACACGTGGAATTAATAATGATGCATTGTTAAAATATCCCCTGCCTATGATGATGTCCACATTTTGTGATAAAGATTGTTTTGTTAAATCTTGAAAGTTCCATCGATTTCCAGCGGGGTTTTCCCATTAACATTGTGTCCGTAATACCTCATCTCACGTGCGTGGCAAGGAACGGTGTTTTAAACACACATGCGCACATCATGATGTCATCGGGCTAGGTTATTTTACCTACTTTACCAGTCGTCACTATGTTATCAACGCAAACAGAACAACGTGTTCGGAATCAAATAGATAAGTATGTACTTTATTTTTATATAAATAGGATGATGACATTGCTAAATAAAAGAACAACAGATAAAATGAGAATAAAATATAAAGTAATGACAGTAACAATAATTCATGATGTGAATACTGACACGTTTTTAGACTAAAACTACCGTTTGAAGGAATATCAAGGACAATTAATAAGGATATTGGTACCGTAGTATTTTGAGATAATATAAATAAATAAAACACAATGACTGGTTTCTATTGTATAAATGATAACCGGTGTCCGCACCGGTGTCGCATGTGTTGTAGACCTTCGAGTTGTAAACAGTTCCATTTATGTATTATTTTATAGAGGTGTTGTTCGTCTTTGGTACGTGAAACCGGCGTTTCTCAAGACATTGTTTAAATATTGACCTATATAGTATTATAATACAAAAGGAGTGCATTAATGGGGCTAAAGACAGGTTTTATAGACCTATATTAAAAGGTCTTCATTTGTTATTTTTCGCAATCTCTATTTTGTCAAGTTTTTAATTTCAAATAATTATTTGTGCTTCATGAGTGGCGGGGGATGGGGTAATCTCCCTGACCCTCCCCAAGCATGATGGGACTTTTGTTTTATTATAGTCTCAATTTTTGTTTTGTCACGTTTTTATTATTTAAAAAACAACTCCACGAATAGAAACAATAATGGATTGAATTGATAATTTGGTAGACAGTTTTTCTGATGAAATTTTTATTTATGAGGTTTGAAGCTATTATAGCGTAATTTATAAACAGGATTGTAGCCTTCAAGTTTGCTACTTTTATTTACAGTCCTACCTTCATTTCGCCTTTCAATTTCAAAGCTGTATTAATATTCCAATTAGGCCTAACATGTCCTAATATTGTTTATTCACTGGTGTTCATCGGTTCATAAAAAATATAATCACCGCCCGCCCCCCCAGTAGCGTAGCCAGTGGGGGGGGGGGGGGGCAGGGGGGGCAGACAGCGGAAAAATGGGGACGAGAAGAAGGGGAGAAAAGAGAGAAAGAAGAAGGAAGGAGAGGGAGAAAGAGAAGAGAAAGGGGGAGGAGAGGGAGAAAGAGAAGGGAAAGGGGGAGGAGAGGGAGAAAGAGAAGGGAAAGGGGGAGGAGAGGGAGAAAGAGAAGGGAAAGGGAAGGAGAGGGGAAGGAGAGGGGAAAGAGAAGAGAAATAGGGACGAGAAATTGTTCATGTAGTACATTTACTGTGCGATTTTTTTGGACTGTGCGATTTTTTTTGGACTGTGCGAATTTTTTTGACCTGATAGAGAAGGTTATTTACTTCTAATAAAATAATCTCTGAATCTATTTGATATAATCTGTTTCGGATTGCTTACAATTTGTCAACGTCAATCTGTCTGTATAGTCTATTAATTCACTTCACGCGCGCGGCCACTCGAGGCGCTCCTGGAGCATTATCAACACGCGTAGAAAAACGGAAGATATGAACGATTGCACCTATAAAGTTACGTTATATCCTAAGGAAGTGAATTAAAGTATAGCAAATATAAAGGCATTTATTGCATTCACTACCATGTCTCCACACTTAGGGGCAAAAGCATCCGCCTGAAATAGATAAATGTTACCTATTCGAAACACGTGTAGGCTTATACCGTGGAATCGGAGTGTATTGGGAACACAATCACGTCTGTTTATAGAGTTTTATATACAAACCGATTGACATTTCGATGTGTTTAAGAACTGGCCACAAGACAAGCATAATAAGTTAACATCAAATTGTATCCCTTTAAACTAAACTTGATGAAGACAAAAATGATGATTGTTGAACGTAAGTTAATTAAAGACAATCGATGTACAATACTGTCGAGCTGCATGTGATAATAATCAATTTAAATGCATGATGTATTACATTTCTCATTATGTCAACCGTTCATTTCATTCTATTCGCGAAGTTAAATTACCTAATGGATTACCAGACACGGAATGGCTCAGGCTACCTTTTTCAATCAGTAGTTAAAAATGATATTGTTGCTACGTGTCACACTTTACGCGCATCATTAAGGTGGAGAGAAAATAAAAAGGGCCAAATATATTTCTTCATAGTATTTGGGTTCATAGGTCAAAGGTATTACATACGATAGGGACCCTGGTCGTTTCTGATGACGGTGACGTGTTTTAGTGTCAGTGTCAGTTGACTTACTTCAATATAATTCAAATGTGTCAAGTAGCTAGCAGCAACGCCAGTATAACCCTAACCCTACCATATACCACAATATACTACGACTGGGCACGTTGGTACCACCCGTCGCGTGGAAGTTTTTCGATGAAAAAATGGACCCAATCCATATAGTTTGCGCAATACACTGCGCAAACTACCGTTGTAGCTCCACGTGCTGGAGGTCCCTGGATCAAATCCCTGGGGGATCGTCGGATATTTTGGTCTATTTTCCACGTTGAAAAAAAAATTCTGAAAAAAGTGGGGGGTAGAGTTAGGGTTGAGAAGCAATTTTGTTGAATTTTTTTTTTCTTCAAAATTTTTCTAAGTTTTGTTACTATATATAACCCTAACCCTACCATACACCACAATATACCACGACTGGGCACGTTGGTACCACCCGGCGTGGAAGTTTTTCGATGAAAAAATGGACCCAATCCATATAGTTTGCGCAATACACTGCGCAAACTACCGTTGACAGTCGTGGTGTAGTGGGGAATCCTAAGCTCCACGTGCTGGAGGTCCCTGGATCAAATCCCGGGGGATCGGGGGATATTTTGGTCGATTTTCCACGTTGAAAAAAAATTCTGAAAAAATTGGGGGGTAGAGTTAGGGTTAAAGAACTGATACGCTTTTTAACACATCTAGAATATTACGAAACGATTCACTCCGTTTTACTGACCGGCAAAGCTAGTTGGAGTACAAAGCAATGTTGTAGTCATTCTCAATTCCATGCTTGATAATCCTACCTAGAAAGGTTCATACTAATCTTCGAGAAGAATCCACTGGTGCAAAATTGGCACTCCCTCTGATGTCGGAGATCGAGCGCTGCGCGCAAGGTCTCAGACATCAGAGGAAGGGTGTGATAAGAGCAGCCGATTACAGTTCTATTTTTCCCTATCAATATGATCTCAAGACCACTTTGAATGTATACATCCGCGGGGTAAGAGGGAATTTTAAGTAAAATGGTTTAGTTGTTGAATTCATTATTCAAATTAGAGGGAATATCAATGACCACGTGAAACTAATGTAATTGTTCCCTCATCGAACCGACCGCAATTTTTCTTTACTGGTCGAGAATTAGATCTATTTGAAATGAAGCGCGCACAGAGAGAACTTTATCTATTAGTTATTTCGTTATCTTAACCTGATCTCGATAGCTATCGATGTTTGTTATTGCATCATGTAATTACACGCTCCAAGTTCCACTCCTCTCTACTTGTATGCATCTTTTTTAGGTAGCGTCGAGCGGGATAGAAAATGTTTCTTTATTGGTTACCGAAATGTTCTGTTAAAATATATGTGTAAATCATTCATCTAACGAAATTGTAAGGGGCCTGAGCTTTCGATCCAAGTAGAATCTTTTTCAAAGGCAGAATTAGACAAGATACATGAAAACATGTATCATATATAAAAACATAGGCATCTACGGAGACGGTCAGAGAATACAAAGGACTGGAAGCGCCATGTTTCTTACTCGAACCGACCGCGATATAGATATCACATTATATATAAGATAGATATATCGTAAAAATCATATCATTGTATGCGAAGCAACCTTTAAAATGTTGTGTTGAGAGAGGATTTCAAACTAGGACGACTGTGAAAGTACAGATATCGAGGCACGTACACAATGTCTAATAGGTCAGAGTTAGATTACTCCACTTCATAGATAATTTGTTCGTGTTGCATGTTACTGTTACCTTCTGTCAATAGTTTAACAGATTTTCTGATAGAGTAACCCAGCTTACTAAAGATGGAGTTGTATCAAATTAGAAATGGGATATGGGCTCTTAATCAACTACAACCAGCAGTAGACCTTTTCAAATAGAGGTTTTATCAAAAGCCAACAATCACTCTTTTTTTACACTCGTTGATTCGAAACATTCCGTTCGTCCATTGTTATGCAGCTGGAACCAAAATATTAATGGATACCACATTGATGAGCCTGTTTACCTAATTTTTTGGCCTCAATTGGAATTCGTCTATTCTCCGTATAATATGTATATTCTTATGAATGCCTTTAGTATATACATTACATTCAAAATGAGAGACTTTTTTCAACTTCAAATATGAATGACACACTTATATATGCATTTCCACCATTCACGTGTAAATGTTAATTGTGTGAGGCCATATGACTTTCTGTAGGCGCAAAAGGTCATCGACCTATTACAGGTTGTTTACGCGTTAGTTGGTCTATAGCTGTCAATGACCGGTCATATATAGATTATGTCTGGTAATGGCGCGCGGCTTTCCAGTCGGTATCCTTTGTACGCGGCAATTGCGCGTCGCGCTTGGTTTGTTGTTGATGCATGGCGCAAGTTGCACCTGGCGTGGTTACGTGCTTCAGGTTTTGTGTTCATCATTCACTGTTTTGATTTTCATGAGTTTGGTTTGGCCTCCAAACCAAACTTTGAAGGTAACAGTGTAAAGATATCTCGCGTGTTGCGTGCAAACCTTGTTTTGTTACCCTGTAACCTTTGACGGTAGAGTCACTTTTCGGTCCTCTTGATTACGGCAGTGATTTCCACACACCGGTGGTCCTTTTAAATCTCATGAAAATCATACTTATTTGCACAAGACAAATTATCATTGGAGTAGTGTTCCTGGTAGTCGTTAGCTATCAGAACCATATGGCACTTTGTCACAGCATCCTTTTCCGATACCGAGTGGTTAAACAAAAGTTGATCCATTTTTGACAGCCATATTTTAGCTACTTACTAATACGATTTGGTAATGTAATTTTGTTTACATTTGATCAAAGCAGAGGCTATTATAGCATTACTAGGCCAAAAATCTAAGACTTAGTTCATTTGGCTTATGATATGTGGAACGTTAAAGATAACATATAGCCTTCTCATCTTATTAGTCCATTTGACTAACAGATTCTGAACAGGAATAAAAGACATGGAAAATAGCACTTTTGTCTCTAATTAGTTATCAATAAGCAAACAACAATGTAGCCCAGTGCTCAATGACGCAAAGAAATTTATAAACATGAAGAAAATGGCTGTCAGATGTGGGTAACAACTCTTTCATTCAAAGGATTGGTGGTTTTACCTTTTTCACCAACGATCCTTGACGTGATCTACATTTCATTTTTTAATTAACTAACAATACACATAATAAACAATACACAAACCTTATATTTCGTTACAGTTACGCAAGGTAACCTTAGAAAGTGTTGACTAGTAGACAATTCTGTAAATCATAATTGGAATGGATAAAATATTATGCACTGTCGCGTTCTGTCACGTTGAGCAAAACACATCGCTTATAACAGGATACAATTGAAAATGGAGTCTTCCATTTTCATACCTGCTTTGTGCAGAATAGATGAGTAACAATTAATGTTGATAGCTGCCTTATGCTCATTTATAATATTGGAAAAATCAAATTAGCAATTGTGTGACTGAATGATTCTCAGCTTTTTAAATTCCAAACAAATTGTAACTTAAACCTTATAAAATTGACCATATAAGTAAACGTGCCGGTTAAAACAACATAGGGCAGCTTCTCCAATGTGAATCTGTTCCATCACAGGCGTCAATTGTAAATTCGTTTATAGAGCACACGTGTAATACGATCTAAAATTCAGATATACGTCTCGTCAAGTTTGTTACCTGAGACGTGGAAGCCATCTTATCCTTTCAAAAGGCGGCTCTCTTCAATAGCCGTGTCGGGCCGTGTCAACCCTCGACCTTACATATTTTATTAAACATGATATGATTATGCCATGCTGTGGCTATATCTGATAGTGGTGTTTTGATTTTTAAAACGATATTGATTTTATTTTTCCGATATGACCATACGGGTTGTTATTGCATTCGGCGTCGCCATGTTACAACGGAATGATAATAATCAAATGTATTGGGCAAATAATATGAAATACATGTGTGAGTAACTTTCATAAATATCATAATTTAACATCAAAGGACGGTTAAGAATGCATTCATAAAATACTTGATAGGAGCATTGATTTAGCAATACATTTTTCAAATTGTTTTTTCATTTTAATGACGTATGGACGTCTGATTTGTTATAGCAGCCGATAGCATTCAAAATTGCAAAGTGGCAAAAACACTTGTATCATTCTAGGAATGTTGACGATCACATATCTTACCAAAACACATTATGCCAGTTAGTTCAGGTGTTTAAACTCTAACGATCGGCAATACAAGGAGAACAATGTAACCAACAATTTGGTTGATGGATATTATATATCTTAAAAGCTCTTATTAATCGTACCGTAGTTAAGAAAAGATCATCAATTGCTCTATGTGATGGGTTATTTGGGGACATTGTACACCACATCCATCTTAAACTAGCAAGATGCCGACCAGGCGTTACTATTGATTAAGAACTAGAGCGATACACAATTACATCAGCCACTTGACTGCCGGGATGCCATTAAATCAGTGTTGCTACTGTGAATGACCTGTCTTCTGACCGATAAATAAGCCTAATTAGAAATGCAAGGCATTGACATATAGCCATACGAAATTATGAGACAAACAATATTGTTTTAAGTAATCTACACTCCTTTAAACGTACGACTGGTTAGTGAGTTCTAAATGCTGAACATGCTTTGATTCATTTGGGTTACGTATTTTACGACAAGATGACTTTAAACTGTGATTATTGTAAATTATAAATATGTTTAAAAAGGTTCGCCGTCGTAAAAAAATGAGACTAATTGGGAAAACTATCTCGCCCGGGAATCGAACCCAGGACCACTTGCATACAGCGGCCTCCCTGTAGAGGGAAAATACATAGAAACAAAAGCCATTTACGACGGGTATTTTAAAAACCAATCATTGTATTGTACCTCAAAGTTTATCCAGCTGAGGCCGCAGTGCAAAATCAGTACGCATGGATTATACGTATCAATGACTTGTAATATTCACGCAAAAAGTAATATTTTGCATCACCATATGTACCCAGTACCCATGAAATTTAAAATGTAATACAATGGTCCATGATGGATGCATGGACAGGAATTCACTGCGATGTGGAAATATGTCCTTCAAAATCCTACATATGAGGCTCGTGATATTTTTACATTCTTTAAGTCAAATATCGAAAATAGTTACATTTCTTTTAAAGCAACTATTTGCACGTCATTCAGGTGTTTCTTAATCTCCGGGACTATGGGCATGATAACGTAATACAATGAAGCTATTGGCGTGAAATTTAGAATTTATACATTAACAATGTCATCAGTTATCAGTAGAGATAACATTCACGCTTTATATACAGAACGTATAAAAGGTTGTTAGAATTATCCCTGACTAGACATCAGTATTAGGGTTCATTTCTGAGTTGGTGTCTACTGAAATTGATGGAGGTACCTCAAGATTACACAATAGAACATAACACAAAAGAGGCCGAGGCGTGTAAATGAATGCTTTGTGCGAAACCAACAATGACCATATAGAGGATTGCAGCAATATTATCTTTCGATTTTTTCTATTGTATGTGATTATGAAGTAGCTATCACGTCGTATATTCATCGTTTCCATATCGCAAAAATAATTTACAAAATCGATGAGTAGAGTTTGTGGCACAGGACGGAATTACTAGACTTATTCAATCATTCAGAAGCAGTATATTATAATTTACAATGTTTAATGAAGTTGTCGATTTAATATTATGCACATTGGTAAAATCTTACAAGACGACCAAACCGTACTTGATGTAATAATAGTGTAAGTTTACCATATCTTGTACTTACTTATAAGATGTACTGTAGACTTATTCTCTCAATGAAATACCAACAAATTCTATAAATAAATAATGTATTGTTTGTATTGTCTATGTTCTACGCAACCCACAAACCCATGCACTGATGAAACACTTGACAGTTTAAAATACAAGGTTACCATATTTTTCTACGATCCCAACGCGAGATTTTGATCATAGTGTACGTTTACCACGTACTGCCCGTACCTCGAAAATGATTCTTTTCTTAAAGTACTGACATATCGTAGACCCATACTAAAAAAGGAGATTTTATCAAAATACAATCGATAGAACTGCGTCGATGCAATGTTTACTTTGTCTGCTCCTAGCTGTATTCATTGTTTTAAAAGCTACCTTAAAGGTGTATTGCACACCCTGGCTCAATAACCCTAGGAATTAACGTGAAACGTGAGTCTTTAAGGGGGCTGTGCACTTTCAGGTACAGCCTCCGTAAAACTGCCGTAACTTCTTTATTATTCATTAAATCTATATAAAAGTATACATTTTCTTGCAGAAAAGGGTTCAATGAATCCAACCATGATCATGAAATTGACCATTTTGGGAGAAAATTATAAAAAACACGTTTTTTGTCCCATTTTAGGTTTGGAAAAGATAACTCAAAATATATTTTGTCAAATTTTATCATACTAGTTTAATTATATTCCTCATGCAATTCCCTAGGAATCGGGTTTTTTTTTAATTTTTACTTTATTATTTTTTGAATTATCGAACAAAAAGTGCCAAAAAATACGATTTTTTACCAAAAAACGTGATTTTCACGATTTTGAAGGTTAAAAAACAGGTTTTTTGGCACTTTTTGGTCTGTAATTCAAAAAATAATAAAGTAAAAATTTAAAAAAAAAAACGATTCCTAGGGAATTGCATGAGGAATATAATTAAACTAGTATGACAAAATTTGACAAAATACATTTTGAGTTATCTTTTCCAAACCTAAAATGGGTCAAAAAACATGTTTTTTATAATTTTCTCCAAAATGGTCAATTTTATGATCATAGTTGGATTCATTGAACCCTTTCCTGCAAATAAATGTATACTTTTATTAAGATTAAATGAATAATGAAGAAGTTACGGCAGTTTTACGGGGGCTATGCGAAGGTGCACATCCCCCTTAAGGGCTTTATTTTGGGAGGTCAGATGACAAATGAGTATAATGGCAAAAGTCTGGAAGAGTTTTCGTTCTCTTAGGCGTACTCATTGCAAAGTGAAAACAACATTTGTCTTCGATATATTAAGGTAAATCGATTGGTTTGGGTTTCAAATTCCTATTATATCAGAACCATATCTGCCAATATATACCATAATGGATATTTTGTAACAGATTGTAGGGGCCTATATCACGTCAAATTACTAATTAAATAGGTTTATGGATTTATTTACACATTAATTTGACCATGAAATCGTTCAGTGTGCGTCCAAAAACGTATTATAAGTATGAGATTTGTTTGAGATTTTGAGGCAAAGTTAAGATCTTGTAACTACGTACGAGAATACTCTTTATGATCATATTGCGTATTTACTACATTCTGGACCTCGAAATTAAATCTTTCCAAAAAAATGCTGACTTATAAACCCAAAATGTATTAAAACAAAAGAGACACCGAAAAATACTATGAATAACGATTATTCATTCAGGTTGCTTAGATTGTTTTCATGCTGTATTCATTGTAATCTACCTAAACTGTATTGCATATCCTGGGTCAGTTAATCCTAGAAATTACCGTAAAACCTGAATCGATAAGAAGTTTATTTAGATAGGTCAGGTGCCTGTATGGCAACAGTCAATGAACGAGTTTTCTTTCTCTAAGGCGTACCCATTGACAATTGAAAACGACACCGGTTTGTGATATGACGAAGTAATCCGATTGGTTTTGGTTTCAAAATATCAAAACAAATAAGGCTGTTGACTGTATTGTGTTTAGGTTTTTAACACTGGCCTGTATAAACGAATATTTCCAAAAGGAAATGCTGTTCTTTCAAATAATGTCGTTTCTGATATTGTAATGGATACTGATGAACGATTGTATATCACTACGTCAGGTATAATCTCGCGATAATACTTACTCATATTATAAAAATGCTTTTGATATGCATAAAATGTCCGGTTGATTTTACTTGCATACGTCAATTTCTTCACACGCGTTGAAAACAATAACGATTGCAGAAAATATTAGTTGATCGGCTTCAAAAGGACTGCTCAGATCCAGGTTACTATGAAACTGTAAACATGTGTGTTATAAAAACTGTAAGCAGGTACACGTTAGTTAGCTTAACACTTTTAACGCGGAAGTCGTCTGCAGACGACAGTTCCAGAATGTCACAAAATGTTTCATAAATGGCAAACTTATTGAATTTTATTACCATACATGAGAAGAACAAACATGCCTGGTTCAGTAATTCTTGAAATTTGCGAAAGATTTCTAAAAATATGTGTTGTATTGGGTAAAATTAATAACCGCGCGGAAAGGGTTAAGATATTAATTATAATATAATTACAGCTATTCTTGTAAACGTTAATGGTAAGCATGGTCGCATATTACAAGAGTGCTGTTCTGCACACTGGTCTGAATAACATGGTTACTACTAATTACACACAAAAACTATTGTACTTGATCGCCATATCATTCAGTCTGCTTTTAAATTAGTTCTTGATGAGTAGGCATGGGCTTTCATCCACGGGGCACCTCCATTATGCACAGGAGAATAATACTAAGGCGTGTATACAAATAATCTTACCTGCAAATTGCGTAGGCTATTACCAATGATATGTCGGGTACTGGAAAATCTTATCCTTTTACTGTTCTGATCGATTAGGGTATAGGCCTAAATGTCGTTTATTTTACCTATTAATATACACAAAACCAGATAGAGGTTTTGGAAGCCCCAAATACGATTCAAACGTCTTTCATTTTTTCCCCGCTGATTTCTTGGCGGAAAAGGCCCTCTAATTAGCCAGAACCAGACCAGGACAGCCATCAATTTAAACCCTACCCTAGAGAACCGCTGCACAAAAGTCATACTTGCTTTTCATAGGAACTAAGAGATCTTCATTATGCAGGACGAAATGGATATATTTCAAGTCTCTCGAAGATATTTTTTCTATCACTGACTACCTGATTAACTATTCTTAATTTTGCATATAGGGAAAACTGATAAAGTTACTATCATGTTAATATTTGACATTCGAGGCATCACTGTGGCTTGACTTGTAACAACGAATATTTGACTGAATATCAGTATTCCAGTATGCTAAAGGCGTGTCAATACATTGGAGTTGATATTATACTATTTGCAAGCTACAAAGGTTAATATTGCCTACAATCTGATTTATACATGATAGAATAGCATTATATTCAGAAATCATCAATTTTTTTCTTCTTTTCAGTATTTAAATCGGAATTAAGGCTATACCTAATCACACAATACGGAGAGAAAACGAAAAAACCATGTATTTATCTTTGAGGTAATTGTCCGTGTCCGTTGTCCAAAATCTCTCTCTGGCTTATGGAATTGGTATCAATTAGCATTTACTATTAATGGGTAGCTATGATTCACAGCTATAATCATGACAAGTGTCATGAGGCTGACTTTTATATTAGCGATGTTATGAGTGAGGAGGTAGAACTTATTGAATGACCCTCGTATATGTGATGCAGCACATCAAAAGCAGGGACAGCCGCAAAGTCCCCCTTTTGATACTGCTGCATCACATATGATAGCACTTAATTTGTATGAAAAACGATTTGAAAAAATTGCACTTTAGGTCCCAGATTCTTGACTGTACTAGTATCGGACGATAATGCAATCAAGGAAAATAATAGTTGGCACACATGACGCAACTTATTACAACTATCCCTGTGCTCGCAATTGAGATCAGCCTTGGGACATAGCACTGTTTAATAAAAAGCAAAAGTTTCCCACTTTCTCGGATCAACATTGCCTCCGGGGAGAGGGGCGGGTTTTTCCCCCCGTAATTAGGAGTAATAAGTGTGCCAACCTTTTTTTCCTTGACTGTGGGTATTACTAGTATCGTCCGATACTGGTACAAAGTCAGTGTTCCAGTATCGCCCGATACTGGACAATGAAAATATTCCAGTATCGCTCGATACTGTAACACAATAATTTTATGTTCTTGTATTGTACGATACTGGTATACCAGTATCTGGGACCTTTAGTACACTTTTTTCGAGGGTTTGACTAATTGAGCGCATGAATAGCTATACACGTAATCAAATGTCAAGAATTCGCTTTCTCACGATCGGGTCACAGACAAACAATGCACATGGCCAATTCCCTTGATCTTACATCTATGCAACTGTCATAAATATGGGTCTGTATCTCAGCACAAAGTTGCCAAGGCGCACAATGTATACAAATTATTGACAATTTGCAAGTTATTTTTACATTCTTTTAAATGTGAAAATAATGCTTAAAAGCATTTTCCACTGATGTGCTTAATCAGGCATTGAAATACAAATACCAGCAACACAATAAAGAAAAAATAATGATTTTAAATGTAGTAGTAGGATGTTGAATTCATCGTCTTAATGGCTTTCAACATCGTTACCTTCATTTCATGTGATTATTATATTTAAGCATTATGTTCACCAAATTCAGTATTTTAATGACCTTGCTTGCATTATTATTGATTTTAAATATGGACGCCTGCACTTTTATCTTGTCACTAAGGAATAAATGACAATGTGAAACATTATCCATTAAGAGGCGGGCAAACAAATTGCAAATCGTATTGATCAATACTTCGTCTGTTAAATTATTAAGAATAAAGAGACCATTAGTAGGTGAATTGCGTTGCAATTATTGCTGGCCTTCGCATGATTAAATTTCTTTAAGCGACGAATCGTTGCCTAAGCGATAAATCTTCACCGGTTATGTTTTCAATAGTATACAAATATGGACTGCTCATGAGGGAAATGGGGTGAAATATTGCCCCGAGGTGATCTGGAGACCGTAAGCCTACTATTTTCCCGAAGCCGGAGGCTGAGGGAAAATAGTAGGCTTACGGTCTCCAGATCACCGAGGGACAATATTTCACCCCATTTCACGAATAAAGAGCAGTCCATATTTGTTTTATATAACCCATGAAAATATTCACACTTGAACACATCTTTCTTAGTGAATATGCTAGTCGATTCTCGACAAAATCAAAAATAAGCTTACTTTTTAAAGTTAGTTTACTCCGAGCAAGTCGCCGAGGAATAATTACTCTGATCTGATGCTGAACTCATCTCATCGATAGAGGTCTAGACCTCGTTGCAGAATGCCCTCAACCCTCAGGTGAATTGACAACAAATATTTATGATTCATGACTAAGATTCAATGAAATGTTAATTCAGCCGATGCCAAGTATGCAATGCAGACGACTTGTTTACTTGTTTTGAAGCGATTCCTCTTTTGCTGTGCACTGAGCGGAGTCCGTACACGCAGATGGTGGTGGAATCGATTTATTGTTTATACCGAGTAGGGCCTTCTAAGTTCTAGCGGGCCTTCTAGATTTGTAGAAATTAGAGAAAACTTTATATAGAATGACGATCACATTCAGGTTTTATACAGGGTCTCTCAAGATGCTCCATGCCGGGATCGCACGAGCCTACGAGGGAGGGCATTTTTGGTCTATTCAAAAAGTACTATTGACCGCCCGGTCAATAGTACTTTTTGAAAGACACAAAATGACCGGGAATGACGTCAAGCATGAAATAGGCCAAAATATTTTGTGTTGTGTAATGTATTATCCACCAATCAGATGTCTAGAATATTTTCATGGGTTATATAATAATAGATAATGGATCTATTTGATTTGATGAAGTATTATGTCACCTTTGGAGCCTATTCAGTTCACAAACTATCGGCCGAGTGCACCAATGGCGAGTAGCTGAAGAATAGCGCTACCTCGCGGCTAGAACTGAGGCGTAACTTAAAATTTTGAGAGCACCAAACCGGGGTAAGCTTCTAGGCTAGTGACTGGCGGGTAATTTACGCTAAATCTTATACCTCACCGGACACAATAGTAAGTTGGAGCATAACAGTTTATGCTGATGTCAATTCAAATCTCATTAACAAATATATCAAATACCAAGATTTGACAAATACATATAAATTAAAATATATAACGTGTTCATATTTTGGAATGGTGTGGTGACCAAGTGCAGTAGTTATAATACACTATTAGTTTGTAACGCAGACAAATATTCAAACAGCATTCTGGCAATTGTGTCAGCCTATCATGCGTAAAATGAATAATCGTTTTTAAGACCATCTATAAAATAATAATATCTATTTCCTCATCTTCGATCTTCGCTCAAATTGGTAACTTGAAGTGATATACAATCTTTTTATAAAGTATACATTACAAATATGTATGAGATCTGTATATATTTGAAAGAGTGAGGTTTCCTATGGGAAATATTCGTTAAACAGGCCAGTGTCAAAACCCCAGAGAAAATCCAGTCGACATATATCAATTCTGATTTTTGTTTAGATACAATAGGAATTTGAAACCAAAACCAATCGAATTTCTTTTCGTCACATCGCAAACAAGTATCGTTCTCACTTGTCAATGGGTACGCCTTAGAGAAAGTAAACTCTTACAGACTTTTGCCATATTCCCATTCGTCTCGGGTCCTGCTTAAATAATATCCTTATAGATTCAAGTTACACGATACTGTTGCCAAGATATGCAATACATTTTTGAGGTAGCTGAACAATGCATAAAGCAGGATGCAGACAATGAATCGATACTATCGATAGTATTTGCCGTTGTTGTATCTCTTTTTCTTTTATTAAAACATGGGCCTGTATAACAGCAATTTTAGGACTGAATAATTTTCAAAGTTCGAGCAGAACGTGGTAAACCTACACTATATTCAGATCCGGGCGACGAAGTCGTAGATAGACAAAATACAGTTTACATTTAGAATGTAAATGATACCAAATGGACATTTCTTTTACCCAATGTTTGTCACAAGATACCTATAGTTACTTCATATTTAGTATGTTCTATTTTCAGGAAACAAATATACTGCAAACATAATAATCAAGGTTAATACCCAAAAGTTATTAAATAATTTAATTCGGCAAATATGATTTGAAAATCATATGGGAGCATGCTATAAGTCCGTTTTACTAGTACTTGTTCATATCAGCTTCTCAGACAAGGTAATTAGCAATGTATATTGTCCAAGGTCCATCTGTCATTGTTTACCCGACTCCTTGAACTACCCAGAGTGCGCTTTCATTTTACCTGTGTATTAAAGGTACTCGATTTGATCGCCCAATAATCTATCAGAAAGTAGTGCATTTTTATAGAATTCAGAAGCCGAATTCACATACTTTTCTTATATCGATGTAAGGGACCGATCATTATTTATGGTGGAGGGGGGCGGGGACAAATTCGAGACTTGTATGTTAAAATTACCTAACCCCCCCCCCCCCCCCCTACAGCTGAAACGGAAAATTACATGACCCCCCCCCTGCTAACCAGTAGCTTTTTACACAACCCCCCTCCCCCCCCCCCTCCCATCCCCGAAAAAAATCAACTTGTCACATACTTACGGGGCTGTCTTTACCTTTGGAATTTTGTTCATGGATACGTTGGCAAATTTTGTTTGTGCCCTATCTGAACGGCCAATAATTTTATGATGCCCCTACTTTTTATTGTGTGAAATTAGTAATGGCGAGCGTAGCGAGTTGGATTTTTTTCTTCATATTTATACATTTTGGGTGTCTTTATAACCCGAACAAGTTAGATCATTATGAGCAGAAACGTATAATCCAGTGAAACGTTCTACTTTTGTGAGCATTGGTGCAAAGCAGAGATGAGGTGAAAAGCATGCAATAAATCACATTTTTAAATCATGAAATTGGATTTTGTAACATTATATACCCTGCGGCTCTAATGTCTCGACCGTTGATGATTATATAGATGTTTTTCCACCATATCGTCGATTTGCTGTCCAGAAGTCGTCTCATAGTAAAAGTTTTTGAAGTCGATAGGTTTTAAGAAAATATGCGCGAAGCGCAGAAAAAAATGGCATTTACACTCCAAAATAGCCTCTAAAATCACTCCAATCACCACCATCTTTAGTTTAAACAAATTTACACAACCCCCCTGTTCAAGAATAAAAAGTTACATAACCCCCCTATTTCAACATATGAAAGTTACATGACCCCCCCTATATTTTACCCAACCCCCCCTCCACCATAAATAATGAACGGTCCCTAATGGAATACCGATATACATCCGGTTTTGCTTTCATCCCAAGTGCCTCCAAGTTCTTGGTGTTCCTCAACCATCACATTGATTTACAAGAAAGGCGACCACAACCTCCCAGAAAACTTTCGCATGATCGCTCTATCTAGTGTGTTGGGAAAGACATTCCATCAGATATTGGCATCTCGCACTACAGACTATCTGACTTCAAACAACTTGATTGACAGCTCAGTTCAAAAAGCATTTATCCGCGGTATCAATGGTGTAATCGAACATAATCAAGTCTTTAATGAACTTACATCTCATGCCAAGGCTAACAAACGGACATTACATGTTACTTTTTTTGATCTCGAAGATGCATTCGGTTCAGTTTCACATGATCTTATAAGTCACTCTTTGTCCAGATTTAAGTATACTCAAGCTTTGAAGGGCGAGTGGTTACCCCTGGATGGAAATCCACCAATTTCAGATTTCACAAAGGTGTTTTTCAAGGCGACCCATTGTCTCCTATTATATTTGTAGCAGTGTTTAACCCAATACTGCTTAAAAGTGAGTCGTTTGGTTATTCTATCAATGATACTAAATATATTACCACCCCTATTGCTGACGATTTCAACCTCATTACCACCAACAACAAAAACTCAAGAACGTATTTTGTCTGAAATATCTTGTTGGACCAAATCTATGAATCTCAAGCTCAAGCCTGTGAAGTGTAAATCCCTTTCTATTGTCAGTGGCAAAACCACTCCAATTATTTTTCAATTGGGCGATAATGAGGTTAATTCCATCAAGGATGATCCCCATCAATTTCTGGGTTCACATTTATCATTCTCAGGTAAGTCGAAGATGTGTTTGTCCATGTCAGGACTCATATCTGCACCCGGCTTGAACGGATCGATACACTTTTGGATAGAGGAGAGTACAAGGTTAAGATCTACAAAAAATATCTCCTCCCATCTTGTCGCTTTATTCTCACAGTCCATGAGATCACTAAAACACATGTTCATGCTCTCGATTCAACTGTTCACAAGTACTTGAAGAGTTGGTGTGGGCTTGCTAGGAGCCCCCGATATTTTACACATTTCCCACCTCACTGACATAAAATCAATATATCAACTATATCTCGAATTCCTATGTTTCTGCTCACTAATCGTCAAGACGTAAAGCTGATTCAAAAGTTAACAATGCTCTTGATCCATGTCTCGTCAGAGAAAAGGGCTGGTCCAAAAGTTCTCTGTCACAGTTTATAGTTCTCTGTCACAGTTTATAGTTCTCTGTCACAGTTTATTCTAAAAACAAGCTTGATAACTCTGACCCAGTTTTACCTTAAAAAACACACCGAAATCCATCTTGTCCAAATCTATCAAAGAGGAAATTACTGAAATCTGGATTAGTCACATCAAAAACCTCGCTGTCCAAGGGGACATGCTTCACATTGCTATTCTGGAAAAATCTGACCACCTCTGGAAGTCATATTTTTTTAATCTTCCAAAAGGTATCATGAAGTTTATGCTTAACTCTTTTCTGGATTCACTCCCTACAAAAACAATCTGAGCCACTGGGGGTAAAAGAACCAACATTTAATGTGACCTCTGTGGCTACAAAGAAACACTTCACCATGTTTTAAATAATTGTAAAACCATGTTACACCAATGTCGCTATACCCTGGCGTCATGACTCTGTTCTCGGCATAATCCTGGACACCCTAATGATGCTAGTGATCCCTCATGGACGTTTCTCTATGACCTTCAATGGGCTACAGAAATTGCCGAGACCACAATTCCGCCCGACATCCTCCCTACCCAACAAAGACCGGATCTTGTCCTCATCAATCAAGGCACAAAGTCGATTATTATTTTTGAACTCACTATTCCGTTCGAGCGTAACATCAATATTATTCTGCTCATGATCGCAACTCAATAAATACGCCGGCCTTGCCAGTGACATGCGAGAAAAGAGTTATGACACCAAGATCATATGTGTTGACATTTGTTCCAGAGGCCTTATTCCAAATTCAAATAAGAGTTCCTTTCAATCCATTTCCCCCTTCTTTCCATCAGCAAAAAAATGAGAACACGGGCTTCATCAAAAATATTAAAATCCTTGAGTCAGCGTGCAATAATATGTTCCTATTCTATTTTCTATTCCAAATATGACAAACAATGGTCATCGAGCATCAACTAATTAAATCTTTTAAAATTAAAAGGTACTCGATTAAAACTCAGTGCAATATCCTCCTCTCAGTGTTTTTCTGAGCACATTTCATTGCTAAATGTTTATATTTATGTTTAGTGCAATACTTTTATTATGGAAAGCAGGCTTTCCTGACCCTTTTGGTCCTTTTATCCTTCAGTTTTAAATTGGTATTCATTTCCAGCTTTGTATGTTTTTATTTGTATGTGTCTGATTGTAATGTATTTTGTGCAATGCCTGCGGTTGATTGTGAAAGGCCCATTGCCAAATCCATCCTCTAGTCTGGCTTTATATGTATACTTTTCAATGTTTTTAAATAAAATTGGAATGATTTAAAAATCGGAATAAAATTGGAATGATTTAAAAAAGAAAAGAAAGAGGCTTCATCTATTTCAACTGATACCATAGAAATTCCAGAATATTTTCCGAAGATCATAACAATATTCTGTATCAGTAAGAGGATAATGGTCCGTGTTTTGTTTTGAAGTACACCTTCAATGTAAGATATTTCGAAGAGAAAATACGTTTAAATACAAAAGGCAGATATTCTGATAATTTAAATCATTCAAAAATTATAAAATAATATGAGATTCAGCTGGCCCATAATCTTGTTTTTCTTCTCTCCATCGATTCATGGGTATTTTCGTCATCAGAGGACAGCAATACCATGGTAATAATTAGAGTGTGCACCGTCAACTTTCGTCAAATAAATTGCACGAAAGGTACACAGTCTAAACTTAACTGAAACCAGGAATATAATTTATATGTAAATCATCTTTGGGGAATAAAGCCTTCAGTTGTTTTCTCTCGCCGCAGATGACGGAATTAGATTGGTATTCACCTACGATACGACGAGCGCCGGGGGTTAATAGTGGAATTGAAAGTTGTGGTTCGGTACAAAAGTGTCAAAACGCCCACGTTCGAGGAGTGATCACGTTTAGTAATGCTACGTCCATATGGCGAGAGCGGTCATTATATACTGCCCTACAAAAGAGGTTCAAAAATCTTTCCCAGGAGTGATTAGACAAAAAGGAAAACAATAGAGATAATGGAAAAGTGTCCTAAGGTCCCAGATACTGGTATACCAGTATCGTTCAATACTGGTACGTAAAGGTTGCCAGTATCAGTCGATACTGGTGCGAATTACATCTTTAACTGGAACATCTTTATGTTCCAGTATCGGGCGATACTGGTACACGTGATACCAGTGAGATTTGTCCCAGTATTGGACGATACTGGTACATAATTATGTTCCAGTATCGCCCGATACTGGAACATTGTATATGTGCCAGTATCGGCCGATACTAGAACACTAATTTTGTAACAGTATCGGACGATAGTGGGTGTTCCATTCCAGAATCTGGGACCTAAAGTACACTTTTGCCGTACAATTCTATTACAAGCATTGACCTATATACGCCAATCAGAGGATTGCTCACTAGAATCATCTGCCAAAAGTGCGACTTTCCTGCGAATTAGTGATGTACATATCCAAACCGTATTCTAATATTCGTACTTTATAATACGTAAGTGATTCATTGTGACACTTTTTACGTTTTAGACATGTTATTCTACTATGATTTATCCTACTTCAAAACCACGAAACGGAGGTAGTAAATATCAAGGAATTTATAACTGTTTCAATACAGTGGGAGTGGTTTAATCATTTATTGCTGCCTTACACCAGGCCCTAATGGATGGATTCTGACATCAGGCGCAAAACGCTGCATTCACTTCAAAGCGACGCACCCAGGCGAGAAAGAGAATACAAGATGGATAATTTGTTTTGGTTGCCGGACTATTGTGTGACAATGCACCGACATACTCAAAATATGGACAAACCCATACATTGCCACACAATAGTCCGGCAACCACAACAAAATGTCTATCTTTTATTCTCTAACTAAAATCGTATTTTATTTTCTCGGTAGTGGCATGTAACGACTTGCTCGTATTACATTACTGATTGTCAACAGCTTTTTGATATTTCACCTTGTGATAAAATCTATTAATATCCATAATCATTACCGACAGTATAACCGGTAAACCCTATAACTACAACCCGCATACAAATATCAATTACTATAGTAGATTCACAGCCATTTCAGTGTAGGTAATATCTTCCAATTTGGGGAGAGTGTGATTTTAAAATCTTAATCTAATCATTGTTTTATTTTGTTCTATTGAATATATTAATTCTCACGTTATATTATATACACACATAAATAATCAATAATTTCTCTTTCCTTAAATCAAATCTTACAGGAGTGTTCTAAACAAAGTGCCGTTCTACAAATTGATTTTCATACTAATTAAATCCTAATTTGCCACCTGACGCTCAGAAAGGATAACACTGACTAAACCAAACTTTTGCGGAAGCCACCGTGATGATGAGAGGCAAGTCTGCCATTTATGTTTCACTGACTACATACGCGAAAACAATTCAAACGATAATATATTATTTTGCAATAACTAGTACGAATTTCTGACCAACGACGCTACGCGGATGGAAAGAACGGTTTGGCCATCCGACCCTTATACGAGCATGACCTGTACTAAAGGCTGAAGTCAGAATTAGTTGTAACACATACGACGTGGATGGACTTGAACAAAGCCCATCCAACCCTGAATTGAATTGACATAGTCACAACAAGTATTATTAATGACGTAAATGTTTTTACGACGAGGATGGAAAGATGTATTTTCCCATCCGTTTGACGTTCACTACTCGACCACTGAAATAGTAACAAACCCAAGATCCTGTTCCGATCTTTGCATTTAACGATACCTGTTCGTTACACGTACATACATTGTACAACAAACCCAAGATCCTGTTTTGATCTTTGCATTTAACGATACAATGCCACATTAACTGGAATGTATAAATAACAAGATACCAAATATGGGAATAAACAGGATTTAAGCCATTATGTACAGTGACCGAAGGTCTCCTTTTGGGAGGGAGGCTTCCTTTTGGGAGGGAGGGTGTGACATTTAAATTTGCAGAGCTAGGAAAAGCGTGCATTCTCATCAAAAAAAACACGGAGCGAATGAAAAAAGCAACTCACAAACAGGTAGTGGGAAGATACACCAAAACGTCCACACACGCGCTCATTGGCTAGCCAAACAAAGAGCATAGAACGCTCGAGAGCACACGAAAAATCGATCCTCACGCAAGTGTCAAAAGGAAAATGTATTAACACTACACGTAGGTTAAGTAATTTCTAACTTTACAAGAAGGATTAAAACTCTAAGATAAAATGCTGATCAATATGTGTCACTTTTTTAAGATGGCACGTTTGAATGGCGCGCTATTTGCTTGGGTAGTTTAAATTCATGCATGGGCGCATGATATGTGGGGATGTGTTGCTTTAACGATTTGAAGTTCATTATATGGCAGCGGAACCAATAGCATCTAAACGATGTCAACATCGGCGTGATTGGTCCATCGTGGTTCCTCCAACGTTAAATGGAATTGGTCCAAATCAATAACCAATCGGCCAATGTTTATGAATCTACTAAAGTGATTAATAATCATGCGTCAGCAACTTCTTCACTGCTTTATCTTTATATGTGGTATGAGCGTATACAAAGAATTCCTGACTGACGATCGTTCTTTGTTGAGAAAAATAAATCGGTTAATTAAAGTCCCTTACTATCGTAAACAAGTCCATTAAATGCTTTATTTAGGTCACGTTAGACCATCATCTAATTGATTTTCAACGTCAATTCATGGGAAATTTAATATTTCAGAATATGTAAAGGAAGCATAGATTATGATGCTTCCATGGGAGTGCCAGAGAGGGTAAACTTTCACATTCACAAAATAAAAATAGTAATTATGGGTCAGCGTGTCTACGCTTAATATGATGATACATTAGTGGTGGATAATTAATAATTTAATTACAATACAATCATTGTCCTTTTGAAATCTGATAAAGTGGTTTGTAGTAATTTGGTGAGATACAATCTATTATCTATCAATCTATCATTTTTGGTACGCACGCCTTAGAACCTGTGACCCTATGGGGCAGGGAACCAGATATTATTATCACGTCTTGCACTTAGGTTTCAATATCAAGGGCCTTCCGCTTTCTTCATGTACGCTCTTCTATGTATCCTTGAGGGTTTCCGGAATTTCCACTTTGCTACTTACTCGCCGAAATAAGCGTGCTTAGTGTGATCAAAACGCCTTGCATGTGAAATTAGGAAGGCTAGGTCGGGTAATGTTACACGTGAAAAATGTCACTGGTCAGAAAATATACAGCATCAAGATACATTTCTTTCCCGAAATATACTATAGTGCCGATCATAAGAAATGTTATATGACGATAAAACAAACATACTAATAAATATACTTGTTATTAGATTCATCACAGACCTGGGATGTAAACGGTTGCAATACCCGAACCTCTCACAGCAGCAGAATAATGCTTCGATCTGATATGATACCGAAATCCAAGTTTAATTAACACTTTCCACGCGGCTATTAGTTTTTACCATTATACAAAACAGACTTTTCAGAAACATTTTCCAACTTTCACAGTCTATCTCAAGGATTATGTTTGTACTTATTTTGATACATTGCTCATGATGATTCCAAATATGGTGACGAAATTCAATAATTTCAACATTTTTGAAAAGAATTGTGAAGTTTTGGAGCTGTCTTCTGCAGAAGACTGCCGCGTGGAATGTGTTACTACATATTATTGTCACACTGTTTAAAGGATGTAAAAATCAGTTTTACCGACTGCCTTCAATTGGAATCTTTCCTACCCACTAATAGTATTTCAGTTTGTTCTATATATTCATTCAGACGCTTGAACTTGACGACCAGACCTTGAAGCTGCTTATAAGCAACCGGTATGACCTTGTATTTAATGATACACATTACCTTTACGAGGGTACGAATATGTTGAATGGAATTGCCATTACTCGTATATGTTACGCCTGCTCTCTTAATTCCAAAAATTGAAATTCAATCTAAAATATTGACTTTTCAATCTTTCATAAATTGCCGTGAGGGAACAAACTTTTAAGACTGAAATTCAATCTTTTGAATTGAAAGTTTCAATCGAAAAAGCTTGAAAATATCAACCTATTAGATTGATATGTTCAATCTTATTTAGATTGAAAATTTTCCAATCTAGAATATTTAGATTGAATTTTTTAATCTATTGGATTGAAAATGTCAATTGTTTTTCGATTTGAAACGTTTTCAATCTGTAGTAATAGATTGATATTTTCAAACCTACAGATATGTTCGTACACATGAATAAATGACTGGCAATTGGAAGAACAATATCATTGTGTTTTTTATAAACATTCTTCAAAAAAAGTGTTCATGTGTACAGTTTCTTGGTGAATTAATGTTCTTACTTGCCATTTAATTATGAAAAAGTTTATGTTGCAGATCGAATCATTTGTTGAAATGTATAAATATACAATCCAAAGTGTTACGAAACCAATATAACTTAACTAACGGCGCATGTGTTGAATTCAATCTTTTTCTACTTTGATACGTTAGTCGAGATTGACGGTACAAACACACGTGTAGAGTGCAATAATATGTATCAATCTTTTTCCAGATTGACTCAAAGCTACTCATTGTCACGAGTTTTCATCATGTTTTCAATCTCAAATCGATCTTATAGAATATAGATTATAAAAAAGTCAATCTGTAAAAAACGGACATTTTTCATCTTTTGATTTAAGAGAGTGTACATCCCTCTTAATGGTGTGTACATGGCACCGTGTAATGAAATTATGCTGGTAAAATGTCACAAGTGATATTTGAATATTCTTAATTCTGATGACCTTATGTTGGTCGTTGTGATCTGTAATCTAGTTATGAATTACACGAAACCTTGAGAGTAATGTATGCATGATTCTTAACACTGGGCAAAATTTTAATATGTGTATATTTTCAATTATAAATAATAATGTTCATACGGGAACTGCAATGATGACCTTTGATTCTATATGAGCAAAAACAAAAAGGGCCTCAAAATTCAAATTAATAGCTCATGCCTGGGATCGACCGCTTAGCATTATTCATTCGCTGCTCTATGACCATCCTATCAGGCCACCAACGCAGGTGCCAGATGACGAATGATATGATCAGTTGAATATTTGTACAGCTAGAGGATTAGCCTATAGTTTGAGATATTATAACCCCATTTAAATTTCGTTCGCATATCTAGCTTGTAGCGTTATGTCAAATAAGGCATTGCTATACTTTTGACCATGATCATGTGCGATCATGATGATAAAACTCACCTTAGCTGCAACGTGATCCTCCGACTAACACATACTATTTTAATGTGGAAAGGACGGTGTTTTTATTCCGGCTTCATCATAATATTACATGTCGTCGGCTGAATGCAAGAGGGTCGTAAGTGCATTTTGACACATTTTCAAGAAAAGCAATTTTGGGCTAACATTTCATTTGTATTTTATTGGGGTTTTACGTATTATTTCCTTCCTAAAATTGTAGGTCCTGCTGTTATATTCTGCCAATGGGAACCCCACTTCCGTGTTTACGCTTCGTGCGCTGTCGTAAAAGCAAAAAGTGCTATACTTCTTTGCAGCTGACTATAGTATACTCACCATGAAAAGCGTGCTGCGACTCACTATTTTTAACTTTTTCTTATGTTATACATTTTAAGCACTAACATTTGTGGAAAATGGTGCTTTATTATTCTTTTTAATCCGTTGGTTCAAAGAAAGGGATCGTTCAGAAAGAGAGAAACGGAAAACGAAATATTTTTTGTTGTTTTCTCATCATTTCCCTATTCATCTATCTATCCCTCTTTTGTGTTATATTATCTCTTGTCATTCCCTTCTCATTGTTCCCCTGTATATATAATGTATTTGTTGATCATGTTGTATTCTATCGTTGTATTCTGTCGTTTTTATTAGAATCGAAACGTCAGGTCCTCTTAGGGGGCTGTCATTTTTTCCGTAGGGGGGGGGGGGGGGGGGGGGGCGTCCCAAATATCCTGGAGGTCATAGTTTTTTATATATGGAAAATAGGGGGTCAAGATATTAATAACATTATAATATAGGGCGGTCAAAGCACTGGCTTTGCCCCCCTAATGCTAAAATACTGAATTTGTTGACACTGGTGACATAAATCACTGATCATATGATGAAAGTGAAGCATGCTGGTATTGCTAAAGAAATCTTCTTTCAATGCGTATACACTGCTCTCAAATGCATTTTACGCAACCCCTAAACTTGAAAGGAAAAGAAGACGTTAAAAGTGCTCAAATAAACCAGAAAGTTTTAGGTAAAATTCGTTCATGGATTATATATTATTTGGTGTAATAAATGCGATTCCAAGAAGCGGTAAGACACCACAAGTATGAACGGGTAAATACAGTTCGCTTTATAATAAATGCCGACCGCCAACCTACCAACATTTTAAGAGGCCATTAGCAGATAAAAGCCCAAATTCAATTGCATTGCTATGCAATTTATGTTGTTTATGTTGGCGTTCGCGTGATTAAATTTGTTCAAGCTGTCTTGGCTATAGATCTACCGGTTATATGTTCAATGTTGACATTATCTTTCTATCGGCAAAGGGCTGGATGAATATTGGCCTCTAGTTTGAATAACCCTTGTTTGTATAAATGAAGTATTGCGTCCCTTTGGGGCCTATTCTGTTCATTAGTGATTAGATAACTATTTGCCTCGGGAAGTGTGTATCACTGTAGTGTATAGTGTTAAGTTAAAACGAGCTTGAACTAGCTAAACAGGCCATCAGTAAACTTCATAAGTGCAAGCATATCTATTCTTATAGTCTTCTTAAATATACTTCAATAGGTATCTAAGGGCGAGTTGGCCTAAATGTACTAATCATTGTTACTGATAAATTTAATTACTAAATTGAAGCGGGAAGTTTTATTCTCACGATTAAACGTTTACAAAGGTCAGCAATAATAGCAATGCAATTTCATTTTAGGCCTTACCACACTAAACAAACCTTAATCTATTCTTTTCCGCTTGGTGAAATTGTTTCTTCATTCTTAATTCTTTAGCAGACGGTATGTAGATCAGACAAACTTGTTTGCCCGCCTTTTAATGGATAATGTCAAACTTGTTTGCCCGCCTTTTAATGGATAATTATCAAACTTGTTTGCCCGCATTTTAATGTATAATGTTTTACAATGTCATTAATTATAAGCTAAAATTCCAAGCGTTCATGGTGTTATTAATTCCTTAATAGAAACTTAAAAGTTAAATTATTCTGGCAATAACAATTGCCAGAAAAGTCAATTGTTTAGCTTTGATTTTAAAGATAACAAATGGTGAACATAATCCCAAACTTAATTTAACAGTGTTGAAACACATTGAGCAAACAAGTTCAATATTCTACAGTCCTTGGTTTATGTCTATTAAAGTTCTACATGATCGATATTGAAAGGAACTGCTAAATGCTAAATTTGGTTTGGTTGGTATATTTTATTTTAACATCTAGGTTGAGTATAGAATTACAAAATGTATAAAATGTATAAAATGTAAAAATGTTTATTATGTTACACGTTTATGTAACTTGTTAAGTGACAATTCGTAATAATTTGTATCAAGTTTCCCCGTACTCTATTGTCCACCAATAATATTTTGACCAAATCATTTATTCCGAATTCTGAATTAAACAGGTTCTCGTGTCAAAATGGACTATAACAAGTCCAGTTTTCTTCCATCATTCAAATAATGTCAAAAATTAAGTTTTTGAACACTAAAGAAAAAACAAGAACATTTGAGAGGAGCTAGAAATAATAAAAAAGGGAAAGAAAGTAAATATCCTGGTTTAGCTCCCCCCCCCCCCCCCCCCCCCCCCCCCCCCCCGCCCCCATAACTAAAAGAAACATTGATTTGTGTGTGTGGGAAGTAAGGGGAGGGTGGGGGGCTTCAATTTTGCACGCCCTATCTCAGTGTCATGAATTAAAATAGAGAAAATTAAATGCATGCAAGGAATAAATTGCCTGAATCAAGTCATATGAATTCCTCTACTCAACGTCCCTCTACTCTCTGGTCTTTTGCGCACACCGCCAAAGAACATTAAAATCACTAGTGTTGTATGTTAAGAAGATTCCCACCCAAACTCTAATTTAGGATCTTTGAGAAGATACAATAGTGCTGCAAATGTACCCAAATATTTCATAAGTTGGCATTGACAGTGTGTTAAACTGCCATTAGGCCTAAAATCTCTACTTGTATTTTTTTTTGACTGGTATTATTTTACATGATTTCTATTCATTTTTCCACTGGTAAAATTATATTTGGCGGTGTGGGTGGGACGACAGGCTGTTAATAGCTATAAACAGCTCAAATCCAACTTATGTATTCGAAAAGGCAAATGGAAGGTATAAATTTGAAGTATTATAAATGCTGGTATTATACTAATAGCAGGGCTGTCAACTCTCCCGCATTAGGCGGGAGTTTCCCGCATAGACACTCTTTCTCCCGCACTCCCTCCTAGCATATAAAATCTCCCGCCTCAATAAAATTACCTCAATTAGAATGTGTATCAACACCTTTATACTAGCTTCCGTCGGTACATTTGCGATTTTGACCATGCAATTTTCGTGCGGATTTGAGGAAAACATCATCGCAAATAAAACCCAAACCTAAAATACTAGGTGAAAATTAGTTTGTGTTAATACAGGACCTCCCTATGATACCAGTACATGGCGATTTTATGTAAATCCCTCTTTTGTTAAAAATTGACTCTTTTCATCAGACACAGTGTGATGTTGATTTAACTGCAACCTATTTATAAAGAGTCTAGAGCAAGTTGGATGCATTCTATGAATAGGGTAAATATGAAAATGTGGGTGTATTTTCTGACTCAGGTTTTTTTTATTTGAGCCCAAAATACAATTTATGATTCACACATGAAACGCTTATAGTACTAATACTTGACGTTTAACTTCTCGAAAATCGTTTTGATCAAGTCACTCCTTAATATCACAAGTAGGCCCACGTTGCATTCCCTTGCAATAACAGGCTATTGAAATGTATAGGGGAACAATTTGGGCTACTTTTCAAGTGAATTGATCTACACATTTTATACCAGTATTATATGGCAACACTGAACATTATTTCAGATATTTGTCCATTATTGTGCTGATCTTCACTCTTACAGCCAGAGGAATGAGAAAATGTGTTCGTTTAATGTGCTTTTTGCACTGAATGTTATCAATCGCAGTGCCAAAGTTGAGCGATGACGTGTACGATGCGCACTTTAGACGCTTGTATGTGCTTTCGCATTGTGTACTGAGACACTTGCCGTCACTGCATCACTACGATACATATTATAGTGATCAAATTATGACTATAGGCAAATGCTGACAAACTGGGCAGTCTGCTAGTGCCCATATACAATTTGATGAAGCCATGATAAATGTTACGCAAAATCTTCGGTATGGAGCTTGCGTCGCTACATAATACAGCACTTGGACCACACATCCTTGTCGGGACTGGGAAACTATGCTTTGTGCTTACTTTGAAAAGATGGGGTGTGTGCATTGCATTGCTGTGTGTGGTGTTTTTTTGCAAATTGGGCTTAAAATATACCAAGGCAATCCTCTTAGTGAGCAACTTTTGACTACTTATCTGGTAACACTTAAAATGATTATCTTTCTATTAAGATGACTGCTTAGAGCTGACTGACTGGCTGGCTGGCTGGAAAATGGACATTTTTAAAGTCCATTTCGAAAAAATATCTTGTTATTAATGCTTTGTCTTTTTTTGTCTACGACCTATTCCACCGCTGACCTAGATTATACGTCTTATCATCATTGTGCTATGGATTCAGGTTTGGATTAGAGTTCTGGCTAGAATTATGATTCAGTGTAATAGTTTACCGTGATCAAGATTAAGCATGGATAAGGTTTTGTCTAGAGTTAGGTGTCAACCATATTTATGAGCGTTGCATATATCAAGAGATGTGTCCATTTGCATTGTTTGCATGTGAGTTCAATCATGAGAGAGCGAATTCTTTAGATGTTTTGACGTGTACCTCATCTTGCGCTCAACCAGATTTTCTGTTTTCAAAAATAAGTGCTAGCATGGATATTGTTCTCGTAAAAATTGTAAATTGTATTGATTGATGACGCAAGACATTGTCTTACAGTAAAAATCTTACATTTATGAACAGAACAGGTCCGATAGTAGTGACCTGTTTTGTGGCTACTCATTGTCAGCATAATTTCTGTTTACCCCACTTCTCGAAATAACAGCGGTTGATAGATATATCTAGTGTTCTAATATAATCACACAGACTCATGTTAGTTGCATAGGGTAAAGCACAATATGATAATTATTAAGATTTGTTTACAATCTATCGCGAGAGTATCTGTTCTCAATAGAGCACACCCTTAACACATTATGCAAAGTGCAATCCTTTTAATGGATCTTGCAGTTGATGTGACAGATGCATTTGGTGAGCCGAATAGTCGAAGTGGTTTTAATGTAAAACATTTAAAGTCAAACAAACTGTTTCTGCGCCTCGCTTGACCTAGTTTTATCATAGCATTTTAATGGACTCCATTAACAATCAATTAGACTATTAATGCTGCAACATAAAGACTCAAATGTGCTTTTTTACCAGTGCTTCTACTTATGTGAAATTATATATTCTTAAGAATACTTTGGGATGATCTACATAATTGTTGTTATCAATGTATACTTCGAATTTCAGAGTGGCAACGTCAGATGTCAGATGTATCTCATATAATTTAACTGATTTGGATAACAGCATTGATAACGCATTATGCATTACATGTTTGGAAAACATCATCAGTGCATATTTCCATACAATGCGTAGGCATTACTGAATTCCTTATAGCTTCATGTGAAAAAGGAATAAGGTTTAACGCATCAATGATCATTGCTGTAATTAGCCCGATATTTCTCCTGGTATCTCTCTATTATTTTATAGGCGGAAGAACTAGAGACAATGTTGAATCATTTTCAAGGGAAATTCGCTGTTATTCTAATTATACCCAATTTTGTGCCTAGAACTGTTTATATATACAATATGTTTACCGGAAGGCTAGATGACACAACGTGTAAGATGCCGCAGTAATCGGCAAAGTCTAATATGTTACGAGTCCAGATAGGCAAGGTACCAAATGCCAAAGAGTATTCGTTCAAGGGCCGCCAATACCGCAAATATATATAGACAAGTTCAAAACTGTCAAGCTTTCGTCCTGATTATATCTGACTTCTTCAGAACCAAATTATTATAAGCAAAAATATATATATATATATTTGGCCAATTGTATATCATCATTTGAGCTGCCCCTTGCCCAATGATTTAAGAGTAGGTGCCCCTTTCCTACTTACGAATTTGGTGGCTGTAAAAGAGCTCTTAAAAATGAGGTTGATTTGAAAGTAGGTATCCCTTACCTACGTGAGAAGAATTGTTCGCTTTAAAAAGACTCATTCGGATGGAATGCCATTTGTCCACTGAACATGGTTGGTTGTTCTAAAAGAACTCTTAAAGAAGGTTGCCCCACTACAGTGTAATAGACCTTTCAGTCTGTGATAGAAAAGGGGCAGTCTACATAATGTCAATTGGTCAAAGAGCAGTCCTTTGAAATAGGTTCTATTGGAGTCAAATTAACAATAGGCCATTTTCAAACGGACTTCTTGCATTTGATAAGGTAAGGACTCAGATTGGTACCGATTTCTAGTAGCAACCGCATGGTCTGTGATCACATCTTTATCTTGGTTTGGTTGCGTTATACTTATATAAATAGTCGTACTCAACAAGTCAAACTTCTTTAAATGGATGCCTTCTTTTAAATATTGATGGCATGCGCAGGATGACAGAACGCAGTTCAATGATTAGTGTGTGAAAATACCTCTCGGCTGCAATTTAGTATTCCATCAGTAACGATTGGATTAACGCTTTACGTATAGACAGAATATGTTGACAAACCAACTATTGGATTTAATATCAACATTGAAGTAAATAGCCGATATTGAAAAAGACAATAAAGCCGATACGGTAAAGACGAACTAAGAATAAATAATTATGCTTGCGCTTGCACTCACGAAGTTTTTCACAACGAGTTAAGAATATATGTATATCTGGAAATATATAACATACATCAACGCTAAATCGTTAATTTCGCAAGGAAAACGTTATCAAAATGTTGTTTTTAAATTGTGCCTCGCGGAGCATGCACTAGTTTATACATTCAAGGAGGAACCTCCACCTAGCAGTTGGGTATGGAAACTGCAGGCGTGTAAATGAATACATCGCTCGAAACGAACGGTGATATTATGCACAAAGGATTGTAATGACATTTTCTTCCATCTACTTGTTGTGTGTGCGATCGTAATAGAGAATCGCTCCGGTTTTTAGCGATCAGCAAGTTCATTTAGGGGCGATTTTCAAACTCTACAGTGATTTTAAAGCATTTTTCTAGCGATTTTACAACGATATTCCAACGGTATTTCGTTTTATTGTTAAAAGCATCGGAAAAAGATCGGTGATTAACTAGAAACCTCTCTACTTATCTGGCGTTAACAATAGAACTATTGTAGTACTCTCGATGGCTGAATTAGTGAAACAGACAGATCAAAGCGCAAGGAAGGTTGTGTTATATTCTTTAAGAAATACTATATTGTAGTATTTCTTAAAGAATATAACACAACCTTTGATCTGTCTGCTTCACTAATTCAGCCATCGAGAGTACTACAATAGTTCTATTGTTAACGCCAGATAAGTAGAGAGGTTTCTAGTTAATCACCGATCTTTTTCCGATGCTTTTAACAATAGAACGAAATACCGTTGGAATATCGTTGTAAAATCGCTAGAAAAATGCTTTAAAATCACTGTAGAGTTTGGATATCGCCCCTATGTCACCAGTATTAATTGAATAACTAATAACATTCGGGTCATGTTTTTGTATCCAGTAGCTAAATTAAAGTAGCCGTTGAGTAAATGTTAATCCTATCGAAATCTTAATTTAGTTGAGGGTTAATGAGCGTTGATCCCTCTTAAAACGCAGGGGGAAAATTACCTTAACTAACTAACATTTGGTTATGTTATTATTCATTATTGCATTCTTGCATCGTGAATTAGTACACTTGTTGATCTGCTTTGACGATTCGTTTGATTTCAAAGAAAAGTAAACCGTTATAAGCATACACTATTAATGTGAATTCTTATCAATGTCTTCGTGTATACATAAAGTCAAAATGTGCTTTTATTTGTTAAGCCGTGAACATACTCCACAACGTTCGACCCCTGAGCGGTAGTGTCGTCCCCGCTACGCTTGTCACAAACAATACAAACTCTCTGCTGCTCAGCGGTGGTGAGCTAGCGTTCGTCAACGCTAGACCAAACGCTTTCACGCTTTGTGCGGGGCTATGAGGGCTTCGGAGAGTAGACAACAAAACTATGACAAATACCTCCCAAAACGCCGCAAATGTCTATTTTTAGCACATATTCTTATGTATTCTTATGAATGGGTGTTCGAGAAAATGTATGTGACGTCAACATTTAGGCAAATATTCCCGCGGTCCATTGACATGACAGCGGCAACAACGCTACCAAGTTGACTTGATTTAAACATTAGCGTTGGCTGCTTCCCCTCTCTGAAAGCGTAGACTGATCAATTTGTCGGAAAATGCTTTCCTGCTTGGATACATTGTTACTTCCCTAGGCAAAAGGGTATCTAAACATATATTTTTGTAGCACTATAAGCTATGACTGATGAGCAGAAATGGCCCCAGAGTGATTCAATACTTAGTCTTAACGGGTTAATCAAACTAGAGGCCACTTTTTATCCGTCAATCTGTCAATACTATTAACCTTCTATTGAAAACATAGCCAGCAAAAAAAGGCATTTTAACAAATCAAATCGATGCAATTGTATTTGGGATTTCGTTTGATAATGGCAGCAGATAGATCAAGTACATGTAGGACTAAAAACACACCACGTTTTTTATCCATATTACATAAAATGTCATTCTGAACAGTATAATTATATAGCTGGTAGAATCTTAATTGCAAAAAAGAACTATAATCCAATTCCAAACGACACTGATTAAAATAAAAATGAATGGGATGATTATCCATATGAAGCGTGTCATTACAAGTGTGGACAATGGTGCATAATTATACCTAATATAAAGATTTCTCTTAATCATGGACAATAATTACATCCTTGTTACCTAATGATAATAGATTAGTTTCGCAAACAAGAATACATATATTTACATTAAAGGACTAATGGGGTTTTATTCTTTATTGGTTTATAAGTCATAAGTCAGGCATTTTAACTGCAAGTGGTAAAGATATAGATCCTATGTTGTTCTACGTGACGTGTTACAACTTTGAAAATGGGGATAGTTTATTAGGTTTAGGTTTAGAAACAGTCTCTGGGTGGATAGTCCCGGGGGTGGACAGTCCCAGGGTTGTTTTAGAATGATCCGGACAGTCCCGGCGCTGTTTTAGAATGATCCGGACAGTCCCGGGGTTGTTTTATAATGACCCATCCTTGTTTTTACCTCCCTGACCACCAACCCCTGAGTGTTTTAGCATATAATTTATAATCAATATAGTTTCCAAGGTGTTTTTTAAACAGCTCTATTGTAGTCTACCCAGGGTTGGTCCACCCAGGGTTGGTCCACCTGGGACTGTCTATTCCGGAACTGTATACACCGGGTGTGGGTGTGGATGTGGGTATTTCCATCGCTGCATATCCATAATACACATACAAGTTTATTTAGAAGTTGATCAAAACTGTTCGGGAATAGTGTAAATTTACCATATCTGGCACTTCCTTAGAACAAGTATTCCCTCAGGAGCCAGAAAAAATACCAGGAGCCAAAAACAAGAACTGACAGATATTAAACCTCTACTATCCCATATGTCATTCGTCTTTTAAATCAATGTTAACTGTTTATAATATTATGTATATATATATATATATATTTCTATATTTTTACTATGTATGATATGTAATTTGTAAGCCAGTGTTATCAGCTGTGCTGTTTTGCTGGCATTTGTATACCATGAATAAATAAATAAATAAATAAATAAACATGACTTACACATTAAGATAACCGGTAATTAATATTACGACAATCAGCCTGTTGTCATAAGGTTTCAGCACTGTGACCCACTAATAATGATAAAATATAATCAGGAAAGGTACTAATTGCTCCCAAATTATTAAAGTTGTAATTTAATCCTGATTTAAGAATTAGTATTGCAAAAAAAACCATTTTCAATGCATTTTGTAGATTTTGTAGGTAAATTTTGATTGTAAATGTTCTGGCCACATTTCTGTTCATTGACGTCGAAACAACAGCTTTCTAAATTCAAGGGCTTAATTCTCGGAACTTTCAGGGTCATCGCATATAATATTTGTGATTAAATGATCAAAAATATCATAAACCTTCTGGAAAATTTCAAATTGAAAAATCCAGCGCCTTTATAAGCGAGAAAATTGTTTTTTTGTTACCCCTTTTACATGTAATTCATTTGGCAATTTAATTACTAGTGTTGTATCTAAAGTCGCAGTGTTTCGTCAATCTTAATGTGAATTCAGATCCTCGTGGCTAAACAATATCTATAGTAGATTATATATTGCTCATAGCGTGACCTGATATATGGCATTTAATAGACCCCTTTATATTTCTCGACAAAAATCGATAATCAGTGAGAAATTTGTCGTATATACTCTTGGCGTCATGCTTTTTTCATTATAAATTAATGTTCTTCCCCATCTGATTTATTAGCTCAGTTGGTAGATTGCTGGTCAAGAGAGTTCAAAGGTTCAAATCCTGGCTGGTCAATGAAATTGACTAGTAACTGACTATCGTTCATGATGTGTGGAGTTTAAAGACAAATTCTTTTACAAATATCGATTTACCTACACAATGAACTTAATTGTTACGTTAACGACATAACAGGTCTTGTTTTGGTCACCTCGTATCAAATATATTTCGAATTCATGTTTAAAGATCATTATGTGAACAATCATTTTATAGACATATCTATGCCACCTTGCATTGAAAACGTTTTTAAAAATCAAATCGAAGCTGAATTCTTCAACTGCTGTGCAGTAAGTGAACTATTTACAATTACCAACGGTATATTCAATCATCATGTCATTGAAGAACACCGTGTTTCCACTTGTGTTTCATTTGCTCAGTTGAATACGAAATTCCATTGCTTAAATTGTTGTTCGACGAATTCGGAAGATGCTAAGCGGACACTTTATGTGTTAAGGGGGACTTAAGGAAGTTTTTTTTGGAATTTTGGAAAGGAAATGGATCAGAGAATCCAAATTTGGCATCAAATGTTGATTATTTTGAGAAAATCACAAAAAAAATCACTTTTTTGACCCCCCCCCCCTTTTTTTTTTAGCTAAAAATAAATAAATTGAGTATAAAATGCTCAAATCTCTTGATAATGATGTGAAGACATTAACTTAGAAAATGATTTTTTTTTAAAACCTAATCAAATATATTTTGAAATTTTGACTAAAAAGTTGGCACATTTTGGTCAAAATTTAAAAAAATATTAGTTAAGGTTCAAAATTGACGCCAAATTTAGATTCTCTGATCCATTTCCTTTCCAAAAATATATACTTTTATATGCATTTGATTACTAGTTCAATAGTTACAGCACTCACAAAATTGAAAAAATCAGATCAAACATTTCCTTAAGTCCCCCTTAAACGAAGGATTTCATTATTATATACTTCAACTGTCTCTGTTTAAGAGTAGCAATAAACGCAAAAATAATAAAATTGCTTCTACGTTAATCGATTTAAGGCTGCTCTGCAAAACCAGTATGTATGGCCCATACGTATAAGTGACTTGTACATAGGACTTATACGATAGTTACCGAAGATATATTTTGCATCACCATACAAACAAGCATCCATGAAAATTGAAGTGAGACCGATACAAATTTTTCTAAATCATTATTGCAATATTAAGCATACGCTGATACCTCATTTGCCATTTTCTATTCAATATTGAAACCCGTTGTTTAATAGAGACGAAATTTTAAATGTTAATGCAATATGTGGTAAAATAAACATAAACGATATTGATATCGATTTGAACAATAAGGTGATGATTTTCATGTATATTGAGGAAACAATAGTTCAGTAACGATATTGGTTTATCAAATGTTCTCATTATTCTCTTGCTCTATCATCTGGATTTAATGTCCCCTTACCAATAAATTACCCATAATTCACTCTGATTCAAATGGCATGGCTTCATGTGTCACGTAGTATTATTATACTAAACACACATTTACTGCGAAGTTTTTTTTAACATATCGAGGTATTTTTGCAAGATTTCTGGGTTTTTTTTCGGTGACAGGTTTACTGTAAATTAATGTTTTATGGACTTACTGGGCTTAATAAAAGACAAACTTGGACTGATAGCGGTCTCGATATTTGCAACGGTTGGGTAAATCTGAGGACGTTGAGATCTAGACGTATTTGTTCAAGTTCGGTGTAACGAGAGTGTTTAGTTAAGATAAGATGAATGTGATTATTAGTCAATTTTATGTTATATTGTTACGTTGTTCGTCGTATTACTCCAGGTAAGTTTTCTACGCAACTTGTGTTGCCAGCCACAAAACTGGAATACATCACAGCACTTTTGGCTTTTGGCCTGCCATTACGTACCACAGCTTTACACCCCGCCATTAACCCCGGGCGCTCGTGTTGCCAGGACCGTATAGTAAGTGTAGTGACTATCGATGTAATCCCGTCATCTGTGGCGAAGAAAATAAATCAAAGCGTTATTTCTTATGATTCACATTATATCAAGTATATTTCTTGTTTTAGTACAATGTACGACGTATATATTTCGTAACGAGAGTTCAAAGTGTACGTCACTCTAGATTTCCACGTTACTATCTTTTTATGTGAAGGAAAAGCACATTTGGTGATAGCGAAAATACACTTTCTATTTGCAATTTAAGAGACTACCCTTAATTTGTGAAATTGTTTAACTTTTTCCGGTACATTTTTGAATTGGTTTAAACAATCTTTCTTTAAACTGTCTGAGTATGTTGAAAGTAAAGCACCGGCTCAGCCGACCCTTACTGAAACAGGATTGGTTATCTACACCACAATATCCATATTGCTATGGCATTTGTTGAAATACCATGCTGCTTCATCAATTCAAGAAGAATTAAGGTATATTTATACAGTTGTCTTTGAAAACCTAGGCTTTCAATCTATGTCACTTTTGGTAAAATCAGGGGATTAAGAATTTAAAAAAACCTTTAATACACAAGTCAAATAAAAGTGCACTCTCTTGCATTATAAGGAGTGGGTAAACAAATGGCAGATGTATAGAGAAAAAAATCTACGTTGCTTGTATGACTATTGTATTTTATTGCCTTTGATTTGAGCAGCTGTCCATGTGTATAAAAGGACTTATAACATATTTTCAAATACGAATGCTTAAGAAGACGTTTTCTGTATTAAATCGTTTTTGCAGAATTGCATTTATTTTGTAACTTAATATTCCCATGTTAAAATCTTACACCAAGCATCTTTGAAGATTTTGTCAGTGAACATAATTGCAACGGTCTGTTGTTTATGTACAATCTCATCGCAGAATTTTTGCCCATAGTGTATGTTTTCCATGTTCTGGCCGTACCTCAAAAATGGTTGTTGAAAATGATTTGTTTTCGTTGTCTGAATCCTGATTTATGCATTGTTCATCTACCTCTAAATCGTATTGCACTATCCTGGCTAAATTAATCCTAGAGATTACCATGACACTTGAATCTATAAGGATAATACTTAAGCAGGTCGGGTGACAAATGAGAATATGGCAAAAGTCTGTAAGAGTTTACTTTCTCTAAGGCGTACCCATTGACAAGTGAGAACGACACTCGTTAGTGATTTGACGTAGTAATCCGATTGATTTTAGTTTCGAATTTCTATTGCATCTAAACAAATAAGAATTGATATCTGTTGACTGGCGTCTCTCCGGGGGTCTCGACACTGGCCTGTCTTAAGTATATGTCCCATAGAATGCAGTACTCTTTCTAATGCATACAGACGACATACGAAAATTATAATGAATATTTTATAAAAGATTAATCTTTTCAATTTCAGATTTCAAGCGTCGATCCTTGGATCCTTGATATATGAAGACACAGACTGGCCATGGCTTAGTTATAATCTATTCGTATTATCTGAGACATTGGTTTGAAATGTATGAAATTGACGGCTATTTTCGGTCGCATCTTTCCAAAGTAAATAGTTGTACTCAACACGTCGGGTTTTTTATATTCTTGGTAATGTGTACGATTTCAGTGGTTTATGTGTTAAGTGTTTTCGGCGTTAGTATAGTCTTATCCCTCAATACTTCCATTAAAGGCAGTAACATTTGACAAACATGTTATTCTGTTTTAGCTATTCAATACATTATACTTATAACTGATCTTGAACACGCTTATTCAGAACAAACATGAAACTATTGCAAACATGCTTCCCGCGTACTGGTTTGAATGTTGATATAGCAACGTCTGTTCTCGACTATCATTCAGGTGGTGCGGGAAACGTAATTAAAACCTTGTTTTTTAAATTAGTACTAAATACAAGGAGGCATATCACGCCTTTAAAAGGCGTGTAAATATAACCGCGACCTGTATATGGTGTCCAAAAATAACTATGGTAAGTCTATGATAAATCCCTACCGTGTTTGGGCAAATGTCTCACGTTATTGTGCTATGTTTATTGTTAAACCCCGTCGCCAAAACACTTACCATTGGTTCAATTGCCGTATTAGCAGCAAGACCGGTGGCCAAGTGGAAAGGCGCCTGCCTAGAGAGATCATGAGACCCGGGCTCGATTCCCTGTCGGTGAATGTCCTTGCTTATTTTTCGTTGGGACATACGCCAGCGTGTGTTAATATTGGTTGTTATTGTATAATTGTAAACAATGTGGGTTGGTAAACTGCTTTATATTATATGTATGGTATGACCATATTTTATATTAGGTCCTCCTGTAAACTTAGACTAATACACTCGAATGTGATGAAATATCTCCTCTGTAAACCAAACGAACAGGGCTTTATTTATTCAGCTCTCAGCCGAAATAGGAATAGAATATTAATATTGATAACATAACTGTCGAAGATTTATCGCTTATGCAAATGCTTTGTTAAGCAAATTTAATCACGCCAAGGCCAGCAATAATTGCGTTTTGGGCTTTCATCTACTAATGGTCTTCTTTATTCTTAATGATTTAGCAGACGGTGTATCGATCAGTAAATTTTAATTTTGTTTGTCCGCCTTTTAATAATAAATGCCATTAATTCTTTAATGAAAATCTAAATTTGAAGGCGTCCATAATGTCATTAAATCCATTATGATAATCTAGCATTTCTGGCGCTTGTTTTCAAAATAAATTAAAATGCCATAGAGGTCAGTTATTAAAATAAATGAGCATGATGCTTAAATATATAATAATCACGTACAATAAATTGAACGATGTTGAATGAAGCCCATCTAACAAATGAGTTTAATATCCTACCATAATTACTACATGACAGGCCCAAGGTCTTCAAACTCATTATTCATTTCATAATGCTAATGTTTTGTTATGCATACATACTCAAGTAAGTAGTTTATCGAACCACTGAATGTTAAATATGGTTCTGGTAGTAATTGTGTTTTAAAACTTGTAAACATGTATGTTATGTTACAAAATTAATATACTACTTGAAACTTGAAGCATGTGAAAAATGAAAAGGGGTATTACACTACATTTTGAGACCATACATTTATTTAATAAACTGCAATAATTTGTATTAGAAGACCATAGAAGAAGGGACAATCAAGTGAGTGGCAACGCTTGATCCATGATCGTTTTGACAATACAAAACATAAGCGTGATTTGGACATGTATGCAGGTCACGCGTCAATGGGGACCGTTGTGAGTGCATGATGTACAAGAAAAGTTGACAATAACTTTAATGTTATATTTTTATAGCCCATGTCACGCCTGTCGCGAAATTCAAATGGTTTGGTCAATATCCCGATTTATTATCAAAACACGATAAAGCCAGGAGTCTTCCTCAGACACTGCAGACAAATCGTTAATTCTTCAAACTAGAAATACTAAGCCAATTCGGATTCTACTTGTAGAAACAGTAAGCGGAATGCTTGTATTTTTAACAAAAAATGTAAATTCTTCCGGCTCTATATATCAGAAACGCAAATATCGAATGGCCTGATTGTCTTTGGAAAAGAGAGCCAGCCCAGCATTCTACCATGTTCACTTTGGCGGATCCTTTTCGATAGATGCACTCTCCTGTTATATTTTCAATGAGATCCAACTTATTTTGATCCAAATCAAATACACGGGACCATTATTTTGATTAGAGTGGGCGTCGGGCGTTATGAGGCTAAGCGGTGGAATGACATCATGGGTCATTTTTAGGCATGGAGGCTTCCGATTAGATCTGAAATCGCAACAGCTACTCGCGAAACGATCATAGGACCATGGATTTGCGGCGGGTACTTTGAAAACAATATATTTTATTATCCCTTCTACTATGGTCTGTGAGCCTTCACGTGTCAATCACAAAAAAACATTTATTCGTCTACCATCCAGTATATTAATTTGGCCAAATTCTTTATTCCGAATTCTGAATAGATGCTGTGTCTGTGTTTGTCTACAACCGAAGTACCTGCTCTCGTTTGATTACAGTGTGTGCTTGTCAACACCTTAATACTGACCTAGATTGTGCTGAGATGCAGACCAAATGACAGTTGCATCGATGTTAGATAAACATGTCCATCTGCAATGTTTGTCTGTGACCCTATCGCAAGAGACCGAATTATTGGCCAATTTTGACGTATACCTCATCTTGCACTCAATTTGGAAACCTGTCAACAAAAAGTGCTACATGTAGCATAAACATATTAATTGTTCTTAAACAGTTTGAATTGTTACATAATAAAAGGCATTGTTTCACAACATAAGGCTTTTACATTTGAACAGAATATGCCTTAATATGACCCGATATGAGACTACTTTATTACACGCATAATGTCCGTTTACCCCACTCTGTTCTTCCCGAAATAACAGAAGGTTTAATAGATTCACTGACATAACAGTTCTATACAGACCCATGAAAGCTGCATTAGCGGTAAAGCAAAGGACATCAATCCATTAACATTGTTGGTTAACAATCTTATCGCGAGAAAAACTGTTCTCAACAGAATATATACTTATCACATTATGTTAAGCGCGCTCCTGATATTGGCTCTTGAAAAGATTGAGGTACTTTGGAGAATACCGGCGTATGTTTGGGTGAACCGATAAGACGACGTAGCTTTGATGTAAAACATTAAAGCTAAAGTGATTTTGAACTCTCGCGTGACCTAATTTTGTTAATTCTTGTAAAGGGAAGTCAAGTTAATTGGCAATCGGACCATTAATGCTTTATCATAAAAACTCAAATACACTTTGACTAAGCAATGCTCCTACTTATGTGATACGATCTATAGAATGCTTGAGAATACTTTGAGATGTGCTACTTTCAATTACAATTGTCTTTATCACGTATACTCTCATTAAGGAGTTGCAATGCTAAATGCATCCCGGGTAAAAATGCATCCGGGTCTCTTCAAGTCTCATGTGAAAGAGAGATGGGGAATTGTTCCAGGTTCCCGGAGATGAAGGTTAAACGCATGGGTACTCAATTGGAGTAATATGCCAAATTACGTCGAATTACTCTACTACGATCGCTCCATTATGTCATAGGCGGAAATACTTGAGACATGTTGATTTTTAGAGAAATTCACTCTCATTATTTTCAGCGATGCTATCCCCAAGTATGTTTGCTCGTATTCTCAAATGCACCAAATTGCTGTACAGGATGGTTCCCGGTGGTTTTATAGTTCATACGTTTGATATTTTACATAAAATGTGATTCACTGATGCATAAAGTGTTAAAATTGTGAAATGTCCTATATAGATGCGTGGCATTTTAAAATTGTGAAATGCCCTAGATACGACTGATAGCCCCTATAACAGCCTTGACCGCACTATACTCATCGGATGAGCAAGCAACAATTGTTAGCATGAAAGGATGAGTACAGGGTATCAGAGAATGATCTATACCGACGTAATACGATTTTGTTTGGTATGGACTTTATTAATATTGTCAAAACCGTTTTCATATATATATTGCGCAAACGCCCAGCTTTCTTGGGAATTTTAGATTTTGAAAATTGGATACTTCTGTTGGAAAATACAGATTTTTTTGTAACGATAGTACGTAGATTTCAAGTTTTGGTCGAAATTATCCATTATGAAAATCTATAAAGTCACCTACCTTTTTAGTGGAGCAAAATTGACCATAAATTGTGACCCCTAGTGGTCAAATTTTAAAACATCATCTCGATGGTTTTATATGATAGTATATACCTTGTAAGACAAGAAAAGTAATGATGCCAAAAATGTAGGCGTGGGCGACCTGAGAAATTAGCATATCAAAATGGCGTCTATTTTATTATAAAAACCGTCCTGATGCTATGATATAATGCAATCAAAGTTGTGCAATCCTAGAATATATTAATATAATTGATACATAAGATGTTGCCAACATTCAATTCCGTAATTTTTATTTCCAAATTCCAATATGGCTGACATTTCAAATAGTTAATTAAGGCAACGCACTAAATAACGTTTTCAGGCGTATATAAGAAATTGGTATTTAAGACCAGTGAAAGTTGGCAACTTCATTTGATTATAGTCGTTACCACAAATTCATTATGCAAATTCGTTCAAAAAACTTGTTATTTGGACTTAATTTAAGAGGCATCATCAGTCTTTGGAAGACGTATGCGTATGACACACAGCTTACCATAGGTGTTCCAATTTTATATATGTATATTATTGACATAATCATCGTGGCATTATTTGGAATCTTCTTGAGCTGCCATGTTTTAAAATAAAATGTTGTTGTCATCCTCGTCCAACCTGAGACTAATATTAGTCTCAGGTCCAACAACTAGTTAATGATCATTTAAAATAATAATACTGTCACAGTATGGCAATTTCTGTATGCCACTCTTTCAGTTCTTTGCAATCTCCATGTTGACCAATCGTTGGAATACTGTTCAATCTCTGGCTTCACGTGCTATTCTGAAATTAAACTGGATATCTTCACTCAGTGCCACTCTTTCAGATAAAGGTTTCATATTAATACCCTGTTGCATAATATCAAGTCAAGTTTGATTTTCAGAATCTGAGTTAGATTCTGGGTCCGTATCATATGCAGCTTCTATGACCGGGTTGCCACATGATTCAATGTTGATAGATATACCGACATACAGCCACATGCGGTGGTGCAAGGCTGGTTGTGTCTTAAACATACGGTGCAGTCTACACGGCATCACCTGGTGTGCACATACATATGAGATCATTAAGCAATTCTGGCGCAGCAGAGGGTTATGACATGAGTTATGGCTGCTTGTGTTTGTTTATTTGTTTGTTTGAAACCAAAAATCTAAGGGATCAGGGAGCTCATGTCATGGAATAAGTGTTTTACGCCAAACCAGGAGTTGGAAGACAGAGCAAAGTACATGGAGTTTGAAACTATCCTCCGTTGGAGGTAGCTTCCGTGGTCCAGTCCTTCTTCTTGCTTTCTCACACCGAAGGGAATTCAATGAGATGCAGTTAGATTTTCCAAATAAGGTTCCCACGAACAGTATTGCAGCTGAGTATTCTTCTGTTGTCATCACGGCGTGTACTCCTGCGTTCTTCATCATTATACGATACGCGGTTTTCTTGCCATGTCCAAAGAATCCACGTACAGTGCCACACCCAGTAATGCAGTAAACAGGAAGGATGATGTTATGTTGCTCACATGAAAGTTTGTTATATATCTGGTGGACAGGTATAAAGCGGGTAAGATCGGTATGTTTTCCGGCCCGTCCAGTTAGGAAGAAAACCTCACTCGACGAAATACTTGGTCGATGATGAACAAGGAGAACTAACACATCATCTGGACTGCTAATAACAACATGAGGTGCACCTGCATTTGCAGCGGTTGCAGCTTGAAGAATGATGCGTGTGTCCGCTTCCTCTTGGTTTGATGCAAGCCGATCTACTGAGTGCACAGATCCTTGTCTTATGATGAAAGTCTTGCCATCCGGATGACCACCACTGATATAAATGCACTTCTTGAAGCATAGACCCCTCTATCTGTCATGATCAAGCATGTACTGGGTGTAGTATTCTGCTAGGCGAGCCTTGTTCTGTCTTACTGATAAGAAGTGTTTCCAGTTGGAGGGTACTTGCATGTCACCACGTACGTGATATGTGCGGAAGGTTGACTAGCCTGAAGACCATTTCTCTCGGGTCGAACCTTTAATACTGTTTGGTAAGTATTTGTCGAACACGATATGTATCTGTTGCACATTATGCCTGATATTAACGGCAACTTGAACTATGAATATGGATTTCCTTGATTTTTGTAGGGTTGTTCTGGGTATATCATGCTAGTATAAATGAAAATAGAATCACCGAATAAATTATGGCTCGTTTGTCAAGTGATCAACATTCATTACTTCATGAATAATCGCGGTAGCTGCGTACCAAGTGCGTTCCAATCAAATTGATCGTTAGATGAGAACGCGCACGCCGAGCGCGGGTTACTAATAATTGACCGAAAGTACTGCGCCAAAGTGTTCCATTGTTTTGCTCACTGACCGACCAATCAAATTAACGCCCCACGCCCCTAAACTGAATATTCAATGAGTTATGAGGAAACACGATTAAAGCTTATTTCTGATTGGCTGAATGATAAACATGTTAATGAGGGGATGACCCGACTTGGACTGTTTCAATAACTAAGAAGGGGTGGATAAAATAAACAGAAAACTAATTAATTATTAGCAAGATTATATCGGTACAAATCAACGATTTGGATAAAATATGCATCTTTTTCAGTAATGAATGAGAATAATGACTGCTTAACAACTGTTTTCGTGAATTTGTTTTGAAATCCTCGGGTTTTGTTCTGGTCATTCGGAATTGTCCCTCGGGGGCTGCGCCCCTCGGGACAATTCCTCAGACCAGAACAAAAACCTCTGATTTTAAAACAAATTCACGAAAACAGTTGTTACGCAGTCATTATTCTCTAAACAGCATGCCAAGAGGAAGCTCATCTTCATAGACCCTTTGGCCTTTGTAGCCCAACATCGCCCTCATAGACAATATCCTATTTACGGAGTCCAATTAGGGCCCAACTATAAAGTGCTGTATGATGTTATAACTATTATCAAATTTCACGCAAATGTGGTCTTACGTTTACGATAATTTATTGACAAATTTTAAATAATTATCGTCATCCGTCAATATTAGTCATACAATTAGAAGCTCTAAAATCTAAATCAATTACAACATAACCTTTTAATTCAATATACATTTTGATACGGAATACTTGCCTCTAAATCATAGAGTATAACAACAACAAATCTTTCAATTTAAAGGTCAAAATTGAAATTATTTATGCTAAAACTTATTAAAATATTGAAAAAATTGAAAATCAAGGTAAATGGCGGCCATTTTGAATGAAAGAAACAATATTTTTGTGTATATAGGTACTGTATGCATCAGGAATTCCATTAGTATCAAAAACAAGATAAGTTGATGTGTTCCATAAGTAAGATACATGTAACAAGCGGCTAACAATTACTTAACTATTAACATAGTCGCCATTTTGATATGTTAATTTCTCAGCTCGCCCACGCATACATATTTGGCATCATCACTTTTCTTGAAGGAAAAGGTTAACACTATCATATAAAATCAATCTGGTGATGTTTTAAAATTTGATCGGTATATCGAAAACTAGAGGACTTTTATGGCCAATTTTGCTCTACTATTTACACTATAAAATATTTTTGAATTGTTATGAGCATTATTATTCCACCCTCTTCTTATTGACCCTAGCCTTTTGATAACAATCGAATGTTGTGTGCATACTAGAAAACAAAGCTTTGATTGAATAGGACAGGATTTGTTTAGCTTGAGTGGTTTTAAACTTTCCTTCTTTGGCGGGAGTTGTAAATATAGCTTATGAGGTGTGGGTTCATTGTTTGAAATATGAGGTGTGGGTTCATTGTTTGAAATGCTGGTAGTGCTAGAGAGAATAGCTGTATTAACGATTAATTATGTGAGCCAAAATATGAAAATAAGTTTTTCATCGTCAACAGTCAATAGTGACTTCCGATCCGCAGGGTCAATAAAACAATTAAATTGTTCGTGAAAGTTTCTATAATTCAGATAAGACATCTGACCCGGTATTGGGTCAATTTACGACACAATATTTTAAATATGTTTTGCGCTACCTAGATTTGGGTCCAGGGTTCTGGTTGAAAGCCACTGTTTGGAATCGCCAATGACCTCTCAAAGACACATGGACACATGGACCCCCCCCCCCCCCCCCACACACAAACTTACGTGAAATTCACGAGGTGACTGCAAACAAAAATGGGGCTACCTTTGACTATTTGTTGTAGATTTGAGAATCTGAGTCTGGGGAATTTTATTTATGGCCAGATGGCCCCACCACTCACAATATCCTGCGCACGCCACTGCATGGACGAGGTCATCGTCATGTGCCTGATATCGCTTGACGAAGGTAAATCCGTCGTTTTGACCGTAACTTTATCGTGTAAAGTTGCATTTTTACTCATACAAATTGCGGGTACTCAACATGTGCAGATTGTAATCTTCGGAAAGCAGTTCAACTATAATCGTGTGAAAAAACCTCTCGGCTGCAATTTACTATTCCATCAGTAACGATTAGATTAACGCTTTACGTATAGACCGTATATTTTGGTGGAAAACCTTGCTATTCAGTTTGTGATAATCATTTTAGTATTGTAGCCGTATACTTATAAGAAGATATACTTGCACCCATAAGGTTCTGAACACCGCAGCAAATTTGATGCAATGATAAAATATCCAACTTGAACGCAAAAGTATTCATTTCGCTTGGAAGGCTTTCCGAAAATGTTGTTATTGAAACAATATTTTAACATTGATGTGAATACATCTCCTTTATTCATTCAAGGACGCATCTCCATCTCTATACACAGGAGAGTACTAACGCTATGGGAATCTAAGGCGCGTGAATAAATACCTTGCTACCGATGATATGATGATATGTAAAGAGGAGAGCAATAATATTATCATATGTTCAATAATGGTGACAGAGAATCGCTTACATTTTGCACAAATCGCAAAAATTACAAACAAATTTCACGGGAATTAGGGTGTTTACACTATATGTGTGATGTTATGCAACCGTTAAATAAGAGCGGCAGATGTTGATTTGCATTTTCTTGAAATCATAACCCATTTCGAATTTGTCTCTATAGTTTAATCAGCTCAAATTTGGCGAAGCCTCGATCCTTACAACAGCAAATGACTACCGAAGGATGCGGGTGCGAATGCCAGGCGCTGTGCATCATATGAGTAACGCGTGTGTGTGGCCATAATCGTTTGGAACTGATTAAACTATAAATTATTCATTATCAAAATAATCTTTTATTTAGTTAAATTAGTTACTGTAATTAATTAGTCCCATCCGAAACTTGGAAAATTATGCAAGTACAACTATTAGAGTTAATGAAAATAAGAAATTCTTTACTTCTCTATTCCCCCTTTTATGAAAGCCACATCAATATATGCTATAGGTACAGGGCACTGCACTGGGTGTATATTTGTAACACATACTTGCGATTATTATGTACATCAGGCTTTTAAACGGTTCAACCATATTGTTCAACCAAAGTATACCCATATTTGTTTGAATATTCATCTATACAGTAGGGCCTATATATATATATATATATATATAGTATTCATCTATATATATTATATATATATATATAGCATTCATCTATACAGTAGGGCCTATATATATATATATATATATATATATATATATATATATATATATATATATATATATATATATATATATATATATGTATATTTTAATTAGATCTGTGCACCTATAATGTTAAATCAACATTTGGACCAAATTCTTTGTCTTTGTCGGCGCTCGACTCAAAGTAAAACCCACTGGCAATAGACGAAATAAACGCCATATGGTGTCTAAATTATATGTTATTATTTAATAAATGTCCCTTTACGACTTAAAGTAATGGTTGCTCATCAATCTTCGTTAATGATTTTGAACGCTATTTCGTTTTATTTACAAGTACTTTCAAAATATTAAGAAAATTTCTTGAAGCCATAGGTGGTGGAACAGTACTCTACATTACAGCACAATAATATCGACTTACGCTTATAAGAAAAATATCGAAATAGATGGTTTTGAAATGAGTTTGTAGGTAATTGAAACAAATTATCGATTGGCCTTTATAAATTTCGATGTGATGATATGCTCCGGGTGTTTCTACTGCATCTAAATTGTAGCTCTACTTGTCAAAAACTTGTTCTGGGCTATGGTTTCTCTGATGTTCCGCGCACCTAAAGGGTATCCACACAGCACCACGATTGACTGGAAAGTGTTAAAAGCGGGTTTGTTAAACATGTGGTTTAAGGGGGGACTTAAGGAAGTTTTTGATTTGATTTTTTGAATTTTGTGAGTGCTGTAATTATTGAACTATTAATCAAATGTATATAAAAGTATACATTTTTGGAAAGGAAATGGATCAGAGAATCCAAATTTGGCGTCAATTTTGACCAAAAAAGTAGATTATTTGAGAAAATCACAAAATTCACTTTTTTGCCCCCAATTTTTTTGAACAAAGCTAACAAAAAATAATTTTGAGTAAAAAATGGCCAAATCACTTTACAATGATGTTAAGACACTAATGAAGGGACGATGATTTTTTTAAAACCTAATCCAAAAAGTGCCAAAAAACGTGAAAAATGGATTTTTAATTTTTTTGTACAGTTTTTTTGTCAAAATTTCAAAAAATATTAGATTAGATTAAAAAAAAAAATCGTCCCTCCAGTAATGTCTTAACATCATTATCAAGTGATTTTGGCATTTTTAACTCAAAATTATATTTGTTAGCTTTGTTCAAAATAATTGGGTCAAAAAACATTTTTAGTCAAAATTGATGCCAAATTTAGATTCTCTGATCCATTTCCTTTCCAAAAATGTATACTTTTATATACATTTGAGTCATGGTTCAATAATTACAGCACTAACAAAATTCAACAAAAAACTTCCTTAAGTCCCCCCTTAAAAGATAAACTCGCGTTTAATGTATAGATGAGTTTAGTTTGTCACGGTTTTAAGCTAAAACCCCGTTTAGTACGAGAATACGGCCCTAGGTTTTTAAGTAGGTGTCCCTTTCCTACGTGAGAAATGTAATTGGTTGCTTAAAAAGAGCCATTCAGGCGGACTGCCCCTTATCAATTAAACAGAGTCGGTGTCTCTAAAAAGAGCTCTTAAAGTAGATTGCCTCACTACGTGAGAAATGTAATTGGTTGCTTAAAAAGAGCCATTCAGGCGGACTGCCCCTTATCAATTAAACAGAGTCGGTGTCTCTAAAAAGAGCTCTTAAAGTAGATTGCAATAGACCTTTAAGTCTGTAATAGGAAAGGGGCAGTCTACATAATGTCCATTGGACAAGGAGCAGTCCTTTGGAATAGGTTCTATTAGAGCCAAATAATAGGCCATTTTCAAACGGACTTCTTCCATTTGACAAGGTAAGGACCCAGGTTGGCACCGAATTCGAGTAACAACTGACCTTTCAAAATTAGGCTATTCCAGATAATAATGAACCCCCTTCCTCTATAATAGCGGACATCGGAATTCCAGACTTTTTCCCCCACCAATTTGTCAATGGAATGCCATACCTTTTGGCACATTATCTTGGAATTTCAGATTTTTTCACAATCTAGACCCCCCCCCCCCCCCCCCCCACCACCAATTCCAGACTTTGTTGAAGTTTGATCTGGAATTCCTTACCTTTTTTTAAAGTTTGATTTGAATTCCATACTTTTTTTTAAAATTTGATCTGGAATTACATTTACTTTTCATAGTCATGGAATTCCGGACTAAAAAAAATAAACACACTATCCATTATAGGGGGAGGGGTCATTGTTATCTGGAATAGCCCATTACACATGTACAAGGTCAAATGACATTTAGCTATACCACATAGTCTGTGATCACATATTTATCTTGTTCTGGTTGCGTTCTTCTCATACAAATAGTCGTACTAAACAAGTCCAATTTCTTTAAATGGATACCTTCATTAAAATATTGGTGGCATGCGCAGGATGACAGAATGCAGTTCAATGATTAGCGTGTGAGAAAACCTCTCGGCTGCAATTTAGTATTCCATCAGTCACGATTAGATTAACGCTTTACGTATAGACAGCATATGTTGATAAACCAGCTATTGGATTTAAGATCAACATTGAAGTAAATAGCCGATATTGAAAAAAAAAAAAATAGGAATAATTATTCTTGCACTCACGAAGTTTTTCACAACGAGCTAAGAATATAAATGTATATATAGAAAGATATAACATACATCAACGCTAAATCGTTAATTTCGCGCGGAAAACGTTAACAAAATGTTGTTTTTAAACTGTGCCTCGCAGAGCATGCATCTACTTTATACATTTAAGGAGGTATCTCCACCTTACACGGGGGTATGGAAACCTCAGGCGTGTAAATGAATACATATCTCGAAACAAACGGGGATAGTATGCACATAGGATTGAAATTACATTTTCCTCCATCTACTAGTGGTGTGTGCGATCGTGACAGAGAATCGCTCCGGCTTTGCTATAAGTAAGTTCATTTACTCAATTTATGTCACCAGTGAGCAGTAGTGTTGTCCCCGCTACGCTTGTCACAAAAAATACCAACTCTCTGCTGCTCAGCGGTGGTGAACGCTAACGTTCGTCAACGCTCGACCCATCACTTAGACTCATCGAATTGTTTGAAAACGCATCCTGATCGGATACATTTTACTTCCCTAGGCAAATGGATATCTAAACATATATCTTCGTAGCACTTATCTATAACTGATGAACAGAAATGGCCCCAGAGCGATTCAATACTTAGTCTTAACGGGTTAATCAAACTATAGAGACCACTATTTATCCTGCTCTATAGGAATAGAATCTTACTATTGAAAACATAGCCAGCAAAAATATGTTGCTAAGGCAATTTAACAAGTTAAATCACGCAAAGGCCAACATCAATTGCGATGCCATTGGATTTGGGATATAGTCTGATAACGGCCTTTTACAATTTTAAAAGGATGCCTGTCGGCATATATGTCCATGCTTACTTTGTTGTTCCACTTCATAGTCGTGTATGAACGCTACTTGGTATTGCAGTATTGTAGCAAACGATTTGGAAACCTTAAAAGAACGTTTACCACCATCTAAAACAAAAAATAAACTGATATAGCTGTGTAGAATCTAATTGCCACAAAGAACTATAATCCAATTCCAAACGACACTGATTAAAATAAAAATGAATGAGATGATTATCCACGTGAAGCGTGTCATTACAAGCGTGAACAATGGTGCATAATTTACCTGATATAAAGATATCTCTTAATCATGGACAATAATTACATCCTTGTTACCTAATGAAAATAAATTAGTTTTGCAAATGAAGAGCATACATTTACATTAGAGGACTATTGGATTTTTATCCTTTATTGTTTTATAATTAATAAGTCAGGCATTTCATCTGCGAGTGGTAAAGATATAGATCTTAAGTTGTTCTACGTGACGTGTTACAATTAAGATGTCGATAAAAACTGTTCGGGAATAGTGTTAATTTACCACATCTGGCACTCCCTTAGAACATGACTTACACATTATGTCGCAGCGTTTCGTCAATCTTAATGTGAACAATATTGAAAGTTAATTAGATATTGCTCATAGCGTGACCTGATGTATGGCATTTAATGGGACCGTTTTTATTTTTCTTGACCAAAATCGATAATCAGTCACACATTTGTCGTAAATACTCTTGGCGTCATGCATTTTGTCAGATGTTCTATCCTATCTGACTTATTAGCTCAGTTGGTAGATCACTGGTCAAGAGAGTTCAAAGGTTGAAATCGTGGCTATTCAGTGAAATTGACTAGTCACTGACTATCATTCATGATGTGTGGTGTTAAGAGGAATTATTTTACTAATATCGATTTACCTACATGATGAACTTAATTGTTACGTTTACGACAGGTCTTGTTTGCATGTAGTCACCTTGTATCAAATATATGTGACGAATTCATGTTTAAAGATCATTCGGTGAACAATGAACATTTTATAGACATATCTATGCCATCTCGCATTAGTTATGTGGTTAAAAATCAAATCGAATCTGAAATCTTCAACTAAATGATGTGCAGTAAGTCAACAATTTAAATTACCAACTGTATATTGAATCATCATGTTATTGAAGAACACTGTGTTTTCACTTGTGTTTCATTTGCTCCTATTAGTTGATACGAAATTTGGTTATTTAATTGTTGCGTCGCTTAATTGTTTTTTCGACGGATTCGGAGGATGCTAAGTGGACACTTAATGTAAAGGCTGTCTTAAGCGAAGGATTTCATTATTATCTACTTCTACTGTCTCTGTTTAAGAGTAGCAATTGACGCAAATCTGATATAACTGTTTCTATTTTAATCGATTGCCTAGCTTAGAAGCTGCACTGCAAGACCAGTATGTATGGACCATGCGTATAAGTGACTTGTACGTAGACCTTGTACGATAGTCGTCGAACACAAGTGGTAGACTAGGGACATTAACTACAGCGCCTCCAACTGACAGCATATTAACTATTTAACTAATCATTCATTACTGAATTTTCCAAATACCAGTAGGCCAATAATATAATATTGTCAGTTCTAAAACTTCGCAACCTTATTCATAGTCAAATTACCCGCTCATGCTTAACCGATGAACACTACCTGTATTGTATCAGTGCAGTAGCGGCGGCGTATTTGACTACAGATAGACCAGTGTAGTAGTATGTGACTATGCTAAGTTGACGTGAGTTCAAACGCCAATTATCAGCCATTTTTTCCCCGGTTTTTTCAGTGACAGGTTTACCGTGAAGTGCACTATAGACAAATTGATAATTCTTTATCTTCAAACTAGAAATACTAACCCAATTCGGATTTTACCTGTAAGTAAGCGGAATGTCTGTATTTAAAAAATGATCGTACATTTTTCCGGCTCTACATGTATATCTCAGAAACGCAACTATCGAATGGCCTGATGGTTTTTGGAAAAAGAGCTAGCCCAACATACTACCGCGTTCACTTTGGCTGATCCCTTTCGATACCAACACTCTCCTGTTATTTTTCAATGAGATCCAATTTATTTTGATCCATAGCGAATACACGGGACCAGAGTGGGCGTCAGGCGTTACGAGGACGCTCGTTGGCTAGGCGGTGGAATGACACCATGGGTCATTTTGGGTCATGGAGGCTCCCGATGAGATCTGTAATCACAACAGCTACTCGCAAAACGATCATAGGACCATGGATTTGCGGCGGGTACTTTGAAAACAATCTATTTTATTATCTCTTCTTCTATGGCCTGTGGTATTATATAGCCTTCACGTGTCAATCACAAAATACATTTATTTATCTTCCATCCAGTATATTAATTTGACCAATTTTTTATTTCCGAATTCTGAATAAATGATGTGTCTGTGTTTGTCTACAACCGGAGTACCTGCTCTCGTTTGATTACAGTGTGTGATTGTCAACACCTTACTACTGACCTAGATTATATACGTCTTAGCGTATTTGTGCTGAGATGCAGACCAAATGACAGTTGAATTGATTTTAGGTAAACGTATTTGTCCATCTGCATTGTTTGTCTGTAACCCTATCGTAAGAGACCGAATTATTGGCCTATTTTGACGTATATAATACCTCACCTTGCACTCAATTTGGAAACCTGTCATCAAAAAGTGTTATATGTAACATAGACATTTTAATTGTTCTTAACAAATTAAATTGTTAGATAATAAAAGGCATTGTTTCACAGCCTAAGGCTTTTAATATGACCCGTTATGAGACCACTTTAATATAAGCATAATGTCCGTTTACCCCACTCTGTTCTTCCCAAAATAACAGATGGTTTAATAGATTCACTGACATAAAAGTTCCATACAGACCCCATGAAAGCTGTTTGTTTACAATCTTATCCCGAGAAAAACTATTCTCAACAGAGCATATCCGTATCACATTATGTTAAGCGCACTCCTTATAATGGATCCTGTAGTTTATGTGCTCTTATAAAGATTGAGGTACTTTAGAGAGTACTGTCGTATGTTTAGGTGAAGTAGTTTTGATGTAAAACATTTAAAGCCAAAGTGGTTTTTTATTATAGTTTTTGTAAGGGAAGTCAAGTTAATAGGCAATCGGACCATTAATGCCTCATCATAAAAACTTAAATACACTTTGACTAAGCACTGCTTCTAATTATGCGATACGAAGTAAAGAATGCTTGAGAATACATAGAAATGTGCGACTTAATTGTTTTTATCAGGTATACTCTCATTTAGGAGTTGCAATGCAAAATTTATCTCACATAACTGTACTCAAAAAGCATTGTGAATAATACATTATGCACATGTCAAATAATACATCATCACACACTACTGTACTGTGCACGCTCTCCGGATCTCTTCAAGTCTCATGTAAAAGAAAGATGGGTAATTGTTCCAGGTTCCCTGAGGGAGCTTAAGATGAAGGTTAAACGCATATGTGACCTGGCACCACAAAACTAGCGTAAAGTCGCGGCGAAGATGTTGCTGAATTGATGCAGCATAGCATGTTATTGATTTGCCGTTTAAATTACTGTTGGTATGGAGCCTAGGTCCATTCTATTATAGGGGAATTCTAAAATGACAGTATGTATACTTATTTTAAGAGTATTACCAGCCATGCCAGGCTATTTATTTTATAATCCCGCTATAAATAGAAGGGCTTGGTCCATACTAACAACAAATGGCAAAAATCAATAACATGCTATCTTAGCTCAATTCAGCAACATCTTCGCCGCAACTTTACGCTCATTATGTGGTGCCAGGTCACATATGTACTCATTAGTGTAATATGCCGATTTACGCCGAATAACTCTACTACGACCTCTCCATTATGTTAAAGGTGGAAATACTTGAGACATGTTGATTTTTAGGGACATTTGCTGTCATTTCAGCGATGCTGTCTCCGAGTATGTTTGCTAGTATTCTCAAATGCACCAAATTACTGTCGATACAGGGTGGTTTCCGGTGTGTTTTTAGTTCATACATTTCATATTTTACTTTAAATTTGAAGCATGAAGTTTTAAAATTGTGAAATGCCCTAGATGCATGATTTTTTAAATTTTGTATAAAACAACATATACTCTATGTGAGCTAATGATATATAACCGTATGATAACAACCGTTTTTTGAACCTGTCATGTTTAATCTCATATCCTATATTAAGTATAGTGACTTCCAGTCCACAGGTCAAAAAGAAGTTATATTGTTCGTAAAAGTTTCTAAAATTCAGTTAAGACATCTACCCAAAGACCCGGTATTGGGTCAATGTAAGACAAAACATTTTAAATATGTTTTGCGGTACCTAGATTTGGCTCCAGGGTTCCGGTTGAAAACCACTTTTTTGAATCGCCAATGACCTCTCATAGACACATGGACGAGGTCATCGACACGTGCCTGAACACCCTTACCAAAGGTAGAATTCGTCGTTTTGACCGTAACTTTAACGTGTATAGTTACATTCTACTCATACAAATGGCAGGTAGTTTCCCATGGCGTTTATGACTGTGCAGATTGCAATTTTACGGAAAGCAGTTCAACTATTAGCGTGTGAAAAACCTCTCGGCTGCAATTTAGTATTCCATCAGTAACGATTAGATTGACGCTTTACGTATAGACAGCATATGTTGACAAACCAACTATTGGATTTGAGATCAACATTGAAGTAAATAGCCGATATTGAAAAAGACAATAAAGCCGATACGGTAAAGACGAACTAAGAATAATTATGCTTGCACTCACGATGAACGTGTGGCGGAACACCTTGCTATTCAGTTAGTGATATTCATTTTAGTATTGTAGCCGATATCAAAATCGATGACCTATAAATAAGTATGCTCGCACCAATAAGGTTCTGAGCACCGCAGCAAATCTTATGCACTGATAAACTATTCGACTTGACCGCAAAAGTATTTATTTCGCTTGGAAGGCTTTTCGAAAATGTTGTTTTGAAACAAGATTTTAATAAATGTCCTTTATTCATTCATCTCCGCTTTTTTTGCACAGGAGAATATAACGCCATGGGAAACTAAGACGCGTGGATAAATACCTTGCGACAAGTAATAATATTATCATATGATCACTTATGTTGACAGAATATCGCTTACGTTTTGCAAAAAATGCACAAATTAAAAACAAACCAATTTCACGGCAATTAGTGTGTTTACAAGACGTGTGCGGTTATGCACCCGTTAAATAAGAGTTATAGCAGATGTTTTGCATTTTCTGTGAATCATAACCCATTTCGAATTTTACTCTATAGTTTGATCAGCTCCAAATTTGCGAAGCCTCCTTACAACAGCGAATGAATACCGAAGGACACGGGCGAAAGCCTGACAACAAGCGCACTGTGTACCATACGTAACGCGTGCGTGTGGCTATAATCGCTTGGAACTGATAATAAACTATAGATTATTCATCATTAAAATAATGTTTTAATTAGTTTCATTAGTTACTGAAGTAATTGGTCCGATCCGAAACTTGGACTATGGTGCGCAAGTGTTAACGGCTTAATAAGCTGCTACCTACTATTACCGTTTCTATTTAAGTTATCTATATAAATGTTTTAAATCTTTTCATTAGATCCATACACCCATAATGATATATCACTATATTCGGACCATAAGTCATCATAGTACCTTGTAAGATTAACGCATCACAATTATTCAATTGAATACGGTTTATTGGATGAACATAGTTGTCTGGTGGCCACTTAGTTCAAGTTCGTTTTAGATTTAAAACTTAACACGCGGTGATATGTACTTCTATAGGCAAATAGTTGCCCACAGAAAAGTTTGAGAGACAAAAACACCGATCTGGTATTGGTAGCATTTTGGCTGCCTACCACAACTCTTTCATCATTTAATTATATCATTTTGTATAAACTCTTTGATCATTCATATCTATCATTCAGTATCATATTTAAATTTGCATACAATGATGCACCATTGTGATGAGAAGAACAGTGATTGCAATGCCAACCTACCATTAAGTAAGGATGGACTTTAGCATATAAATGACAGAAATTGTTGTTGGACACCAAGATTTAACCTTGTCACTGAACTTTTATAAATTGATCATGAATTGCCATATTTTAATACTTCAACCTACCATTAAGTAAGGCTGGACTTTAGCATATAAATGACAGAAATTTTTGGACACCAAGATTTAACGTTGTCACTGAACTTTTTAAAATTAATCATGAAAACCTGTATCATGAATTGCCATACTTTAATACTTCAACCTACCATTAAGTAAGGATGGACTTTAGCATATAAATGACAGAAATTTTTGGACACCAAGATTTAACCTTGTCACTGAACTTTTTTAAATTGATCATGAAAACATGTATCATGAATTGCCATACTTTAATACTTTAATTTATAACCCAAATTTATTCTTGTTATTGAGCCAGCCTAACATAGACAAAGGCCGGACGGCGATTACATATAAATGACGACGCCCATTTTAATTCATTTGAATTAGTCTTCATTTTCATAACACTTCTCCTAGGACTTTCACTCCTGCCACTTTATGTTGTCCCCTGTATGGGATTTTTCTTGAAAATGCTAATTTAATTTGACAAAAGTAATAATTTTAGACAATTATTTTTCCACGGAAATGAAAACTGCCAACCAAGGAACTCATTAAGGTACTTGCCCCAAAACAAAGAACAAAATATATATATATTACTATATTGGCATAAATATTATTATATCTATATATATCACCAGACCCCATTCTAAAAACTGCCCTACCCTCCTCGGTGAGGTGCAGGCCGTCTCTCTTAAACAACCCAAAATCATTAGCCGAAATGGCTCTGGCGTGGATAATAAACCCGGCATTGATCATAGCGTGAATGGCCTTATGAGCCTGCGAGTTCATAACATTAACGATTCGCCTTCCCACCCCAGGTCTATGCTCCCCATAGAAAAAACAACCGAGGTATGATGTCAGACCAAATAATGCGGGTATGTGGCAGAAGATGGCGGATACATGAGAAAAAGACTGAATAACCCTGTTGAATAGCCTTGAATACCTTGTTTGTATACCCATTAAGATATATTTAATACATTCCTAAACACGGCCTACTGTTTGCATTTATGTTTTCCTTGATTTTACCTGAAGGTAAAAGTAACTCGTGATTAAATAATAACCTTAGGCAGTATAAATGAGGTGACCGTTGTTTACAACAGTAGTGTTTACAAATTGATTAGCGCCCGGTCTAAAGACATGCTAGAGCTACTAGTCCATGACTACTATTCGAAAGCAAAACACACATCACTGAGCGCCAAATTTAACAGCACATGCCCTTATAGTGCGTACGCATACTGCCGGGCAACCAGATTTAGGTAAGTAATGACCAATCAAGTGTGAATTAAAGCACCAATAAAAATCTGAGACCAGTGAATTCTGATTGACAGATGCAATAGTTACCATAAATTGTTCATTATTAATTATTCAAATAATGTAAATTAAGAACAGAATTGAACGCCAAAGACCAAACCGTTTAAGCGTAAACATGCCCCTCCCCCGCATGCAACAGGAGATTACCATGACATAAAATTGATCAATGATTTACCGAGTTACAGCGCCCAATAATTCGAAACTATCACTTTTCATGGCCAAAATGTAAGTATTTACAGCGGATGAGCGCCAGCGACCCTTCCCATTATGTGCTCGATTGGAATACCACCTAAAGCTGCCGAAGTCGCTGCTCCTATTCTAAAACTATGTGGACTGAAATCATCCAGCGGCAACTCAATGGATTGTTATTAATAAGTTATAATAATCTTATATAGATTATGATTTTATTTTATTTTATTTTATTTTATTATCATTACTGTTATTATTATTATCATGCCGAAGTCGCTGCTCCTATTCTAAAACTATGTGGACTGAAATCATCCAGCGGCAACTCAATGGATTGTTATTAATAAGTTATAATAAACTTATATATTTTATTATTATTATATTTTTATTTTATTATCATTATTGTTATTATTTTTTATTTATTTTTTCAAATTGCAATGGATATTTAGTATACATAATGTGAACATGATGTGCCTCTTCCTCAATCAATTGTTATAGATAACCCATTTAAGTTAACACATTAATAGTCCTTGTGATAGACAAAATTATATTTTAATAAATAATATATAACCAAGAGATTGAACTATGGTTATGTTATCCATTTTTAAAATAATGCATCAGTTGTTAATAGACCATCAGTTTTGTTAAATTGAATAGTCATGAATAGTACATGTGATAGACATAAATATATTATAACAAATCAAATATTCCAAGTGATTAAACTAGGTTAAGTTAACCATTTACAACAATTAAAATGTGCCCAGTGACTCATCCTCATACACAATTAAAAATGCTACAGCAAATCACGGGGTCGATAATGGCAAATTAAGGGAGGGGCATACCAAACAGAACGAGTCGAGATATTATTTTCGAACAAGGACCCGAAATAAGTGAAAACTGTAGTTTAAATATGGACATGACACCTAAATTCCAAACGTTGTTCAACTGACAAATTTGATACACAATAAAGGATACAGCTCCAAACTTGTATGCACTAAAACAATTATAGAAGTTTTGATCATATGCATATTAAGATTTGCCTAGTTATTTAGAGTGCCGCGCCTTTACATATATTTCAAAGATTAATGCAACCATTGTAAACTCCAAGAAAATAAGAGCGCTGATATAAAGGAGAGGTATTAAATTGATAAATACCCATTATATGCACAATCATTAAATATTAAAAATAGATGTTAGAACCATTTATAATGAACTTTTTCTTTTTCAACTTTTTCATTATTAAATGTAAAAATGCACAGAGTGTAAAACCTGATGACATGAATGACATGTATTATTCAATCAAGCCCTGTTATCATTGTTACTTATTGATCATATAACAGAATAGAGCTGTATAAACAAGCTAAACGGATAGGTTTGACGAGCTCCGAGCTGCATGGACGAGTAATTCATACGCATTCACTTGAATGGTTTAGCCATTAGGAGATTACTACCTACCGGATTTGCTGTAAAGGTTTAGTTATTTGATGTGTAACGCATGACGATGAAAGCGTGTCCACAAACCATGCAGTAATACAAAAACAGTAAACAGCTGAAAAGCATGGCTACGACTTTGAGCTTGGAGATATGAAAACAGCTGCATCAATCCTGGACCAGACTTTGTAACGAAATCTTTCCGACTAGGAGACACGATTTATGATACCAGCCATTTTAACCAGAGTACTGATACGAATAAAATTAATCCCGGATCAATTGCACTGGATGATGATTTATCAAGACATTTGCTTTGATATTGACTTGGCTGGATAAAAGTGTTGTAGACCATCTTCCTGCTTCAGATTAGCGGCATAACTTTCAAGGAATATGTATGCCCGGTGTAATGTAAGCCTTTGTTTATAAAGCTCAAACTATTTCCATCTCCACGAATTGAACTTGTATTGGATGGCTAGGCTCCGCTACAGTAATTCTACGACGCCCGGTGTCACCGTTAGATTCCGTAGCTAGTTGAGGAACGGATGGATGACCCATAAGATGACGTCAAGTGGTGTAGCGGTCGAGATGATACAGCTCAGACATGTGGAAGTTTTGACGATGGTAAGCTTTCAAGTGAAGTATCTAAATTGGAAACAAGCAAAACAAACAGAGAGCAAACCAGGGCGGACTAAGCATGTAAAACATATTAAACTGCAGACAGGGAACACAAGTAAAATCAGTAAAATGTGCCATGGTAGTTGTAAATTAATTCACTTATTCACTTATACCCTGCCGTTGAATTTATATACATTGTGTTATCACCTGATCAGTTAAACGTCAGAAGTAATTGGAAACCATGGAACCACATTCATGAGTATAATTATGACAGGATTTATTTGACTAATTTGAAAACGTTCAGCAACAGAGCAAACTCTACCCACATACCGACGGCAACGTCAAAATCAGTCTAATATTGCAACGATATTCCCCATGATATTCTATTTCAAGGAATTCCGATGATGAATGTTTAAAAACTACGAGTAACATTTAAACATGATTTCTGATGATAAACAAATGACACGGTAACCAAAATACTACAAAAAGATTGTCACAAAACCACCCCGATATGAACCGCACGATATAAATAGCGCCCTCAGTTACTATTATGACCAGATAGCAAAATAGCGTGAAAGTAAATACGAGCTATAAATTAATAATAATCTAAAGACGTTGAGAAGATTAGACTTTATATCGTCGAGCAGGTAAATCGATAGATAGATAACTCTCGAGTGCCTGACTTTAGTTCACAATTATAAGTTAATAGCAACTTGATTGAAGAGGATAGACCGTAATTTAAAACTTTAAAAAGCCCACTAGCAACACATAATAACCGGTCAACTACTTCAAATCCTAAATCGATAATGACAGCATATTATTCTGCCCCACCACGACAGAAGGAAGTATGGGACAATTTGAATTTGTTGATATATGATGAAATAACTATTTTTGTGGATTTTTCATATTTTTTCAAACAATTAATTACATTTGTTTTACTATTAAACAAACGTTACTAATTATTTTAAAATATATGTAAAATCCACAAAAATAGTTATTTCACCAAATATCAACAAATTCAAATTGTCCCATACTTCCTTCTGTCGTGGTGGGGCAGTATTGATATTCTGGTAAGACCTGGTTTAGAGCCAAAACCTATAGACATGTTGAATGAAGGCAGATTCATATAATCTATAATTATTTTAAACCTCTGAATGACCCACCTCAACCTTTAATTTATGAATATAATGATTTGCGCATAATAACATTGGTATGAACAACAACCGTAAAGCCTTGTAAAATATCCTGCATGATAACCGTAGAAGTACAATGTAATATAAACAACCCTATACTCTATCGTGCGCAACTTCTTGATCCATTTTAGCATGAATGAATAGGCCTGGCCGCGGAACGAGATCAACAACATCGATCGCGGCGAACCAAAATTAGCCCCTGGATTAGCCGGGGTTTTTACTTTAAAAAACCTTTCGTACGCTCCCGATCGATATTCAATAAACAGCTAAGCATGCGGAAATGACCTAGTATAACCATGAAAGCATTGCATAAATATATCGAGTGAAAGCAAAATATTGACACGAACTGTACACATTTGCGTGTTTAGGCCTACCATGTTTACAGAACTATTAAGTAACATAATTCTCACCTAGCTGGTTGTAATTAATACCTGTAATACTGCACGCTCCTGCCGAATAGATTCGGCCATTGACGCATTAAAACCCTTGCAGCCCGGTTGAAAAAACACAGAGAAAACTACGTGATCCATCTTCCCACTTCAATATCGCGTTTCTATGACACAATCAATTCCGATCGGAACCGAAATCCAACCAAAATACTATTATTAAAGTACTTAACGTTTTGACGATGAACCGTGAATCACTGACAGTTTATCGCCGCCCTATGATGATACAACGAGTCAAAAGTACACGAAAAGACGAGTGCACGGAAGAAGAAAAGACTTGGCTGGATTGAAATTGAGAATAAAACACTGATGATTGATGCCAATGACGTTTCCTCTGTGTGTTTTTCCCCACCGGACCTCCGTTGTTGAAGGCAGCCAAAAAGCGAATGAAAATAAAAGCGGACAGATCGAGATCTGGCGATCGAAAACGCGGGAAAAACCGGAAATAGAAAGCAACAACCCGCGAAAGAGTTTAAAGGCCCAGCCCAGCAAGGATGAAACTTTCAGCTGGCAACACTGTTCTCCTTCGCATGCACATCGGAAAACTTAATTATCTAAACATTTATCTTCGTTGCACTTAGTTTTCACTGATGAACAGGATAGGCCCAAAGTGATGCGATACTTGATTTATGCAGGTTAATTAAACTAGCAAAGGCCACTGTTTATCCAGCTTTATGTCGATAGAAATAAAATCTTACTATTGAAAACATGGCCGGAAAAGATCTACCGCTAAGGCAAATGCTTAAGCAAATTTAACCACGCTAATGCCAACATAAATTATGATGCAATTTGATTTGGGCTTTCATCCGCGTCTTAATATTTTAGTAGGTTGACGGTCGACATTTATTATCATGCCAACTTTATTTACCCTGGTATAGTGGGGGTTTACTTCTTCTTGGTATTTCATTATTTAAGCAAACAATTTGCCATCCATGAAAGAATGCTGTTAATGTTCATTAAGGTGTTTTAAATATTTATCGTTCATCTAATAAGGTTAGAGAATTATGAGGTTTTGTTGAGTGGTTTGATTTCAAGTAATTGTTAACAACTTTCACTTTTTCACTTCGTGAACTACCCCTTCGCGTGCACCATCTGGTGAATATATTAGTAAATGGCATAATTAAGTTATACCCAGTGTATGCGGTATAAGGAAATGTTATCTTGACATTAAATGGGCAATTCCACAAAGCATAGTTTGATTGGATTATCGATGCCGTGAAGAATACAAAAGTTTATTACCTATGGTTCTAGCCATTAACAAATTACATTTTGTCTTTCAGCATATTGCAGATAAATTGTCGGCGCTCGACTCAAAGTAAAACCCACCGGTAATAGACGAATTTAACACCATGTGGCGTCTAAACTAAATGTTATTATTTGATACATGTCTCTTTACGATTTAAAGTAATGGTTGCTCATTAATCTTCGTTAATGAATTTGAATGCTATTTTGGTCAAAACAATGTTCATTTTATTTACAAGTACCTTCAAAATATTATTGTTTTTTTGTGCCACCAGCTATAGCTTTATGCTCAACATTACAGCACAATAATATCGACTTATGTTTATAAGAAAACCATCTATTGAAAGAGATGGATTTGAAAGTAGTTTGTAGGTAATTGAAACACAATCTTGATTGGCCTTTATAAATTTCGATGTGGTAATGGTCTCCGGGTTTTTCTCCTGCATCTAAAATTGAGCTCTTCTTGTCATAAGTCTGTTCTGGGATACTTTCCCTGATGTGTGCCGCGCACCTAAACGGTAGCCGCACAGCAACATGGTCACGATTGAGTTGTGCGTTATAAATACTACGTTTTATTGTATTTATTTTATGGTCAAGTTATGATGAATTCACTTATACATTGAACTTAAATTATGAACGATGAATTTGGAAAATGGAGTCGCACAGTGCTATTCGTAGTGATAAACATGTCATGTCATGATATATGATGATTCCACCCTAATAATACAGGTATGAACACGTAGCGCAAGAGAATATAATATATGGCTCCTTCGTTTGGGAGTATTTTGAATCCCTTTAAGCTATTTGACATTAGCTTCATTTGCCTGATTCATATCATAGATTGGTGATGTATATATATTGATCGTGGTCTGTAATAACAGGTTCAGGTTTTGATCTTGAAACAGTTTGCATTCCATGTCTTTGTTAAATCTACTGGCAGACACATTTATTATGATGCTAAACTGCCATTATTATTACATTGCTTTATATTCGATAGTATAGTAAATATTGAGTAAAGAAACATATTTTTGCTACCTGTGTAAATAGAAATTATTTGGCATGTAACATCACCAGACATAACGTTCCTAATTACCTATGCGAAGACGTTTTGATCATACTATAAGCACGCTCATTTCAGAGGGTAAGTAGCAAAGTGGAAATTCCGGAAAACCTCAAGGATACCTGTATGTATGTAAATGTGTATTGAGATACCGTAGCTGTATATAATTACAATTGTGTGCGCTGATGATAATAGGCTATATACATACATTCGAAAACCTCTGAATTATTATCCTTTATTAGTGTATAAGCAATAAGAAAATTAAGACAATTACAAAATTGGTTGTTCTATGAGACGTGTGTCAGCTCTGAAAATAAGAAGCGTAGATCAAAGTAAAGAACAACCAAAGCATCGTATATGTATTTTGAATTATGTGAAAGCAACTTTAAACGCTAGGGGCTATTTCTTAGACTCGATCCTCATGTCTTCCTATTTTCCACACGGCCCCTGCGAGGGTGCTCAAAAGTGAAGACAAAAATGCTGATAAATTGCTGAATATACATGAGCATATTATCGCACCAGTCACGCCGCAGTGCGCCTATAGATTCACGCGGCGTTGTACACCACGTGACGCGATTTGCCTCCCCGCGGCGCAGCGTGACGATCGTTGGATGCACTGCCTTTGAATTGGACCAATCGGGTGGTGTTTCTGTTGTTGCTGTGTACAAATGCGTGGAATTCCACGACAAACCGCACACTTTTTTGACGTAATATTTTCCCAGTCCCTATATTTGATCCGCCATTTTTAATGATGGCGGCCATATAGAGGGACGCGGGGACCCAGTCTAGCTATTTCTATTTTGTAGTTGTTGCATTTCTAATGTATCATCTATACAAGTTAGGTGTAAATCGATAACAACCAATTGTTTTTATACAATCCTATCGCGAGGGTCCCTGTTTAGGTCATTGTAAGTTTACCATATATGGAACTCCCCTAGAAGACGACTTTCACCTCGTATCACATCGTTACTCTTAGTGCAATTGCAAATGTCAGACCCTCGTGGCTAAACAATATCCAAAGTCAATCAGGTGTTGCTGATAACTTGACCTGATGTTTATAAATTAATGGACCTGTTTACGATAGGGAACAATTAACCGAATTATTTTCCCTCACTAAAATCGATTATCAGTCAGAAATTAGTTGCGTAAACTCAATATTTGCATCATGCTTAAATGTAAAGAAAAATCAGTGAAGAAGTCACTGACGCATGATCATCAATCAATAGTAATTAATACGTGTCTGCTGGTAGTAGTTATAGGGCCGTATTCTTGTATTAAACACGGTTCTAGCTTAAAACCGTGACTTACTAAACTCGTGTATAAATTAAACTCGAGGTTATCTTTTAAACGACGTGTTTAACAAAACCCGATTTTAAACTCTGCAAATCTCGTCCCCAGCGTGGCCGTGCGTCCATTTCATACGGGTATTCAATTTGTTGTGGCCCAATAGTTATTGACCGAATTCCTCAAATGCACGTGTATTGTAAGACTACACGATTTGCACGCAAGCTTGCACTGGACACGGTTGAGCCATCATTCAAGGCGTACAATTATTTAGTTTAGTTAAGTTAGACGCGTGTTTAAGTTAAACACATTTTCAAGAATTGCGTTCGTTTTGTTAAGCCATGTGTTTAATTAAACGCGTGATTAGCTTGAAACCGTGATTAAATGCGGTCTAGAATACGGCCCATAGTGTTTACCGGATATACTGCCAGTAATGATTATGGATAATAATGGATTTTATATCACAAGGTGGACATTAAAAGCTATGTTCATCAAATTACCTAATCATTACATGTTACTATTCCATGTTACCACTATCCAGGGTGTGAATTACGCTCTAACCAGTAAACAAATATATTGATATTTACTACTTCTATTCCGGTGTTCATTCTATATACGCATATCTTACATGGTGTGAAATAAAACAAAATATGATAAAATGACGGGAGAGTGTCGAAGTCAATCACTTCCCTATTTAGTACAAACATTATAGTACCATTAGTTGTGCACATCATGCCCGACAGGAAACTCGTGCCATTAATAGCATGCACTAGTCCCAGTGAGCAGTCTATATCTAGCTTTATCACTTTACATGGTCATATATGTCAATGCTTTTAGGGTGTCGTACGTACGTTGTATCTTCTAAATGCCCGAAATCCCGGCGTAGCAGGCGGCTAACGTGACCACTTGTTAATAGGGCAAACATTCTGAGCAGTCTTGACGCCGCAGTACTATGTACAGTTTCCTGTCTTATGGGGAAAATGCTCTGTTTAATGTTTACCACGATGCACTACTAAAGTTCAAAACGGGTGGCCTAAATGGGTGAAAATATATCGACTGAATTCCTCAAATGCACTTGTATTTTCAAGGGTACAATATCTACACTTTGGCTTGCACCGGGCACGGTTGAGTTATCATTCAAGGCATACAGTTGGTGTATGAGTTTAGTTAAACGCGAGAATTAAACTACCCAATACCCACCCATGTTAAAGTTAGACACTTTTCAGTTAGTTAGACGCATGTTTAAGGGTGTTCCTATGGATACATTCATTCATTTTTCATGCCATTGTTAAACAACTTTCCGTTTGTCTGTGGCAATCGATAATTTCATAGTAGTTGAAGATGTGTCATGACATCCGTTTTATGTTAAAATATGACAATGAAGCTTCAAATCCTGCCACATATACTTGTGCTCTGGAAGCTACTACCGTTGATGAAAAGGAACAACTATGCGATCGAAAGCTGGGTTGAAAGCGAAAGAAAGTGGACGCCGATCGTCGTTGGATACTGACCTTTGCGAGATCGTGAACGTTAGCCATCAAATTCAAGTTTCGATCATTTTGACCCAACTTTGACATGAAATATCTCAACTTTATCATGAACCCGCATGACGGAACTTTCCCCCTGGGGGAACCTATGCCCAAATTAGAATTTCCTTCACTTCCCCTGCCCATCCCCCAGCCGAATTATTAACAAACAATTGGTGAATGTGTCCCAACTCAAAATAAGCAAGAACGTGCACCGGCGAGAACTTGAAACACGGCTCCTGAATGTTCTGCTTTTGTATTTTTGTATTTTTATATCATATTAAACATCATACAGGGTGTATCAAAAAACCACAACACTTTTTGCCGAAAGCTGTACGATTACAGCAAATCACATATCGCCCTAAGACTTAGATATTCTGTTAGGACTACTTCTTGGCTATCACATTACAGCGATAACGATTATGAATTCGCTGAGATATTAAAGATATAAGTAGACAAGTGCAAAACACGATTTACATCGTTCGTCCTATAAACAGAGTTTTGGATATGCTACGGAGTGGTCGGCTCGCTCCCTAGACCTTACACCATTAGACTTTTTCTTTGGGGTTATGTTAAGTCTCAAGTCTTCCAGACACCACCAACTAATCTCCAAGATCTTAGGAAATGCATCACCAACGCTGTTTAGGGAATAAGGTGCACACGGATGACACGTCAAGTAGTGCTTCTCATGCGGAAATATGCTCGTCGATGCGCATTGAAACAAATTGGACATCATTTTGAGGGTCGAGCTGCACCATAATGTCACCATCACAAACAAAACAATGAATGATTCATACAAAATAATTCCTACCTATTTTTAATAACAGTATGCCTTGAAATTTTAATGAAAAATCTGGGGAAATTGGATTTTATAATACGTATTATCAATGTTTATATTGAAACATGGGGCTTGTAAAAACAATCCATATTACCGTTGAGTAAGTATACGTCTCGATTAAATCAATTGATACTTTGTACTTTAAGTTGTTTCAGGGACGATGACACAAAGAAAACAAGATACACGATTGTCAAATACAACTCAGTATGCATAGGCACGTTCGTATGTGACCTATTTTAAGATGTACTAGTTCCCGGTTGCCAAATTACAGCACTAGCGATTCGAATAAGGGCTTGAAAATGCACCAAACTTCGTATGTTTCCTATTAGTGCAAAAAATGATATCAAAATGAATATTATATTCTGAGCAATTTGAATGACAGAGCGGCAAAAACAAGATGTTCGATTGTTTGCAAGCGGTATTTGGGGCCTATCTGCTACGAGATGGTGGAAATGTCGAATGTCCTTTAAATAACAATGCATGTCGTGTTAACGAACCAGGCGGTGATGGATAACAGATGAAAGTTTTCCTTGCAATATGTATTCGAATCGCAGACTCGTCTTGCAATCATATGTAAAGATCATCCCTTGAAACGCATTGAGTCAAACGGCTACATAAAATAGTATTCACCATGAATAAGGTATTGCTACTTGTTGTCTTAGTGCTCGAAACGTGAAGGATCAAAAGCACGCCAATGCATTTACGATGACGTGAACTTGATTATGGCTACGCCCTCGGTATTATTATAGTTCAAATACAAATATCCGAATATTTTTGTTCGTGCATACCGACTGTTAGAGAGATTTAAAGGCATATGATGCGATCTTTTTCATGTAACGCCCTCTATCTTGAATTTTTTTCTCTAAATGCAAGTTACAGAGCAATACGCCTCCTCATTAATTCAAAATATGGTTTGTATGGGTTAAAATAAACTATCGGTGTTAACTCCGACAACCTATTTTCCAAGTTTTTTTGGTTCGTAAATAGAATTCAATGGTTTTACACCGTGTTAACGCCGTTTACTGGATATGATCGCCACTGTACACAAGTGAACACAATATGTTGAAAATTCCTAAAATAATTGAAAGACTGATTTCCATTGTGATTTAGTAAAGTTATGAGATTTGTATACGAAAAAATACAGTCAAGATCGATTTAAGGGGCCAGGAATGTCTTTCCTGATAGTCAAACTTCATTATAAAAGAGAAAATAAAAAGGGGAAAATGTGAAAAAGATTACATAATATACCATTAAGTAGACTGTAGATTATAAGAAAGTAACTCCCATTATACTTGAAACTACTGGCAGGGTCTGATATGATGTGGTAGTAAAACGGGATTTGAAGAAATTAGTCCAGTATTAAAACCTTTAAATAGCTGTGCACGTTAGGACTAATTTGAGACATATCAGTGCATGTTTCGATGTTCCTCAGCAGATACGTATGTTGAATCTTAGTTTATGTCAACTTTGAATGAAGATTGAAGACCATTACGGTTCCGTTCCCTGTATATTCAACTTTTTTGACTACGGCTATGGAACAGTATCCGTGGTTATATATCACGTTTTTTCCTCCCAGCTCTTTGAGTTATTGCACCAGCTGTTAGTGCCTATGGCGATTTGGGTACCTGCTCCGGCTGTTCGAAAGGTAGTTTTGACTAGGATTTTTGGAGCAATGCCTTCACACTAGAGTGGGGGTCATTGTGAAATTTACTCAATGCAGATTTTGTTGATTTTTCGTAATTTGAGGGACAGAAATGAATAAATGACATAATAAACCCTCAAATCGGTTTTCGAACGAGTAAATTCGGCATTAAAACAATCTTATATTATTCCCTTGCATTCGATTGATGTAGCAAAGAGTACAATTCATGGAGGTATGTTAATATATCTATAATAGTCTGCACACGTCACATTAATATTTTCAGTAACACGTGGTGATTGTGACATTTTGTGACAATTTTGTGACAATTGCTATGATACTTTAAATTATTATTACATAGAACTTCCACATGTTGTTGAAAGGGATTCTTTCATAAAATACTAAATTTGCAATATTATATATCTATAATAGATAATAAAATCACTGTTCTTCACCATCTGACTCATTAGCTTGATAGTTGATAGAGCACCGATCTAGTAACCCGGAGGTCCCAGATTCAATTCCTGGATGGTCAGTGAATTTATTCAATGGCTGTCATTTATGTTGTGTGGCGAAAGCAGACAAATGTGCTCTTTACACATGTATGGCAAATATTTTGCTACGTGACAAGGCTTGTAATGTTTGTTTATAGCTGTTATGTCGTGAATTACTATTATGAAGATCTTTCTTATGCAGTAATTGTTGCGACAGGGTGGCTAATACAATATAAATATTTCATAACAATGGCTACAATGAGCCTTGAAATGCTAATGAAAAATCTGGGAAAATTGGATTTTATAATACCTATTATCAATGTCTATAATTATTCAAACACAGACGTCTGTGGCTTATGAAAACAATCCATAGTGGCGTTATTCCCCAAGAAGTTGATTTACCGTTGAGTAATACGTCTCGTTTATATCAATTGATACTTTGTGCTCTAAGTTGTTTCAGGGACGATGACACAAAGCAAACAACATTATACGGTGGTCAAATAAAACTCAGTATTGCTGATGGCCTAAGGGAATACTGCTGATAACGAAATAAGATATTTCTTACTGATTTGGTACTTGTATCTGTCCTTCTCATTCATTTCAAAGTGATATGGTTTGCTTACTGATTCACGAGTTATATAACTCAAGTATTCAGGCAGTCTATGATAGAAGAAACATGAAAGAAACAATACAAATGTCAATACAATGTATTACAACAATCAAATAAACACTTTCAATTTTGAAATTATTCAGAACACAAAATAATAGGCAAAATCTCAAAATGTCTCAATTTGTTAGAATTATTTTATTTTATTTGAGATCATTTCGGTCCTACGACCCTGGATAGCTTGACTTGACTTACTTGACTTATGGCGGGTGATATTTCCGAACCACGATGCCTCTCCAAATCTTCCTTTGCAACATAGCTGTCTTGATTTCTTCTACCTGCAACCCTGTGTCACGCTTTAGTATGTCAATGTAGGTTAGAGCTGGTCTACCACGCTTTCTTACTCCATGTTTAGGTATCCAATGTATGAGTTTGAAGACCAGCTCATTGGACCCTCTGAAGCAGTCACCTGCAAATCTTGATCTACGCTCCCTGATCTTATCCGAGACTTTGGGCATATCCGCGTACAGGTCCTCATTTGTCACTTGCTGTCTCCAGTTGATGTTGAATACAGTTCTAAGCATTCTAGTGTAACATCCGTCCAGCTGTTTATTAAGCTTTGGGGTGACTGACATGACTCGCATCCATAGAGAAGGACTGATTCTACAGTAGCTATGAACAGTCTTTCTTTGAGTTTTCTGGATAGGGATTTGGCCTTCCATAACTGACTAAGTTTGTCACAAGCTCTCCATGCAGCTGCTTTGCGTGTTTTAATGTCCTTTTCAGTACTGTTGATCCAGGCTCCAAGGTACTTGAAGTCCTCCACTTTATCAAGGCGCATACCTTCGCTTGTGGTGATTACAGGTACTTGCTTCTGGTTATTGGAAAACCCAATAAGCTTATATAGCTTATTTCTTTTGGGGTCCGTTAGATTTGTGAACAGATACAGACCGGGATGATCCCCTACTCTTTACGAAAGAGTCTGTAACCTTTTTAACGTGCTCGGGTATAGCTCTTGCGATGCAAGGGACCACCATTTCTACGTGACTTCCGAACCACTGGTTTTGCTGCCATTAGAACATCGTCACAATCACTTCGCTTCATTTACCAGGCTACCGAGTACCAACACGGCGCACACATGTACCAGCACTTAGATTGAAATATTCCCTAACAGCTCCCCAATCGACGAGGCAATTGAGACTAAGTACCTTGCCCAAAGATACAAACATGATGGCTATAGCGGGGCTAGAACTCACAACCTTTGTATCATGAATCCTGCATGCTATCCACATTTATTTCTTTTCGAGTTTTCTTATTTTGACGGTGTACTCTTTGGAAAGTTAAAACATCGGCACGACCGACTCTTACTGAAATAGGATTCATTTCATTTCCTACGTAACATGCTCCGAAATTCCTATGGCATTTGTTGAAGGCAAGAGATTTGTATGGAGATCCGTAGCCTTTACTGTGAGAAACTAGACTTGAGGTGATCGACTGTAAATTATATGGTACCTTTGGCTTCAATATCGGTATTAGATATAAGAAAATTGTAAAGTAAAGTCGAGAGATGATAAATAGAGTACATTTAATTAAAAGGTCAATCAAAAGTGCACTCTGGTGCGTATTAAGGAGAAGGTAAACAAATGGCAGATGGTCGCGGATTTAAATATGGTAAATTGCATATTTTATTATTATTTTATTGCCTGGCGCTCAAAGCAGCTGATATGATGGTGATGTAGATAAGAAGAAAGTACAACTTATTGTATGGCAGTTATCGATGTTATTCCTAAACAAGAATGCGAAAGCTATATTTGACGCTTTTGTGCTTAATCATATTTTGCATAATTAAGTTTTTATTTTGTAAGTTTAGCGTATATTTAACCTTGATTATATGATTTTCGTGGTTCACATATTTTCTTATATTTTGCACAAAAAAAGACAGGACAAATATTAAAGTAAATCATCACGGATGAACTCTGACATTTAAAAACAACTTTTGCACGAAACGGAAGCATTTCATTGGATCTCGTAACAATAAAACATTTGTATTGTCATTAATATCATCAATATTGGCAAATGCTATAAAGCATTAAATTAAATAAATACGTAACTTATCAACATATACCATGCATAGTATTTTGTATAGGATTATGATATTTTCATTTAACATCTTTTTAGTTTTAAAGAAACAGAGTGTATCTAAAACAAAATTCATCGTTTATACATCTTGTCTTCCAGCCTTAACAGAAGTATGAAAATCGATAGTAAAATCTGCAATTTGGAACGTAATTGTGTGACTTTTGTACAAAACACCTTTTTTGTATAATAAACAAGATCGAACTTGTTTGAAATCGGGTCACCAAAAGTGGATTGTGAATGTTATAGAAAATAACGAGTGTATTGTCTAGAAAACAAATATTTTGGTTCAACCGACAATCAATTAAACGCTTCACCGGAAATGAAATTTTAAGAAAGCTTAATACACTTTTAGGTCCTCGGGAAAAAAAGCCATCACGCAACTAAAATAAAACACTTTTTTCACAGCGCTAGAACGTTGATGCTATCGGTGAATTATCAAAATAAGCGTCGTTTTATATAGGCAAAACGTATCAATGTGTTGTTGATACGTTTTGCGTCGCTATAGGCGTGCAGCTTGTCAGTCATAATCATAACAGCCCGTATAAGACTCCACACCATTTAATAAATAATAGAGCAGACGACGAAAGACTGTTGAATTTGGTGCTCCTAAAGTTTTGTTTTTTGCTGAAATTTTGATCAGATGATTATTAGATAAAGATTATCAAACAATAGTATTGGCAAATTATCTTCTTTTGACTAATTTTGTATGACATTCATGTCATTTTAGAGACTTCAATACATGATTAGAAAACCTTGGACCTAGGCGCTCTATATTCATGCGTATCTTTGACCGCGCATATCTCGGAAATGTTGCCTTGACCTTACCTTTTATTCCTTGTTTGCAGAAATGCCAAGACAATGATCTTCTTCCGAAATGCAAACTTGGAGTAACCAGTCGCTTTATATACGAGCAAATTTTATTTGGAACCATGTTACACATTAGGCATAGGGGATTTATTTAGTGGTGTCGGTCCAGAACGAAGCAGTTCTATCACTGTGAAATGAAACGTCTACTCCGATCAGTAGTTAATACCCGTTATTAAATACTCTGGTTAATAGGTTAATATTACATTACAAAGACATTTTTGGTTTATTCGTTCAAAATCATGATGTAAAAATTAAAAATACATTGTTATTTGGTCCACTCTTTGGAGTTTATTCTTAAAGGTTTCCACTATTATATCGTCACGGGGTAATTCTGGATTATCTAATCCCTTGTATGTTTTTTGCGCAATGCATGTGTGGGAATTTATGGAATGACCGTTGTTAAACGTTTGTGGTTTTCTGACATTTCGAATTACATTACTTTCATAGGTGACGGTTTTGTATTAATCCTCTTACATGTATGTGACATCAAGTCAATATTTCGCGACGTTTTAAACAATGTTACAAATACTTTGTTCAGCCTGTTATACATTTCAGGGGTGCACGGAATTTGTTTTTGTTAGGGAAAGTTTGCTATACGGTTCTGATCTTAACGGCAATGAAAGAGTTGCAAGTCAATCCGGCCTGAGGCTTCGAGCGTCAATTTAGACAGAAATTTGCTTTTTATGTTATCCCCACCTAGCTAAAGCCAAAACAAGGGTTTGTCGCATTTCTTTCTTCACACAAATGCACTTTAGGGCATTCCTATTGTTTCCAAGTTTCGTTCATGTCCGTGTATTTCAAAGTTATATAATAGGTAACAAAGAACAGAAATTGGAACATATATATGAAAACACGCGTGAATCATGCTCCTGATTTCTGAAACATATCGAAAAAGACATATGACCGTATTCTCGTACACATACAGTTAAGCTCGCATGAAAAATATGAGTTTTGGGGTTTTTCTCATATCTATACCAGCTGGAGCGGTGGAACTTTCGCTTTACACTAAAGACAATTAGTTTGCAAGTACAAATCAATATATTTGGGCTCAATATTTTTTGCATAACAATAGAATTGAACAAGAATTGTGTTTTTAAGCCTGTCCAAAATTATTCATACCCCATACCAAGTCTCAGGATTGAGGCCACTTTTTGTGATAATAAACATGTTTTTGACATTCCAAACATTCTTTATATTAATCCCCTTTACAATTAAAGGCAATGTGTATGATATTTAAAACCAACAAGAAACAAAATCTGAGTGCCGAGGCAAATTGATTTTATTGCGTGCTAAATTTGGATAAAAAAACGCATTTGCCTACAGACTCTAAGCCAAAAGAAAAGAGAGCACGCGACACAAAGCGTAGGTGATGCGTGCAATTGACAGCATACCAATGGGACATTTTATTTGCCCAAACAAACTATAAATTCACACACAATAAGCTACCAGCTTCTCTGGCGCTGTTGAACCACAAAATTATTAATATCAATGATATTTTGGGCTCTCGTGTAAATATGAAGTAAATGACCTTTTAAGGCATGTATGTTGTTAACTCGTGTCTATTTTCTTTAGAGTTCTTAACGACACTTATGAGTTCAACGTACACGTAGTCAGTAATTATCCCAATTTCAGACCATTTAAGGGATATAATCTTTACTGCAATTTGTGTCAGACAATGATTGGAAAAAACATATATTTATATATGACGGCATCAGGACAAGAAAAAACCGCCTCTCAGAAGGGCAATCTGAAAAGGTTAACCAATTTGTCAAATTCAACACCATACTTCTATAACATTTTGTGGTGTGCCTTAACACTATACTAACCATGCATCTATTTGCACTAAACTTCTTAGTAAATAAGATCAAATGTGTATCAAAAATTCCAAGGCAGCGAACGCGAAAAACCCATCCCTCCCAACGGAAAAATTGGCAAAGGGGAATATTTTCCAATACACCTGAATTGACAACACCATACTTCTATAACATTTTGTGGTGTGCCTTAACACTATATTAACCATGCATCTATTTGCACTAAACTTCTTAGTAAATAAGATCAAATGTGTATCAAAAATTCCAAGGCAGCGAACGCGAAAAACCCATCCCTCCCAACGGAAAAATTGGCAAAGGGGAATTTTTTCCAATACACCTGAATTGACTTTATTTAACTTCACCAGGCAGCGATGTTGTAGCCCCAAATGTATACCAACCTGCCCACAACATCCTTAACTTGACCTAGGGCGACCCACACAATTTCTTACCCAAGATTAAGAATTCAAGACGATAGTAGCCGGCTGCGTAAAACTCAAAAACTCTATCTATGTAGAGAAAGAGAAACATAGTAATTGACTCCAGGTGCTAACTATCTCGTGCCAACCCGATATCGAATACTTAACCAGCCCATAACTATGAACTCCCCCAATGTATACAGGGTGGGTGGGTGGGAACATTTTTAGACATCCGTATGGCATGCTGACAAAACGCAATATGAGAGAGAGTGGGACACAGTGAGAACAGCAAAGTAGCAACACTGACCTCTGAACAAAGGCAATTCGCGGGCCAGCAAACACCCACTTGAGCATCCCAAAAATCAATGCGCTGGGCTTTATCGCTATAAGCAAACCAGAATAATTTAGATTTCATTAAATAATTCTTTAATTTTTAATATTGTAAAACTTCCAGTGTTGCCAGAGCCAAACATAGGATAAAAAATAAATTTGACGTGTTTACATTACTTGTCAGTAAAGAAGAAAGATAATACCTTGCAATACTTAAGTCCTTTATTTAATATCGTTTACACTTTTGATTCAGTAGCTAAGAAGAACATGGCATATTTTAACTCTTTTTTTCCTCAGAAATGAGAAAATAGCCTAAATAGCCCCAAATAGACCCAAATACAATTTTTTTTGAATTTTTAAAATGCATACCAATATGTTAAACATAAGACATTCCACCATACCAAATATAAGGAAAATTCATATTTTGATCATGCACATAACCTGGAGGTATTTAGGTGATATCAGTCTATAGCGATGGTGTTAACATTCGGCCTAATCTGACAAAAACTATTTTAAAAAGATCACAAAACGGTCACTTTACTTAAACTGTCCCCGCAGCTAAGATAGATACTTAAAGTGATCTGTAAAGGTTAGTAATGTAGTGTCATCAAGACTGGATATGTCGGATAAATGTCCTTGGATGACATTAGTCCAATACACGGTAGAAACTAGAACCTCATTGTAATTATATGATGCACTTTATTCTGTCAAAAACTTGAAGCATCGCCGGGACCTAAAGTACACTATTTACGACATATCGGTTTGTGATATAAGAATTACTAAACTTGAGCAATTATTTATCTTTAGCAAATTTGCTTCTCTTCCTCGTTTGAACTCAAACAAATATAGTTAACAGAATGAATTTATTGAAGCGGGTTTTTTTCTCGAGAGATGAAAAAATCGATGTATTACGTGGATGTAAATATATTCACAATCTTTGTAGGTGCATCTCATAATTGGCGACAAGCGCACTGTGCATCATATGCGTAACGCGAGCGTGTGGTCATAATCGCTTGGAACTGATTAAACTATTATTATAGATTATTCATCATCAAAATAATGTTTTAATTAGTTAAATTAGTTGCTGTAATTAATTGGTCCGATCCGAAACTTGGAAATTGGTGCAAATGTCAAGGACTTACTAAGCTGCTACTTACTATCACAATTTCTATTAGAAGTATCGATATAAATATTTTGTATCTCTTGAATAATCTCATAGTGATAAATCAACACATTCGGGACCATAAATCAGCATAGCACCTTGTACGATTTACGCACCACAACTATTCAAATAAATACGGTTTGTTAGATGAACATTATTATCTGGTGGCTACTTAGTTTAAGTTCGTGTTATCTTAAGGGGGTGTGGACTCTCAGGTACAGCCTCCGTAAAACTGCCGTAACTTCTTCAATATTCATTTAATCTTTATATAAGTATACATTTGTTTGCATGAAAGGGTTCAATGAATCCAACCATGATAATGAAATTGACCATTTTGAAGAAAATTATAAAAAACACTTTTTTTGACCAATTTTTACCTCCAAAATCGTGAAATTCACATTTGTTGGCACTTTTTTTGTTTATAATTCAAAAATAAATTTTAAAAAACGCCTCCTAGGGAATTTTAGTAGGATTATAATAAAACTAGTATGACAAAATTTGACAAAATATATTTTGAGTTATCTTTGCAGAACCTAAAAACTGTATACTTATATAAAGATCAAATGAATATTGAAGAAGTTACGGCAGTTTTACGGAGGCTGTACCTGAGAGTCCACACCCTCCTTAATACGCGGTGATATGTACTTTTCTAGGCAAATAGTTATCTATGCATTTATCCTCGTTGTAATCAGTTTTCACTGATGAACAAAATAGACCCAACGTGATGCAATACTTGATTTATGCAGGTTAATTAAACTAGTAGAGGCCACTGTTTATCCAGCTCTCTGTCGATAGAACTAGACTCTTACTGTTAAAAACATAGCCAGCGAAGATCTACCGCTAAGGCAAATGCTTAAACAAATTTAATCACGCGAACATATATTATGATGCAATTGGATTTGGACTTTCATCTGCGTCTGAAGATTTTAGTAGGTTGACGGTAGACATTTATTATTAAGCCAACTTTATTTACCCCTGTCATAGTCGGGGTTTACTTCTTCTTGGTATTTCATTATTAAATCAAACAATTTACAATCCATGAAAGAATGCTGTTAATGTTCATTAATATGTTTTACATATTGATCGTTCATCTAGTAAGGTCAGAGAATTATGAGGTTTTGTTGAGTGTTTTGATTTCAATACCTTATGGCTTACGAGAACTTAATAATTGTTAAAAACGTTCACTTTTCTCACTTCATGAACTTCTTCGCTCGCATCATCTGGTGAATGTATTAGTAAATGGCATGATTAAGTTATCACTAGTGTAAGCTTTGTAAGGGAATGTTATCTTGACATTAAATGGGCAATTCCACAAAGCATGATTGGATTATCGATGCTATGACGAATACAAAGGTATATCTCATATGGTTCTAACCATTAACAAATTAGATTAGATTTTGTCTTTTAGCATATTGCAACTAAATTGTCGGCGCTCGACTCACAGTAAAACCCATCGGCAGTATACAAATTAAACGCCATGTGATCCTTTGATAAATGTCCCTTTACGATTTAAAGTAATGGTTGATCATAATCTTCGTTAATGAATTTGAATGCTATTTTGGTCAAAACGTGTTCGTTTCAAGTACCTTCAGAATAATGCCATAGGTATTGGCAACTGTGGATGGTGGCACAATGCTCAACATTTAATTACAGCAAAATAATATCGAATTATGCTTATAAGAAAATCATCTATTGAAAGAGATGGATTTGAAAGAAGTTTGTAGGTAATTGAAATACATTCTTGATTGGCCTATATAAATTACTATATTTCGATGTAGCAATGGTCTCTGGGGTTTCTCATGCATCTAAAATTAAGCTCTTCTTATCATAAATCTGTACTGGGATATGGTTTCTCCAATGTGTGCCTAAATGATGCACAACACCATGGTCACGATTGAGTGGATATGTCGCGCGTTATAAATACTAAATGTTATTGTATTTATTTTATGTTCAAGTTACGATGAATTCATAAATACGAGAACATTGCCCAAATTTTGAACAATGTATTTGAACGAGAGAGTCGCACAGTGCTGTTCGTAGTGATAAACAGCCCAAACTTGTTTATGATATACGAGGGTCATTCAATAAGTTCTACCTCCTCCCTCATAACATCGCTAATATTAGTGTCAACCTCATGATACCGTTAAACATCGTCTATAAGCCCATCAAGTACACCCTTTGCAATTTCTTTTGAAATCCTAGTGATATAGAAATTAACGCAAACTTAAATGTAAAAGTATTACTCAATTATACTAGCTTTTTTAATTTTCAAAAAAAAAAGCGCCCGCCTAATGAACATGTCATAGTTTGAGCAGCTCACGTGGTATTGAAGGTCATGCATTACATTCATGTAAATGGTAGTATAGTGGCCACGTGTTATTGATTTATAACGGATTAGTTTTAGGATTACGAAACTGTGTATATATCACTAAAGAAGTCCTCTGCCCCAATTCTACAGACATGCTACATGCTTGTATCGATCAACTGTGAACCATACATGTATACATGGTGTCTCTAAAAACTCGAATCAGGAATTGTCATCTAGAACCAACAATGGCCAACCATTCACAAAAACCACAACTTAACAAAAGACCATAAGTAGCAGAACTGAAAAGCAGTGAATTGTAATCAACGTATTGTCTCATTGTACTCCATCCATGCATGTCTTCACAAAATACTAATATAGTATTGAATATCGAATACACTAAACTCATTCGTGCTCATTTCTGTAGATCAAAAGAGGGCGCTCATACCTTTTTATCTATTTTCAGCTTATTAACTATTAGTCAGTATGGGCTTATAGACGATGTTTAACGGTATTTGTCATGATTATAGCTTCGAATCATAGCTACAAATGTGTAGTAAATGATAATTGGTATCTGTTTTACTTTTGTTATGACACGGTCAAAGCCAGAGAGAGATTTTGGACAACGGACACAGCAAATTACCTTTAAAATATACACATGTTTTCGGGTGTTTTTTTTCGTATTGTATGGTTAGATATAAGAGTATGATTTAAATACTGAAAATGAAAATGAATGAAAGATATCTGAATATATTACAGTACTAACATGTATAGATAAGATTGTGAACATTATTAACTCTGGTAGGCTTGAAAATAGTGTAATATCAACTCAAATGTATTTCTATGCCTTTGGCATACCAGAATACTGCCATCCGTCTACTTTTCGTTGTTACAACTTAAGCCACAATGATGCCTCGAATGTTAAATCTTTACCATAATAGTCACTTTATGAGTTTTACTTATGTGCAACCTTCAGAATAATCAATCAGGTAATCAATGATAGAAAATTATCGCTTTGACAGACTTTAATCGCTCCATTTAGTTCGATATATTGAAGATCGCTTAGTTATCATGAAAGTCAAATATGAAGTTTACAGGTTCTCTAGGTGAGGGGTAAACTGAATGGTTGTCCTGACCTGGATCTGGCTAATCAGAGGGCATATTTTTCCAAACCAATCAGCCAACTTTATTGTTTACAGTCTGTTAAAGCGATATCTGACATTTCGACCGGTTATAATTGACCGATAGGTATGTTTTGCCTCTTACAATAGGCCAATTGAAAAGCACTTCGGCGATATTTTGCTGCCGTCACACTAAATCGAGGTTTGGTTCACACTGCATACCCGAAAAAGTACAACCAGTACTCAGATCAATTTACATTGGATTTGTAGCTGAGGTTCCAAGCTACAATCGTGCGACATTTGATAAGACTGGCTCATATAATAATAAAGTTATGAGGTAGGAGGTAGAACTTATTGAATGACCCTCATATGATGATTCCACCCTGGTCATACAGGTATGCACACGTAGCGCGAGAGAATATAACATATGGTTCCTTCGTCCGCAAGTATTTGGAATCCCTTTAAGCAATTTGACATAATATAAGCGTTGTTTGCCTGGTACATATCATAAATTGGTGATGTATATTGATTGTGATCTGTTGACAGGTTTAGGTTTTGATCTTGAAACAGTTATCATTCCATGTCTATGCTGAATCTACTAACAGACACATTATGATGTTTTCTGTCGTTTTATTACATTGCTTTATAATCGATACTATAGTAAATGTTGATTAAAGAAACTTATTTTGCTACGCGTGTATACGCGTGTAAATAAATTATTTGGCATGTAACATCACCCGACATAGCGTTCCTAATTACCTATGCGAAGGCGTTTTGATCACACTAAGCACGCTCATTTCAGAGGGTAAGTAGCAAAGTGGAAATTCCGGAAACCCTCAAGGATACCTAGAAGAGCGTACATACAGAAAGCGGAGGCCCTTGAAATTGAAACCTAAGTGCAAGACGTGATAACAATATCTCTTTCTCTGCCCCCTATGGCTATGATATGTCTTCAGGTGTATCCAACCTATAATGTAAATGTATATTGAGATTATTGAGATTGAGCTAATTACTACGAAGAACTATTGTCCAATCCCAATGATATTGATTAAAATAATATTAATAAATGAGATAACTATCCACCTACATGTACAAAAGTGTACATAATATCGTAAAAAAATGTTGCATACTTGATATAAAGCAATCGCTTAATTATGAAACATAATTACAATTTTGTGCGCTGATGATAATACTCTAATTTTGCATATGAGAATACATACATTCGAAAACCTCTGAATTCTTTTCCTTGTATCGGTGTATAAGTAATAAGAAAATTAAGAGAATTTCAAATAGTGTTGTTCTATGAGATGTGTGTGAGCTCTGAAAATAGGAAGCGTTGTTCAAAATTTAGAACAGTCAAAGCATCGTAGCATTTCCCAGTAAAGGCATATGTATTTGGAATTTTGTGAATTTAAAGCAACATTAAACACTAGGGGCGATTTCTATTTATAGTTGGTTCATTTCCATTGAATCATCCATACAAGCAAGGCATGCCTTGATACAAGTTAGGTGTAAATAGATTCAAAAAAAATATACTTGTTTTCATACAAACCTATCGTGAGGGTGCCGGTTTGGGTCAGTGTAAGTTTACCATATCTGGCACTCCCCTAGAAGACGACTTTCACCTCGTATCACATCGTGTCGTTACTCTTAGGGACTTAACGAATTTTAGACACTCATGGAGCAACAATATCGTAAATCAATCAGATGGTGCTGATAACTTGACCTTATGTGTAGCAATTAATGGACCTATACGATAGGGCACAATTAACCGAATTATTTTCCTCCACAAAAATCGATCATTGGTCAGAAATGAGTTGTGTCACTCATGCTGTTTCAATCTTTGCATCATGCTTTATCTTTACATTTAAAAATATAAAGATAATCAGTGAAGAAGTTACTGACACATGATCATCAATCACTAATAATTGATATTTGTATGCGGGTTGTAGCTATAGTGTCCTCTCTCATATGCTGCCAGAAATGATTATGAATATTAATGGATTTTATATCAAAAGATTGAATATGAAGAAATCTATGGACATCAAGTAACCTTCTAATTCCATGTTACCACTATCCCTGGTGTGAAATACGCTCTAACCAGTTAATAAACGTATTGATATTTACTACTTCTATTCCGTGGTCATACTGTATGCGCATATAACTTAGATGGTGTAAAATAAAACAAAATATTATTACATGTTTAAAGACTGGAGAGTGTCAAAGTCAATTACTTTCGTATTTAGTACAAACATTATAGTACCATTAGTTGTGCACATCATGCCCGACAAGAAACTCGTGCCATTAATAGCATGCACTAGTCCCAGTGAGCAGTCTATATCTAGGTTTATCACTTAACAAGGGCATATATGTCAATGCTTTTAGAGTATCGTACGTTGTATGCACTAAATACCCCCAAATCCCGGCGTAGTCATAGAGTGCACAGCAGGTAGCAGCAGGTAGCTAATGTGACCACATGTTATAGTGCAAACATTTTGAACAGTCTTGACGCCGCAGTACTAGGTACAGTTTCCTGTCTTATGGGCAAAATGTTCTGATTGATGTTTACCACGATGCACTATTAGAGCCTTCTGTAAGCCTAGAGTTCAAAACGTAAAAAGCAGTGTAGGCACGTTCGTATGTGACCTTGCATCAAATAAAAAAAACCCGTCAACTATGTCGAATATTTGTTCACCTAATGAATTTAAAAGTTTTAAATTGATATAAATATTGATAGACAATTCCAATAGTGTTTATACTGATAGGCATGTATGTAATACCACACCTCTCGAATATGTTTAACAAATTCATATCGAAGCTGAATTCTCGAATTCAATGCTGTGCACCGAGTTATTTTTTTCTTCATTATGCTCTGTTCATCGAATCATCGTTTTATTTGTGGACGGCTGTTTCTTCTTGTGTTTCATTTGCAGTCATTTTCTTCTATTACGTTGTATTGGTAGACAAAATGTTGTTGTTTAATTGTTCTTTGCTAATAACTTGTTGTTCTAATGATGCTGAAGATGGTAAGTGGACACTTTATCTAAAGGCTATGTTTTACGAAGAATTTCATATTATCTACTTGTTTGTGTTCAGGAGTAGCAATAGACCCTAATATCCCTTGTTTTGATACGATAGACGGTCATTGTGCACGACATAGAATATACAGTTTTTTATTCGTCATCCCTAATTGGCGCTGCAGTTAACCTATTTCAAGATGTACTACAAGTAGTTCTCGGTTGTGCCAAATAACAGCACTAGCGATTCGAACCAGGGCTTGAAAATACACGAAACCTTATTTCTCATTAGGGTTAAAAATAATATTCTTCCAGCAATTACCAAAAAAATATATTGTGAGCAATTTGATCGACGGACACCGTGAAAACCAGATGTCCGATTGTTTGCGAGCGATATCTGCTACGAGGCGGTGGTTAGGTCGAATGTCCTTTTAATCACGATGCATGCCGGGTCGACGAGCCAGGCGGTGATAGAAGCTCGTCTTGCAATCATATGTAAATATCATGCCTTGAAACGTATTGAGTCAAACGGCTACAAAAATAGTATTTACCATAAATAAGGTATTGCTACTTGTTGTCTTAGTGCTCGAAACATGAAGGATTAAAAGCACGCCAATGCATTCACGATGACGTAAACTCAGTCATGGCTACGCCCTTGGTATTGTAGTTCGAATAAACATATTCTTATATTTATGTTCGTGCATACCGAATGCTAGAGAGGTTTAAGTAGATTGAAGGTTATAAAGAAAGTAACTACCATTATACTTGAAACTACTGATTATGATACGATAATAAAATGGGATTTGAAGAAATTAGTCCAGTATTAAAAACCTTAGAATAGCTGTGCACTTTAGGACTAATTTGAGACATATCAGTGCATGTTGCGATGTTCCCTCTATACATGGGTATTATAAATCTTAATTTTTGTCAAGAAGGATGAGGAAATTAAGAAAAATCTTATATTATTTCCTTTCATTCAATTGATATATCAAAGACACCATTTATAGAGGTATAATTGTTAATATATATATAATAGTATTGTGCACATGCTTGTAATATTTCTTAGTAACACATGGTGTTTGTGAAATGTTGTGATAATTTTGTGTAAATTGCTGTGATATTGTATACAATGAGCCTTGAAATTTTAATGACAAATCTGGGAAAATTGGATTTTATAATACCTGTGATATCTATATTCAAACACAGACGCCTGCGGCTTATGAAAACAATCCATATTGGCGTTTTACCCCCAAGAAGTTGATTTACCGTTGAGTAATACGTCTCAATTAAATCAATTGAATAAAACTCAGTAGGGTTATAATAATGCTGGTAACGAAATAAGATCTTTCTTACCAATTCGGTACTATTATCTGTCGGTCGCATTCACTTCAAAGTAATATTATGGTTTGCATGCTGATTCATGGGTAACTTATTTAGGCAGTATACGATAACAGAAACATGAAAGAAACAATACACATTTAAATACTATTTATTGCATCTATCAAATAAACACTTTCAATTTTGAAAAATTGTAACGGATCAGGTATCAAAATTACTGTAAACACATTGATGTTCTTTTGTTTCAGATTGAAATATTATGTCTCAATTTATTCGATTTAGTTTTGTGTTTGTCATTTTCTTTCTTCGAAATTTCTTACTTCGGTGTTCTTTTGGAAGGTTAAAACATTGGCCCGACCGACACTTACTGAAATAGGATTTGTTTCATTTCCTACGTAACATGCTCCGAAATTCCTATGGCATTGTTTTTAAAATGCAAGAGATTTTATACGGAGATCCGTAGTCTTTTAGACTCTGAGACACTAGAACTGAAGGTGAATCGATTGTAATATATATATATACATGGAAAAAAGTATCGCACCACTTTTTTTTCTTTGAAAAGTGCAAATGTGGCCTCGAATTTTGCCGACATGGTGTGATATTAAGGATCATTTGAATAGACTTTAAAAACTTAAAATAGTCATTATATTAGTCACCGTTGATTTGGTTTTTGTTTATTTGACCTAGGTCAACACCTTCGCAATATTGCTTTTGTCATTTGAACTTCTTTAAAATTTGACCTATTTTGACCTTAGACCCCATAACCGTTGGGCGTACGAAAAAGGGAGTTTTTTGTTTAATTTGACCCCAGATGACCTTTGACCTTGGAATACTTAATTGTGTTACCAAAGATTACAACGGGCCTCTCAATATTGCATTATACCCAAACCTTTTTCATGCATGTTTTTGGACAAAAACATGCATTTTCCCCTTGGCCTTGAAAAAACATTACATCGATTACGTCACAAACTCAAATGTGGCCCTTTTATTGCACAACATTTTGTTGGACAGCTTACGCAAACAAATGATCCTTAATATCACACCATGGTGGCAAAATTCGAGGCCACATTTGCACTTTTCAAAGAAAAAAAAGTGGTGCGATACTTTTTTCCATGTGTATAGATACGTGTTGCTTCAATATCGGTACAAGATATAGGAAAACTGTGTAATTCTCGGTAAAACCTCGGCATTCAATTCCTATAAAAATGTCACTACTTTCTGTAAAGTCAAGAGATGATAAATAGAGTACATGTAATTCAAAGGTCAAACAAAAGTGCACTCTGGTGCGTATTAAGGAGACGGTAAATAAATGGCAGATGGTCGCAGATTTAAATACTGTGCATTTCTTATTTTATTATTATATTTTATTGCCTGGTACTCTGAGCAGCTGATATGATGGCGATGAAGACAAGTTGAAAGAACAACTTATTGTATAGCAGTTATCGATGTTATTCCTAGACAATATTGCGAAAGCTATTGTGCTTTAAATCATATTTGCATAATTAAGTTTTTATTTTGTAAATTTAGCGTACATTTAAACATTGATTGTATGATGTTTGTGGTTCACATATTTTCCTATATTTTGCACAAAAAATGATAAGACAAATATCGAAGTAAATAATCACGGCTGAACTCGGACTTTTAGAAACAACTTTTGCACGAAACGGAGGCATTTTTATTGGATCTCGTAACAATAAAACATTGTTATTGTCATTAATATCAATATCGGCAGATGCGATAACGCAATGAAATGAATAAATAAGTACTATATCAACGTGGATATACCATGCATAATATTGTGTATATAATTTTTTCAATAACATCTGTTAATGTTAAAGGAATAAGGTGTGTCTATATCAAGATTCATCGTTTATACATCTTGTCTTCCAGCCTTAAAACAGAAGTATGATATTCGATCGTAAAATTTGGAACGTAATTGTGTGACTTATTGTAAAAAAACCTTTTTTTGGGTAATAAACAGAATCGGACTTGGTGTGACATCGGGTCACCAAAAGGGGATTGTAACTGTTATAAACAACGAGTGTATTCTTAGAAAACAAATATTTTGGTTCAACCGACAATCACTTAAACGCTTTACCGGAAATGAAATTTTAAGAATGCTGACTTTCATTTAGGCCCTTGGAAAAAGAGGCCATCAAACAACTAAAAAAGACCCTTTTCACAGCGCTAGAATGTTGATGCTATCGGTGAATTATCAAAATAATCGTCGTTTTATTTAGGCGCGCAGCTTATCAGTCATAATCATAACAACCCGTATAGAAAAGTCCACACCACTAAATAATAATAAAGCAGACGACGAAAGGCCTGTTGAATTAAGTGCACGATAAATAAATGCACCAAAAGTTGTGTTTTGTCGGACATTTTGATCAGATGATTATTATATGAAGATTATCAAACACTATTAGTGCAAACTATCTACGTTTGACAAATTTTGAATGATTTTTGAGTCATTTTAGAAACGTCAATACATTATTAGAATAACTTAGACATGGGCTAGGCCTGGGCGCTTTATAAACATGCGTATATTATTTGACCACGCATATCTCGAAAATGTTGCCTTGACTTTACTTTTTTTTTCTTCTTGTTAGCAGTAATGGCAAGACTATGATCGTCTTCGGAAATGAAAAATTGGAGTAACCAGTCGCTTTACATGCGAGAAAATTATATTTTATTGAGGGCCATTTTACATGTTAGGCATAGACATAGAACGAAGCAGTTCTATCACTGTGAACTGAAATGTCTACTCAGAGCAGTAGTTAATACCCATTAATACTTTGTACATACATGACATATCGTGCATAGGTTAAGATTACATTACAAAGACATATTTTATAGTTTATTCGTTTAAGAACATGATGTAAAAATAAAAAATGCAATGTTATTTGGTCCACTCTTTGGAGTTTTTTTAAAAGGTTACACTGCCATATCGTCACGAGGTAATTCTGGATTATCTAATCGCTCGTATGTTTTGCTCTATGTATGTGTGGGAATATATGGAATACGTTTGTAGTTTTCTGATATTTCGAATTAACATTACTTACATAGGTGTCGATTTTGTATTAATTTTCTTACATGTATTTGACATCAAGTCAAGATTTCTATACACTTAACGGAATTGTTATAACCAGGTTAAAGCACGTTGTTCAGCCTGGTATTCATTAGACGGGTTGTTCTGAATTTATTTGTGTAAGGTAAGGGTTGCCTTCCTTCTAGGGCATTCCTTTCGTTTTCATGTTTCGTTTATGACCGTGTTTTTCAATGTTATAAAATAGGCAACAAAAAACAGCTTGAAATGGAACATATGAAAACTCGCGTGAAGTATCTTCCTTATTTCTGAAACATATCGAAAAACACAAATGGTTTAGGTGTATTAGCAACGTTACAGTTATTAGAAATTGAAACGATGCATAATATTTTATACAAATGAGTATGCAGATATATCACTTCGATGCTAAATTCACGATAAATATCACGTTGAATATTTTCCAATGTTCCAATATTATTTTTCGGCTATTGTTGTATTCTACTACGACGTAATAGCACCACATAGCAGTAATACTGTTCCGCACTGTACATCAACACCCACATCTAATGAAACACATACTTGCAACGTAGCAGTAAATGCTGTTTAGTGTAGTGTATACCAATAACTAAAATCGAAAGCGCGATTATTACAGTAGCAGCTGCCTGGTGTGGAATGTGGAACATCGTTAACTTAAAACACAAGTAGATAATTTACGAAATCTGTTCTGAAAACAAGCGCACAGAATGACGATGGGTTTGAAAACTCACTGCAGGTCAGTCTTCTATAGTATGCCCTATACTGGATGATGCATCTGTGTAACGAAGACGATATTGATCATAATGGAATAGTACATTGCACAATATGGAATATGTATGTATAAAAAAGCTCAACCATCATCACATAATGGTACAAGAACAATGTCTTGATCGCCAGGCACGTAACGGTATCCTTCCACCGCCAGTCTGGTTCTCTTTGGCATTAATGCTCATTTGATCCACTATTCTTACAACATCATTAAACAAAGAAGCTACGTGCCAATTATACTTGGCGGAACATTCCACATAGGCACATTTCCAAGTTTTCTTCACCACGTGTATCTGTGATATATGTTTCCGTTGCATATGGGATTTATAATGAAGATCCTGTTTATTTCCCGCCACAATCATCGGGATATCGCAGCCTTGGTCGTCGTAACAATCCAGAATCTGTTCACGAAGATCTGTGATATATTGGAAGCTTTCGGAGGATGTGATATCATAGACAAATATCAATGCAGAGGCACTACCTATCGCTTGGGCATACCCTTGTAGATCGTCCCAGCTGCAATGCACTCCATACTTTTTGAACTGTCTCTGCTCGGCAGGAGAAAATGGTATGACAGGCATGTCAACAATATTCATCTCGTATATCTTATCCGTTGAGATCATTGCTGAGGTATACGCACAAGCGGCTGTAGTTGCTCGGTGACTCTTACGAAATTGACAATTCGTGTATTGCTCAATGAGTGCTGTTTTACCCACTGTAGGGGCACCGAGTACCACTATGTCCACCTGTTCCATATTGGAAAATGTAGGTATAGGGTCACAGGCATCGGGAATTGCCACAGTATTCATGTTGAATTCTCCTTGCGTGCGAGCCAGGCACCACTTATGTGTTCTTATAGAACTGTGCAAGCTACTTCAATGGGTCCGAACATCCCGACAATGCATCTTCAAGTAATGCTTTAGTTTGAAGTGACATAAGCAATTCGCTGTCTACTGCTAGTCCAGAATGATTCGTCGCTCTATTCATAATGTATCTGAAGTGACTAGAGCGCTTACATTGATGCTTCACTCACTCGTATCCCTCGTCCATCTCCGGCAGCCCGAATATAATGTCTACGAGATTATGATTTCGCTCGAATTATAGTTACGAAAACCAGTTCAATGTTGATTGTTATCGGCTCGTCTTCAGTATTTCAATAATACCGATGTTATGGGCGGAAATTAATAGACACCGAGGATGGCAGATCGTAGCAACGGTTGCCTGTGCGGCGACCTCTCCACTCTGATGATCGCTGATAAGTGGTTGAGTATGTGGATGAAACCTCAAGTACTAGACGGCAGCCGCATATTAGTTAGGAGTGCGCCACTTTTCCCCAGACTGTCCTACATGTGCGTGCGCATAAACAATCATGTGTTTATCCAACGATCACGTGACTGTATGTGTCATTAATCTCAAATTTGATTTGCTTTCGGGACGGCGCTATGTGCATGACCTGTCGATTCCTCACTTGAATTGCGAGATACGGTAATAATGTGTTAAAACAGATCGAGCTGTATGTAATATCGCTAAGGTCGTTGCCACTGCGGTTATAGATTCCCACTTCGATTTTCCTCCGGTGAAATTTCATACTTAAGCAAGGTCTCCTTAGGACTTTATTTTCTTCCACCGCGAAATAATAAAAAGTCATATTCAGACTATTAAGCGTATTTCTCAAGAGAGTCAAACATCTCGGTACCCAGGCGATTACGCGGTGCTATGTTGAATGTATCAAACCCCGCTGTTTTTGTCAAATAAACCTAATATAGGTTATCATTTTCATATCATACAGGGTTTCCTAAAAGTGAGGACGTAGATGGTAAGTGCTTTAAAGGTCAGTTAAGAAATCATTACAGAAATTTGATTCAAAAAGTTGACTCCATATCGTTGGTATCATAAGTGATATCAAACAAATCCAATAATCCTTATGTCGACGATGTACATGTTGCAGTGAGGTGATGACAAAATATATTCTAGGGAGGGGTGAACGGATCCTGAGTCGGTCGGGCTGTCCCCCGTAAATGGCATCCAAGTCTTGGAGATTTTTACCATTTTTAGGCAAGCTAGGGAGAAAAAATGCGCGAAGGTTCCTAAATTGGGTATTCATTTGAACATGGAAATATCCCCCAATTTACAAAAATCTTAAGTCGGTTGGCCCTTAGAACAGGGTTTTCCGTCGCATGAACAATTACCTTTTCATTTGATAATGTCTATGACTGTGGATCCACATAAAAATATAAAATTCATCGAAATCACCAAAGATGGTTTCTACCCAATTAAATAAAGCAAAGGAAAATCCAAAAAATAGACAAAGGTAAAAGCCCTTATCCTAGCAAACTTTAACATCCGAACGACATTTAGCGATATAATTTCCGTGAAAAAGAAGCTTCTGATGTTAACCACATAACATCCCTAGATGATACTGTCTTTATTATAGCCGGAAGTCATTTCCATGTTATTAGCAGAGAGCGAAATTATCAATTGTCCTTTTAACAGCTACGCTTATAGCTTTCCAAGATATGAAAAATGTCAATTCAAGGTCACAAAATGTAATTAGAAAAATGCTAATAAATGTTAATTATAGTAGATGCATAGAAGAGACATTGATTACATTTTCTATCCTCTAATGATTTTCAGGAATATCGTCAAGTTATGGCAGACGTTTCCATTTTCAAATGTATTGAAACAAATATGAATAGAACATATTTGCTTAAGTTAAATACCTAAATTGAAATTGCATTCGCAATCTAACTATCATCATGAACTCCCGGGGGGGGGGGGGGGGGGGGGGGGGAGGGGTACACTATTACACTGTAAGCATGCGTGACCCAAAAGAAACGCGTAATAAGGGGTGTTTTATAGATCGGTTTAAGGGATCTAAAAAATAGACCATTTACAGGGAATACATTTTCCAAGAAATATGCTATATTTGTTCTAATTTTCTTAATTCTGTCGATTGTAACGCGTGTAGAGGGTGTAATTGGGAGAGATACACACGCAAAATCCATCCTCATGTTATCACCAATGTTGACTTAAGAGGCAATGGCTTTGTTGGAGTGGCTCTTTTTACTTTATTCTTTTCTTCCAATTTGTTCTTACATTTTTTTTTCTCACTCAGCCAGCATGCTTATATGATCTGTAAGCCTGGTCCGAGCATTTTGCTTGAGCCTGGCTACTTCAGGACCCAAGCGTATATCCGTATGGACCGACTGTAAACACCCAAAACCCAAACAAACATACAAACAAACAAACAAACAGTGGGTGTTTGCAAAATCGTTGGTCACGCATGCTTCCAATGTGCATCTCCTGTAATCCCTTACGGAATAAATCGCGTCAATTTGCTCCATGGAATATATTAAAAGTACTTTCTGAGTATTTGGTATAGCATGATATCTTATGACATTCGCTATACGACAGTAAGAATGTGTGCATGAATAAGCGCAATTTAAAAGTCAAAATTGTGAATTGTAATGTATATTTCAAATTCAATTCGATTTAGGAACTGATGTTTCCTTAAGTAAAATTACTGGGGACGTGTGGTTGAAGAGTAATATATTTATATTTTAAAGAAGAATAAAATATATATAGTTTAAAGAAAAACACATGAACATCATTATAAGAAATAAGGTGGATCCAAAATATAACCATTAGAAGAATGTGATTGCATAGATGAAACATTTCAAATATTGGACAACAATCTTAGTTTAACCCCTCCCCCCAAACAATAACAACAACAAACCAACAACATTTATGCTAAGAGTAAAAGCAAGATATACCAACAGGGTGTGGGGAAACGGGTTATAACAAAGGAGAATAACGCGATAAAACAGATAAATAACAAAAACAATAACACACGGAAATGCACTGGGACAAGCAATGAAAGTTGCTGTGCAATGAAACAACAAAGATATATGGTAACAATAAAGACCGACGTTTCAAGTGGATATACCACCCTTCATCAGGGACAAAATATAAAAAACAAAAGTGTTAAGAACTATAAATAAGATAATGAACAAGAGAAGTCCACCATTGTAATTAAGCACAATGTCAGTAATAGATGTTGACTACCTGGACATCCAAGTTAACACTGTTAACACTAATCCGTGGTGTGTTTTGTTCCTGGTTCCGTTGGATTCATCTTTTTACATTTTATACAACAACATTTAAACAAACAAAACAAAACAAAAAACAAAAACAAAAACAACATCAAGAAACAAAAAATCCAAACGAGTTTATTATTTCATGCAATTCGTCCCTCTCCATAAAATCTTATTTATTATGTTTGATACTACTTTGCAATAACGCAGTGAACTCCTAATAATCATACGCTGGTCGTTGCATTGGTTAATAACAGACGACACTTACTTATGCTAGAATAAAACGTAATGATGTTTGAATTGTTTTTGCATTTGTTAATGGCATGTTACGTGCGAAGTCAATTTATAACAACTTAAAGAGCAATCAATCACATTTTTATTCAATTCATGCATGGACATGTAACCTTGAGTGCCTCAAAGTATTTTTCAGTAGCGGCAGTCTACCTACATAACGACACGACCTATACATGTATGCATGCTTAATATAACCGAGCAATCAAAGCATTCCAAATTGTATCTATATATGTTTATTTACATTCATTGTAACATAGCTTGTTTTCCACGTTCAAAGATAGGGTCATTAAATACTTGTCCATAATATTTCTTGGCGTAATAACGAGTCCATACTTTCATCAACCCTAAAACAGTAGCTTACACCTTCTTCATTGTAATACAATGAAGTACCTAAGATAAAACTATATGATGTATTTTCAAATATCACTTTGAAGTAAGAAAATCCCGTCCGATGTTCAAATAAAATTGGGCGATTCTATAGTCTGATAATAGAAATGCAAGAATCAAAGTGTATTTCCTAGTGCTAATTATCCCGGGGGGGGGGGGGGGCACTCAACTTTTTGGGGTGTAGGGGTGTGCCCCCCCCCCCCCCCCAGAGTCTCAAAAGGGGGGCTACAAAACTGAACTGAGTCGATTTTATGACGAGAAATAGGGTCTTAGGAACTGATTTTTTCAAAAAAGTAGGTCTTGAGAACTGGCCTATTGTTCAATTTTGATAAACAAGAATGCACATTTTGGTGTTAGAACGCAACATTTTCGAAGAATTGGGGCTTTGGAACGCAACATTTTCGCGATTTTTGAATTTTCAATAACATTGGGGGTCTTAAAAACTGATGCAGGCTCAAAAGGGGGGTCATAAGAGCTAGCAGCAAAGGGTGAAAAAGGGGGCCTTCAGCGCGGCACATACCTATACCCTTTTCCAATGTCAGTGCCCTACTCCCCCCGGTAAGTATCTACAGTCTTAACGATTGAATGCGATATTTGTCAATCTATACTTAATGACTACCATGTACGTGAAATAAATGATTTTACTATATATGAGTTCGCCATTGTCGAAGTGACGTACACTCGTAGTTTAAAGTAAGCTACATTTAAATCACTCATTCTAATTGGAAATCAAAGACTGTCTCTTTAACAATCGGTTGTCACACTTTCCGTGGCCATTGTCATAGAACAGTCCACACAGTGGTTTCCTTTATCAATTTATAACTAATGTGTATTGTTATATACAAGGGAATGAGTTATACATAGACCTCTAAGCATCATCATCTTTAAAACATCATCAGTTCTGACGATACTCCCAACTGACTATAACTAAAACACCTTGTTATAACTTACTGCACTAATTGAAAATGGACATACTTCAAAAGTTTCCCACATGAAATTATTATAACACTCTGCACGAACAAATTATTGATTTGTCGACAGTTTAATGCATCGCACGTGTCATTCATATGTGACAAATAGGTTCAATGTCCGGCTCTCTGATGTTGCTATCTTACCAGCAATGTGCCAATAAAATGACGAAACTAAGGAATACTGATGAATAGTAATCTTTAAAACCACACTTAATTCAGAAGCAAACTCCTCAATACTGTAAAAGCACACACTCACGATGCTCATGATTCAAATCTTTCATTTTCGTAATTACACGGAAAGCAATCAATTTCAGATACAATGTCTACTTTTGAATTCGCTCATCTTTTCGGAATATTGAAGATGCTTCTTCCCTCACTAGATTGCGAAAAATGATTAGCCGAATGTTAATTCAAATTACATCCTTCATTACTGTGGGATTTTCATTCCCGTTATAACAAAACTGTGAAGACAGTGAACCTCCTCGTGTCTGAAACTAAATGTCATAACGTACTTGTCTTGGGGATTTCCCTGTACTTTCAGAAATTTATGATTTGGTACTGATACAAATGACAATGAACTTTTTCACGTGGTTCGTTTTTTCATGTTATAGCCAATTTAAGGTAAAGGCCCTGTCACACCATAGCGTATGGCCTGAACGTGGCCTGAACGTATGCCGACGTATTCAAAAAATAGCTCGAAAATTGTCAGAGTCCGAGAACGTCCAAGAACGTCCAACTTCCCAATGAATTGCGTCAACATCGGCGATGGAATGGACGTATCCATAGCGTATTAAACGCATACATAGCGTATGACTAACGTATTGATAGCGTATCACTAACTTATAACAAACTTATCGGCGATCGGCGAGCGTATGACCAACGTATTCGTAGCGTATGTCTGCCGTGCTCGACGTATCCTCAGTGTATCCTCGGCGTACAACGAACACGTGACTTATGCCGTTGCAGAAATTGAGTTTCGTACACGGCGGGACAAGTGTTGCCAGTTCAAGTAAACGCAGCCTAGGTGATAACTATTAAAATATCTAGAAGGGTAAATATATATGTCCAACCTATATCTTAAGACGATTAACGTACCTCTAACGTATGTCAGCGTATGTGTAACGTATGTTAGTGTTTGTAAACGTATGTCTAACGTTGAAAATGACTATTGGGAAAAATCACCGTGTTGCATAATATAGCTTTTCTTCATCATCTTCTTCTGTGTAGTTAATGTATGACTGAATTAACATACGGATATACAGGGTGCAAGGCTAATGATCTGTACCGTGTTTCTAAAATACATAAAAAAAATACAAAATTATTGATGTTTTACATTCAAACACCTGCAATATAAAGGTTGACATGTTTCCAATATTATATGTTAATTTCATTGATATATCTCTTTTTGTTCTCGTGTGGCAAGACATAATCGAAAATCGATGAAAAACGTGTTTTCAATTTCAATCAATCCTCTCTACCACTACCCCATTCAAACAATGTAGCAAACACCACATAAGCAATATTCAAAACTCCCGCCAAAGAAAGGAAAGTTAATACCACTCAAGCAGAACAAGTCCCGGTTTATTTGCGGATTACAAATCAAAATTTATCTCCACATTTTAACCACAAATGTTTGCCAATAATACATAGTTATACAAGTGATGTGAAGAGATGAAATATGGCGACCAAAAATAAACCCTGTCCTATGGACGGATGGGTATCTCAGGTAGGGTTAGTAATTTCACAGATTTTTTAATTTGATCATTTCGACCATCGTTGAAATCTACCATCTTTATCAGAAATGTCCGAATTTCAAAATTTAAAATTGGTATGAAAGCTGGGCGCTTGTGCAAGATATATGTCAAGCATGTGCAACCTTTTCTACCACACGGGCCGCATTGTGATTTTGAGATCTATTCGCGGGCCGCAGTGATTGTCAAACATTCCAAAACACGTCCGGAGGAGGAGTATAGGGAGAGGGGAAGTCCATTGCTCATGAAATACCCGCTTCTCTTCGTGTAATTTCCTCGTTTTACTCGCTGTTGCTGCTGCAAACGTCATTTTAACCAGGGATTTTATCACCAATCACGCCTTGAGTTATATTTACTTAATGCAGCGCATCACCCTACAGTCCCTACTAATTATAAGGGAGCACACCACTAAATCAATCCGGCATTTGTGTAAAACTAGGGAGTTCCGGTTAAAACGGGCCGCATCAATGGGAATTTTAGGATTGCTTCGCGGGCCGCAGATTAGAGGTCGGCGGGCCGCATGTGGCCCGCGGGCCGCAGGTTGCACACGCTTGATATATGTGAACACGGTTTGAACAATCGAATTCATACCGTAATAAATCATATTGTATCGGTACAGTTCATTCTGATCAACCTGTATGGTATACACCCTGTATGGTATATCATGACTGGTACATCAACACTCGCACTACGCTCACTAATTAATCGTTTAAGCTCAATCAAATGCTACTAAAACACGGTGATGCCATACATTTCTAACATATTTTTAAATCCCACATGACCATAATTATAATTGATGCAAGTCCTCCCGATATAGTGTTATTAGGGCCTACATAAATATTGACTCCTAAGAAACTTTTCCAAATGTAATACAGTTTATATCATGACTGATACACCAAACCATATGCACACCACGCTCACTAATCAATTGATTAGGCTCAATCAAATGCAACTAAAACACCGTGATGCCATATATTTCTGCATCATTAAAACCCCACATGATCATGATTAAAATTGATGCAAATCCACCTGATATTGCGCTATTAGGTCCTAAATAAATATTGACTCATAAGAAACTTTTCCGAATGTAATATATATCATGACTGGTACATCAAATCATATGCACACCACGCTAACTAATCAATCGTTTAGGTTCTATCAGGTGCTACTAAAACACCGTAATTTTCTGTAAAATTAAATCCCACATGACCATGATTATAATTGATGCAAATCCTCCCGATAAAGGGCTATACATAAATATTAACTGATAAGAAACCTTTCCAAATATAAGTAACACTCAGTTAGACATATCACGTATATTTCATCATAACATGTTTATCTTATCTTTATTATCTCTTTCATGTAATTATCGTCTATTGGGCTGTCGAGCAAAAGAAGTACCAGGAAACCGAGTTGAGACATACGTTTAGCCTTATTTATGTGTACTTTAGGTCCCAGATTCTGGAATGTACTAGTATTGTCCGATACTGGAACAACAAAGTCAGTGTTCCAGTATCGGTCGATACTGGTAACATAATCTGTCCGGAATATACTGCAACATTTTATATGTTGCCAGTATCGGCTAATACTGGGAAAAATCTCATATGTATCGCGTGTATCGCCCGATTGGAACAGTAAAATCGTACCGATATCGACCGATACTGGCAATGTGTATGTTACAGTATTGAAAGATACTGGTATACCAGTTGCTGGGACCTAAAGTACACTTTTCCCTTTAATTGTATTAATCGAATGTGTAGGGGTGCATTGACGTCTGGGCCTAAACTAGGTTTTTGTGAAAGAAACAAATGTCAGTAGTCCCAAAACCAAGAGGTCGAAACGTATTAGGCGTCTATCGGGAACTAATTTAGATTTTCAAAGTTTATCAACATACTATTTTTCACTCACCTGTCTTATGACAGCTTGTTTGTCATTGGCTTTTCATTTTAAAATACCCTGTGCGCATTGTTTAAAATTTCACGGGGGTTGAAGACGGCTGTTGCGACGCGATGTGTAAGGAGTTTGTTACACTCCGCGTTTTTGGTTACACAATGTATCGTTACAGATGGCTATAAACGAGGCCAATTTCTGTTACTATTTGCACTGGTTATTTATTAGTAATTCTGGTAGGAACTCTTCCTGAAATAAGCTACCTGTTTCCGGTTAATGAATATTTATATCGTCATGGAATTATATCTCCCTGCTGTTAAAAGCATGCACATTCTCAGGTATTGGCATGATTTATATAGAAGCGTGGACTCAAAGTAGACTTGTTCGCGTTTTCGAAATTTGGTTAATACTGTTTGAAATGCACGAGGCCCATATGACACCATGTCTGGTTTAGGTGTACATAAAATTCCTATTTTCCCTGGTGAGATCTTATAGAACATAACAGCACTGATACCTTACCGGAATAGCAATACCCATAGAGAATACAAATGTCTTACTGAATGCGTAACTGAAACTTTCTTCGGGTTGAGATAGATTAAACTTAGTAGATCGCATCTACGTTCAGTCGTTACAGCAGAGCATGTGAACCTACTACAAGGTGTATTATCATACGTTAGCATGCAAATGAATGCAATGCATTTCAAATTTGATCAACTTATTTAACAACAAGAATTTATCATGCAATGGTTTGACAACGTCCAATTTGTATTCCATTAAGCTTATTCAATAATTATATTGTATCAATAATCTTTAAACTAGTAAATATCTAATTGACCATAGTAACGTAATATGATACACACTTCATTAAAGTACCATCTTGAGTCTTCCTGAATCTACCTTATTTTGTTTGCTATATCACCTTAGGATTACCAAGAAATTAGATAAGAATAACCAACAGCTTGCCATATGTTCGTCGTGCTTGACTGCATATTGTTGCGCGGATCTAACAGTCCAATTGTATCGATAACATATATAGCAGCGTATACATTTAATATAGCGATGTAAAGATCTCACTCCCTATAACATTTTTCGTACAAAAATACACATACGCCAGAAAATATTGATTGTATTTTTCACTTTAAAACAGCAATAAAACGCGAATATTATTGCAACAATCTTGATGTCTCATGTTGCAAGTAACATAATATTGTTTGAGTCATTCAAAACAATAACAAGTATATATGTTTTTAAAATTGAGAGTAAAATCAGTTCAAAAATGGAGAGCTTTTTTACAGCAGCGAATTAATACATAACAGCGTAGACGCGCATGAATGCAACAGGCGCATGTGCATATCGCATTGTGCGTGATGCGTGCGTAAGCCAAATATCTCGCGCAAGCAAAACCAATCACACATGTAGAAACGCTCGCGTACGCTTGGATTACTTTTAGGCGCGGTGATATAAAAACAATTCGGATTTGACATCTACATAAATATGCACCTTGAACGTTGTCGTTGTCTTTGTGTTATGAATTATGATTGGTTCTATGTGACCATGGCGATGTTCGAGCATCTTTAAAGTAAAAGACAAACCGGTTTGTCTTTAATGCCATAAGTCCAAATGGGTCTTTGGCAAGCCACATTTAACTATTTCTTCCATTATTAATTGAAGCACTATTTAAGACGTGTATTAAAGATGCAATTTAAGGGGGCGGTCTAGGTTGATTTGACCCAAATTTGGAAACACATTTTTGCAATGTTACCTATCCGCTTAGTGCTATATATCAAATTAAGACCTTTCAGAAAATGTGTGTTATTTTGATCTGATTGCCATGGTTACTATGCAATGCCTCTGATTGGCTAAACACGCGAACAAACGTAACTAGAAAACGAAATGGTGCATATACACCATACTCGGGTAGATGATGTATCGGTATAGTGCGCATGAAACCATGGATCCGGATTTTTATACGGTTGCCATGGTAACCGTGAACCGACAAATCAGGTAATTTCATATCATAATTCAAATTTGAAAACAGATATTAAAAGTCGAGCTCCCTGATTTCATAGCCCCTTGTGTGCTTAACATCTGGTCCAAGTCCCATTGTTATATAACCTTTCGTTTTCTAGTTACGTTTGTTCCCGTGTTTAGCAAATCAAAGGCCTTGCATGGTAACCATGGCATCCAGATCAAAATAACACGCGTTTTCTGAAACGTCTTCACTTAAGCTTTAAATTGATATATAACACGAATCGGTAGGTCCACGGTAACATTGAGAAAATGTGTTTCCAAATTTGGGTCAAATCAACCTAGACCCCCGCCTAGACCGCCCCTTAAAGGAAGAGGACATCCAACTTGTAATGTGATGATTGTTATTCCAATATCTTAATCTAAAGGGGATCTCCCTCATCCCAATGCGTGCTAATGCTCTAACTCTAATTACCTTTGATTGATGTTTTTATTTGATTTGATTTGTAGTGTTGTCGAATCAGCAATATTCATTCTAATGTATTTCGTGACGTAGCTAGTATAACATAGCTACTACAAAAAGTAAGGTTTAGCGCTGTTGCTGCCATATAATCCTCAAACATGACACGTTTTAAATCATCATAATCTAAGCATATCATATATACGCCATTAACTGGTGAAGTTTAAGTGCATGTTTGAATAACAGCAACATAAACAGTCTTTTCAACAAACTTCACGATAAAATGTATGTATTTGTGACAGACAACACCGAGAACGCCTGATAGATGAGAAAGATCCATTCTGGATCAGTCGTAAAGTCACACGACATTACATGAAATAGCACTCTCGTAAATGAAGGGTCAAAACAGCTCTGATAGTGCCCAGCGTTAATGTTTAGTTTGAAGTTTGAATTAGAAATAAATTCGCTTTACAAAAGAAGCGTTGACATCTTGTCAGCTCGAAGGTCCTCATCTGTCAGTGCTTTTACTGGTGTTCAATGCAGCGTTCATATCGATAAAATGAGGGTGAATGAAACTAGAGATACATGGGAATAACCATGTAGATCAACGCGACCCGACAAGTTCAGTACATATGTCTGCATCATAATTGGCTATTATATATTTGAGAGGGATTTTGTCTTCAAATAAAATGAACCTTCCCGCTTAAATATAATAATTCCCTAAGGAAATTTCAATGAGATTTTCAACCAGATCTGTATTATAACATCACTGGTGGATTCAATCTCCGCCACACATGCAATGTAAGCCCCGAGCTCAAGACATGACGTTATATATCAGGTGAAAACAGATTTTACATGCACATGTGAACTCATACAGGGTAGTGCGTGTGGTATAATAACTTCATTATGTTATTTAATGCTGGCAACGTCATGATTCCAACATGAAATTGCTATAAGCATTGCTTTATCAAGACGACGTCAAAGGAATGTCTTTAACAAGACGGCTTTTGATTGGAGGCAGCAAATTATTTACTGGCTACTACCAGGCCGTAATTGATAGCAATTACATTATTACGCGCGATCGCGTTATTCTGCGTTCTGCATTCACTTCAAAGCCCGGGTCAGTCGACAATTACATTCTAAGCATGTGCGACAACAACAAAGCGTAATAAGGTGGGTTTTTTATGAAGGGTTGCGCTAAGCGGGTATCGCATTAAGGATCGCGTTAATAATCGCGTTAAGAGTTCTAAAGGTCTTAAATCTACCTTTTCCAGAAAAAGAGTACTTTTCCGAAAGCCTGTCACAATATTTTGAAAATACATCCTTGTTCGATATTTTACTCGTTTTAGGGGTTAATTCAGGAGAGACATACACCCACATTTTAATGTGAATGTTGATATCAGTGCATATACAAGTTTAGGGGGTGTCTTGATAATCTGTTGTCACGCATGCTTACATCATGATAGTTGACTGATTACCCGAGTTTGTATTTGAACTGTGAACTTAACATACAGTAAAGTTAAGGATCATTGTTTCTGCAATTTGTAAAGCTTGACAATCCAAACAAACTTTTGGCTTAGTGGGATCTATTCTAGGATAATGTCCGTGTAATTGCCTCTGAGTAATACTTCTAATGTTAACCACGTAGCGTCTCCAGATGATGCTCGCCTTCAATGTTATTAATAAAGTCTATTAAGGCAATTTAAACCAAGGTTATAAAGTACAATTAAACTTTAAAGGCATACTTGGCATTCAAAATGATAATAATTACATAGAAAAGCCATAGATAAATTTCAAATATGTATCTCCTACATGTAATGCTGCAAATAGTAAAGGTTTACTGTAAGAAAAAATAAATGATTTAATGATTGCTTACTCTTACTATAGTATGATTAAAAATTAGTTACATATTTTTTTAATGAAGATCGCCATTGAACTTTTGAACATCATTAAGGGGATGCTGGCGCCCTTACATATAGAAGTTATGCTATTATTAAGAAGTACATGTAGTGAAGATTTGGACCGATCAGTGTTACTCTCTCAAACGTGTACCTGTTTGGAAGTATAGACGAGGCGTGTGATTGAATACTAATAGATACACTACACTATACGAGAGAGTGAAATTTTACTCTTACAAAGAGCCAACTGAGTGACCAATCGTTTTGAGTGAAGTTCACTCTTCCAAAAGAGTAAATTTGCTAGTTCTTTTTGGAGAGTGAACTTCACTCTAAACGAGTGGTCATTCCATCTCCAAAAAATTACTCCTTTTGAGCTGTCTTTCACTCTTTTACGTTTATCATGTTTATAGTCTAACACAAAGTGGATTTGGTGAAAAAATAGTTAAAATTTAGCGGTGAGTACATTTTATGCGTGGGTCATAATTTATGGCATATACATACCAAAAAGACCTTTGAGTGACAAAGAGCTAAGCTTGTATTGGCAGACGACATGTCAGCTCTATATGTGTTCGGCCTTTTTACATGACCGTGTGTCTTCATTGCCATGTGTTGCTATATAGTGTATCCATGTCGTCATTGCAGCTCTCTGGATTTTGTCTGTACGTGCTATGAGATATGACCTACACATACAATGTACTCAGTCTCACCGTTAAATAGTTCGTCTATTTCTTCAACAAATCCTCTTTGTTTTAGCTGTTTATCACTCCACACACAAGGGCACGATATTGTCCGCCATCTTTGTGTGATTTACCGGGTTCCTGATTGACTATAGTTCACTCCAAAAGAGCGATAACGGCCCCTAGCAAAAACTATTGGTTTTGGGCTAGCTCCAGGAGCTCTTCTGGAGCTCTCCGGGAGCTCTCCCGGAACCGCTTTGGACTTAATTCAAGTGTTCTCCGATAGTCCCCACTACTGGAGAACGTACGGGGATCTAGTCTCCATTAGCGGGGAGTTCCCCGGTACCAGGGAGTTATTCCCTGCTAGCGCAGCACTCTATAACAAGCAGAAGTAAATCATAAATGAGGCTCCGCTAGCGGGGAACTGGGCCTGTTAGCAGGTAACAGGACCCCGCTAATGAGCAACTATGCACTGTCTCTCTGTGTGTATGAATTCCTAGAGAACCAACCAGTGCATGAACAACAGCTACTAGTATTTGAATCACATGCACACAGTAACTGTCTGCAATGAACAGGAAAATGAGAGAAAATACAGTTGAAATGAATGAAGCACACCTCAAAAGTGATTTTCTATATCTAGATAATACCTAGAATGACAGCAACTGATTTAGGAACAACAGGAAAACCAAGAAGTGTGGAGAATAAAGAAGCTCACTTATACTTATGACCATTGATCTACATATAGAGCAGAATTCAGAACCTTTATTGAAACACAAATTGAATTTGTTGTTAAGAAAAGCAAAGCTGTATGCATATTATTTTTCAGGGGCACTGTACCGTTAATGCCCGAGGTAGGGCGCTGTGTACAGTATAACAGTATGTATGTAGTATGGTAAGCATGTTGACAATTTTAAATAAAAGCATCATACTTTTGTAATACAATTATATATAAGCTTTACTTCGTTGGAATAAGCTTATTACCATTAGTTGTATTGCCCTTATCATCTCAATCGGTCATCAATGATTCCTAAAGGCTAAAATGTGCCAATGAAATGTCAATGACCTTTGGGAAGAGTTCCCCGGAAATATTCGTTTCGGGGAAGAGTTCTCCGGAACCACCCGTTTCGGGGAAGAGTTCCCCGGAACCACCCGTTTCGGAGAAGAATTCCCCAGAAATCCGCTTTCGGAGAAGAGTCCCCGGAACCACCAGTTTTGGAGAAGAGTTCCCCGAGACCACCAGTTTTGGAGAAGAGTTCCCACCTATTTGGGTTCTGGGGACTACCTAATTTGCATGTGAAAATACCGGGAGGTCTCCGGTAGAGCTCCCAGAGAGCTCTCGGTGATTGGCTATATTTTGCTATGGTGGGTAATTAGCCACTCGGCCCGCGAGCCATAGTGTTCACTCTATAAAAGAGCGGTGTTTTTGTGCCACTCTGTAGCGAGCGGACATCACTCTGATGTGAGAGTGAATAGCTGGAACGTTTGTTCGCTCTTTAAGAGCTAAAACCCACTCGATTAGAGTTAAATCATATTCACTCGCAATTAAGAGTGATTTTTCACTCTTTCACATTTAGAAGGCATACCCTCATTCTTTCGTTAAAGAGGCACACATGAGACAATAAACTATGAGAAAATAAGGTGGTACCGTACAGTATAAAATAAATATTTAAAGTCCGTAATTTTGTGAGATTCGTCCCTTTTCTTCTTACTTGGTATGTTTGAAGAATATCCCGATAGAATTCCCCTACCATTTTGTAATTACGTAGGTAACTCTTCATGAACAATCATAGTATGGTCGTTGCATTGCGTCAATTACTGTCGATAACTTACGGTTTCTACGAGTTGATACTAATTATGTTTGAATTGTTGTTCATTTGTTAAGGACAGGTTACGTGGGGAAAAAAACTTTCAATTCTACTCTTCACTCACGATCACATAAATCAGTTCATGCATGGACATGCAACCGTGAATGCTTCAAAGCAGTTTTGAAAACAGCAGTTCGCCCACATAACGACGCCATAATATGTCTGCATGAATTCTTAGTTCCCAAACAGCCATCGATTGTGAAGTAGTATTAAATCTAGTTTATGTACAGTTATACATTTTCTATTTACATTTCATTTTTATACTTGTTAATATAATCATATTACTAACAATGTTTGATACTCAGTTATTTGGAATATTCCCATAAGTTATTTATAATATTCCCAGGTGTAAAAACGATCTAATACTTCAATGAAACCACGAACAGGAACTCACGAGTTGGTTGTTAATTTTAACTTTGTTGACAATCCATTCGGAGTATCAGCGAGTGCCTATAGAGTTGTTGTGTTTAGAATGTATAGTAAAATCTTACGTTTGAGGTATTACAACTCATATCGTAGGTGATTTTTCAAGCGGGAAGATCTTTCAGTTTGATTGTTTAAAAACTGTTAGCTGTTAGAAATATGCCTTTAAAGTTTTTCTTGTTAAGACAGATTATCAGTATTTCTATCTATAAAAGTATCCTCATCTTTAAAATGTCGTCAGTTTCTGATGAGACATCCAATTGACTAGCTAAAACACTTTCGTGTGAATGACAAGCATGTTACTGCAATAACTGAAAGTGGACATACTACTTTAGCGACCTAAAGGAAACCATCATTACTGTCTGCACAAACATATTATGGATTGCTTGCTTTATTAAGACCTATACGTCATTTATGTGTGACAATTAGGTTCAGTGTCTCATCGATGTTGCTATCTTATCAGTAAAGTGTCAATTAAGTAATTAAATTCACTCAAAATTTAGAGGCACACGCTTATAACCAATTCTGCAATTATAATAAAACAACCACAAAGTTCATGATTATAATTGTTTTTAACTATGTTATAATATATGGACAAACCAATCAGTTATAAATTTACTCATTATATGGAGTGATGAAGATGCTTCATCTCTATTCGGTATATTTCCCTCAATGGATTGCTGCCAGGAGGATTATGCCAAACGTTGATTTGTTGCAACTTATATTTGCGATTAGGGGACTAATAAAACAAAACCTGTTGTACTGGCCCGACTGCGCCCAAAACAAAATAGATTTGTGCATGTTTAAACAAATGTAAACATTTTAAAAATAATTTGATTTTTAAGTCTTTGAAATGTTTTGAAAATGTTTGAAACATTCGGAAATGAAAAGAAGAACAAAAGTCGCCCGACCGACGGTTTATGGTCAGATTTCCATAGACGTCATAACTGTGTGTGCAATTTGGTTAACTCCACACAAGGACAACTCCGTGTGTTTGGAATTATTAAATTTCACATTATTTGATTCTAGGCATTTTCCATAATAATTACTGATGCAATGTCGACCTATTTCAAATGTTTTCTTCTTCATTTAAAAGGGGAATTAAGGTAGGATGATAACAGAAATTACTTCATCCATCTCGACATCTTGCGACTGAATTCACATATCATGAGTGACACGGTATGTCGCATGCACACCACATTAACTAATCAATTGTTTATGGTCAATCAAATGCTAAAACACCGTGATTTCATACTTTCCTGCATCAATGAATCCGACATGACGATGGGACCGATCCAATGGTTATTTGAAGTGGCTTTTTGCATCGACGTTTTGTACATCAATTTAGCGATTACCACGATTTCAAAATACTGAATGTAACAATTACTTAGTATGTCATATGTGTCATTGTGAAAATTGATGCGGAACCTTAAGGTAAGTACTTTAGTACTCATTAGAAACGTTTCCATATATGAATACTATGTTGGAAAATGTCGAAAGCCGGAAACCAAAACCAGTGACCTGAGGTGAGGCATACGTTAACAAGCTTCAAAAATTAGTTTAAGATATAATATAATTATAAATGGCCCTATTCCACATTTCAGTGCTTGGTTAACGGAAAAAGTGTACTTAAGACCAGTATCGTTCAATACTGGAATATTTTAAATGTGCCAGTAATAACCGATACTGGAACAGTGACTTTGTATCAGTATCGAACGATACTGGGTGTTCCAGTATCGGACGATACTAGTACAGAGTCCATAATCTGGGCCCTAAAGTACCATTTTTCCAAATAAATACTGCAAGATATGAACATAGGGTCAAAATCAAGTTTTTGTTAGGCGTACGTTTCCATCATTTCTCCCAAACAATGAACACCAAGCAGATTCTGATCATTTGTTTCGGTGTAAAACAAGGTATTTATACTTATATCGATTATAAAATTAAACAAGCGGGTCAATGAATTACTAATGAGGTCGTCGGGACGAGTACAAACGTGCGTTAAACAATGTAATGGTGAAGCTTAATGGAATATTCCATTTATTAAGGGTGCCCCCCCCCCCCTATAGAAGGCAAACATTATTTGTACAGAACATAGCAAAACGTTGCCCCAAACAATTGGAACGACCAAAAACTGTCTCAAAAATTGGGAATTCCCAGCAACACCTTAAGTTAAAAAAATAATTTAAAAAAAAATCCTTTTGTCTTATTTTGTTTGTTTTATTTCTCTGAACCTTTTTACTGTATATCTATTAAATTTCAGATGATGAAGCCCCTACCATTTTGGCCAATTACGGTTATCTCACATAAAATTGACCAATTTAAGGCAATTAAACATAATTATAAATTGTTCTAAATATCAAAACTCAACATTCCGCGTAATTATATGCGGTTATCTAAGTGTTTACAAATTGTAGCTAAATTAAGATAACTCAGAGAGAAGAGAAGAGTTCTTGTGTAGTCCAGCACCTCTACGGTACCAAAACAAACAGTGCAAAACTTGCGTTAAAGTAATTACCAGCTGGAGATCGTCTGACTTCCACCTTTATAGTATATAGTACAAATAGGGATTTTGGCCACTAACATGTATTATTTAAAATATAAAGGGTCTTAAGAACAACAAGAGAGGACTGAATTGAAGTCGCACCAATGCAGCAGGATTTTCTTAAAGACACCTTTTAACAACATTATAAACCTTTCATTGCAATGTAATGTCAATGGCCTACGATTTGTGCCTATACCATGTATGTCTTTCAGCATATTGCAACTAAATTGTCGGCGCTCGACTCACAGTAAAATCAACCGGTAGTATTCGAATTAAACGTCATGTGATCCTTTGATAAATGTCACTTTACGATTTCAAGTAATGGTGGATCATTAATCTTCGTTCATAAATTTGAATGCTATTTTGGACAGAACGGCAAAATATTAATGTCATGACAAATCTTTAAAAAGACATAGGTGGTGGCCACTGTGGGTGGTGGCACAATGCTCAACATTACAGCACAATAATATCGACTTATGCTTATAAGAAAATAATATATTGAAAGAGATGGATTTGAAAGTAGTTTGTAGGTAATTGAAACACATTCTTGATTGGCCTTTATAAATTACTATATTTCGATGTGGCAATAGTCTCCGGGGTTTTCTCCTGCATCTAAAATTAAGCTCTTCTTATCATATATCTGTGCTGGGATATGGTTCTTCGTATGTGTGCTTAAATGATAGTCGCACAACATCATAGTCACGATTGAGTGGATATGTCGCGCGTTATAAAAACTAAATGTTATTGTATATATTTTATGTTCAAGTTATGATGAATTCTTACATACATTGAACTTTTTCCAACTTATGAACGTTGAATTTTTAAAAAAAAATGGTACAGTGCTGTTCGTAGTGATAATCAGCCCGCACTTTTTTATGATATTTATGATCATACAGGTGAGCTCACGTAGCGCGAGAGAAAATAACACGTGGTTCCTTCGTTTGCGAGTATTTTTAATCCCTTTAAGCAATTTGACATTAGCGTTGCTTGCCTGATTCATATCATAAATTGGTGATGTATATTGATCGTGGTCTGTTGACAGGTTTAGGTTTTGATCTTCAAACGGTTATTATTCCATGTCTATGATGAATCTACTAACAGACAAATTTATTATGATGCTTTTCTGCCATTTTATTACACTGCTTTATAATCGATACTATGGTAAATTTTGATTAAAGAAACTTATTTTTGCTACACGTTGAAATAGACATTATTTGGCAGGTAACATCACCCGACATAGCGTTCCTAATTACCTATGCGAAGGCGTTTTGATCACACTAAGCACGCTCATTTCACAGGGTAAGTAGCAAAGTGGAAATTCCGGAAACCCTCAAGGATACCTAGAAGAGCGTACATGCAGAAAGCGGAGGCCCTTGAAATTGAAACCTAAGTGCAAGACGTTATAACAATATCTTTTTCTCTGCCCCCTATGGCTATAATATGTTTGTAGGTGCATCCAAACTATATTTAAATGTATATTGAGATGGCTGTATACCGGCTAATTACTATGAAGAACTATTATCCAATCCCATTGACATTGAATTAAATTAATATTAATTAATGAGATAACTTCCACCTGCGTATACAAGCGTGTACATGTACATACGAGGGGCGATCAGTAAATAATGAAAGTGATCATGGTATGGGATGCATGAGTGATTCTATTGAGGCGATAATGTGATCAATACAAAGTATGAACCTTTGTCTTTCAAACAATACACTTTTGGATTGTTAGATACCTTTGGTTATGTAACGTCATTAACATAAACACAATAGGTTTCAGACACTGACTGAAATCTGTCAATTATTTGGCTGGATATGTAATATGTTGAATCTGGGTTGATTGATACATTTGCGTATATCTCGGCAATGCAAGCATAAAAACAGATAACACTTGGCACATAGTTAGAATACACACTTATCTCTGTTTGACACTCTTTTTTAGATCTGAATGCCTTAATACGAACAAGAAGGGACCATTTAAAATACGCTTTTATTTAGCAAAATCCGCAATAATATACCTTAGAAAACAACAAAGGATAAAGAACAATGGAGGGATTATAATTTAATAAATTGTTGTGGGATGTAAAGCAATAATAGTGGGGATTTCAAAAGGAGCTGTTCATAAAATTTCCTCAAACCATTGAAATTATATGACGACTACTTACACAATACATATCTAGTAGCGCTAAAGATAAGAGTAATAAGAGAGGTTGTGGCAGCCATCTTTTATTGATACATTCCTGTATATCTTCATTTTGACTATCACAATATGTTTACACATTGATTTAAGCATTTTCCATTATTTATGATTAGAATTTGAAGGCACAGTAAGCTTTTATCTGGTAAATTTCATGATTTTAGCCATTTTGGGCCCGTTTCAAAATGATATGCCGTCTGCGCATGCGCATTTTATCTGCAGGTTTCATGCGAATAAGTTTGGATAATTAGTTAACTATCATATGGAATCTTCCAAACTGGTTAATTGCTTGAATTTTTCCTAAATTGTTTGATTTCCGCAATATGAGTGAGTCACTGACTGGGCATTTTTTAATGAAAATTAGCTATTTGAAATACTGATATTTGTATACCTTTTATTCAATTGCTTCTCCTTACTTTTTCCTTTTATACTACACATTCCAAATTACACAGGGATTAAAGTTATTGTCTTTTTGTATCATATTCATGCGAAAAAAATCGGGATTTACCTGCTTCTGATGTCATGTTATGCAATCTTCTTACCACGTGTTTCATAAAAACAATTCAAATTTCCCGCCAAATAACTGATTTAGCAGTGTCCCAAGTGTACTTACTTTGAGACAATGCTATGACGTCATAGTTCACACTTAAAATTCCAAAACTGTATTGTTTGAAAGACAAAGGTTCATACTTTGTATTGATCACATTATCCCCTCAACAGAATCACTCATGCATCCCATACCATGATTACTTTCATTATTTATTGACTGCCCCTCGTAATTTTACCTGATATAAAGAAATCGCTTAATGGAACGTAATTACAATTTTGTGCGCTGTTGATAATACACCAATTTTACAAATGAGAATACATACATTCTTATCCTTCATCGGTGTATAAGTAATAAGAAAAATTAACACAATCTAAAAAGTGTTGTTCTATGATGAGACGTGTGTGAGCTCTGAAAATAGGAAGCTTAGTTCAAAATTTAGAACAGCCTCGTAAAATGTCCCAGTAAAGGCATAATATGAAAGCAACATTAAGCGCTATGTGCAATATCTATTTATAGTTGTTGCATTTCTATTGAATCATCTATACAAGCAAGACCTTGATACAAGTAAGGTGTAAATCGATATTTATTTTTTTTAAATGTACATTTAACTTTATTAATACAACCCTGTCGCGAGGGTCCTTTTTGGGTCAGTATCAGTTTACCATATCTGGCATTCCCCTAGAAGACGACTTTCACCTCGTATCACATCGTGTCGTTACCCTCATTTCCATTTACGAATTTTAGAAACCTGATGGAGGAACAATATCGCAAGATAGTCAGGTGGTGCTGCTAATTTGACCTATTACGATAGGGGACAATTACCCGAATTATTTTCCTCCACAAAAATCGACCAACAGTCTGAAATTAGTTGCATACACTCATGCTGTTTTAATCTTTGCATCATGCTTTATTTTTATATTTAGAAATGTAAAGATAAATCAGTGAAGAAGTTACTGACGCATGATCATCAATCACTAGTAATTGATATTTGTATGCGGGTTGTAGCTATAGTGTTTTACCTCATACGATGCTGCCAAAAATGATTATGGATATTTATTAAATTTATATCACAGGGTGGAATATTAAAGAAAGCTATGGATATCAAGTATTCTAATAATTCCATATTACCACTATCCAGGGTGTGAATTACGCTCTAACCAATTAACAAATGTATTGATATTTACTACTTCTATTCCGTGGTCATACTGTATGCGCATATAACTTAGATGGTTTAAAATAAAACAAAATATTATAAGATGTTTACAGACTGGAGAGTGTCGAAGTCAATTACTTCCCTATTAAGTATAAACATTAGAGTACCATTAGGTGTGCACATCATGCCCGACAGGAAACTCTTGCCATTAATTATAGCATGCACTAGTCCCAGTGAACAGTCTATATCTCGGTTTATCACTTTACATGGACATATGTGATGCGATCTGTGAAAACCCGCCACATTTCCGGATTTTTTTTATCTTAGAGATATTTATATCATAAGAAAGCTGAATCTGTGCTGATTACAGAACTGTTTTGATCATTTTTCTACGATCACTACAAAAAGTAATGAGTGAATGATGATTGTGATGTCATAAAAAGCTACAAAACAAGAAATCATGAAAACAGGCCATAAAAGATACATAGTTCAATAGAATATCATTATAAGGCTAATTAGAAAAGTGACTTAAGTAATTTTTTGAAGGTGAAATTTCATATAAGGTGATGACACAAAGTATTTGAAATTAATTTTCTAAACAAAATCTAAAAAAATATATATATATTTTTTTTAATTTAAATTTTACACATAATCCCTATTTCATTTCATCACATTTTGCGACATCCGACGGGTTTTCACAGATCGCATCACATATGTCAATTCGTTTAGGGTATCGAACGTTGTATGTACTAAATGCCTCAAATCCCGGCGTAATCATAGAGTGCACAGCAGGAGCTAATATGACCACATGTTAATAGGGCAAAAAATCAACAGTCTTGAAACCGCAGTAATATATACAGTTTCCTGTCTTATGGGCAAAATGCTCTGATTAATGTTCACCACGAAGCATGTTAGAAGTTTATATTGATAGACATGTATGTATACCACCTCTCATTGAATATATTTAACGAATTCATATCGAAGCTGAATTCTCGAATTATATGCTGTGCATCGAGTGAACTATTTTTCTTATGCTCTGTACATCGAATCATTGTTTTAGTGAGGACGGCTGTTTCTACTTGTGTTTCTTTTGCAGTCATCTGCACCTATTACGTTATATTGGTAGACAAAATGTTGTTGTATAACTGTTCTTTGATTAAATTGTTGTTCAAATGATTACGACGATGCTAAGTGGACACATTATCTAAAGACTATGTATTACGAAGAATATTTTATCTACTTGTTTCTGTTCAGGAGTAGCAATAGACGCAAGTTGATATGATAGACAATCATTGTAGTCCTCGACTTTGAATATACACGGGTTTTTTCGTCATGGCTAAATTGGCGCTGTAATTAACCTATTTCAAGATGTACTAGTTCCAGGTTGTGCAAAATTAAAGACACTAGCGATTCGAACCAGGGCTTCAAAATACACAAAACTTTATTTCCTATTAGGGTAAAAAAAAATATCCTTCCAGCAATTACAAAAAAAAGATATTGTGAGCAATATGATCGAAGGACACCATGAAAACCAGATGTTCGATTGTTTGCAAGCGATATCTGCTACGAGGCGGTGGAAAGGTCGAATTTCCTTTTAATCACGGTGCATGCCGGGTTGACAAGCCAGGCGGTGACGGACAACAAATGAAAGCTTTCCTTGCAATATATATACGAATCGCAGACTCGTCTTGCAATCATATGTAAATACCATGCCTTGAAACGCATTGAGTCAAACGACTTCATAAATAGTATTCACTATGAATAAGGTATTGCTACTTGTTGTCTTAGTGCTCGAAACGTGAAGGATTCAAAGCACGCCGATGCATTTACGATGACGTTCATTCAATTATGGCTACGCCCTCGGTATTGTAGTTCAAATACAAATATCCGCATATTTTTGTTCGTGCATACCTGAAGGTTATAAGAAAGTAACTCACATTATACTTGAAACTACCGGCAATTCTGATATGATGCGATAGTAAAACGGGATTTGAAGAGATTGGTCCAGTATTCGTTCAGTACTAAAACCTAAGAATAGCTTTGCACTTTAGGCCAACTATGAAACATATCAGTGCATGTTCTGATGTTAATAATAATAATAATAATAATAATATAATAATATAATAATAATAATAACGCTAATGACAACCATAAGGGGAAAAATTACATGACATTAACTAACAATAACATTCATTTACATAAATTAATTAATTATGCAAATTTATTCAAATTTTCAAAAAATTTGCATAATTTGTACGACGGGCTGTCTTTAGTCACTTGTTAGAGACAGCCCGTCGTACAAATTATGCAAATTTATTGAATATTTGAATAAATTTGCATAATTAATTAGCTCATGAATAGTAATTTACTTTGTTATTTATAACGGAATAAAGCGCATTATTATTTATGAAAGAAATTACGTTGAGGGGAAACATTATTTTCGACCTAACGTAATAATGAAGGAATAACAAAAACCTCTTTCCCCCTAACGTACCTTTAAAGGTAATAATAATAATAATAATAATAATAATAATAATAATAATAATAACGCTAATAACAACCATAAGGGGAAAAATTACATGAGATTAACTAACAATAACATTCATTTACATAAATTAATTAATTATGCAAATTTATTCAAATATTCAAAAAATTTGCATAATTTGTACGACGGGCTGTCTTTAGTCACTTGTTAGAGACAGCCCGTCGTACAAATTATGCAAATTTATTGAATATTTGAATAAATTTGCATAATTAATTAGCTCATGAATAGTAATTTACTTTGTTATTTATAACGGAATAAAGCGCATTATTATTTATGAAAGAAATTACGTTGAGGGGAAACAGTATTTTCGACCTAACGTAATAATGAACGAATAACAAAAACCTCTTTCCCCCTAACGTACCTTTAAAGGTAATAATAATAATAATAATAATAATAATAATAATAATAATAATAATAATAATAATAATAATAATAATAATAATAATAATAACGCTAATAACAACCATAAGGGGAAAAAGTACATGAGATTAACTAACAATAACATTCATTTACATAAATTAATTAATTATGCAAATTTATTCAAATATTCAAAAAATTTGCATAATTTGTACGACGGGCTGTCTTTAGTCACTTGTTAGAGACAGCCCGTCGTACAAATTATGCAAATTTTTTGAATATTTGAATAAATTTGCATAATTAATTAGCTCATGAATAGTAATTTACTTTGTTATTTATAACGGAATAAAGCGCATTATTATTTATGAAAGAAATTACGTTGAGGGGAAACAGTATTTTCGACCTAACGTAATAATGAACGAATAACAAAAACCTCTTTCCCCCTAACGTACCTTTAAAGGTAATAATAATAACGCTAATAACAACCATAAGGGGAAAAAGTACATGAGATTAACTAACAATAACATTCATTTACATAAATTAATTAATTATGCAAATTTATTCAAATATTCAAAAAATTTGCATAATTTGTACGACGGGCTGTCTTTAGTCACTTGTTAGAGACAGCCCGTCGTACAAATTATGCAAATTTATTGAATATTTGAATAAATTTGCATAATTAATTAGCTCATGAATAGTAATTTACTTTGTTATTTATAACGGAATAAAGCGCATTATTATTTATGAAAGAAATTACGTTGAGGGGAAACAGTATTTTCGACCTAACGTAATAATGAAGGAATAACAAAAACCTCTTTCCCTCTAACGTACCTTTAAAGGTAATAATAATAATAATAATAATGATGATAATGATAACCTTAAGGGGAAAAAGTACATGAGATTAACTAACAAAACATTCATTTACATAAATTAATTAATTATGCTAATTTATTCAAATATTCACAAAATTTGCATAATTTGTACGACGGGCTGTCTAATTATGCAAATTTATTGAATATTTGAATAAATTTGCATAATTAATTAGCTCATGAATAGTAATTTCCGTTGTTATTCATAACGGAATAAAGCGCATTATTGTTTATGAAAGAAATTACGTTTAGGGGAAACATTATTTTCGCCCTAACGTAATAATGAGTGAATAACAAAAACCTCTTTCCCCCTAAGGTACCTGTTAGTGAGATAACACTAACACTAATAATAATAATAATAATAATAATAATAATAAAAGGGCATTTATAATGCGCCTCACATTGTGAACACAACCCCGAGACGCATAACATATGACAAAATATAAGAACATAATGAAGAAGATACATCATAGATTATAACACATCAGAAATAACTTAAAATACAAATAAAACAACAACGACTTATCATACAAATATATAAATAAGTAATCATTAAAACCACAGTACATTAACACTATGAAAAATCACTTTCTTAAGCTTAACCTGCAAATTTTACCAACAATGATATCAAATATAATGTACAATACATAAGAGTATTATACTAGTACAAACACAGTCTACCATGCACATTTCATAAATTAAAAAAAAAATGTCTTCAATGACATTTTGAAAGATTGCACTGATGTAGCACGTCGGACATGTTCGGGAAGAGCATTCCATTCCTTCGGTACAGCGATGAAAAAGGCTCTACTACCGTAAGTCAGTTTAGCAGATCTAGCCGCACGTGGTATTTGAAGGAGTACCACGTACTTGAAGGAGTCCTGATTGGCAACCAATGTAGATCTATTAAAATTGGCGTCATATGGTCGCATCTTCTGGCACCGGTAACCAGGCGTGCAGCCGAGTTGTACACGATGGAGCTTTAAAATGTCTGTATCCGGGAGTCCATAAAGAAGGCAATTGCAATTGTCCTGTCAGACCTGTCGCGATGAAATGAAAGCGTGAACTAAACGCTCTGTTGTAGAACGATCGAGGTATTTGCGCAATTGACCGAGAGTCTGCAATGAAATAAGGGCCATGCGACTCATATTTTGAATGTGATTTGACATCGTGAGCTGGCCATCGATCAATACACAAAGATCTCTTACACCATCCACAGGTCTGATATCCGAATTCCCGACACTTGGAATAGCTCCGTCATTATGAAAACGTGATCTGATGTACACAATCTCAGTCTTTGCTTTGTTTATTTTGAGTTTGTTTGACGTTGCCCAAGATCTGATGTCAGAAACACAAGAATCAATTGATGCTATAGCCTCAGCCTGGGATGGAGGATCAAACACCTTATACAACTTTGTGTCATCTGCGTACACCATTCCTTCAATTCCATGAGCCTTCAAAATATCTTGGATGGGACCAGAGTATAAGATAAATTGGATTGGACCAATAACTGATCCCTCTGAAGATAGGTATAATTGATATTAGTTTGTGTCAACTTTGAATGAAGGACATTAAGACAATCTTATATTATTCCCTTTCATTCAATTAATATGTAGTTTGAGCAGTTCCAAATTGGCGAAGCCTGCTTACATCAACGTATGAATACAGAAGGACGCTGGCGCGCATGAAGGCATCACCGCAATATGTGTATCATATGCGTGACGCGTGCGCGCATCCAAAACCACGTGCGTGTGTCCATAATTGCGAGTGTACGCCTGTAGTATGTACACATGCTTGTTATATTTTTCAGTAACACAATGTGTTTGTGACATTTTGTGATAACTTTGTGCAAATTGATATGATATTGTAACTTATTATTACATAGAATTTCCGCATGTTGTTGAAAAGACTTCTACCAGAAGAAATTTGCAGACTCTAGGATTGAACTGAAGGCTTATAGATAATAAAATCACAGTTCTTCTCCATCCGACTCATTAACTCAGTAGGTAGAGCACCGGTCTAGTAACCCGGAGGTACCGGTGCAATTCCTGCATGGTCAGTGAATTGTTTCACTGGCTGACTAGATAGTTGTGTGGCGAGAACAGAACTGATGTGCTTGCAGACTTTATCTTTACACATGTATAGCAAATATATATATATTGCAACGTGACACGGCTTGTAATGTTTGTTTAAATAGCTGTTACATCATAAATTACTATAGTATTATGAAGAACTTTCATATGCAGTAGTTGTTGCGACAGGGTGGTTTATGCAATATAAATATTTCATAACAATGGCTACAATGAGCCTTAAAACTGTAATGAAAGACCTGGGAAAATTGGATTTTATAATACCTATTATCAATGTCTATATTCAAACACAGACATCTGTGGCTTGTGAAAACAATCCACATTGGCGTTATTTCCCCCAAGTTGATTTACCGTTGAGTAATAAATCTCGTTTATATCAATTGATACTTTGTGCTCTAAGTTGTTTCAGGAACGATGACACAAAGCAAACAAGAAACACGATGGTCAAATAAAACTCAGTATTGCCGGTGGCCTCAGGGAATAATGCTGATAACGAAATAAGATCTTTCTTACTGATTCGGTACTATTATCTGTCGGTCGCATTCACTTCAAAGTAATATGGTTTGCTTGCTGATTCACGGGTTACTTTTCTTCATGTATTTAAGTATTGAAGAGGTGTGTTGCAAAATGGCCTATCCACTTCTACATATATCTCATTTTGCATTATTGAATGGATGGCTATTCATTATGTGGAATGTGGCTTGGATTGTTGGTGCCTATTGGCGTGCATGGATGCACTAATCCAAGTCATATAGAAACAGTAATGAACACAGCCATACAATAATTTGATTAATTCCATGGACTTGTCAATGCAAATTCAATAATGCAAAATGAGTAACATGTAGAAGTGTACGGTGGTCCTTTTGCAACAAAGCTCTTTAATTATGATAACAGAAGCATGAACGAAACAATACACATTTCAATACAATTTATTGTAACAATCAAATAATCACTTTCAATTTTGAAATTATTTAGAACCCAAAATATAGGAAATATTATAACGGATAAGGTATCAAAATTGCTGTAAATACATTGATGTTCTTTTTTTTTTAGAATTTAAATATTACGTCTCAATTTGTTTGGATTATTTTCGTGTTTGTCATTTATTTCTCTTCGAAATATCTTACTTTGATGGTGTACTTTTGGAAAGTTAAAACATCGGCCCGACCGACACTTACTGAAATAGGATTTGTTTCATTTCCTACGTAACATGGTCCGAAATTCCTATGCCATTTGTTGAAATGCAATCGATTTGTACAGAGATCCATAGCCTTTTAAACTCTGAGAAACTACAACTTGAGGTGAATCGATTGTAAAATATATATGTACGTGTTGCTTCAATATCGGTACTAGATACAGGAAAAGTGTGTAATTCTCGGTAAAATATCGGAATTCAAATCCGATTAAAATGTCACTACTTTCTGTAAAGTCGAGAGATGATAAATAGAGTACCTTTAATTCAAAGGTCAAATAGAAGTTCACTCTGGTGCGTATTAAGGAGAAAGTAAACAAATGACAGATGGTCGATTTAAATATTGTGAATTGCTTAGTTTATTATTGTAATTGATTACCTGGCGCTCAAAGCAGCTGATATGATGGTGATGTACACAAGTAGAACGTAGTGTATAGCAGTTATCGATGGTATTCCTAAACCAGAATGCGAAAGCTATATTTGACACTTTTGTACTTATTATTTGCATAATTAAGTTTTTATTTTGAAAGTTTAGCGTACATTTAAACCTTGATTATATGATGTTTGTAGTTCACATATTTTCCTATATTTGGCACACAAAATGACAAGACAAATATTAAAGTAAATCATCACGGCTGAACTCGGACTTTTAGAAACAACTTTTGCACGAAACGGGGGCATTTTATTAGATCTCGTAACAATAAAACATTATTATTGTCATTAATATCAATATCGGCAGATGCGATAAGGCATTGAAATGAATAAATATATCAACATATACCATGCATAATATTGTGTATAGGTTTCAATAACATCTTTTTAGTTTTAGAGGTACAAATTGTGACTAAAACAAAATTCATCGTTTATACATCTTGTACAATTGTGACTAAAACAAAATTCATCGTTTATACATCTTGTCTTCCAGCCTTAAAACAGAAGTCTGAAATTCGATAGTAAAATAGCAATTTGGAACGTAATTGTGTGACTTATTGTACAAAACACCTTTTTTGTGTAATAAACAAAATCGAACTTGTTTGACAACGGGTCACCAAAAGTGGATTGTAAATGTTATATTTCAAATATTTTGATTCAACCGACAATCAATTAAACGCTTTACCGGAAATGAAATTTTAAGAATGCTTACTTTTAATTTAGGCCCTTGGGAAAAGAGGTCATCACGCAACTAAAATAAAACACCCTTTTCACATCGCTAGAATGTTGATACTATCGGTGAAATATCAAAATTATTGTCGATTTATCTAGGCGTGCAGCTTCAGTCATAATCAGAACAGCTCGTTGAAAACTCCACACCACTAAATAAATAATAGAGCAGACCGCGAAAGGCCTGTTGGATTTGGTGCGATACCTTTAAGTGAACGATATCAAAATGCTCCAAAAGTTGCAATTTATCTTTTTTTTACTAATTTTGTATGATTTTTGAGTCATTTTAGGGCTAGGCCTGGGCGCTCTATAAACATGCGTATCTTTGTCGGCGCATATCTCGAAAATACTTGTTAATACTCTTTACATATCGTGCATAGGTTAAGATTACGTTACAAATATATACTTGGTTTATTAATTTAAGAACATGATGTAAAAATAAAAAATACAATGTTATTTGGTCCACTCTTTGGAGTTTTTATAGGTTTCCACTGCTATATCGTCACGCGTCACGAGGCAATTCTGGATTATCTAATCGCTTGTATGGTTTGTCTTGCTCTTTGCAGGTGTGGGAATTTATGGAATGAACGTGGATTTACGTTTGTGGTTTTCTTATATTTCGAATTACAAGTCAAGATTTCTATATACAATCAACGGACATTTTGAAACCAAGTTAAAAATACTTTGTTCAGCCTGTAATACATTTGACGGGTTGCACTGAATTTGTTTTTGTAAGGTAAAGTTTACTATGTGGGAGGAATTACGAACTCCCTATACGGTTCTGATATTAACGGCAATGAAAGGGTAACAGATCAATCCGACCAAAGGCTTTGAGCGTCAAGTTTAGACAGCGCATAGCTTTTATTTTATCCCCACCTAGCTGAGGCTAAAACAAGGGTTGTCGCATTTCTTTTTTCACACACATTCAATTCACTACATTCCTTTTGTTTTCATGTTTCGTTTATGACCGTGTTTTTTCAATGTTAAAAATTAGGCAACAAAGAACAGAAATAGAACATGAAACCCCGCGTGAAGCATGTTCCTTATTTCTGAAACATATCGAAAAACATATAGGACCGCATTCTCGTACATATATAAACGCTGTTTTAAGCTAAACACGTGTTAAACTTTGACTTTAAACACATCTTTTAACTAAACGCAATTCTCGAAAAATTGTTTTAACTTAAACACGCGTCTAACTCACTGAAAAGTATGTAACTGTAAACATGGGTATGGGGGTAGTTTAACGCGCGTTTAACTAAACCAGTGCACGAATTGCACGCCTTGAATGATTACTCAGCCGTGCCAAAACGAATTGAATACCTGTATATACAGTTTTTGTTAAACACGTCGTTTAAAAGATAAACTCGCGTTAATTTAGACACGAGTTTAGTTAAACACGGTTTTAAGCTAAAAAGCCTGTTTAGTACGAGAATACGGCCAATATAGGGAAGAATATTAACATTTTAGCGTATTAGCAGTGTTACTGTGATCAGTTGAAGGATAAAATCAGAAATGGAAACGATGCATACTATTTGATACAAGTATGCATATTTTTCACTTTGATGTTAAATTCGCATTCACGAAAATCACGATAAATATCACGCTGAATATTTTCCAATGTTCGAATATTATTTGTCGGCTATTGTTGTATTCTACAACGTTATAATAATAGCACCACATAGCAGTAATACTGCCCCGCACTGTATATCAACACCCACATCTAATGAAACCCATACTTGTAACGTAGCAGTAAATACTATTTAGTGTAGTTAATACCAATATCCAAAATCGAACGGAAAGCGCGATTATTACAGTAGCAGCTGCCTGGTGTGGAATGTGAAATATCGTTGACAAAATATAACTTTAAACACAGGTAGACAAGTTACGATATCTGTTCTGAAAACAAGCACACATAATGACGATGGGTTTGAAAGACTCACTACAGGTCAGTCTTCTACAGAATGTCTTATACTGGATGATGTGTATGTGTAACGAAGACGATATTGATCATAATGGAATAGTTCATTGCACGATATGGAATATTTATGTATAAAAAAGCTCAACCATCATCACATAATGGTACAAGAACAATGTCTTGATCGCCAGGCACGTAACGGTATCCTTCCACCGCCAGTCTGGTTCTCTTTGGCATTACTGCTCATTTGATCCACTATTCTTACAACATCATTAAACAAAGAAGCCACGTGCCAATTATACTTGGCGGAACATTCCACATAGGCACACTTCCAAGTTTTCTTCACCACGTGTATCTGTGATATATGTTTCCGTTGCATATGGGATTTATAATGAAGATCCTGTTTATTTCCCGCCACAATCATCGGGATATCGCAGCCTTGGTCGTCGTAACAATCCAGAATCTGTTCACGAAGATCCGTGATATATTGGAAGCTTTCGGAAGATGTGATATCATAGACAAATATCAATGCAGAAGCACTACCTATCGCTTGGGCATACGCTTGTAGATCGTCCCAGCTGCAATGCACTCCATACTTTTTGAACTGTCTCTGTTCGGCAGGAGAGAATGGTATGACAGGCATGTCAACAATATTCATCTCGTATATCTTATCCGTTGAGATCATTGCTGAGGTATACGCACAAGCGGCCGTAGTTGCTCGGTGTCTCTTACGAAACTGACAATTCGTGTATTGCTCAATGAGTGCTGTTTTACCCACTGTAGGGGCACCGAGTACTACTATGTCCACCTGTTCCATATTGGCAAATGTAGGTATAGGGTCACAGGCATCGGGAATTGCCACAGTATTCATGTTGACTTCTCCTTGTTTGCGTGCCAGGCACCACTTATGTGTTCTTATAGAACTGTGCAAGCTACTTCAATGGGTCCGAACATCCCGACAATGCATCTTCAAGTAATGCTTTAGTTTGAAGTGACATTAGCAATTCGCTGTCTACTGCTAGTCCAGAATGATTCGTCGCTCTATTCATAATGTATCTGAAGTGACTATAGAGCGCTTACATTGATGCTTCACTCACTCGTATCCCTCGTCCATCTCCGGCAGCCCGAACATAATGTCTACGAGATTATGATAACGCTCGAATTACAGTTACGAAAACCAGTTCAATGTTGATTTTTATCGGATCGTCTTCAGCATTTCATTATTACCGATGTTATGTGCGGAAATTAATAGACACCGAGGATGGCAGATCGTAGCAACGGTTGCCTCTGCGCCGACCTCTCCACTCTACTGATCGCTGATAAGTAGTTGAGTATTTGGATGAAACCTCTGAAGTACTAGACGGCAGCCGCAGTCACATTATTAGGAGTGCGCCACTTTTCCCCAGACTGTCCTGTATGTGCGTGCGCATAAACAATCATGTGTTTATTCAACGATCACATGACTGTATGTGTCATTAATCTCAAATTTGATTTGCTTTCGGGCCGGCGTTATGTGCATGGCTTGTAGATTCCTCACTTGAATTGCGAGATAGGGTAATAATGTGTTAAAACAGATCGAGCTGTATGTAATATCGCTAAGGTCGTTGCCACGGCGGGTATAGATTCCCACTTCGATTTTCCTCCGGTGAAATTTCCTATTTAAGCAAGGTCTCCTTGTTTTAATAATGAGGACTCTATCTTATTCCACCGCGAAATAACAGAAAGTCATATTCAGACTGTAAAGTGAATTCCTCCTGAGATTCAAACATCTAGGCATCCAGGCGATTATGCGGTGCTAGCTATGTTAAATGTATCAAACCCCGCTGTTTTTGTCAGATAAACCTAATATAGGTTATCATTTTCATATCATACAGGGTTGCCCAAAAGTAAGGACGTAGATGGTAAATGCTTTAAAAGTCAATTAAGATATCCTTACAAAAATAGTATAGAAATTTGATTCAAAAAGTTGACTCAATATCGTTGGTATCATAAGTGATATTAAACCAATCTAGTAAGCCTTATGTCGAAAATTTACATGTTACAGGTGACGAAAAATATGTTCTAGGAGGGGTGGATGGATCTTTTAAGCTGAGTCGGTCGGGCTGTCCCCTTGAAAATGACATAAAAATCTTAAGATTTTTACCCTTTTTTTGACAAATTAGGGAGAAAAAGTGCGCAAAGGTTCCTAAATAGGTTCCGTCGCATGAACAATTACATTTTTTCATTTGATAATATCTATGACTGTGGATCCACATAGAAATATAACATTCATCGAAATCGCATAAGATAGTTTATACCCAATTCAATAAAGCAAAGGAAAATCCAACAAATAGACAAAAGTAAAAACCCTTATCCTAGACTTAGCACACTTTAACATCCAAACGACTTTTAGCAATATATTTTTCGTGAAAAAAAAGCTTCTGATATTAACCACGTAGCATCTCTAATGATACTGTCTTTATTATAGCCGGAAGTCATTTCAATGATATTAGCAGAGAGCGAAATTAACAACTGTCCTTTTAACAGCTACGCTTTCCAAGATATGAAAAATGTAAATTCAAGGTCACAAAATGTAATAAGAGATATGCTGATAATTGTAAATGATAGTAGGTACATAAAAGAGATATTGATTACTTTGTCTATCCTTTAATGATTTCCAGGAATATCGTCAAGTTATAGCAGACGTTACCCATTTCAAATGTATTGAAACAAATATGAATAGAACATAATGGCTTAAGTTAAATATCTGAAAACGAATTGCATTCGCAATCTAACTATCAATATCATCATTAACTCGGGGGGGGGGTGGGGGGGGGGGGGTGGGGGCTATTACACTGCAAGCATGCGTGACACAAAAGAAACGCGTAATAAGGGGTGTTTTATAGATTGGGCGCGTTGCGCGCGTAACGTGTTAAGGGATCTAAAATCATTAACAGGAAGGAAAAAGGGTACATTTTCCAAGAAATATGCTATGTTTGTTCTATTTTTTTTAATTCTGTCGACCCAAGCTTATATCCGTATGCACCGATTGTAAACACCCCAACACCCCAACAAACAAACAAACAAACGCGTTTAGTGGGTGTTTTTAAAATCGTTGGTCACGCATGCTTCCAATGTGCATCTCCTGTTATCCATTACGGAATAAATCGCGTCAATTTGCTCCATGGAATATATATATTAAAAGTACTTTCTGAGTATTTGGTATAGCATGATATTTTATGATTACATTCGCTATACGACAGTAAGAATGTGTGCATGGATAAGCGCAATTTAAATGTCAACATTGTGAATTGTAAATGTATATTTGTATTTGAATATCTGTAGCTCAAATTCAATTATATGTAGGAGCTTATGTTTCCCTTAAGTAGATTAACTGGGGACGTGTGAAGAAGACTAATATATTTATATTTTAAAGAAAAATGATAGATATATAGTTTAAAGAAAAACGCAATGAACAATTATTATAAGAAATAAGGTGGATCCCTTAAGTAAAATAAAACCAATAGAAAAATATAAATGCATAGATGAAATATTTCAAAGATTGGTCAACAATCTTAGTTTAACCCCCCCCCCCCCCCCCCCCCCCCCCCCCCAACAACAACAACAACAACAACAACAACAACAACAAAATCAAAATGAGTTCTTATTTCATGAGATTCGTCCCTCTCCATAAGATCTTATTTAGAATGTTTGCAATAACGCAGTGAACTCCTAATAATCATACGCTGGTCGTTGCATTGATTGATTTTACGCATGCTAGAATAAAACGCATGCTAGAATAAAACGTAATGATGTTTAAATTGTTTCTGCATTTGTTAATGGCATGTTAAGTGCGACATCTATTTATAAAATCGTGATTTTAACAACTTAAATAGCAATCAATCACATTTTTATTCAATTCATGCATGGACATGTAACCATGAGTGCCTCAAAGTATTTTTCAGTAGCGCGGCGGCATTCTGCTTACATAACGACACGACCTATACATGCTTATTATAACCGAGCAACCAAAGCTTTCCAAATTATATCTATATGTCTATTGACATTCATTGTAACATAGCTTGTTTCTTACATTTCCACGTTCAAAACTTTTCCATAATATTTCCTGGCGTAATAACGCCTCCATACTTTCATCAACCCGCAAAGAGTAGCTAACCCCTTCTTCATCGTAATACAATAAAGTACCTGAAATAAACTGTATATACTGCATTTTCAAATATCACTTTTGAAGTAAGAACATCCCGTCCGATGTTAAACAAAATGGGGAGATTCTTTTAATAGTCTGATAATAGAAATGCAAAAATCAAAGTGTATTACCTAGTGCTAATTATCTGCAGTCTTAACGATTGAATGCGATATTTGTCAATCTAAACTTAATGACTACCATGTACGTGAAGTAAATGAGTTCACTGTTGTCGAAGTGACGTGCACTCGTTGTTCAAAGTAGGTATGGGGTTTTTAGTCAGCCACATTTAAATCACTCTTTTTAATCGGAAATCAAAGACTGTCTCTTAACAATCGGTTGTCACACTTTCCATGGCCATTGTCATAGAACAGTCCACACAGTTGTTTTCTTTATCAATTCATAACTAATGTGTATTGTTACAAGGGAAAGATAATTGAGATTTTCATCTTTCAACACCATAAAAAGTTACTCACGATTGACAGTTTCGCGTGTTATGATCTACACACTTCCTCAGAATAACCTCTTTTTACCCGAGCTGCCTCCCGTTTAGGGCGCTGTTACGGTGATCAGTGGGTCGTAGACATGACTTAGAAAATGGGCCCCGTCGTCTCTGTTCATAGTGTCGGGTGCTTTCCGTCGAATCCAGTCCAGTCAATAACATGGTTCTTTCGTACAGCGTGGTCAGCGATAGCTGACTTGCTATACTCTGTCTCTGACTGTTTCCTATTCAGCCGAGTGAAGTTTTGCTTTTCAGAGGTTATTTTCTCCGTCTCTTTCTGATGCTCTTTCATTCTGGTGTTAAAACGGCGTCCAGTTTCTCCGACGTAAGACTTTTTGGAATTAATGCACGGTATTTCATATACACAGTCCGTGGAACACCCGATTCCCGCTTTGTGCACTAACATCTTGCGTATAGTAGTATTGGGCCGTATCGCTGTAGATATGCCGTGTTTGCGGAACATTCTAGTGGATCTTTCAGATAAGCCTTGTACGTAAGAGATGACGACTAGACCTCTTTTGGTCAGGATCTTTCTTTTTCACAGTCTTTTTGGATTGTTTGTTGGCTGCTTGGTCTTTGACCTTCTTGAAAGACCATTTGGGATAACCGCATAAGCTGAGAGCATTCTTGGTCTTATCTTCTTCTTCCTTGATGTCTTCTGTCTCTGTTATGATAGTGTTCATTCGGTCGAATATGGTGCGTATAGCTTGTGGTGAATGGGATGGTGCGATTGGAAATTGAGGTACTGATCCGTGTGTGTGGCCTTCCTGTAGTAATTTAACACTTCCATCCGGTTTCCTGGCGATGAGGGTATCCAGAAATGGTATTTTCCCCTCGATCTCCTGTTCATGTGTGAACTGTATGCTGCCGGTGGGGTCAGTGATGTTGAAATGTTCTGTCAGCTTGTCGACTTGGTCAGGTTTGATATTTTCCAAGATATCGTCTACATATCTGCGCCATAGTTTGAGTTTGGCTTCCAACGGTGCTGTGGCGATGGCTTTTTGCTCTAGGAATTCCATGTAGAAATTTGCAATGATCGGAGAGGCTGGCGATCCCATGGCTGTGCCGAACCGTTGCTGGTAGATTTTACCTCGGATAAGAAGTAGGTAGTGGTCAAACTGAAGAAGCTCGATGATGTCATCAACATGAAGTAGCGTTCTCTTGTGAAGGTCGGTGTCTTGTTGAAGTTTGTTTTGATCACTTCGAGCGCTTTATCCACTGGGACGTTGGTAAATAGAGAGATTACGTCATGAGAATTGAAGATGTCACCATCGTATATCATCACTTCAGAAAGGGTGTCTGCCAAATACTTGGAGTTCAATACATGATGCTCTGTAGTACCAATAAGCAGGGCTAAAATGTCTGCGAGGGCACGAGACGATTCGTAGGTATATAGACTCAGCATAATAGTCCACTATGGGCCTGACTTTGTTGCCTACTTTATGAATTTTGGAGCGCCATTAATTCTCGGGCCCATTTTCTAAGTCATGTCTACGACCCACTGATTACAGCGCCCTCAACGGGAAGCAGCACGGGTCAGAAGGGGTTATTCTGAGGAAGTGTGTAGATCATAACACACGAAACTGTCAATCGTGAGTAAAATTCCTGGTTTTGAAAAATGAAAATCTCAATTATATTTATTCGCCCTTCAAAGTATCCTCATCTTTAAAACATGATCAGTTCCCGACGAGACTTCCAACTGACTAACTAAAACATCTTGTTACTTACTGCATTAATTGAAAATGGACATACTAAAATTGCCCACATGAAACTATTATTACACTTTGCACGAACAAATTATTGATTTGTCGACAGTTTAATGCATCGCACGTGTCATTCATATGTGACAAATAGGTTCAATGTCTGTTTGATGTTGCTATCTTACCAGCAAAGTGCCAATAAAATGATGAAACTAAAGTTCATAAAGGAATACTGATAAATATCATTCTTTAAAACCACACCTAATTCAGAAGCAAACTCTTCAATACTGTAATAACACACACACGATGCTCATGATCAAAATCTTTCATTTTCGTAAATACATGGAAAAGCAATCAATTTCAGATACAATGTCTACTTTTGAATTCGCTCATATTTTCGGAATATTGAAGATGCTTCTTCTTCTTCCCTCACTAGATTGCGAAAAATGATTATGCCGAATGTTAATTCAAATTACATCCTTGATTACTGTGGGATTTCCATGCCCGTTATAACAAAACTGTAAAGGCAGTGAACCTCCTCGTGTCTAAAATTAAATGTCATAACGTACTTGTCTTGGGGATTTCCCTATACTTTCAGAAATTTATGATTTGGTACTGATGCAAAGTTGAACTCTTTCATTTTTATTTGATAGCAAATTTAAGGTAACATAAGACAAGCCATAACTTTGAACATCTGTACGTATCCTGTATGACTGAATTAAAATACGGATATATGGTATATTATGACTGGTACATCAAGTCGTACGCGCCCTACGCTCACTAATCAATCAACCGTAATACCATACATTTCTAAAATATTGTTAAATCCCACATGACAATGATTATAATTGATGCAAATCCCCCCGATATAGTGCTATTAGGGCCCGTATTAGGGCCTACATAAATATTGACTCATAAGATTTTTTTCCAAATATATTATATATCATGACTGATACATTTTATCATATGCCGACACGCTCACTAATCAATCTTTTAGGCTCAATCAAATGCAACTAAAACACCGTGATGCCCTACATTTCTGCATCATTTAACCCCACTTGACCATCGGCCGCTACTGGCAACTTATAAAAGGTTCCAGAATCTACTGGAACATTTTATGTGTTGCCAGTATCGGCCGATACTGGGACAAATCTTACTGGTATCACGTGTGCCAGTATCGCTCGATTGGAACAGTAAAATCGTACCAGTATCGACCGATACTAGCAATTTGTATGTTCCAGTATTGGACGATACCAGTTTCGGGGACCTAAAGTACACTTTTCCCTGTATTTGTATTAATCTAATGTCTATGCCTGCATTGACGCCTGGGCCTAAACTAGGTTTTTTGAAAGAAACAAATGTCAGTAGCCCCAAAACCAAGAGGTCGAAACTTATTAGGCGTACATACCATTTTTCACTCACCTGTCTTCGACAGCTTGTTTGACATTTGCTTTTCATTTTGGAATACCCTGTGCGCATTGTTTTAAATTTCACGTGGGTTGAAGACGGCTGTTGCGACGCGACTTGTAAGGAGTTTCTTACACTTCCCGTTTTTTGTTACACAATGTGTCGTTACAGATGGCTATAAACGTACCCAACCTCTGTGATATTTATTAGTAATTCTGGTAGGAACTCTTCCTGAAATAATAAGCTACCTGTTCCCGGGGAATTAATATTTATTTCCTCGTGGAATTATATCTCCCTGTTGCCAAAAGCAAGCATATTCTCAGGTATTGGCATGATTTACATAGGAGAGCATACTCAAAAATAAACTTGTTCGCGTTTTCGAAATTTGGCTGATACTGTTTGAAATGCACACGCCCGTATGACACCTTATCTGGTATTGGTTTGCATATAAAAGTCCTATTTTCCCTTGTGAGATCTTATAGAATATGACCATGATAACCGCACTGATACCATACCGGAATAGCATTACCCATAGAGAATACAAATGTCTTACTGAACGCATAATTAAAACTTTAAGTGCGTTGAGATAGATTAAACTTGTTAGTAGATCGCATTTACGTTCAGAAGTACATACAGCCGATCATGTGAACTTATTCCATAGTGTATTTTCATACGTTAGCATGCTAATGAATGCAATTAATTTAAAAGTTGATCAACACTAATTTTACAACCGGAATTTAATATGCAATGGTTTGACAATGTCCAAAATGTATTCCATTAGGCCTATTCAATAACATTAACCTTTAAAAAGTGAATATTTTATTGACCGTAGTATGGTAATACGATACACATTGCAATAAAGTACCATTTTGAGTCTACCTGAATATACCTAATTGTGTTTTCTATTTCATCTCGATTACCAAGAAGTTAGATAAGAACAACCATTTGTTGCGGGTATTCAATATCTAGTTCAATTGTATCGATAACATATCGAACAGTGTATACATTTTATATGGCGATGTAAATATCTCACAACAAGTAACTTTTTCGTAAACAAATACACATACGCCAGAAAATATTGATTGTATTTGTCATTTTAAAAAACAGCATGAGCATCTTATTGCAACAATATCTCATGTTGCAATTAACATAATATTGTGGTCTCAAAGTTTGAGTCATTTAAGATTGCCTTCAAAACAATAACAAGAATAGATGATGTTTTTAATATTGAGAGTAAAATAGGTGACTATAGTTTAATCAATTCCAAATTAGAGAGCTTTTTTACAGCAGCGAATTAATACATAACAGCGTGTGCGCGCATGCATGCAACAGCCCCATAGGTATATCGTATTATGCGTGATGCGTGCGTAAGCCAAATATCGCGCGCAAGCAAAACCAATCACATGTAGAAACGCTCGCGTACGTTTGGATTACTTTTAGGCGCGGTGATATAAAAACAATTTGGATTTGACATCTACATAATATGCACCTTTAACGTTATCCTTGTCTTTGTGTTATGAATTATTGTACAAGTAAACGACAAACCGGTTTGTCTTTAATGCCGTCAGTCCAAATCGGTCTTTGGCAGGCCACGTTTACCTCTTTCTTGCATTATTACTAGTACCAGTAAAGAAATTCATTAAAGATGCAATTTAAAGGAAGAGGACATCCAACTTGAAATGTGATGATTGTTATGCCACTATCTTAATCCAAAGGGGATAACTGTCTTAATCCAAAGGGGATCTCTCTCGTCCCAATGCGTGCTTATGCTCTAACTCGAATTACCTTTGATTGATGTTTTTATTTAATTTAGCGTTGTCGAATCAGCAATATTCATTCCAATTCATGTATTTCGTGACGTGGCTAGTATAACATAGCTACTACAAGAAATGGGTTTACCGCTGTTGCTGTCATATTATCCTCAAACATGATCAAGAATTAACTCAAGTGTAATTTTTACACTCGTCATGTAATCTCTTGCCCATAATCTAAGCATATCATATATACGCCATTCACTGGTGAAGTTTAAGTTCATGTTTGAATCACAACACACTTCGCGATAAAATGTATGTAATTTGTGACAGACAACACCGAGAACGCCTGCTTGATGAGGGAAATCCATTCTGGATCAGTCATAAAGTCACACTACACGGACATTACATGAAAAAGCACTCTCGTAAATGAAGGATCAAAACAGCTCTGATAGTGCCCCGCGTTAATGTATTGTTTGAAGTTTGAATCATATATAAATTTGCTTTACAAAAGAAGCGTTGACATCTTGTCAGGCTCGGGTGTCCTCATCTGTCAGGTATTTACTGGTGTTCAATGCAGCGTTAATTTCAAATAAACTAGTGTGAATAAAATTAGAGGCAGTCCGTCCACACCAAGCCGGCAGAATCCTCGTTATGTAGTCATATCCTTTGATTAATAATTCACAATACAAATTACTTTCTTTGTTTCTTATTAGCAACAGAACCTTTCTTACAGCCGAAATATTTTCAAGATAATGCAGGAACAGATTTGTTGGCTTTAAGCCTCATATTCGTAATTGGAACTCTACAAATACTATCATTGGGACTATATTTAATCAACCGAATATATTATCCCACATAATGTTCTATATTAAAATACGTGAATTTGTGCCCATGTGCTTGGTTTTGACACAGAGATACATTTGTATTTGTATAAGCATTTTACAAAAAATGTGAAAGAATACTGACAATTTAATTGTGGTCATTATAGTACAGACCCGTGTGCGCAATCTTGAGCTACGATATCATAGTAATGAAAAGTAATGCAGAACTGTTTAGAGAAGGGGAGTTTCCCGGGCCACTTTTCAGACCCGTTTTTAGTTAAGCGAGGTCTGATTAGAGGGTAGTTGTTCCCAGTAAGAGGTTAACAAACAAAGATGCGCGGAGCGTTGACAAAATATTAAAATTATAGTCATAATATAATAAGTTCAGTTAGTTACATAGTATTAGTTAGGTAGAGTTGAAACATAATAACATGTTTGGTCATTTCCCCAATACACGCGATAATTTAGTAAAATTTAACTTTTATCCACAAGAAAGAAAGGTTTTTCATCTATCTATGTGTAGTGTAGTTTTTTCACGGCCTGCGCTAACTGTGATGCTATACAATTCATGACAAAAGTCTACATCTCCAATCTAAATAATGTGAAGTTTATAACATATCGTATACTCATTCACACACAGTAAATGATAGAATTCTGCGTTATAATTAATAGCACCTTGCACAAAGAGCAACATTTAAACAGTCATGGGTCATACTAAGAGAATAAAATATATTTCGTATAATTATAGCAAAATAGCTACGAACTATATTATACTAGATTTCGCGGTTCGTGGGTTGGGCGGTTCTCGGGTTAGGGGTTTATGGGATGTGTATACTCTTAAAATTCAGTTATCACAGGTGCCCATAATACAGGAACCTCATGTGCTCTTAAATCCAGGTAGGCTACCCCATGTGCATATCCATGTAATTCAGTACATGTGTTATTAGGCCTAGGGTTGGGATCTTAGTTCAGAGGTCTTTTAGTTTTAGAGTCAGCGAGAGGAGGGTCTATCGTCATGATCATCTGTGCCCAGCCTTAAGAACTGTGTGTCGACCTTGATTATTCCTCCGTAGGCATGCCTACACGTCATGAACGTATCATATATGTATTTAAATCACGCATGTTTACGTTTGCGCACACCGATATCCATGTAACATTCCCATTTATATAACAGACATCCTATGATTGGCCTAGGGCCTATCCGAATTGCTGTAGTGTGCAATGCACGCTAAAGGTCTGGGTTTGATTCCTGGCGCATGCAGACTGAACCCCCCCCCCCCCCCCCCCCCCCCCCCCCCCCCCCCCCCTCATTTGACTCTTTTCATCCTGATCATGCATGCATAGTTTAACTCATAAAAACCGGGACAAAAACACGCCCGAGAGTTAAAGATATAATTGGAGTTAAATGTTTGCTCACACCGGCCCTGTAACATTCCCATTTATATAAAAGACATCCCATGATAGGCATGATGAGGGCCCGTTGTGGCCTGCGCGCATAGATGGGTCCGCGATGGGATGTTGAGGCACTGGCATCATACCACTGCAATTCGCAATCACATGTTTAACACATAACGTGATCTTGGATAAAGGCCTTGTTTACGCTCACACGGTTCCTTTATTAACCCTAACCCGCCATCTGATCCTTTTTTTTACCTCCTGATCATATGCATATAGGCCTAGTTTAACTCATGCAAAAACACGCCCGGGAGTTAAAGTTAATTGGAGTCCTTTTTCTATCCTTGTTAGACACCGGACAGCTTCCTTTTACACCCGCCCCATGAAAAGACCCAGTTTGCGATACGAACGCGTACGCACCTTACGGTCTGAGCCATTACGCGTGCGCCGTGTTTTGTTTTGTTTATACGCGAAGATCCCTGTGCATAGCGACTACAGCAGATGGGCAGGGATCTGCACCCGAAGGCATTGGACAGACAGACGGACAGAGTCGCCAAAAATAGTATTATGATTCTCATTCTTATTAGTTAATTGGTTATGTTTTATCTTTTCATCATAAATATAACTCTTTTTTTGTTTGATTTAATTTAATCAAACACCAACAAATGTCCCCCTTTATAAAATCGGCGAATCCAGTGAGCTGTTTACAAACTTCCTGTTTCGAATAAAACCGCCTTCTTTAGCAAACGCACGCATGGCAACGCTGCGTCATACGTACAACGCATACACTGGTAATATTGTGTACGGCACGCTTGACTAAACGCACTGAAGGTATTATTATTCGAATGAATTAGGCCCCGCCCCAAACTATATATTATCGTCTCAGAATATATAGTGCGTATCGGCTGAAAATCAGCCAAAACCAATTAAATTGCCTGCTGACACATCCAAAACCACACCCACGATATAAGAAATGGAAATAACCATGTAGACCAACGTGACCCGACAAGTTCAGTACATATTTCTGCATCATAATTGAGTATTAAATATTGAAGGACTTTACCTCTGACTTTTTCCAGAGGTAAATTGGTCGTACGGCGATATGGTCGTGTTAAGCCTTTAAGGTAACTCGACCTTTAGCTCGAGTTAAACAGCCAGGTATGAACACAGATGAGGTATTTCGTTTTGATATTAAATGAACCTTCCCGACGTCAAAGGAATTTCTGATGCAGTGGGAGTGGTCTAATATATACATTAAAAAGATGGCTTTTGATTGGATGCTAGCTTTTACATGATAACAATTACATCTAAGTCTACATCTCCAATCTAAATAATGTAAAGTTTATTACATATCGTATACTCATTCACACACAGTAGATGATAGAGTTTGGGGTTTATCCTTCATGTAATTCTGCACAGAATTAGCCTAGCACAACATCTGTGTTAAACTGTGTTCAAGGATTAAAGGATTAGACAGCTTTATTCAGTAATAAAACCGCGTTCTTTAGCAAACGCACGCATGGCAACGCTGCGTGATACGCACAATGCATACACTGGCAATATTGTGTAAATTTTAACGCGATGACTATACGCACTGAAGATATTATTATTCGAATGAATTAAGCCCCGCCCCAAACTATATATTATCGTCTCAGAATATATAGTGCGTATCGGCTAAAAATCAGCCAAAACCAATCAAATTGCCTGCTGACACATCCAAAACCACACCCACGATATATGAAATGGGAATAACCATGTAGACCAACGCGAGCGACATGTTCAGTACATATTTCTGCATCATAATTGACCGTTAAATATTGAAGGACATTACCTCTGACTTTTATCAGAGGTAAATTGGTCGTACGGCGATAAGGTCGTGCTAGGTAATACGACTCTTGTCCACACGGGAACTAACTCGACCATTATCACTCATTTAACTCGACTCGTCATTAACTCGACCTTTAGCTCGAGTTAAACATCCCGGTCTGAACACCGCATAAGGTATTTCGTCTTGATGATAAATAAAATGAACCTTCCCGCTTATATATGATAATTCCCTAGGGAAATTTCAATCTGATTTTCAACCTGATCTGTATTATAACATCACTGGTGGATTCAATTTCCGCCAGGCATGCAATGTAAGCCCCGAGCTCAAGACATGACCTTATATATCAGGTAAACACGCATTTCAAATGCACATTATGAACTCATACAGAGTAGTGCGTGTGAAACTTCATCACGTTATTTGATGCTGGCAAAGACATGATTCCAATAGGAAATTGCTATAAGCATTAATTTATTAAGACGACGTCAAAGGAATTTCTGATGCAGTGGGAGTGGTTTAATATATACATTTAAAAAGATGGCTTTTGATTGGATACTAGCTTTTACATGATAGCAATTACATCATTACGCGCGATTATACGCGAGTATCGTGTTAAGGGATATAAAGGGGTCTAAAATCGTTTTCAAGAAAAAGAGTACTTTTTCAAAAGCGTGTTACAAGATTTTTAAAAAAAATACCCTTGTTCGATATTTTACTCGTTCAGAAGGTCAACTTTGGCAGACAAACACGCTTCCCCTGGTTTTCTGTGAATGTTGGCTTCAGAGCAAATACGCGTTAAGGGGGTGTCTTGATAATCTGTTATCACGAATGCTTATAGCATAATAGTTGACTGACCGCCAGGGCTTCAAGCGCCGTGCGTGCCCTTTTGACAGGGCGCGTACCCGTTTGACAGGGCGCGGTCACGGCTGTTTGATCCCCAATAATTTGTCCGTTTTATTCTGAGAACACCGTATTTTGCTGGCCCGGTTCTGGTTTTAACTGATTCAAGTACCTGAATATACTGGCCATCTTTTGTTGAAATTTCAGAACATTTGTTGGTGCCATTTCTGAGAAAAAAAACCTTTGAATATTATTATTTACTATAATAGCGCCCTCATCGGCCACATTTCCCATAGAGTTACATGTAAAATGTGTGTAAAGTAGAAAATGCCAATAATTTAAAAAGGGCTCGAACATTTTTCATAACATTTTCACCGTATACTCGTATTCATTAGCGCTATCTAAATCAGGTCAAACCATAACTGGGCCACTATGTAATCTTTTTTTATTCCATAATTTTAATTATAAATCGGACAGTCAAACAGCCGTGCGGTGCATTGCACGCTCAGAAGTACCACACGCACTAATAAGAAAGAAGTAAACAATTTGCGGACTGGTTTATTTTATAAATGGGTAAAGGGTTCAGCATACTCCACTACGCTCAAATTTGTTGCGCTCTCACACACATGCGTAGTAGCTCCGCCACAACAAAATGACGCAGGTGGTTAGCGTTTGCGCTTAGCGGTCGAATGTTGTGGAGTATGCTGAGCCCTTTAAATTGGTTTGTCCGCGATTGCAGATACTGCATTGATTTTACATTAGTTTAGTTAGGGTGAGATATAGAATCCAGCACGCATAAGAAAGAGAATGCGCCGACATCCACTATTCATAATATGGTCGGTCCATTATCGTACACTAGTCCGGAAAACAAACTACAATTTTCATCTATTATTCTCTCAGTTAACAATAATTCAACTGAAGAAGCTGAATGACATTATTGTCTATTGTGTTTTGAAGGTCCCGTTTTCAGATTTCAAGATGCCATTGATGTTATTTCGTCTTGAGGAGAAACGGTCATAAACATCAACTTTGCTTTCCCATTTATCAAAAAAGGAGTTCTTCATATGCAATTGTAATGAATTATTCATCAATGGCTTTTAAGCAACAGATGGACGTCCCTGACAGCTATGATAAGCAATTTAAATGAAACTTAGTACAGTAACTTGCATATTAACCACGAATTTATAATTATATATGAATACAAATAAAATAGCACATTTAAATTAAAAATTGTATTGTTGCACACTGAATACTAAGGTTTAAATGTCCTGAGAACATCATGTGAACTTAACATACATTACAGATAAGGATTATTGTTTCTGCAATTTGTAAAATTTGACATTCCAAACAACCTTTTGGTTTAGTGGATCTATATATATACGAGGGTCATACCATACCAAGTTCTACCTCTTACCTCATAACTTTATTATTATATAAGCCAGTTTTATCATATATCACACAATTGTAGCTTAGAACTTCAACTACAAATGTATTGTAAATTGATCTGAGAAATGGTTATACTTTTCTAGAGCTGCAGTGAAAACCAAACCTCGATTTAGTGTGACGGAAACGGACGAAAAAGAGCAAAATATCACCGAAGTGCTATTCATTTGGTCTATTGTAAGAGTCAAAACATACCTATCAGTAAATGATAACCATTCTAAATGTCATAAATCTCTTTAACAGACTGTAAACAATAAAGTTGACTGATTTTTTTGGAAGAAGATATGCCCTCTGATTAGCGAGATCCAGGTAAGGACATCCATTTAGTTTACCCCTCCCCTAGAGAACCCTGTAAAAGTCATATTTGCCTTTCATAAGAACTGGGCGATCTTAAACATACCAAACTAAATAGAGGAATAACAGTCCCTCAAAGCGATTATTTCCTATCATTGACTACCTGATTGACTATTCTGAAGGTTGCACATATGAAAAATTATAAAGTGACTATTATGCTAAAGATTTAACATTCGAGCATCACTGTGGCTTGAATTGTAACAACAAAAGGTTGACTGATTAGCAGAATTTCAGTATGCCAAATGCATAGCAATACATCTGAGTTGATATTACAATATTTGCAAGCCTACAAGAATTAATATTGCTTAAACCTTATTTATACATCGCAATACTGTAAAATATTCAGATATCATTAATTGATTCCATTTCAGTATTTAAATCATTGTCTTATATCTAACCATACAATATAAAAATACTGAAAAACATGTGTATATTTTAAGGTAATTGTCTGTGTCCGTTGTCCAAAATCTCTCTCTGGTTTTGACCGCATCATACCAAAAGTGAAACCGATATCAATTATAATTTACTACAAATGTGTAGCTATGATTCGGAGCTATAATTATGATAAATGTCATGAGACTTACATTCATATTAGCGATGTTATAAGGGAGGAGGTAGAACTTATTGAATGACCCTCGTATATACTTATTCTAGGATAATGTCTGTGTAATTGCCTCTGAGTAATACTTATAATGTTAACCACGTAGCGTCTCCAGATGGTACTCGCCTTTATTATAGCCGAAAGTCATGGCAATTTTATTAATAGACAGCAAAAGGTAAGACTGTCTATTAACAACTAAACTTATAGCTTTTCAAGTGTAAGGAAATTTAAACCAAGGTTACAAAATGCAATTAAAGGCATGCTGAGCGTTCTTAACGATAATAAATACATAGAAAAGCCATAGATTCATTTCAGTTCAGACTCATTCAGTATGCGTCAAGTAAATTTATTGAACGAATGTAACGAGGAAAAATCATCTTTTTCCGGTTTTCTCGGGTTTATATTTGAATTAAACGTGCAAATGGATTTGCAATGATTAGCTCGACTAGCTCGACTTGACACATTTCTGACCCCTCACACAGAATAATTGCAACCTTTTCTATGGAATAAATTATTTAATGATTGCTTACTCTTACTAGTTACCCCGCTAGTTACATTATTTGTTTAATGAAGAGCACCATTGAACTTTTGAACTTTGGATACTGGTGCATAGAAGAGATGCTATTGTTTAGAAGTTGTGACGGTTTGGACCAATCAGTGATACTCCCGCGCGACGAAGCGTACTTGGGAACTCGTCTATTTATAAACTTTTGAAATACAGGTAGCTTTCAAAAACGTGCAATTCTACTGTTCACTCACCTCAATCAGTGCGTGCATAGACATGCAACCGTGAGTGCTTCAAAGTATTTTCGGAAACAACAGTTCGCCCACATAACGACGCCATAATGTGTCTGCATGAATCCCAATCAACCATAGATTGTGAAGTTGTTATAAATCTATTTTCATTTACAGTTATGTTATTTTAATACATTTCGTATTTACATTTCATTTTCATACGTGTTATAAAACATATATTACAAATACTGTTTGATACTTATCAGTTATTCATAATATTTCCGGGTGTAAAGCAGATCAAATACCTCAATGAAGCCGCGAACAAGAACTCACAGGTTGGTTGTTAATTTTAACAATGTTGACAATCCATTTGGAGTATCAGCGAGTGTCTGTATGGGGGTTGGTGTGTTTAGAATGTATTGTAAAATCCGACGTTTGAAGTATATAATTACAGCCATATCGTTGTTAGGGGTTTTTTCAACCGAGAAGATCTTTCAACTTGATACGAACAAGTGCAACTGTTAAACTGTTAGAAATATCTCGAGAAATATGCATTAAAAGTTTAATGATGAGTTCTGATGAGACATCCAAGGTACTAGCTAAAACATCTTCGTGTGAATGACAAGTATGTCAGTGCAATAACTGAAAGTGGATATACCTCTTAGCAAGCAGCCTAAAGGAAATGATTATTACTATCTGCAAGAACATATTATAGATTGCTTGTGTGACAATTAGGTTCAATGTCTCATGATGTTGCTATCTTATCGCTAATGTGTCAATTAAGTAATGAAATTCATCTATAATTTAGAAGCACACGCTTATAACCTATTCTAAAATTCTGATAAATCAACCACAAAGATCATGATTAAAATATTGAATTTTAATTGTGTTATAATATATGGACAAACCAATTAATTTTTAGAACATGTGTCTTTAAATTTACTCATTCATTTGGGGTGATGACGATGCTTCATCTCTATTCAGTATATTTCCCTCAATGGATTGCTGCCAGGAGGAGTACGCCAAAATTTGATTTGTTACAACTTATATTTGCGATTGGGCGACTAATAAAACAAAACCTGTTCTACGGGCCTGACTGCGCCCCCCCCCCCCCTCCAAAAAAAAAATGAACATTGTCAAAAGGTGTACAAAAAAACGTAAATATTTTTTTAATTATTAGAATTTTTTTATCGAAATCGTAAAACATTAGAAAATATATGAAAATTCATCAACATAAAAAACTCAAAATAAAACAAAAAAGTTGCCCGACCGACGGTTTATTGTGAGATTTCCATACACGTCATAAGACTTTGTGTCCAATTTTCTTGTTAAATGCAATCAAGGACAACTCCGTGTGTCCGGAATTATTAAATTTCACAATTTTAAGGCATTTTCCATAATTTAAAGTACTGATCTGATGCAACGTTGAACTTTTTCAAGTGTTTTCTTTTTCATTCGAAAGGGGAATTCAGGTAGGATGATAACAGTAATTACTTCATCCATCTCGACATGTACCTAACTGAATGCACATATCAAGAGTGACACGGTATGTCACATGCATGCCACACAAACTAATCAATTGTTTATGGTCAATCAAATGCTAAAACACCGTGATTCCATACTTTCCTGCATCAATGAATCCGACATGACGATGCGTCCGATCCAATGGTAATTTGAAGTAGCTTTTTGCATCGGCGTTTTGTACATCAATTTAGCAATTACCACGATTTCAAAATATTTAATGTAATAATTACTATGTGTAATCATTGTAAAATTTGATGCGGAACCCTACGGTAAGTACTTCAATACTCATTACAAACAAACGTTTCAATATATTAATAAAACTATATTGTCAAACAAGAACCAGTGACATGAGGCGAGGTACATGTATGTGTTAACAAGCTTCACAATTTGTTTAAAATATAATTTAACTATAAATGACCGTAGGCCAATTTTCAGTACATGGTTAAACACGAAGGTGTAAGATACTATTTCTGTACACAACGCTCAGGGCAGGGTCAAGGGTCCTTAAAGACTATGTCGGCGAAATGCCACATTTGTAGGGACACTACTGACGTCAGCATTAATTAAATAAACACAAAAACAATAGGGTCAAAATCAGGGTTTTGTTAAAGGCGTATGTTTTCATAATTTCTCACAAACAATGAACACCAAGCAGATTCTGATAATTTGTTTCGGTGTAAAACAAGGTATTTATACTTATATCGAGTATAAAATGAGCAAGCAGATCAATAAATTACTTATGAGGTCGTCGGGTCGGTTAAGAAATCGTACTATTCAACACACTACAGGGTGTGTCCAAAACAAGGTATCCCTTGAGGAACAACAATAATTAGGAATACGTCCCATGGGTGTTTTTTGTTGCTTTTTTAAATAAACAATTTGTAAGCCATATTTGTCCTCTATCAAATAATAGTTTTCATCCCATTAAATTTCTTCCTCTAATTCCCACGATATGGTCAATTCCGTAACAAAAGTGCGAATCCCACTTTGGCCACTTTTGAAAAGGAATAGTATTTTCAACTGAAAAACCTGCATTTGAGATTTCAATGATGATTTATAGAATACATCAATGTATTGTTAAGAATACATCTAATATTCAAATATTATGGATGAACATATGTTTTTCTGCTCAACTTGATCTAACTATCAACACGTAGTAGGTATATTATTATTATTTGATTGATTATGTTCAATTACACACTGAATGCCTGAAGAGATTTGCCATGATTTAATAACGATAACTCCAAAATGGATAGAAAAACATTCCAACGACACATTAAAGATTGCAGAACATAATTATTGCTATTTCACGTAATATTGTTATATTTGTCATGGTCAGAAAAAAAAATCATGTTTTACATGGGACCCCTTTTTTGACACACCCTGTATGATATGCTAATTCTCTCACTATTAGGCTCGTACACCAGTATTAATTGTTTTATAATTTAAAATACAACAAAATAATGTTCATAATTTGTATAAGTATAAAGTAAAATACTATAATTTATGTGCATATTTAATTCACATGAAAAAAACATTATAAAGTCATCAAAATGCTGTTAAAAATGTAAAAACATTGAACAAAGTCAACCAATCTTGACCTCACAGCAGCGGTGAAGTCAAATCAATTTTATGACCACGCTCTTAATCCCCTCCATCAATAGGTGGTAATTGGATAGTGAATAGACACTTGAGTGGATCAATACTAACATGCAGATTTGAAAGACACATAATTTTGAGCTTAAAGTCAACTGAATCTAGAAGAAGTCGACCTATATGAGTAATACTATCATGAAGAGGAGATATTAAACTTAATTTTGGCTGACTTTTTGTGAAAATCGCCAGATTAGACAAAGCAGTCAGTAAAGGCGTGTCATTGTATTGCAAGTTGATTGGTCAAACATTTCCCTGTACAAAATGATTTTTTTTTATTGACCAGTTACACTGTGCAGTATTTTATTGCTTGTTGGATATTTTAGTCTAACTCGCTCACCAGCATTTGACTGCTTGTTCACTACAAACTGATAAATGTTGGAGGGCAGTAACCAGTTATAACTGACTCAGTATATATCCTGTGTATACTAGTATATAACAGTAACCAGTTCTACAGGTTACTGCTCGACAGTAACGTTACTGGCACAGATTAGCTTTATTTCGTATAGCGCCCTCAACGGAATAAAGCGCAATAACACTGACAACATGGTTTAAGAATCTAGGCTGTCCAATACTTAGCGTTTAAGCTATTTGCCATCCTTTCGTGTTTTGACATTAACTAATTCATGAGTATAAATTCACAGGTGTCAAAATAATATTAATTTGTGTTTCTATGCCGAGCTGTAACCTGTAGAATGGGTTACTGTTATAAACTAGTTATACACAGGGTACATAGATGATGTGAACTGTGACGTAATGCCCGGCGGTATGCGTACGCACCTACAGGGAATGTGCTTTGTAAATTTACACTTGATTGATCATTACTTACGGTGTAGAATAGTGCAGTAATCATGGTTTGCATCTTTAAGCACAATGAGAGACCAGGTACTAAATCTGGTTGCCCGGCGGTATGCGAAAGCACCATTAAAATTGGCGCTCAGTGATGAGTATTTTGCTTTTGAATAGTACGTATGCAGTAGTCATGGACTAGTACCTGTAGGCTCTAGCATGTCTTCAGACCAGGCGCTAATCATGGTTTGCATCCCTAAGCACAATGCATACACATTCATATTTATCATGTTTTTTGTTTTAAAATATGCATTTGACTCTGTGTATGTTTATTTTTGTAGTTTAAGATCATTGTTGTATTTTTGCTTTAATCTTTTATTTATATGTTGTACAGCGCTTTGAGTTTAGATCTCAATAAAGTAAAGCGCTCTATAAATGTGTGTTATTATTATTATTATTATTATTCCTCAATTTGTAAACACTACTGATGTAAACAACGGTCACATACTGAGTCAGTTATCTGGTTACTGCCCTCCAACATTTATCAGGTTATACTGGTTACTGCTGCGTGAATTGGTTGCCTTGTTTTACAGTATGGAATACAATGTGTTTGTATTTAAAGATGACGGGTGAAGGTGCTATAAATACCGCCCTTGGCGCTTTTTGCACCGATAACTTATTCTTCCACTAACATAGCCTACACAGTATATTTTTAGAACAACATGAACTGTACTAACAATTTCCATCTCACTAGCGGGCTTTTAACGTAATCACAGGAGATTTATATGCACTCGGGCTTGCAAAAAGGCATGCATTTCATTCACATTAGTAACCTAATTCTGGAAGCCATTCTTCCTGAAATATTCTACCTGTTTCCGGTGATACATATTTATATCCTCCTGGAAGTGCATTACGCTGACGTCGAAAGTAAGGATATTCTCGGGTATTGGCACAATTTTCCTTGCAGCGTGGACTAGATTTGTTTGTATTTAGATAGGCTAAGACAGGTCGAAAGAAATTGTTGTATTGGCGTAACATGCCATTATAAATCATGGTTTTTTAATTTATTTATTTTGATGTTTAATTTTTAATTGTATATAATATACTATAAATTACTAAATTTGATCAGAGTCAAATAAATCACAAAATATCATGATGCCGTTTCGGATCGCCAGATTTGCTGTGTACTTCATCCCTTTTTGATGAGGAGCACCAAAGATCTTTTTCTTTTTCTTTTTTGTTGTTGTTGATGGGTCGATATCTTCGGAAAAAACAAATCAGGGTGGGGGTAAATTAGGGTCTGGAGGGTTACGCCATTAACAAAAAATAATGCCCTAACAGGCTAACATTGTTTAAAATGCACATGGGACATACATTTAAGTTGTACATGTTACGCCTTATCTAGGTTTGATCACATATCTTCACTAATACATCGTACATACGGCCAACAATAGCACAACTCCAATTTGTTGTCTTCTCATTTACACATATTACATTGTCTACATCACATTCTCTCTTAGCTGAGAGTAATTTACGCTGAGTGGATCGCTTGTACGGTTAGACGTGTGTATACAACAGATTATTATGAAACTCTTCTAGAGGGTAATTACCATACTAATGAATACCATTCATTTGACAGTTAATTAAAACTGATTATACAATCGTAATTTGGATATTCAATCTTTTAACAATGTCCCAAATTTATTCCATCAGGCTTAATCAGTAATTACTGGGTCCACGGAACCAGTACTAATTGTATTATATCATTAACCTTTAATAGATATCTGATTGATATGGTAGTAGTATCATATGGTAACATGATACAATTTCATCTAATGATATAAGCTGATTCTTGGAGAACTATAATTGGCATAATGTTGATCTAAATCATGTTGATTACGTGTTATGTTTGCTCTTTTAAGTTGCGTAGCACTAGTTTCGTGCCTCACCCAATAGCATGAAACTGGGACCCTCTGAACATTGGAAGCAAGATCCTGCTCTAGTCGTTGTAGAGGCACTAGTACATCCAGCAGCCAAGCGTGTTCATCTTTAGAGACCATGTATGTAATATCGTAAGTGGGTATTGTGTGGCTCTCTTCGGTCGTATCTCTCTATCTAACTAGTGCTAGAGTTGCGAGGAAAGGAGATAGAACCAACCATATGTTAATTATTATTATTATTATAAGGATTTATATAGCGCATTTCCAAAAGACCAATGCGCTGTACAATATGTATACATTAGATAAAAATATGTTGAACAAAAAACAGCAGTAAAACAAGAATTATACCCCCCCCCCCCCCTCAAACACACACACACCAACTCACCCCACATACACACTACCCCTCCCTCCCTAAAAGATATTGCAAATAAAACATGGCACATTTACGTGATCACCTAATGACATTTGGGTTTTTTACTTGACTGTATATTGTTTCAAGTCCCATTTAGCGCTATGATTCGCGTATTTAATAATTCAATTGTATCGATAACATATGGAAACACTGGCGTATAAATAAAACAAAGTGATGTAAAGATATTACGACAAGTAACGTTATAAATACATCAGGAACTAGAACGAGGAAGATAGATTATTGAATTCATTTTGGATACTCCGTTAAACCAACAACGAGATGACATGGAACAGCACTCTCGTCAATGAAGAATAATCAAATCAACTATGATAGTGTCCCGCGTTAGTGTCTATAGTCTATGCACCACCTCCAGGTGGGTGCCGCTGCTTTGAAAGTGTTTTCCGAATAAATAAATAAATAAATAAATAAATAAATAAATAAATATCCCGCGCTCTTTTTATTTTTCCTCAAAGAGGGGTTGAAAAATTATAATTTGGCACAATAAAAGATGCGTAGAGCATTTAAAAGATTTGATTAACATTACAGTTATATTAAGTTTAGTTAATCATTTAGTATTAGTTACAGTTGAAACCTGAATACATAGCATGTTTGATCATTTCCCCAATATAATTTACCATATACTAAAATCTAACTTCGATCCCCAAGAAGTCGAGGTTTGGAATATGAAATGGTAGCATTCTATTAAGAAATTGTTCTGCATTGATTTAAAATTTGGAAGCTAGCAAAACTACTTGCTTTCATATGTGTATTTTTATTACACTATAATGTAGATTTCCCACGGCAAAATTATAGTATCTTGCACAAAGAGTAAGATGTAAATAGTTTCGGGTCACACATTGTATACTCATATAGACCCATGCCACCAAACAAATTCAATACATATTTCATCACCATACATTAACTATATAACAACAGAGAGGGATTTCATCTTCGAATTTAATGAATGAGCCTTCCCTTTTGGACAGGCAGGTGAAGCACCCGCTTATATAAGATAATTCCCTTGGTATTCAAATGTGATTTTCAACCTTATGTGTATTATAACATCACTGATGGATGCAATTTTCGTTAGGCATGTAATGTAAGACCTCGGGCTCAAGGCATGCCCTTATATCAGGTAAACACATGAATACATTAGTGCGTGTGGGACTTCATTATGTTATTTGATGCTGGCAGAATCAAGATTCCAATATGAAATATGGAGTAAATATAAGGATCCATGTTTCTGCAGGTTGTTCAACTTGACATCCAAACAACTTTCTGGCTTGATGGGATGCAGCAGTATATATTCTTGGATTATGTCCGTGTAATTTCCTCTGTGTAATACTTCTAATGTTAACCACGTAGCGTCTCTAGATGATGCTCTCCCTTGTTATAGCCGTAAGTCATTTGAATGTCATTAGCAGACAGCTTATCTTAAATCTTTCCAAATATCGAGAAATTCAAACCAAGATCAAATAATGTAATTAAAGGCATGCCGAGCACTGTATAGGATATTTACTTGACATTGATCCATTGCCGTTTCTATCCTCTTATGAATGTCAGGAATATCGTCGTATATGTTTTATAAAACAGACGTTCTCCACGCTACAAGCAGCCTACATGTTGATATCCGGTATACATCTTAAATTGAAGCTTTAAAGAGATTCACAATAACTATATCACAACTAACTTCTTTTCTAATCCGGAATGAATTATTTAGCTAATTTCTATAAATAAATTGTGCATTGAACTAGTTGCGCTCTCGTTATAGAATGGTATTTTATTATAACCTTTGCTTTACCAATGTGAACATTTGTTTGAGGAGAGCGTATTTGAAAAGTGCGACTGTAATTCTTATTGATATTTGATCAGCTTTCGATTTAATTGAACTTCATTAGGGGTTTCTGGCGCCCTTAACACTTTTCACGCGGCTATAAGTCTTATCTCAAGAATTACTGAACCTATACTAAGCATGTGTGTATTTATTTGAATGCATTTTTCATGGTAATTCCAAATATGGTAACGAAATTCAATAGTTTTGATATTTTTGAAACATTTTGTGCAATTTTAGAACAGTCGTCTGCAGTCGCCTGCCGTGTGGAAAGTGTTATTAAATACGTAGAATCATATTATGCAGTAATTTACAAGGAATTAAATTGTGTGTCCACACAATGATACTCACCACTACATTTACCTGTTTGGAAGTCTAGATGGGGCGTGAGATTGAATACTAATCGATTTATAATTTAACCTTTTGCGTTCGTGAAAGCACGAAACAATGAATGGTTACAAAAAGTGGTTCCCCACAGTAGAATGAAATCAATATTTGGATTTCAAATTTTCTTTGCATTCTTCCCCTGTTTTTAGAATGTCGTGGGAGAATATATTTGCCATTTATTTTAACGCATTTAACTCTTAATAATCATACTATGGTCGTTGCATTGATTTGATAAAAGTCGACATTTTACGATAAAAGGTAATGGTGTGTGATACTAATTAGGTTTGAATTGCTGTGCATTTGTTAAGGGCATGTTGCGTGGGAAGTCTATTTATAGAGTCTTGAAATGTAGGTTTCAAGTTTATGAGCTGCTATTCTTCTGTTAACCCACATCGAAGGCAATCCCCTTTTCATTCAGTTCATGCATGGACATGCAGCCGTGAGTGCCTCAAAGTATTTTCGGAAGCGGCAATCTGCTTACATAACGACACCCTTATTATATATACAAGTCTGCATTCATGCAGGGGTATCTGCATGAATGCGTAATATATCTTCCGAGCAACCAGACAGGTTTTAAAGTTATAGCTATTTCTTATATCAAATCATCATAACATAATACGTAAATATTTGTTTTTGGAACCTTAATTAATTATCCATAATATTGCTCCATGTAGAAAGGCATCCATACTGTCAAATGGCAAATAGTTTCTCACAATTCCAGCTTTAGTAATACAATAAAATACCTGAAATTGAAATGTTGGTGTATATACTGTATCTTTAAATCTTTATTTTGAAGTAATGACAGCCCGGCCGTTTTTCTCAAAATGGGAAGATGTTTTAGCTTGTAATTGTACAATGTTACTCTGAAACTGTTTAAAAGCACTGTTTAGCACTATAAACATTAAACTTAAAGTTGAGACGTAACACGTGCAGTAGTCCCCCTGGAGCCATAGTCCGTCCTGTGCAGTAACGTATAGGTTGGTATAGGGCAATCATCTCTACAAGCAAAACTAATTTCACGCTTTATTCTGTGTATCTATGGAGGCCGACCTATGGCTCCAGGGGGACCATGGCTCCTTTCACACCGGCACAGAATATCGGTATTATTATCCGCCCGTAAGAATCCTCGTCCTTAAAGCATCATTTCCCGAAGAGACTCTCAATTGACTAGCTAAAACACCTTCGAGTTAACGACAGCCTTTTACAGCAATAACTGAAATTGGACATACTTTAAAAGCTGCCAACACGAAACCATTATTACAGTCTTCGCAACGAATATATTATGGATTGTTTGACTGTTAAGGTATCACACGTGTCATTCATGTGTGACAAATAGGTTCAATGTCTCAATGATGTTTCCTCTCTTATCAGTAAAGTGCCAATGACATGTTGAAAAGAAAGTGCATATCGAATTCTGAAAAACGTATTCACGCGCGGCGCTAAAGGTTTTATTCCTCTTTTTAAAAGTCAACCAACATTATGAACATCACTATCTATAACCAATGATAATAATCAAATATAACACACGCACCAAAGTTCATAATTTAAATCCTGTTTTAAGGATCCGCATCTTTAATCATATCTGTATATACCAATGAACCCACAAATTCATTCATTCATTTGAAGTAATATAACAATATTTATTTCTGCTGCAAAATGTAAGCTAAATGCCGAGTATGCTTGGAAGTTACATTTGCTATATAATTACATTTTTACACATACCACAAGAATACTACGTGCAGTAATTTTTACAAAACAGATTTTTCAGAAACCGTTTCCCAACTTTCAAAATGTTATCTAACAAATTACTGAACTAATGCTAGGCATGTTAACTTAATTTAATGCATCTCTCATGGTGATTCCAAATATGGTGATGAAATTCAATAATTCTGACATTTGTGAATCATTTTGTGACAGTTTGGGAACTGTCTTCTGCAGACGCCTGCCGTGTTGAAAACGTGCATTTGCACTTCCTTGTGTTCGAGAATAAATGTTATGTATTTTGCTTAGGGATTGTCCTCTTTCTCATATTTGTAACCTCTCATTACTTTAGGCTGATGTAAATGTCAATGTTGAACACGTTAATTTGTTCTTTTTCTTCTTCCAAAAGCAAATCAAAGGTATAATGATAACATACATTACTTTAAATATCTCTGCATCCCCCTTTAAGTATCTCATGACTGAATTCACATACCATGACTAGTAATACAGTTTGAGAATTACAATAAACAGTTACGGTATTTCGTATTTAATCGTTTAGGGTCAATCAAATACTTAAATACCGTAATTCCACTCGTTGCTGCTCTATGAGTCAGTCATGACCGTGATTCTGATCCAGTGATTATTTGATTTGTGGCTTTCATCCGCTATTCACTTTTGTATTGAAACCATCAACAAACGTTTTTTTAAATGCATAATGTCAACATTTAGGATGGCATTTTTTTATTGTAAAAATCAATTGGTGTAAAATCTCGAAATATAGGCATATCCGCGAATAGTCAGACACATTGCGTATATCACAGAAAGTATATATATATCTCCTATATCTAACAGAAAGGAGTCCTATATAAAACTCCTTTATAGGACTCCTATAGAAAGGACTCATATATACTACTAGAAAGAACTCTTATATCTAACCTCTTTGAATGTCTACTGATGGGCTGGCACAATTAACAAGAGCCAGCGGCCTTTTCCTTTCTAACAGGGGGAGAAATACGGTAACAGGCTTCGCAATTCACAAAATGTGTCTTAACAATGTATTAGAAATTCGCGTTTCACGCTTCACGTTTCAATTTTCACTTAGTCCTTAGACATTAGAGGGGAGAAATACTTTAAGAGGCTTCGTAATTCATACATTTTTTGTCTTGGGAACAGGTTATTAGAATTTTGCGTTTAAACTTATGTAGATTTCAAAGTTAAACAGCATACTAAAATAATGTTCAACTGCATTTGTTTGACATTTCAGTTAAGAATACCCAGTGAGATTTTGATCGTGTTCAGGACTCCTATAAATATTCATCCTTTGGGCCAATTTCGGACATCATTCAATAAACACAGCCTACTCAGTATAATTTTGATATGACATGAACACAGAGTTCATGTCATATCAAAATTATACTGAAATTACATATGACATGAACACAGAGTTAGCAATTTCCATCACAAGCGGGCTTTTAATGTAATCACAGGGGGATTTAAACGCACTTTTTCTGTGCAAAGGAATGCATTGCATTCCCACAGGTAACCGTACGATACCTGAAATACTCCCTTCCTGTTTCAGGTGATCAAATATTTATATCCTCGTGGAATCGTATCAGCGTTGTAGCTAAAAGTAAGAATATTCTCGGATATAAGCATCTTTTCCCTAGAAGCAAGGACTTAAAATAGGGTTTTCCGCATTTTAAAATGTAGACTAATACTATTTAAAATAGCACATCCATCCACCGGAATGTAACAAAGCAATGTTTTCACAATGTTCGAAATGTACTCCCTTCCCTGGACTTATATCATTAACCTTCAGGCCTAATTAATACTTGTATTATATCATTAACCCTAATTAAATTAGTGAATAATCTAGTTGATAGTGATAATGTACCATGGCACACGTTAAGTGCTTTGGTTGATATTGAATCGACGTTTTGTTGTACAAAGAGGGCTGTTTTTTCTTAATCCTTATAGGTGTAAGTTCATACATGTAATACAATTGTAAAAATATACAAATCCCAGTTTTTATCATTTTGTTGTTGTTATTGAGGGCGCTGCCTCCACCACATCTTTTAAAGCTCCTTTATCATTGACTTACAATATGGATTTCCAAAACAACCTAGAACTATCGATCAATCCAGGAAACACAGTATGATTAAATGCAGCCAACAAATATATGAGTCTTTAAAACCAAATGCAATAGTATGTGCTTTCATTAGCCCCACAAAGAAATTGTGAATTAATTATCTATATTACATTAAAATCCATCCATCATATTGATGATACCGTGCCTGTAATATCAAATATATTCAACATAAACTAGTTTTCTGTAGACAGTGCAGCCCGAGGTCTTCCATATAAAAGCATGATAATAGCAACAACAAACACCAAATGTAAATGTCAGATAATTACTTTAGGTCCCAGATACAAGTATCGTCCAATACTGGAACATAACAATTGCCAGCATCGGTCGAAACTGGTACGATTTTACTGTTCCAGTATCGGTCGATACTGAAACACATAATTGTGTTCGAGTATCGTGCGAGACTGGAACGTTTTTATGTTATTACTGGTATGCATGCTATCAGTAGTGAATTGTCCAGTAATGAATGTTATCCAACGAACTTAATCACATTCCATATCCTACGTCACAGTGGGCTAACCCATGATCCGATACAAATAAATGTTGGTGTGCATTAACGTCATAACGTACCCACAAAACTTACTTTGATTTACCGCCATCACAAATTAGCATTTATAATCTGTTCTAATATGTTCTAATTCATGTATTTCGTAACATGGACGTGTACTGACAAGCGTTGTTACTGCCATATAATCCTAAAACTTGACCGATAACGATATCAGATGTTATTTAAACGCGTGTTTTTATGGGTCCATTACGGTTCCGTGCCCTGTATAAAGTCCAACTTTCTTGACCACGTCTTTCATGACATATCCAGGGTAATAAATCATCCCCTCCTACACCATTTATCTGATTTATTTTACACTAACTGTGTCTTGCCAGCATGCGTGCTACCATTTCCACCGCTATCCTAAGCATAGCTCAAGGCTCTTTAGTGTTGGTGTAACTAGAAGCTCTATATACTACTTTTGAAAATGTTCTTGTGATAACAGATTCCAACTTTTAATTTCAATTTGTCATAAAAACTAGTGCTACACTCTTAGAAGGTCAGGATCAAATACATGAGTAGATTTCCGGCTCACTTTGTTTTGATCCTTTAAGGATCATTTTCGGATCGTTTTGATCCGTTTTCGGATCGTTTTGATCCGTTTCCAGATAGATATCAACAAACGGATCAAATTCACCTTGATCAACTTTGATCTGATTTCCGGATCAATTCGATGAAAAAGTTCATTGGTCAATAGGTGACTGACGTCACTCTTTCGCAAACCGATAGACGACAAGCAGACGATCTTTTGAAATCGGTCGCCATTGAAAAAAGGGTGAAATACCGCGGTAAGTTATCCAGTCTAATCTGTAAAATGTTACATGATTTTGTCGGTAAAGTAGTTTTATTTTTTATGTTTGAACATGCTCTATTCTTGTGAACAAATTTCTTGTACCTGACCAGTGCCATCAGTACGATTTTCGGTCAAAATGCTCCTCACAAAATGTCACGATCACTGCGATGTACTAGGCCTACACGATGTAGTAAGCTTACTGCACTCGATATATAGTCTGCAGTGGGTCTCTTAGAAGGTCAGGATCAAATATGAGACGAAAAGGATCAATTTTGATCCAGAAGCGGTATCACATATGAGCTTACCCTTTCCGGATCAAAGTGATCCGACAAGCAGGATCATTATTTTGATCCGTTTCAGTATCATTTGACAGAAATATTTGATCCCATTTCGGATCAAACTTTTTGATCCAGCTTGTCGGATCACTTTGATCCGGAAAGGGTAAGCTCATATGTGATACCGCTTCTGGATCAAAATTGATCCTTTTCGTCTCATATTTGATCCTGACCTTCTAAGAGTGTATATCATATTTTATAAAAACAAATGTTCAAATTTCGAGAGAAAAAAAATCACATTATATTATCCGAAGAGCAGATTTTAGTTTTAAAACTAGCCCAAATCGGGCGGAAAAACACCACGTGTGGAAAGTCATGTGGCAATACTGCAGCCCCTCAGGCTTGTTTCTAGTTCCACCGCTGCCACACTCAAGGTCCCCCAGCATGCGGTCACTGGTGTTGGATGGATGTCATTCTTGGGTGGAACTTACTAATACTAGCGTCATGGCCAGTTCAACCTATCAAAATTGGGCTCAAACCTTACAGGCAACTGGAATGTAATGTGTCTTGAAAACGGGGATCGAAAAATGGGAGATTTGACAAACGAATCCCCTGTTTTTCCTTCCCGTTTTTCGATCCCGTTTTCGAGACACCCTGTTTTTATCTTAATATAAACTCTTGAAAAGATTCAAAGAACACCATAAGGTAATAACCGACAAAATCTAAGTGCAAGTTTGAATAATGTAAACAGCATTTACGACGAACTGCCCTCGAATGTTTGTATACTCGTGACAAAAAGCAGCAAGAACGCCAGGATTATACAATCCATTTTGGAGCCGTCAGAAAAAGCCCACGACATTGCAAGATACAGTACTCTCATGATTGAAACAGCTATGACAGATTGACAGTATCCTGCGTTAGCATTCATTTCGAATTCTAAATTAGAAATGAATTTGCTTTTCAAAGAAGCTTTGTCAGATTAGAATGTCCTCATCTGTCAGTGCTTTTACTGATGTTCAATGAGGCGTTGATGTTTTTAAAACGAATGTGAAGGCAATCCATCCACTAACAGGCCGACAGAATATCCATTAAAAGTCATAACCTTGATGTCCAATTCCGCATTACCAATAACGTGATTTATTTATGATGAGTACCCGAAACCCTAGAGCTGAAAATGCAAGAAACGATCAGTATAAGGAGACATGTCAAGGAACTTATACAATATCATCATTTGCGCTAACAGAAATGCCTGCGCTAACAGAAATGATATCAATCCCATACAAACTAATTGGCAGTATCTACGTTAATTTTCAGATATTTATTATATGGATTTTTTTTAAAAATAACTCAAACATATAACTACCAAACAGATGATCTATTGTACCAAATTATTTAATTGATATGAGTGTGAAGCTAAAATTCAGAGACTTAGGAAAACTTTTATTGGACTGACATTTATCTAAGCGAAGGTGTCGAGCAAATAAAAAGTTACGAGTTACTTTTTGAATGATGCTCGTATAAATAATTCAGTAGAATCTGTTTATAGCCTCAACTCCCCGGGCGTGTTTTGGGCCATAAAACTATCAGGGAAGATAAAGGCGTCCACTGCGCTGCTGGTCTAAAGAAACTTAAGGATTTTTCGCAAGTTGATAACAAGCCGGAATGTGGCACGAGATAGACCGGGCGGCTGCGCGGTAGGTACCACAAGCTAGCAGCGTAGAGATTCGTAGGGTGTAGGATGATTAGGGTTTTACTTGAATGTAATAACACATTGTAAACAAACATATACATCATTAAGTGGATAGATGTATTGAACTCTACTCTTGGACAATGAGCTATTATAAAAACTACTACATCATAATCATGATTATATCATTGCTTGATCCGTTCAAAAGAGCTTTAGCAGGTTTACAGTCGAGCTACACGAGTTAATACCTTCATTCCGCCGCCCAACACCTGTCCTTATACATTTGAGCTAGACACGTAAACCCTAAATCATATATTTACCGTCAATCTGTTTCTTTGACTACCCCAGTCATAATAGTCTTCGGCATCCAGTCGCAAGACTGGATGGAGTTATTAAATACATTTATTTGAATAATTTCGACTTAAAAAGTTGAATATACTTGGCGTAAACTCGAAACAATCTTGTGACCTTAATGACATGGTGTGTGATTACGGTATTAGGTCTGTCCCAATTTTTAATATATTCGAATTTAAATCTGCAGTTCTCAATGCTATCTTGAATTATATTTATTTTGACGTGATAACCCCTTTTGTAATCTTCTAAGGGGTGCCTAATAAATAGCTGACATCAAAAGATGTTCAGCATTATAAATCCTTCATGAGTGTTGACGAGTATTACATTTATCTCTGTTATTTCGTCGGTTCAACACGTCCATTTATGTAAGTGCGTGGGATGTCTACCCAGCTACAGGATACAAGGACTTACAATAAATCGGTTTTCAGGAGCTTTCTCTATTTTACCATCCTACAGGTCACTCAACCAATCCAATCAATCAGTCTTTACATTCAATTCATGCATGGCAATGAAGCTTTGAAAGTGCCATGGAGCATTATATGCCTACGCAAAGACGTGCGACGGGTCATGACGTGTCCAGGAACAAGTGTATACAAAAGAATTTGGAATACGCCGTAGGTAGTGAATAGCCGTTGAGTGTTTGCGTATCTCCAAAATGATATAGGTATCTAAAAATAAATAAATGTACATGTATACATGGAATTTTGTGCTTTTTCGCTGGTACCAATGATGCCAAAGTAACACTAATAAAGGGTGCATTACTCATTATGCGGAATGACATAATATATCTTAAGTTAACAAGAGTGTGAATTCCATCTAGGCAAATTTTAAACACTGAATGACGATTCCAATATCAAAGTTCTCCGCAAGCTGAATTTGACATGCCTGAGTAGATTTTATTTCATCGCTTCACTTTAAATGTAAACTATTTTTGTGGTTGTCAGGAGGTTGAGCATTTTGGATGCTAAGCATTCTAGCATACAGTTCTATGGGAGTCCATTTGCGGCTAGACTTTGATTCCGAAATACTTGTACTCCGGGCACACGTAACATTAAGTCAAGGTAACGTGCATAATTTGTTGTATAAAACCGAATACGAATTAAGCGCAAATACACGACAACATTATCTTGATATAAAGCCATCATTTCCTCGTCGTATTTTAATCAATGCCTTTGGGAATAAAAAACAACCTTCGCAATATATATCAGACGATTTCTTGAAAACGTGATATTGATATGCTGCGATGGAAATACCCACATGACTTTCCACCCGGAGGTATGAACTACACACTTTGTGGACTTAGAATATTTATCACCCTAACTTTTACAAAAGGAAATAAACAGTTGAAAAAGTGGTCCTAGTAGGAATCGATCCATGGACCACAGCATTGTAAGGCACATAACTCAACCACTAGACTAGCGAGGGGTGAACTGGCCAAGACATGATTTTAACCCCTCTTATTATTACGGATGATCAGTACACACAATTTGATCATGATTTTTAATAGATCTGCGACACACATGATCGTCAAACCCGGGTTGACAGTCATGTGGGTATTTCCATAACTGTATTCCATTTGTTTATCTTTTGAATAATGTGCCATACTGTTTTATTTATGACATTAACGAGAGAAAAAGAGAGAGGATTTTCAAACAGACTTTGTAATCTGGATTTTCAAATTGTGTCATTAACTATCAACTAATTTATTGCCAGATTTAATTAATATTGATATCATGACCTTTTCATATAAATTCAATAATTTCATATCAATTACTGACGTCTGTACATGTAGTTTATTCATATTTATCACATCTTTGCTATTTTATTATTAAAATATCAAAAATAAGTGTAAATATTAGTTTTTCATTCTCTCATACCTCCATGCTTTAGTTAATTAAAGACAATCTTCACATGTATTAATTGCTCTTTCTGTAAATAACATTATATAGTGATGGCTTCCGGGTGTAATAAAGATGAGCTTCATCGAGGGTCACTACGAGGAGGTTACATTTAGTAACACATCGTTAGCAACAATTTTCAATGCATAACATTGCAAACAAAACTGCTATTGGCATTGTCAATCGGTCATAATTTCCGACGCAATACCCAATCGTTCTGACTTATTCTAAGTTCTGATAGTATGATTATCAACTGTGTATCCCAGCATGTATTTTCATGATAATGGCATACAACTTTTCTTTACTTATACCATCAGGTGTTTTTTTTAAATATATGATAGTACATATGATAGAACTGTAGAAGGATATTTCCTTCATTAAGTTACGAGCAAGAAAGAGCAAGATCATAAATGATGGGTTTTTTTGTTAATGTGCATTACTGTTTGTTGAGCAATGTTGCTATAGTGTATGTGTTTTCTCTCAATTCCGCGCTATTCATCATAAATATATTTCCGCAAGAGAGTCTTACTTCGGCGTTATGTTAAATTCTATTCCATGTATTTTAGAAGGAATCCGTACAGTTGCTACTATACATGCTCTTTGCACCATCGACAACTGTCAAATAATCAAACTTGAACAAATATAATCTTAACACGTGTTTGATATCCAAAAACTCTGCATACCATTGTACGTCTTTTTATAGGTTTTAAGTGCATCCTTAAATGATGACATCAACAGCATATATTATTTTACAGTATGTCTCAAATTAACGGGCGATCTTTGAGCAGCATGTAAACCTTATTGTCATCACATACGTATGTATTAGGAAGCATTGCAAAACTAGTACGTATGACTCATACGTATAAATGACTTGTACGTAACACTTATGCGAAAGTCGCCAAGTAATAGTTAGCATCACCTTACAATCAACATTACAGAGTGAACTGAGACACAAACAAGTATTTCTCTATTATTATGGAAATATTTGTATTTGCTTTACTAGTTCAACTTTCATTAGTGCTTGTACGTATGGTGATGAAAACTATTACTATGGCGACTATCGTATAAGTCTTACGTACAAGTCACTTATACGTAGGAGCATACGTTTTGCAGTGCGGCCTTAGTTATCAACGTAACTGGTTTCTGCAATACTTTCTGCGGTAAGCGATCACGATGGTTGTGTTGAAATATAAAATTTACATTTTGGGACACACTTTACTATACACTTACAATCTATCGCTTTGCGATTCAATGTATGCAGAGACACGCAGTCCTAAGTGCCTTTCAATATTTCTGGAAACAACATCACCCTACTCCTACACATTAAAATAGGTTTCATAGGTTTAAGCATGCTTAACTTACATATCGATATGGCGACAAGGACTTTATTTATCAGTCTTATCTGAAAAGTAAGGCTTTAAAATGACAGGCAAGTGGAGTGAAGTAACCAACGTCTGTCTAAGTCGATTCGTAATATAAGAGGGTCATTCTACCCCCGATCCTGCCACATAACTTTGCTAATATATAAGCCGTCCATATGAATCTCAGCTACAAATCTGAAACAAATTTGTCTGATTATTTCTCTAAAGATGCACTGATAACCGAATGCCCATTTTAAGTAACGGAAAAGGACGAAACAGCAAATATCACCTAATTGCTGATCAATTTGGTCAGTCCTAAGAGACAATAAGTACCTACAGTATGACCGTTTAAAATATCAGATGTATCGTTGACAGACTAAAGACAATAAATAATGTCTGATGCGTAAGTTTGCTATGCTACATGAGTTAATATTCCTTGCTACATGTATGTTATTGATACATGATAATACCATTACCATATTATATTTAGATATCCTACATTATTTTCCAATTCCAGTATTAAGATCGTGCTATTTTGGTATGATTATACAAAACGGCATTTCCCCGAAAGTGGAAATCCACATTTTTCCACGGGAGCACTGTGAAATTGATATTTTAAATGAGACAACACATCGCGTATTGGTGTTAAATATGATTGCAAGGTGTAAGTAGTTTCAACTTGATTGTTAAGAATATGTTTGATGTACAATTGGTTGTTTTATGAGTTTATATTGAGACCGCAATATTGTTTCACTAATGAAGAATGAAAATGAAAAATGACGTTTTTATCAGATTTATTTGAGATGTGTGTTTACCAATACTGTAATATCACCAACCTGGCTACATTATAACCACGGATTCCGTGGAACACTATAACCACGGAATCTTTGGAACACTTTAAATGTCGTGCTTTTTGTAAATATGTTATAATTCTGATTTGTATTTTTTTATTGTCATGGTAAAGATTATGAAACAGAGTTTACATATTTTTTAACTGATTTTTCGAAAACGGGACCTGAATATAGACTCACCGTGTGTGAATAGATATACTTGGAAATATTCTCGACCTTCATTTCACAATGTAATGTCTGGTGTTATATTTTTTGGTTTTGTATAATTTCTTTTCAAATGTTGGTTTCCTTTGATATATGTTTGATTACGGGTATAGTGTACAGCGTGTATCAAAAAGAACGCAACACTTTTTGTCGAGAGCTGTACGGTCACAGTAAAAGTCAAATCACTCTAAAACTTATATATTCTGTTAGGTCTACTTATTGGCTATCACATAGTCAAATTACAACGATATCGATTGTTCGTTCGCTGAGATATTAAAGGTATAAGTAGAGAAGTGCAAAACACGTTTTACATCGTTCGTTCTAAAAACTTGTATTTTCCTGTCCGATTAGTGTTATGGGTTAACAGTTTAATAACTACATGTATGTAACTTTAATGTCTGGAATGGCATGAATGGTTTATCTTAATTTCCTTTGTTTGAGTAAGGTGGTACATAAAATCATTGAACCGTGTAATCTGATAATCATTCGAGCATTTGAATACGTCAATCACCCTTTTTAAGTTATGAAGCACCGATTGCTATGATCGCCACATAATGTCTATGGTACGTTCTTTCATAAATTAAAGTTCATAATGGATGAATCTTAAAACAAGGACAGCATTTTGAGGGTCGAGCAACACCATAATGTCCCATTCCCATTCACAACACACTAACAATGACTGATTCATACAAGACAATTAGGCCTACTACCTTCACTGGACTATTCCATTTGTTTATCTTTTGAATAATGTGCCATACTGTTTTATTTATGACATTAACGAGAGAAAAAGAGAGAGGATTTTCAAACAGACTTTGTAATCTGGATTTTCAAATTGTGTCATTAACTATCAACTAATTTATTGCCAGATTTAATTAATATTGATATCATACTGTAATAGCCAGACATTTGATACCTTAAACATGTCATTTTCTTCTCAGAATGATGAGTTTGATTCCAATTATTTAAGTACAATGAGTTATTCAAGTGTCTTGCTAATAATTATTCACCTGACAAGAAAATCAGGCATACAGGATAAACGATGTTAAACGTGTTTTGCACTTGTCTACGTGTATCGTTGATATATCAGCGAATCAACAATCGATATCGCTGTAATGTGATAGCCAATAAGTACACCTAACAGAATATATAAATTTCAGAGTGATTTGTGATTTGCCGTTATCGGAGAGCTCGCGACAAAAAGTGTTGCGGGTTTTTTTGATACACCCTGATATTTCCCATGTCCTGCGCTAACGGGGATGACAAACATGTTAATCTATTGGTAATGTCCATTCTTATAGAGTACAAGAATCAGCGTTACCTTCGAAGGTCAAATGTATGAAGCTGACAGAATTCGGACCTATACCTATGCATCTATAATCATCTACTAATTGACTTATTTTCAATTATGTATTCATAAAAGACAATGATGATGATTACAAGAATGGTTATTGCCTTATTTTAAAATTAAATAAAGGGATTGAAGGATGAGAATCTGGTTGCACCATTAATAAACTGAATTGATTTATATGCGTGAACATTAATAATAGTCCATGTGGAGTGAAATAATTAGTTGAATAATTAATAATGAAATGAAAGGTTTATAAACATTCTCGAGCCTGATTTTACCGATTGTATGTGAACATAATAATCCATGTGTGGTCAGTATTGTATGAATTTACGTGACATTTACAATATGGGCCCATCACGTTTACACATTAGTAATATCGCTTACTCAACTCCAAATTAACGCTTAAATTAAAAAAAAACCACCCGTACACATTCGAGTGACGAGTTTTGAACCCAATTCCGCGCAAGACATTCATTTGACGCTGTAGCAACATTCCCCCAAACCACGTAGCAAATTAAGAATAGTAACGAGTTTTCTTGCGAAATGATCTCATTTTCCCTATCGGGAAAAAACATGGGATGTATTTATTTTTCATTTAAGTCCCTCGTGGAACACCTTTTTACACGCCCTGTAATATATCATTCACATTGAATTCCTCGATTTAACTTGCTCATACACGTTTCTGCTGACATAAAATATTTCGCAACAGCATCATGCTATACACAAGTTGCATACAAATACCGTTATCCGCACGTACATGTTATGAATTTTTAAGGACCCGCACTTGTCATCCTTAAGTGATAAATAGGTCCCCTTTGGAATAAGGTTATTAACTAAATGGTAAAGTCCTTCAAGTAATGTAAATAAGATGATATAGGTATAATCCAATGGATGGATACATGGAAACATATTTCAAGACGAATATTACACTATTACATTACATAGCCATCAGTAAAGACACAGTTTATGTTAATTGTATTTATTCACTAAATTAAACTATTGCATTTAATAGGAATTCAAATGCGGATGTCAATGAAAACGCATTGAATGATAATTTTTGTTTTCTTTCATTTTTTCACAGTATCCTCATATGTTCAATACAAAGTATAATTAGATCACATTTCTTCATAATAATTATTACTAGAATAATACAGACGATAATGAGCATTACATAAATGTTATTACAGGGTCCTTTGCTGATATACTACACATCCCGTAATGGAGGGAATTCCATGTTTTGTTAAAAGGAGAATAACAGATTTTCTTCCTTCCGGAACAAAGCGAAAAATGTGAGCCCCTTTTTTCATTTTGATCTTTTAGATATATAACAGCGACACAGTAGAAGAATTACCCGTAATTACATGATCACCTTTTTAATTGCAAAGACATATTGTGTTTGCTTTCAATGTGTTATATTGGATTTTCCATGTGCAATATGTTTTAATGTTATATTGTTTACTTTATGTGTATCTCGACATAAAAGTTCGAAGGTGACTTTAGACGCGACAGTAAGATCAGCTCATGAGGAACTAATCTTGGATGGCAGACATCGAGTCACATTTAAGAGCAAGCGAAAGGACACTGGACAACACATTAAAGACAAACACACAAAAAAAGGTCAAGCCTGACTCAAAGATGTTTAGAATGCCTATTTGTAACGCTAGTCACGTATGAATGCAGTCAGTTGCTGGGACGAATCAGTTGCCAATGTTGAGTGAATCTATTGTTGACGAAGCGATTTTGTTTTCCCATGAACACAGGATGTCGATCTCGGGCAATTCATACGCGAAAATGTAAGCTATATACAATGCCAACAATCAAACTTTTAAATGAGGTTATGAGATTAAAAACCATGTGACTAGGGGGATTTTCACTAAGGTGAGCAATAAAATATTAATCCATAATTTCATATGCTGAAGTCATGTTTGCAGGGACGTTTCTGCTTGAAAATACTGTTATAGCTCTGTATGTTAAGGCCCTGTCACACCATAGCGTATGGCCTGAACGTGGCCTGAACGTATGCCGACGTATTCAAAAAATAGCTCGAAAATTGTCAGAGTCCGAGAACGTCCAAGAACGTCCAACTTCCCAACGAATTGCGTCAACATCGGTGATGGAATGGACGTATCCAAAGCGTATTAAACGCATACATAGCGTATAACTAACGTATTGATAGCGTATCACTAGCTTATAACAAACTTATGACAGCGTATCACAGCGTATGCGATCGGCGAACGAATGACCAATGTATTCGTAGCGTATGGCTGCCGTGCTCGACGTAACCTCAGCGTATCCTCGGCGTACAACGAACACGTGACTTATGCCGTTGCAGAAATTGAGTTTCGTACACGGCGGGACAAGTGTTGCCAGTTCAAGTAAACACAGCCTAGATGATAACTATTAAAATATCTAGAAGGGAAAATCTATATGTCCAACCTACAACTTAAGACGATTAACGTACCTCTAACGTATGTCAGCGTATGTCTAACGTATGTCAGCGTTTGTAAACGTATGTCTAACGTACCACGAACCTATCGGGAACTTATGCAGAACGTAAGTTAAGCACACGTTGAGTACGTCGAGAAATTTTGAACATGCTCAATAATTTTTCGCGGGCTCGACGTGTTCCAAATTTTCACAACGTATCACAGCGTGCTCTTAACGTATACGACGTATCCCAAACTTACCCCTAACTTGTATCAGCGTACACCAACGTACGCCAACGTACGCCAACGTACGCCAACGTATTTTTCGATATTTCGCAAACGTTGTTATACGTTCAGGCGATACGCCATGGTGTGACAGGGCTACCGTACAGCTAGCGCGCATTCGGCGTTTTGGGAACGTATGGAGGGTTTGAGTATATAAATGGGTCCCTTGAGTATCTCATCCTCACTTCTTCATGGTCTGTCTTGGCCTTCTTGCTTTTTCCTCCTCCTCGGCCTCGGCCCCTGGTTGCTTGCTTCTTCTTGGGAGGCATGTAACTGCTTGATGACATCGGCGGGAATGATGTAATGTGAGATCGGCGCGGTATTTATACGTGCTACAGCGGCATAATAAGCCACGTGTTCGTTGAACGTCGAGGATACGCTGATGATACGTCGAACACGGCAGACATACGCTACGAATACGTTAAGTATACGTTAATCATACGTTAGTCATACGCTCGCATACGCTCGCATACGCTGTCATAAGTATGTTATAAGTTAGTGATACGCTATCAATACGTTAGTCATACGCTACGTATACGTTCAATACGCTATGGATACGTGACAGGACCTTACACGATCGCCCGGCATAAGGTGAATACGTGAGAATACGTCGAAACTCGTTGGAAATACGTCAGGCATACGTTAGACATACGGCACATATACATTATCAACTCGTTATCACTACGTTGGCTGTACGTTTCCCCCAGCCTACGTTCATCAACGTATACCAACCTACGAGTAACGTACCACTAACGTATGTCAGCGTATGTCAACGTATATTTAACGTACCACAAACTTACCGGGAACTTATGCAGAACGTATTAAGCACACGTTGAGTACGTCGAGAAATTTTGAGCATGCTCAATATTTTTTCGTGGTCCAAATTGTCACAGCGTATCACAGCGTGCTCTTAACGTAAACGACGTATCCCCAACGTACCCCTAACTTATATCAGCGTACGCCAACGTACACCAACGTACACCAACGTATTTTTCGATATTTCGCATACGTTGGCATACGTTGAGGCGATACGTTATGGTGTGACAGGGCCTTTACCTACAGTCTGGAAGAGGGTCTTACCACAGTTCGTAGTCTTGGCCCACTTATTGTAAATAATAAACAATATATCTTTAAATCGTAAAAAATGCAAATTGATCTCCTTGGCGATACCAACCAGAACATGACCCTGGAGGAAGTTTTCCAATTCATCGAGGCAAAAGAATCTGGCAAACGGTCAGCGTCTAAACTGCTGGACTCGCACTCGGTGGATGCGGCAAGCAGCACATACAGACCAAGCGAACTGTCACTGACAAAAATGACCCATGCTCCTACTGTGGAAAGAAAGGACATGGAAAGTCGGCCCCATTGCGTATTCGCAAAACCAAATGTGTGGCGTATGGCCATCATCACTCAGGGAGGAGACATTGGATGCTCTCCATGCTGCTCATCAAGGAGTGACCTCTAAGACTGCAAGAGCAGAGGCATCAATTTGCAGGCCTGGCATTACTCATGCTATAACAGCCCTTCGCGATGGGTGTTACCATTGTAATCGGATCGCACCCTCCATTCCAAGTACACCCACCAACCCTCCCACGCCCCCAAACTACCCTTTTCAGTGTGCATGTGCTGACTTTTCCATAATAAAGGCTGCAACTATTTGGTAGTGGTTGACCGATATTCCAACTGACCAATCGTGGAGAAGTCCTCCCATGGTGTAAGTGGACTCATCACTTGCCTAAGACGCACCTTTGTCACCTTTGGTATCCCTGATGAACTAGCCTCTGACGGTGGTCCCGAATTCACAGCCATCGCTACACGGCAATTCCTCAAGGAGTGGGGCGTACATCATCTACTCTACTCAGTGGCATATCCACATAGCAACTGTCGTGCCGAAGTTGGTGTCAAGACTGTGAACGCCTTATCATCGACAACACTAGCCCCACCGGTGACCTGGATACGGATGCTTTCCAATGTGCAATGCTTCAGTATCGAAATACTCCAGACCGGGACACAAAACTCTCCCCAGCGATGTGTATATTTGGCAATCCGATTCGGGATTTCATCCCAATACCACCAGGTACATACAAGCCTCACACCACTTGGCGTGATACTTTGGAGGCTCGAGAGGAAGCTCTCCGCAACCGCCATATGAGGGTCGCCGAACGCTGGTCAGAACACACCAAGAGACTACTGCCTCTTGCCATTGGTGACTATGTCCGCGTCCAGAATCAGACAGGACCCCACCCCCTTAAGTGGGACAATGTTAGACCTGAACTTCGGTTTAACGCCTAAGTTCAAAATTATACCGCATGAGTAAGGTACTATTCATTTAACGCCGAATGTCAACAATCATACAAATCAGATTTATCTTATTTCAATTTTAATTCACCACTTCCTTCGTCGATTCTCTTCAGGTCACCATCTGTGTATATATATGGCGCCTAGCAGGCTGGCCACTGTCACTTCAGTCTCCTGTTTTCATCACTGTTTTGTGCTGTTGTTGTTTGTGAAACTTGCTGTATTTGTCATCATCTAAAACAATTATACTCCTGGAATCTTTTGTGCTACTTTCTTCAGTGTATTATGAGTTTTTATACGAGAAAATTAAGGAACTTTGTTTAAAATTTGTGTACCACTTGGATCTGCATACATACATACTGTATACCATGCTTTGATAGACCAGCCATCACCTTGACCAGCCATCACTTTGTAACCATGCTTGGATATACAGACCAGCCATCACCTTGAACTCATGGCTCCACACAAGATGCTGCTGACAAGTTGTAAAATGACTAGACTTCTAGGGGTAGTATCCCTATTGGTATGCCTTACTGGTTTGCTTGTTGATGAATTTGAAACAGTAAATTTTAACAACAAGAGGATAGTTTACAAACTTGCTTATAAAGACGGGCTACTTGGTATTGATGCTCAACGCAGAGGAACAAGATCTGGTACTCGAAAGCTTAAACACAAGCCAAAGCAATATGAGCATGTTCTTTCCACACGTACAGCTGATATACCATCTCCAATTCCTGTGTTCACAACATCAATTACCCCTGATTCTGGCTCTGCACATGATAATTACTCTAACTTTTGCCTAATCAATGCCCAGTCGGTATGCAACAAGACCGATGTGTTGACTGATTACATTATTGAACATGACCTCCATTTAGTCGCGTTAACAGAGACATGGCTCAGCGACACTGATAAACATAAGAGGACAATTGGTGATCTATCACCCGCTGGTTTTGACTTTTTCCATGTCCCACGTCCTAATAGAAGGGGTGGTGGAGTTGCGCTTATCTACAATATCAATATCAAATGTGAAAATACCAACGTTTTCAATTCTACCACTTTTGAAAGCATGTGCTGTGATTTAACTTTCAAAGGAACTGCAACGCCTATCAAATTAGTTGTCGTGTATAGGCCCCAATATAGCGCTAAGAATAAGTCAACTCCAAACATGTTCTTAGATGAGTTTGCTGACTACTTGACAACTTTAATATCTGGTCAGTGCAGGCTTTTGATTGTTGGTGACTTTAACTTCCATTTTGATGTGACCAATGACCCTGATACAATCAAACTTCGGGATCTACTTGAAACTTGCAACATGACTCAGTTTATAAAAGAACCTACGCACATAAGTGGTCACATGCTAGACTTAGTTGTGACTCGCGAATCTGATAACTTAATTCACACAGTTAAAGTTGGTTCTCTGTTTTCAGACCACAACGCAATTCATTGCAAATTGAAGTTAAACAAACCTGAATATGCCAAAAATCAGGTTACATATCGCAAGCTGAAAATGATAAATCGTTCAGATTTTGAACATGACATAAGGAACTCTGATCTAATCACCAGCCCAAACTCAGATCTCTCTGGGCTTGTTGACCAATATCATGAAATCTTAAGTGCCATACTGGAAAAACATGCACCTCTTAAGTGTAAAACTGTTACACTAAGACCGAGAAACCCTTGGTACAATGATGGAATTGCTGAAGCAAAAAGGAAGAGGAAGCGATTAGAGAGACGATGGCGGAAAACAAGACTACAAATTGACCGTGATCTTTTTAAAGCTCAGCGTCTTCTTGTAAGCCGGTTAATAAACACAGCAAAATCATCATTTTATAGGGAACAGATCACAAACTGCACCGACTCTAAGCAACTATTCAACATTGTTGAATCACTACTGCATCAAAAAGGTAAACCAAAATTACCATCTCATCAATCAAATCAAGATTTGGCTAACACTTTCAACGACTACTTCATCTCTAAAATTGACAACATTCGTGCCTCCTTTAACCAAATGGATTCTCCTGGATTTGCTACTTTATCTCATGAATCTGTGCCAAATTTGGTCACTTTTTCCCTGGCCTCTGAGGATGAAGTTCGAAAATTAGTTATGTCTTCTCCCACTAAGCATTGCCAACTGGATCCTATCCCTACATGGATTGTAAAGGAACATATTGATCTTCTCCTCCCAACCATCACAAAGATTATAAACCTGTCACTTGAGACATCTAGTTTTCCATCACAATTTAAGAGCGCTGTTGTTAAGCCATTACTTAAGAAGGCAACTCTTGATCCTGATAATCTTAAAAACTATCGCCCTGTGTCAAATTTGACTTATGTGTCTAAGCTTATTGAAAAAATTGTCGCAACTCGTCTGAATGAACACTTTGAAAAGTACAACCTCTTAGAGAAGTACCAGTCTGCCTACAAGAAATTTCATGGAACTGAGACTGCGCTTCTTAAAGTCCAGAATGATATTTTACAGAAATTGGATTCAAAACATGCTGTGTTTTTAGTTCTACTGGATTTGTCTGCGGCTTTTGACACCATCGATCACGATATTCTTCTTTCGCATCTTACATCTACTGGTATCACAGGTTCAGCTCTTCAATGGATCACTTCATATTTAACAAACAGACGTCAATCTGTTAGCATTGACAACAATTTATCATCTCCGGTAAACCTCCCATTTGGAGTACCACAAGGCTCTGTGTTGGGCCCTCTATTTTTCACCATTTATGCTTCTCCAGTTGTTAATATTGCTCGTAAACATAATTTAGATGTACATACATACGCCGATGATACTCAACTATATTTGTCGTTTAATGTAAATGATGCTGCTGAGGAAAGTGTAGCCCGTCAGCGTATTGAACTGTGTATTTCTGATATTGGATTATGGATGTCAAAAAACAAATTGAAATTGAATGATAGCAAAACAGAACTGCTGATTATATCTTCAAAAAAGGCTCAGAATAAGATCCAGCATAAGAATATTCAGATTGGTTCTTCAACTATTTCTGCCTCTACCAATGTTCGCAATTTGGGAATATATCTTGATTCTACGTTATCAATGGAGAACCATGTCAAAAAGGTGTGTCAATCAGCATATTTCCAAATTAGAAACCTCAGTTTCATTAGAAAACTTCTCTCTAAGGATACAGCAGAAATACTATTGCATGCTTTTGTAACATCGCGCCTAGACAATGGAAATGCCTTACTTAATGGAATAACTGAACAACAACTTAAGAAACTGCAACGTATACAGAACTCGGCTGCTCGCGTTTTAACAAAGACTCCCAAATTTGATCATATCACACCTACTCTGCGGAGTCTTCACTGGTTTCCTGTTCGAGAACGGATCCAATATAAAACTCTACTTCTGACATGGAAAGGTTTAAACAATATGGCACCTTCTTATATAACCGACCTTCTCTCTCCATATACTCCTACTCGCAGTCTAAGGTCATCAGAAAAGTGTTTATTATCAGTTCCACGAACAACATCCTCTTACGGTGATCGTGCTTTTTCAACCGTTGCTCCAAAACTTTGGAACTCTTTACCCATAGATGTTCGTCAGTCAAATTCTCTCCATCGGTTTAAATCAGGACTCAAAACATTCTTATTCAATTCTGCTTATGACTGCTAATATCAACTGTTTTTGATTATTACATTTTGTTTGCCATGCTATTGTTATTGGTTTTTTTTGTTTTTTGTTTTTTTTAATATTCAATTTGTAATTTAATTTGTTTTTAGTCATATATTTTTAGCATGGAACAATCTTTTGTTTTGGATTTTGTTCAGCGCAAGTTTGTTACATATCATATTTTTTTCTGTGATTTTCACTGTACTGTATTGTTTTTCTTGTTGTTCATTGCGCCTTGGATTAGAACTTGTTTCTAGATAAATGGCGCATTATAAATGCTTATTTATTATTATTATTATTATTATTATTATTTATTATGATGTGTACATTTGATTTCATTCATAAATATTAAATCATAAAGTTCATATCAAATTATAACATTCCATTAAAAGTTAATTCCGTTATATCTGTATGTGGATGGCCTCCCAGAAGCGTAGCGAGCCATAGCTATGGTATGTTGCTTGGTTACACATCAGTCCGTTATATGGATGGCTTATCCCGACAAGCGTAGCGAGCCATGACTAGGATATGCTGCTTGGATACGCATCAGTCACCACCAGCCAAACATCAGGATGGGTTAATAACGGTAAATGGTATTTGATCCACAATAGTATCAGCAAGTATCACTAACAGCCAACGTACTGTAACAATAAATTGAAATCAAAACCTTGCAAATAATATTTTGTATTTGCGAATAAAATGTGTATCCATCTTGGATACAAGTTCAACAAATAATTATTTTGAGGCCGTACTAAAGACGGCGGATCCAAAATAGATTAATCTTGACATTCAACTGATGTAATAAGAAATATTGTGGTTATATTTTTACCACATGAATTCATTTCATCATATCATAAATCATATTTATTTCGCGGGAGAAATCATGATTGTATGCTAATTTGCATAACGTTACATAATACCAGCAAGTTCATGAGTTCGCCCGCTTCCAATACATTGTTGAAACATTTTTTTATATTTTTTTTAATAAAATCACATTTTTATAATATTGGGTGGGAAAAATCATGATTATTATGCTAATTTGCATAATGCCACGTAATACCAAGAAGTCATGATTTTGACCTTTATTCCCAGTACTCATTTCATACGGATAAAATTGTAAACAAAATATATTTATACATTTAGGACATAATAAAATGTGCAGAAAGAAACCTAGTATTATCCCATTTCAGTTTTTTCCAAAATAAATCAAAAGAGTATTGTTTTCGTTTCCTCCTCCAAAACTTCATTACTCATGATGAGACATAACTAAACTAATACGGACATTTTTGTTTTCTTAATTTGTTTTTTTAATTTTCACGAGTACACTTAACGGAATATCCGTAATTTTCACGGAGTTAGGTTTTGATACTCGAATTGATACTCAACTTGAGTATACGGTTGGGACCGTGTAATATCATGAAATAAACCAATATAGCACGCATACGCCTATAAATGACACATTTTATTTACACTTATTTACAAACTTACGTTAAGATTCCCGGATATGATGTCCTTTACTCCCGCACCCGACGGCATGATAACACTACTTGAGTTGAGTCATGACGGTCGTCCATTTTAACAGTATAACGCCGACTGAAAAGTATAGGATACATTATACGCAATATATTGCATTGATGCCACAGACAGTGGCGGATCCAGGAAAATTTTAGGGGGGGGGGGCCAAAAAAAAGAATTTTTGCCGGTACCATCCAAGCGGTGCTCCGAGCTATGCTCGGACAGGGGGGTGCCTGAGGGGGGATGTGCCCCCCTCATAAGTAGAACAAAATTCAATTTCCGAACTCATTTGGTGCGATCTGGTGTATACTTTTGACCAACATTTTATCAAAAAGCCACAACTTCATTTCCAATAAATATATTGTTTTTTTATCAATGCACGAAAGAAGTTGAGCATATTATACTGATATATTTTTGATTAAAGTATAGATGATTTGAAAGGTCGAACAGGGGGGAGTCTGAGGGGGGAAGTGCCCCCCTCAGAAGTAGATTTTTTTCAATTTTCGAACTCATTTGGTGCGATCTGGTGTATACTTTTGACCAACATTTTATCAAAAAGCCACCTCTTCATTTCCAATAAATATTTTGGTTTTTTATCAATGCACGAAAGAAGTTGAGCATATTATACTGATATATTTTTGATTTAAGTATAGATGATTGAAAGGTCGAACAGGGGGGAGTCTGAGGGGGGAAGTGCCCCCCTCATAAGTAGAATTTTTTTCAATTTTCGAACTCATTTGGTGCGATCTGGTGTATACTTTTGACCAACATTTTATCAAAAAGCCACCTCTTCATTTCCAATAAATATATTGTTTTTTTATCAATGCACGAAAGAAGTTGAGCATATTATACTGATATATTTTTGATTTAAGTATAGATGATTTGAAAGGTCGAACAGGGGGGAGTCTGAGGGGGGAAGTGCCCCCCTCAGAAGTAGATTTTTTTTCAATTTTCGAACTCATTTGGTGCGATCTGGTGTATACTTTTGACCAACATTTTATCAAAAAGCCACCTCTTCATTTCCAATCAATATATATTTGTTATCAATGCAAGAAAGAAGTAGAGCATACGACGTATATGCTGATTTTTTCTTAATTTAAGTATAGATTGTTTAAAAGCTCGAACAGGGGGAGTCTGAGGGGTGATGTGCCCCCCCCCCCCCCCCCCCCCCCCCCCCCCCCCCTTCTTCCTCTCTTTCTTTTTTTCTTTTTTTTTTCCTTTTTTTTTTTCCTTTTTTTTTTTTTTTTCCTTTTTTTAAACCTTTTTTTTCCCTTTTTTTTTTTTTTTTCCTTTTTTTTTTTTTTTGGTAGGGGGGGCCCGGGCCCGTCGGGCCCCCCCCTGTATCCGCGCCTGGCCACAGAATTACCTAAACGATGGGTTTGCAATACGCAAACTTTCCCCCATGAAGCAACGTAAATCAGGCTCAGAATCCCTGAGCTTTACCCTGATAGAGATGCTGGTATTTCGTCAGCAACCAAAAGATATCCGTTCAATCAGGACATCGTACCAGGGAATGATTTTATTAGCCACGCCACGAATACAAATCTTTCGTATAGCGCGGGAAAATGTATTCACGTGTTATAAAGCAAGCCGGCCATAAAGCCCGCCAGCTATCGTTATTCGCGCCAGCTATCGTTATTCTCGCCAGCTAGTGCCGCACCTAACATGCCTAATCAAAATAGTAATCATCTCCAAGATCCACGTAACAGACAAAACGGGCATCATTATAGAGGTCCGTCAGTTTGACCAATACGTAGTGTAGATCGATGGTTCAGGAAGGGTAACACTGCGTAACAGGAAGTTCTTGAGGAAATACATTCCGGTACAGAAGCCCATGCCACGATTGACAATCAATGGTGACATCAGAGTACAGACAGCAACAGCTCGCCAACATATCTCATTCCCGAGCAACCAATCAATAACGCCGGCAGTGAGTCAAGCCCCGCTGACCGTTGCGTTCGCTGAGCCTGAACCCATCCAACAGCAGCCCTTACCAGGGCCCTCGCCCCCTCCACCTCCTGAGACACCTGTCAACACTAGACATCTGCCCCAACCTAATACCACGCCCATGGTTGAAGCGTGGACAAATTCGGAGATTATGGAAGTAGCCTGCTGGTTGGAACAGCTTGGTAACATATTTCGGAGATTAATAGCCGCTGATTAGCCTTATTATTAGACCAGCTTGGATGATACTAATACAACCGGGCGAGGGCATATACGTCTACAAATTAGTATGAGATTCAAAGCTACAATTGTGGAAATATTCATAGGGCTGACATTAATATTAGTGAGGCTTAAGTTAAGAGGTAGAACGTTTTGAACGACTCTCGTATCATACATTGAGAATGTCATTCACTCTCAGTGGTATTCATGAAAACAAATGTGACGAAAAATGGACGGCTTTATGCCAAGATGATTTGCTGTGCAATTGCGCTAAATCAAGAAACCAATTATACTGCGAGCACGTGACACTAATGAGAAGTGCTGTGAACAATTATTGGTGATACATCACATAGTTTCGGATGAGTAGATATAAAACATTGCAATGCAAGTTATGCTATAAAGCATTCAGTGGTTACGATAGGAATGAACAGGGGGTATATTTTGAAGAAAAAAATGATTTCATTACCAATATGATGATGTTTGTGGCAAATGTGATACCTTGATTAGAATTTAGTCTTTTTAGAGAGGTCCATATTGGATCGCTTAGCTTTCGAAACTCTAGCGAGTGTCATCATCAGAACCTAGTGTAGCAAGTAGTTTCAAATCAATGTGATACCTTCTTAGTAAAAGCTGCTCAAGACTCGGAAAACAAAGCGTGGCCAAGAAGTAAGTATCATTGATCCTTTTCAATGTACCAAAATCGTTTAGACACACCTCATTTGAAATGCTAATCATTTCCGTCGAAGTAACTTACGCATTCTTTTTGTCTCCTCCAAAACGTCTTCTGTAATGTATGCGACCAGATTAGCTTTATTAGTACTGCAATAAGCTTCGCTGTTCGCCCGATGTATTGTGTCAAAGCGTGGGAAGTCTGTAGTATAGCCATAGAGTTATTGGATACGAATGATACGTTACAATTGGGTTTACTGACTACTAAGTTTTATAGTAACTGATCTATTTTATTCAATTCTACTGTTCGCGAAATTCATTCAATTCATGCATTGACATGAAGCTGTGTGTCGAGTGTATTTTGAACATGTTGAAAGCCCTGTCTGCCCACACATAAAGACACCGGACACTATTGAAAAATGACAAACCGCCTAAACCTTCCAAGGAAAATGGTATTTGAATGCTAGCATGAAAAATTTAAATTAATTTCTTTGACATAAGTTTAATATTTTAGTTTGACAGATAACGGTTCGTGCATGTATAGAGAGAGAGAGAGGCATTCCTTATCATTATGTAATTTAAAGTAACGAACTTCTAAATAGATATAGTTTGATAATCAGAAAAACAAACTTAGGTAAAGGTTTGTTCAAACAAATTAGCACCATTATCATAAATATATACATTTATTATGCGATAACTTTTCCGAATCAAGTGAAGAATTAAGTGCGTTTGTTTGAAACATTTTCATCTCTTTCAAACTTTATAAGTTCAATAATTGCAGACATGAACCCAATGGGTTAAACACGTCAGAGTCTACATTTCCTAGTCCGAGTCCGAGCTCAACTAATCCGAGTCCGAATCTGACTTCTCCAACACTTGTTGACGTTAAGCAATTCCCAACCTATAACAGTAAATACATGGCTCATAATACACAAGCCGCATACAGAAACCCGATGAACATGTGTTACGGATCGCCTTAAGAACTCGCACTTGTGCTTCTTTTATGAAGGTTCCCTTAAGGAATAGGAAGAGTCATTGTCTCATAAATAGCGATAGAAAATAACAGATTGAAGTGAGAAATATAATTTAATGAAGATGGACGGTTTAAATAGTAATATAACTATGCATGGAACAATACATTTTTAAAATTGTCGGATTGAATTTTCTCCCCTGAGCATTTAAAGCTGTATAAAATAATGTAACCGTCATGTAAAATCATGCAACCGTCACGTTGTGTCATTGTGTTAGCTTACTCTTGTTTACCCGATCGTAATAAAACAATCAAACAATTAAAAGAACGTTATACCAAATTGTCATGAACTTATCTTTTTTCAAGCACACAAATTAAGACTTAACAAACATGCTAAAGTCCCTGCTTACGTGTTTTCTATTGTTATAACTAAAGAAACAAATTTGGACGAATATATTCAATATTCCATTCTAGGATGAAGAAATCTAAATATATATTTGATCATGACTGTTTTTGCTCTTATATTTCGCAAAATCTGTAATTTGAGCTTGAACAAAAATGTGAATTTCGCACTATGTTATTTTTTGTGTACGGAACAAAAGTGTGAGGATGTCCATTCGTGTACACTTTATCATAGGTGTTATTATCCTATAGATGGTGTGACCGGTGACGTCATGTATTTACAAATGGGACACCCTCTGTTGATTCCCTCCAGGCAGAATATACAGTAAAGTTAATGAAGACAACATGAAATTTCTTTCTAATGAATTGTAAAACTCATTTTTTTTTTTAAAAATTGGTGAAATGCGATAGCTTATAGCATTCCTAAGCAAGTTTAAAGACAGTTTTGATAACAATTTGCTGTGACACCACAATCTAGTTAGAAAACCTGATCTGGCCTATGTAAACTATAGGAACTCTTGCCCGGTGTGTTTTGTCTCAAATCAACAGAGGGCGTCCTAAATGTAAACAACGGTCGCCTCATCTATACATTAGTATGGTATGATGGATTTTTGTGGTAGTTTCAAGATAACAAATGTACAGAACGTGGTAGAATCACCGAGTATTTCGCGCCGATTTGAAGCTGATTAACTATAGCAAAGGAATGCAAATAGTTTACATGTATAGGACAGCAGATGTACACCCATTTCCAATGAATAATCAATCACTCATATAAGCCGCGCAAGTGATTGCATTGTAAAATCCTGTAGATTTGAGCTCAATCTCGCCTTTGCCTTAGATTTACGTCATGAACGTGAACACATGTGATTGTTGATCATGTAGTATTTTAGTAAATAGTATTTTATTTTAGTAAATAGTGCACTGAAGGTCCTTATTGGATCCTTGATGGAATAAAGTGCATCATGAATTTAAACGAGGTACTTTATTGTAACGTGTAATTAATGCATGCCTGGCAACAAAAGAGGTGTTATAGTAGATTTACAGACGTTGGCCGTTGTACCATTTCAGTATAGGTCAAATCTTTAATTGAGGAGGCAGTGAAATCTTAATCTGATCATGGCTATATGTGTCTTGAATCACATCGTAAGTAGTTCCTCTCCTGAATACCGACAAAGTTTTCTCGTGTCGTTGTCCAAATTGATGTTCTTATTAAACAACAAATAATGATCAATATGTGCCATTTGCTTGGGTAGTTTAATTGTATGCATGGACGCATGATATTTGGGATGTGTTGCTTCAACGCTTTGAAGACCATTATATCGCAGCGAAACCAATAGCATCTAAACGATGTCGATATCGTCGTGATTGGTCAATTGTGGTTCCTCTAATAGTAAATGGAATAGGTCCAAATCAATAACTGATCGGCCAATATTTATGAATCTACATTAGTCTGAACTTAAATCGTAGTCTTTGACAAAGGTGATACACTATTAGGTATTTCCAATAATTAGTCAATTGCATTAAAATGCGTAATCTTGATAAATTGATGCTTCAGTATTATGAAATAAACCTTGAAATAAACCTTTAAATGTGTGCTTAACACTCAACGTCGCAGGATGTAATTTCATGAAACTTTGCTTTTCATTACTTTTTGGGGTGTTCAACGTTCATATTTCAGAACAAATTAGATAACAATGTAAGATGTTATTTCTAAAGAGCTTAACTAATGTCTATGCGTTCATACTCTTCAAGAATTGAAAAACTGAAGGGTCTGACAGAGATATATCTGCAATGATAGTTTTAAAAAGTTAGTTATTTAAAGGATTTAAATACATGTCAAAGGTTTCGGGAGCGAAGGTTGAAAATGCTGATCTTAAAGGAGACCAGTACATGTACTATTCATGAAACTGAGCATTATATGGTAGGAAATTAATTATTTAAAGTATATTGAACATTTGTATTGAACACATAACTATAATATTCAATAAAACTACGAAAATATCAGTACATGAAACAGAGATGTGTAAATCTCGTAACATAGCTTCGATCACTACAATATGGCGACGTACGTCCATACAGTTGAATTTTCTCATTCTAACCACATAGACAGCAGACTACATAGATTTGATGAATTGACTGTCTCCCCTCACTGATCGAACTATTTCATGCGTTATACCCTCCAGTTTAAAGTTTAAATTAGATATAAATTAGCTTTTCGAATAAGCTTTGACATGTTGTCACATTTTGGGAGTCCTTATCTGTCAGTGTCTTCAATCCGGCGATGATGTTGATAAAATGAATCAGAAAACTTCCAGAGGCAATCCATCCACTTACATACCGACTGAATATCCGTTATGTTTTCAAATCCGTCAATGTATCATTGGCGTCATAAATTACGTGATTTATTTCTGATTAGCACCTGAAGCCAGCCCTTGAGGTAAACGTTATTCTTGTGAATATGGATTTAAAGCATAAACTCTGAAAAATGTTTATAATTTTATAACTTCCAATTTTAAATGATTATACTTTAACACTTTAAGTCAAGGTAAGATAAAAAGAAAAGTTCTTACAACGGTTTTATATATTATCAGTGTAGTTTTACCGTTACCTGCGTTTTCTTAAATGACTAACAACTCAGTCTATAGATTGTACTCCATATAATAGCATGTATCGACGCATAACAAAATTAACGTTTATACAAACATAACGGTTAGGCCCTTTTCGACGAGGTCTTCTCTTGTATAATATCTGGGCAATATCAATTACGTTGCTACATTAGCCGTTCAAATTATTGATACATATCATTCAAAATTGTTTCCTGAAATCAATACGATAGTACGCTTAGAGTCACGAATCCGATGACTCGTAACAAACACCCCATACATATATAAATTGTAAACTATATACACGTGATTCATAACTATTGTTCCTTATGATAATATCTTATCCATGGAGCAATGGGTCAAGAATCCAAATGAGTTAGTTATATAAACCCAAGTGAACGAACAAACTGACATATTCTTTGCAACATATCCCCTCAGATACAAAATCGACATGCCCGATCAACCTGGACCAAGTTTGAATGCAATCACCATGGAATCCTCTGTGTGAAAGGCTTACAACATTTAAGTTAGGTAATTCCTGAGAGATCATCACATATGGATCATCAATCTGATATGCTAGTAAAAGATTACTATACGTAGCTTAAACTTGAGATTTTTATCAGGGATGGGTCACTTTTCCTCTTGGCATGCAATGTAAACACCAGGGGCTCTAGTTAGATATGATCAAATCAGGCTGACACATATATTCTCCATGCACACCTGAGCACTGACACATTATTGTATTTCATTTAACCCCTGTTGTTTGCAAACTCAATATTCACATCTGAAATTTCCAAAAGCCTGTATTCGGGTATACACTGAAATCTAATGAAGAATCACCATCAATTCTGTCTCGATTGATAAACACCTTCATTCATAACCTCGAGAAATAGCCAATGTGGATGTATAGTAGTAAGAGAAAGGGATGTCTCATGAATATTACGTTTGTCATTTCGCATTCATCTACATTTTTATTTTCACAGCAACTAATTGATTTCCCGACGTTATGGCAATTAAATTGCTTTTTGGGTTATATCATATGGGTATCTTTTCATTTTACTGGTGGGGTACTTCACCTTATCCAGTATCACTTATATTTAGCAACAGATGGCGCTGTAATATCAAATCCAGCAAAAGGTATTTTATTCTTAATATCCATACATATTAGACACAGTGTTTTCTTTATAAAATGCATGTTATACTTTTTTAAATATGGTTATGCACTTTATGTTACCAAAATAAACATTGGGAGTTGGTACTTTTTTAGCATGTAATTTGCACCATACAACTTTGCAAATAATATTAGATAACTGTTTATATATTTATGGAGACTGAACCATGAATAGATTACCAACGTGCTAAAACCGACCAAGCATACTTTTTAAAAAGTAATGATTTGATCGGTTTCGAATATACACCCGAGGCATGTTATAGACTTTGTGAGTAATGAGTGAAGTGGAACAGAGTTCGATTTTTTTAGATAACTATACAAACTCGTACACGTTCAGGAAGAATACCCGGGAAGAATATTAAACAGGAGAGAACTAGAGAATTGTTGTATATTTTTATTGTATTCTCGAAAATTCATAATTGAAGGGGTGGATGTGCTAAGTTAAAGTTATTGCACCCACCCCTTCAGTCGTGTATGCTTATTGTATTTGTAGGCCTATGTGCGTGTAGAAAAGGGGGTCATAATTTGTTTCTACATTCCAGAGGGGGGTCATAACTTTTTAGTATCTAGGGATAGGGGTCAGGTTTTTTGTGTTTGTTGCTTTCTTCAAGCCACCGCCCCCCCCCCCCCACCCGAAATAATGAACGGTCCCTAATAAAAACCATTTGTTTTCTATTATAATGTATTATATCTTTAACAACAACAAAAACACGTAAAACCTAATCATAAAATCCCACCAAAATGTAATGCTACAAGAATCAATGTTGATCATGCTGCAGGCGCAGCGCAGCGACCGTCTTTACGTTGTATAATTTTCTTAAACGTTTCTTTACCTTCTTGAGAATATGTGCTCACAGTCACGTTCTTCCTGGATAAGTAATGCAAAACCACCGTCTCGTAGTTGTAATTATGATAAGTGTGATCCTTGCAACAATAAAAAAATGATGGACTCCAAAGTAATTACTCATGAAAGTGGAAAAACGTGACACCGTTAAATAAGTTGGGCTACATATAATTATAAGGTATTTCTCCACCCCTGGTTAAAAAAGTACTGTGACAAAAGTCTTTTCAGTCACTTTAATCAGTCAGCATGCACGAATAAAAGTATTCGCTTTTTATATTCGTCAAAACCGAATGGGAGCTCCGATTACTGTATTCCCACGCTGTAATGTAGTTCCAGGACGTGACAAACTCCACAACGTAACGTGAATGGTTAGTGGGTCGACCCCGGAGCTGAAACTGCATAAAACGTCCGATAATTTGTTCCATCTAAAATGTGACACTACAATTTCATGACATACTGAAACCCACTTTTCTCCCTTTAACCCTAACTCTACCCCCAATTTTTTCAGAATTTGTTCTTCAACGTGGAAAATCGACCAAAAATCGCCCCGATCCCCCCCCCCCCCCCCCCCCGGGATTTGATCCAGGGACCTCTCGCACCACAGGCGAATAATTCCCCACTAGACCACGGCTGTCAAGGTTAGTTTGCGCAGTGTATTGCGCAAACTATATGGGCTGGTTCCATTTTTTCATCCACAAACTTCCACGCCGGGGGGTACCAACGTGCCCAGTCGTGGTATATTGTGGTTTATGGTAGGGTTAGGGTTATATTAACAAAACTTAGAAAATGTTTGAAGAAGAAAAAAATGAAAAAAAATTGATGGGCGAATGATTTACAGAATATTAATCTGTTCGCAATGAGGTTATGTCAATAATGACCGCGCCCTGGTATTGTAGGTCGAATACAAATAATATTTGCCTATTTCAATATTCGTGTGCACTGACCGTTATAATAGTACATTATGTTCCTATTTGGCACACCGCTTGCTTTTATTGTTAATCAAGGGAATTGAAACATACTTTACGGAAACCTCAAGAAACTGCTTTTGAGATAGCAAGGAGAAAACACGCCAATCAATCAATGTCAGATATGATTGATTGGTGATTACCGTCACGCTGCTAAGGTAACTCCCTAACTCAAACTTACTTCAAATATCTGTAAACCAGGTGTTTATCTTCAAAAATTGTTATGTTTTTCTTTGTGTTTGAAACTTATTTTGTGTTACTTACTCAAAACTAGAAAAAATTAGATAGGCAGTTATCGTAGCAGGATGACGATATGTGACTAATCTTTATATATAATAGTCGAGCTATACATGTTCTAAACAGAGACAATAATGTTAGGTTTTATAGTTAAGGTTTCAGAGTTGTTGTGTCGGGCGTTGATGTTTCTTTATTTTGGTGGCAAAAAGGAAAAATTGAATCCCTGCTACGTACTCTTGAATGTAAGAATGACCTGTAAGTTTATTTCAAAAAAGTCTTCACCAGATCGACAAGTTTCCATTAGCACTCAGATAGGGATTCAACAATCCACTACACATTCCCTAACACTTTCCACGCGGCTAGTTTTGCCCTATATAAAACAGATTTTTTTTTTCTCCCGAAACCTTTCCCAAATTTCAAATCTCAAAGATTACTGAACCAAATATAAGGCATATTTGTACTTATTTGAATGCATTTCTCATTGTGATTCCAAATATGGTGATGAAATGCAGTAATTATTGTGACATTTGTGAATCAGCAGACGCCTGAACAACACGAATATAACAAAACACATACATGTACGTGATTTCACTTGAATTCACATCACCATATGTACAACCAAAACACGTCAAATTTAAAGTCAAATAAATTTGGGTATTGCTACATTAAGCTACAACAATGAAGAAGATGAAACATCTGTGAAACATGTGACGGTAAAGCGGTATTTTTCATTAAAACGCACGGTTTCCATTCTCTTAGTCTTCGATGTATCTCATATGTTTAACATTTTCCACGCGGCTATTTATTTTACAATTACAAAACTGAGTTTTCAGAAACCTTTCCCAACTTTCAAGGTCTATCTCAAGGATTACTGAACCAATAATAGGCATGTTTGTACTTATTGTAATGCATTTTTCAGGTTGATTCCAAATATGGTAATGAAATTCTGTAATTTTTACATTTTGTAATGTCGTCTGCAGACGCCTGCCGCGTAGAAAATGTTTAGGCTTCTTGCACATCATACTTCTCGTGTGTATCAATAAAATAATGCTGACGACAGTATATGCAAGTGATGCCAAAACATCAAGGGATGTCTTTGATGGATATAAGGAGCCACGCCTGTCACTGTAGTATGATAAATCGCCTCTTCCCTGAAGAATAGAAATGTTGAATAAGTCATGATGCCATCAGTATACCTGTGGGCAAATAAACATAAATAAAAATTATAACCATTGCGGCGTACTTGGAATTTTCAAAATGTTAATCCAATTAAATTGTAATATCATTTCATAATTCTATCAATTTTTATACTTGTTTTTAACATTTTACAAGCCCTTGGGGATTATTTATGTCCATTTCGTATCACATTTTAAAGAAGAAAAAACTTGGGGATGCTATGTAAAAACGGGGTCTCTGCTATTGTAAATGTGATGTGATATGTGAAAACCCGTCGGATGTCGCCAGATGTGAACTAGGGATTATGGGTATCAAGCAATATAAAAAAATAGAAAATTCATTTCCAATATTTTGTGTCATCATCTTGCATGAAATGTCATCTTCAAAAACTTACACTCTTCTAATTAACTTTATAATGTTATTCTATTGAACTTGTATCCTTTGTGGCCTGTTTTCATGATTTCTTGTTTTGTACCTTTTTATGACATCACACTCATCATTCACTCATAACTTTTGTTGAAGTAATCGTAGAAAAATGATCGAAACAGTTCTGTAATTCAGCTTTCTTATGATTCCTATATGAAAAATCCCACCTTGTGGTGGGTTTTCAGAGATCGCACTATGCTTCTAATTTATACCACGATATTCAGATCTAATCTCTGTAAGACGATAATCATCACCGTCTGACTGTCAGCCTTATACGAGGCCTCTGTGGATATGATAACGGCCTTCTGAAGGGTGAGAGATGATTGCTATACGATTGATAATATTAAGCAATTCTGAAATGTCTTCAGCGAAACGTAAGGTTGAACGTCTGTCTTACGAAGGCAGGCGATGTATTATACATGTAGATAAGACAATGCCATCATTAACAATATATCTTATTTAAAGAGGCACTAAGAGATACGTATTGTAGTGCGCCCTCACTTTTCCTATGTTTTGTGCACCTTCGTAATACTTAGGCATTATACTAACTACCATCTGAAATTGTTTACCTTAATTCGCCGTCTGTCTTGCTAAATCTCTCGATTCGGAAATTCCGATGTAGATTACATTGTAATAATAATACTTTTAATCAAATGCATATAAAAGTATACATTTTTGGAAAGGAAATGAGAATCCAAATTTGGCATCAATTTTGACCAACATCATTTAATAAATTATGACAAGCTAACAAAATTAGAAACATCAGATAGAACTAGAAACATCAGATGGATACGTGAATCCATTTTGATTCGGTGGAGAGGCGGCACAGACCTACATTAAATAATCTTATGAATGGCGATGAAGGGCGTATCAACTCAGTCACGATTCAGTGATCCAGAGGGCGTCATCATCAATATCCGATGACGTCATTTAGAAACAGTCTAGAAACACTAGCTCTGGATCAAACACAGTGCACTGAGGAAGACCACAGATTATATTAGAAAAGAGTAAGATTCCTACTTGGAATTTTCAAACGAAAATTCATACAAAATTCAGGGTCTATAATTATTGTCCTTACTTTTACCTCTAGATGGTAACGCCCAGCATGACCACATCCTACCACCATAGACACAGTGAGTTTTAATGAAAAATACCGATTTACCGTCACATGTTCCGAGGATATTTTCATTTGCTTTATTTAAATGTTAAGACACCAGGATTGATTTATCGTTGATGTTTTGGTTCACGACATGTTACTGTGAATTGAGATGTACGTAAGTCGGTATTTTATATTCTGGTAAAGCTATTTATAGCTAGTGTCTGTGTGAAGTGTTGAGCCAGGGTGTTGAGTTTCTATTTGAGTTGAAACAAACACTTGTGAACCGCGTGAAGACTTGAAATAAACTCATAAGTTAATTTTGACATTCAAAGATCAGCCTACGTACAAATCTTATGATCTCTGTTTTTCTGTTATCGTGTGAACACTAGCTTACGTAAAGTTTGGGCGTTAAGGCGTGCGTTGCAACGGAAGGAAAATCTATAAAGAAAAACCCGAAAACAATATTAAAGGGGCACTGAGTGCGCTCTCAATTTTCCTAGAAATAGGTTTTTCTTGCACCTACGTACTTTGGCATAATTATACTAACTACCATCTGAAACCATTTACCTTAATTCGCCTCTATCGTGTAAATCTCACGATTTGGTAATTTCGATGTAGATCACATCGAAATTATCAGCACCACTCACCGCATAAATTTCTTTGCGGTGAAATGAAACTTGTCAGTAGTTTTAAAACAAACAAACAAATAAAGTAGTCCAGTGAAGGTGGACATTGTCCTGCACCCGGTCCTGCATGAATCATTCATTGTTAGAATGTTCTGAAGGTAATATTATGGTGCTGCTCGACACTCAACATGCTGCCCCTTTTTCATGTTGTGAAGTACTGCACGACGTGTTATTTGTGTGCGCCTTATTCTGAACAGCGTTAATGATACGGTTCCTAAGATCTTGGAGATTAGTTGGTGGTGTCTGAAAAACTTTAGACTTAACATACCCCCAAAATAAAAAAAGTGTAACGGTGTAAGATCTGGGGAGTGCGCAGGCCAGTCAGTAATATGGCGGACAAGAAAATCAGGTATGCAGTATGAACGATGTAATTTATGTTTTTCAACCTCTCGACTTATATCCGTAAAATCTCAGCGATTTTATGATCGACATCGCTGTAATTTGACTGTGTAATAGCCAAGACATATCTCTACCAGGATATCTAATTTGCAGAGCGATATCTGATTTGTTGTAAGGTTACAGTACTCGCCAAAAAGTGTTGCGGTTTTGATACACTCTGTATACAGAGTTCGATGTTCGTCATTGTGGGTAGTGCCGGCTTTGGTAAACCTAGACTGTTTAAACAATATTAAAAAAAGAGATTTCGTATTTGTATTTGTAAATCGAAAGTTCTTTATATGAATTATAATAGTGTCAACGCCTAATAGCTCCTCCATTTAATAATCCCACGTAAGAAATTAGCCCACTGCAATGATAACATATCATAGTCGTTTTATTTTGAGATTTCTTTCTGTCTCTGATTACGAATTAAACTTCAAATTATAATATACGAAGTAATTCTAGTGCTAAATCAACGGCCTGCTAGAATGTTATAACATTTTTCTTCAAAGAAACGTGTAAAAGTCTGATTCACTATCGGTTCAGCGATAAGGATTTTATCGAATTTTAGAAAGGTGTTCGAAAAAGCCTTTTCCTGTTTTATGTTTTTCTTCTTCCGTTCATCAAATTTTAGAAAGGTGTTCGAAAAACCTTTTTCCTGTTTTATGTTTTTCTTCTTCCGTTCATTAAAAGCTCCGCGGGTATGCTCCACACTATTTGAGGTATAGTTACATCGGCCCGCATGTATTTTTATGTGCGATCATTTGGTTGTTTCAACGCCATTTGATATGTTCCACGACACATAATTTACAACTGGATCTGTCTTAACGAATACAGTAACAACTCATATAGCTTAAGGGTTCAAGGATACAGTAACACCTCATACATGTAGCTTAAGGGGTCAAGATACCTGTAAACTGAATTAAATTCAAATGGTTTAAGAGTCACGTTAAAAGCGAGCAGGGGGCAATCCCATTAAGTACCTTCTCAGCCTCGCTCTCATCCAATGACCACATACTATTCTCAAATTGCATGTACTTTCACCCAAATACCCCTCAGGGAAACTCGGTACATTTCTCATCAAAATACGAATCACTAACAAAATTTTGCAAATTCCTCCCCAAAGACCCATTTAGGGCATTTTGGCATGCTCTCACCCAAATATGCCTAACATACTGTACGTGTTCTCTCCCCCTCTATTCGCACACTTAGAATGTTACATCCTCTACATTTTCAAGCAGGTAGCTAGAATCTAAAACAAGTATTTGATACAAATGTGGCAACATTTGAAAGAACAGCTCTAGAAGCCTGCAATCTCAACCTCCAGCATAATTGGAAATCTGGTATTTTTTCTCGATATCGGGCATCAATAATGTTGTTTAAGCAATGTGTTCTAACATTTCGCTGAATCCTTTATCCTGTCATGCCTGTGCAGGTTTACTGGACATTTCTTACACAACATGTTTTGATAAAAGAGCCGGTATGTCTAATCCAAATTCAGGACTGCACAATACTACAGGTCCATGCTGAAACAGAACACTCTCGAAAGCTAAGATTATTTAAGCACATACGTCCTATAGATATATACCGTCAGAAGTGTCCTAGCACATTTATTGAGCCCCCAGTCATAGACTCATTCAAACTCAGACACATCTATATTAAGCCCGCAGTCACAGACACATTCAGAAAACACGGATCAATTATAGGCCATTATATAGTATACAGTCATCAAAATAAGTAACTGACAGGTAATATCTGCTGATGACTCTAAAGGTATAACTCCTGTAAATATATACAAAGTTGTTGAATATCTCCTTAATTTGAGATAATGCACGTTAAGAATGGGTGATTATAATCGACCATTCTTAGCATGCAATATCTCATATTAAAGAGGAGCCTCAACAACTTTATAAATAATATGTTTATGTAGGAGTTATAATCCAAGTAAAGATGAAACCAGCAATTGGAAAGGTGCTCAACCCAAAGGGAGCGAAATATAAAATATAATATGACTTGAGCAATTACATAGTGCTTAACAGAACTGTTTCATGAGGGCCTAAAACTGACCCTCACTCTTCAGAATCAGTATGCATTTTGTTTCTGAAGAGCGAGGGGTACAAATCACCAAATAACATTTTAGATTTTGGCAATACCCGGTAGTGTTTGAAATTAAGATAGACCCCATCATAAGTCTAAATTTAACATCCTAGAAAGGGTAAAAAGGGCTGTAAATGTACCTAAAAGATATGTTGGGCACTCCAAATGAAATAACTCTAAATTTCTGCATACTATTTTTTAGCAATATGCTACTATCTTCAGTATTCGTGTTCGTTGTACGCCGAGGATACGCTGAGGATACGTCGAACACGGCAGACATACGCTTCGAATACGTTAAGCATACGTTGGTATACGCTCGCCAATCGCATACGCTGTGATACGCTGTCATAAGTTTGTTATAAGTTAGTGATACGCTATCAATACTCGTACGTTAGTCATACGCTATGTATATGTTTAATACGCTATGGATACGCTACGGATAGGTCCATTCCATCACCGATGTCGACTTTTCCTACGCAATTCGTTGGGAAGTTGGACGTTCTTGGACTCTGACAATTTTCGAGCTATTTTTTGAATACGTCGGCATACGTTCAGGCCACATTCAGGCCATTCGCTATGATGTGACAGGGCCTTTAGGATAAAGGCTAGACAGCATTTGCCCATAGTGAAAAAAATGCCGGTTATATGCCATAGCGTATTGAACGTATACATAGCGTATGACTAACGTATTGATATCGTATCACTAACTTATAACAAACTAACTAAAAACAGACAAAGTGTATCACAGCGTATGCGAGCGTATGACCAACGTATGCTTAACGTATTCGTAGCGTATGTCTGCCGTGTTCGACGTATCCTCAGCGTATCCTCGGCGTACAACGAACACGTGGCTTATGCCGCTGCAGAAATTGAGTTTCGTACACGGCGGGACAAGTGTTGCCAGTTCGTTGTCGAACACGGCAGACATACGCTACGAATACGTTGGTCATACGCTCGCCGATCGCATACGCTGTGATACGCTGTCATAAGTTTGTTATAAGTTAGTGATACGCTATCAATACGTTAGTCATACGCTATGTATGCGTTTAATACGCTATGGATACGTCCATTCCATCACCGATGTTGACGCAACTCGTTGGGAAGTTGGACGTTCTTGGACGTTCTCGGACTCTGACAATTTTCGAGCTATTTTTTGAATACGTCGGCATACGTTCAGGCCACGTTCAGGCCATACGCTATGGTGTGACAGGGCCTTTAACGAGGTATCCCCAACTTACCCCTAACGTATATCGACGTACACCAACGTACATCAATGTATTTTTCGATATTTCGCAACGTTGGCATACGTTGAGGCGATACGCCATGGTGTGACAGGGCCTTTAGAGTTATCAGCAAATGTATTCAGCTACTTTTTATGACTGTAGAGACAATCAATCAACCATTTATCACAACGAGATAAATACCAGTGAAACTATCAAGGGTTGGTTTTATGGCCCGATTCTGGGGCTGAAGTCACAACTAAGTTCACGATTGTCATTTCATGTCTGACTGCGGACAAAGATTTCAGTAATAACTCAACATTCCGATCGAGTACCTATACATCGTAAGTCGTCCAATTTTCTTCCAACACATTTTGAATACAATTTACGCTATCTATCCTCTATCTCGCATAGAAAATCTAAACTGTTCTTCCGGGTTACATTCTGTAACGAAACTAATGTTCCTTTATTGAAAATAGGCAACAGTTAATGGTTTCCTAAAAGCCAAGAGGCATGTGTCTGTCAAAATGTAGCGATTACGCTTGGCATTAAACGTATAATATTATCCGCAAGGCATTCACATTGCGCTGTGCAACATAGAGTGACATTAACACATTAAGTGCACTTAATGTATGGTATCCACAAGGCATTCACATCACACTTTGTGATAAGTAACATTAACACAGTTTTGAAAACGTTTTATGATGGGCAAGGAATGCTTAAATTAGCGCTTTGTACTACCTTACAGATAACAATTGTTACCATAAAATAACACAATCGGTTATGGGCAATTTTGGGTGTTTTTGTATTATTTCTACTAGCGGCGTACCCTCGCTACGCTCGGGTCCCCGCTAGATGGTTATGCCACATTACCTACCTCTGAAACCACATAAACCTCCTCATCACCCCCAAACCAGGTTGCTTTATAACCATATCCCTTCTAAACCATTTACCGTGGCTACTTTATTAACCCCCTACCTCTCAAACCGCATCAAGTTAACCCTATCCTAAAACATTTCCCGTGGTTACGCTCGGGTACCCGCAAGATGTTATACCACTACCTACCTCTGAAACCACATAAACCAACACCCCCCCCCAACCAGGTTTATTTATAACTATATCCCTTCTAAAGGCATTATAAACCCCCTACAACCCCCCCCCCCCCCCCCCCCACCCAAATCAAGTTGATTTATAACCATATCCCTCCTAAACCATTTACCGTGTCTACTTTATTAACCCCTACCTCTCAAACCGCATCAAGTTAACCCTCGGTACTTTTAAAACCACATAAACCTCCTACAATCGCCGCCCCCCCCCCCCCCCCCAACTACACCAACCAGGTGGATTTATAATCATAACGCTCCCTAACCATTACCCGCAGCTACTTCATTAACTCTAATAACTCTATCCTAAAACATTTCCCGTGGTTTTACCTCCACCCCCCCCCCCCCCCTTCCCCCATGCACACACCCAAACCAGTTTGATTTATAATCACAACCCTCCCTAAACCATTTCCCGTGGCTACTTCATTAACCCTCGGTCCCTTATATTGTTTGGCATACCAACTTAAAGTAAAGAAATCAGGTTGCTTCATTAACCCCCGCAAAACGCTATTTGTACCATTATAACCCTAGGCCTATCCTAAACCATTTCCCGTGGTTTTACACCGGCCGCCCCCCCCCCCCCCCCTTCCCCCAACATGACACCAAATACCCTACCAACAGGCCTATAGCCATTTCCCGTGTGGCTTCTGCGCCATGTGAAGGAGTGCGTGTGCCGCGCGGCAGCCAGCCCTTGCGCAAACATGCACGCGACGCGTTACCACGGTAAGATTACGCACAATGTTGTTCAATTGTAGTGGCATTTATGAGCCAAATCTGAGAGGTTTTTTGCTGTTTTTGGAGCCAATTGTTAACCAATTTCAGTGGAATAAACTTTAATACCCTTCCCGTTATTTCCTCTATCTTTCATGCAAATTAGGCGCCACTTTGATCACAACTAACGGAGAAATAAGGATAACAAACACACCCCACACACACACCCCAACACACACCGTTTCCAGATTTATAATAGGATGAGTTAAATGTAAGCACACCTGATAAAGTTCACCATTCTACTGATCTTCTTTTTCAGAACTTACACACCGGCTGACATAAAACTGTTGATAAATTCTCACATCACGCAATTAGGGAAAATAAAATGTTAAGCGTCCCCTCCCGCTTCCTTTTTGGGGGGTTTTCTACAATTTTCTTTTCTTCTTCTTCTTTATTTCATTCAATGTTCATGTTTGTATCATCTTTCAGCTGATCTTTGCTTCTTACATAAACGCATTTTAAGCAAGTTTTGAGGTGACCAGCCCCTCAGAACCATGGATAAAAATCAATTTTGCACTAAAAAACTGAGGACGCTAAACAAGTTTTTTGTTTGCTTTGCCTTGATGAACCTAATTCAACTTGCAAATCCTACCCTCTTGTATTTGATCTATTGTAAGAAACGAGAAGCTGTATGCTCTTCGATCATCGTCGATCCGCGTCGGTTTTTAAAAAAGAATAAACGGGCTAACGATGAAAACTCTTCAATTTGATATATTATGTCACTGTTTGCACAGTAATTCATCTATGTCACATTCAATTAACCAACTTTATACCATACGAGACACTCGCGCACTACTTGCGCATATAACCTTTTCAAGGTTCAAAACAGAACCTACTTTTCATAAGAATTTTTCATACACAACTGGAAACGCATCTTAATTTTGGTACCAAACTTGCTGGGGCCTGAGAAAATACGAAATGATGAAATTATCAAATTTGATGCTGCATCATGAGGGTATTTAAATGTAATAAGCTGACTGGTTTTGTGTACAGAATTTCATGATTCGACAATAAGAGTGGTCCCTGAAAATAAAACTCGACATTAGAATTATTTATTAACCAAAGCTTTACCGGTTGTGACTCAAACTATGGTACTTCTAGTTCTATATCTTCAGAAGTTTTACATGCAGCGCATCCATATTGAGTCTTCCAGTCATAGACAACATCAAACTATAGATGAGGTGACCGTTGTTTACATCAGTAGTGTTTACAAATTGATTAGCGCCTGGTCTAAAGACATGCTAGAGGTACTAGTCCATGACTACTGCATACATACTATTCCAAAGCAAAACACACATAACTGAGCGCCAATTTTAAAAGCACATGCCCTTATACAGCAGGGCAACCAGATTTAGTACCTGGTCTCTCACTGTGCTTAGGGATGCAGACCATGACTACTGCACTATAACACCGTAAGCATTGTAAGTAATGATCAATCAAGTGTGAATTAAAGCACATTCCCTATAGGTGCGCACGCATACTGCCGGGCACTACGTCACCGGTCACACCATCTATTGGAGCTTCGTGGGGTTGCGAGAGGACAAGGAGCTTCGTGGGGTTGCGAGAGTGACATGCAAACTAAATTACACCCAACCCCGGGAACCAACCATCTCTCAAATACCGATATAGAGTCTATGATCTAATTCTGAGAGGATAGATCTGGCATGTAGCCTTTCCAAGGTCACATGTAAAGGCTATATTGTTGATGAACAAGGCGGTGATAAGTTGAATCAATAGCTGCATTTATTTACTATTATCAGCAAAAGGAATCACAACATGATATGGTACTGTTATCCAGTTGTGACTATTGTGGTAAAGAGACTGCAATTTTGAAACCGAACAAAATATTGTACTCAAAGTGTACAATGTATTGTAATAATTATGATCTGACAGTAAAGTGACAGTGTTTTAACACATAAAGGTCCACGTTTGGCGGCGCTTACCAACGCGTAGAAATACGGAAGATACATACGCGTGCGTATAAATGCTGTGCCTTACAATTAACGTCATTGTACAGAATATGTGAAATAGAGTATAATTTAAAGTTTCAATTATATATCAAATCGCTTTTCAAAATATGCGTTGACATTTTGTCAGATTCGGGTGTCCTCGTTTGTCGGGGTTTTAACTGACGTTCAATGAAGAGTAAGTGTCGAGAAATGAGTGTGAATAAATCAAGACACAATCCATCCACAGCAGACCATATCCTTTTTTCGAACGCAATCTGCATTCAAAGAGATTTTCAGATATAATGTTGCACGTTCATGAACATTTAACAGAGATTGTAAAAGAATATCGACAATGTGATGGTGCTAATTATAGTACTAGTTTTAACGCTAAATATTTGATTCAATTTTTAACTTCATTATCACAGTAAAGGTAAGCGAGGCAAAACTGTTTAGAAACGGGGAGAACCCACTGGGCCACTTGTCAGATGAAATTCCGTGTTCTTTTAGATATGCCTTATTAGAGGGTATTGTCCCCGATGAGAGGGTGAACAAATCATAATTTAAACAATTAAATGGGTGGAGCGTTTAAACGATTGCATTAACATTATAGTTATATTACGCTCAGTTAATTATTAAAGTAGTAGCAAAAGTTGAAACAAGATAAAATGGCATATGTTTAGTCATCATCCCAATATGATTTACCATATACTCAAATTTAACGTCGATCCCCCAATAATTTAAGGTTTTGCATATGAAATGGTAACATTCTATTAAGAAATTGTTCTCCTTTGATTTGACATTTGGAAGTTAGCCAAACTATATGCGGAAAAGTGTACTTTAGGTCCCATATTCTGGACTGTACTAATATCGTCCAAAACCGGAACACCCAGTATCGTTCGATACTAGTACAAAGTCAGTGTTTCAGTATCGGACGATACTGGCACCTTAACAATGTTCCAGTATCGGGCGATATTGGAACACAATTATGTCCCAGTATCGTTCAATACTGGGACCAATCACTCCTGGTAGCATGTATCGCCCGATACTGGAACATAAAAACGTTCCAATATTGCTCGATACTGGAACACAATTTGGTGTTTCAGTATGGACCGATACTGGAAACGTAAATTCGTACCAGTATCGAGCGATACTGGAAACTTTGATGTTCCAGTATTGAACGATACAGGTATAATATAGCTGGCACCTAAAGTACACTTTTTCCTTATTTGCTCTTACATGTCAGGCTGTCCCAAAAATTATTAGTACCCATCGATGCTCAAAGTTCAAGATTTTTTTTCATGATCAAAATCAATGAAATTAGATCCGTTGTTTTACTATCATATTTGCTATACTGTACCCTTTCATTAGAATTATAGATCATGAATATCGGACTTATTTTAATGAAATTACACTCCATTGTGTAAGACATGGTGATTTCACCTTTTTGGCAAAGTGCAAAAAAAAGTGTTTTTAAAAAGCTTGTTTGAAAGAAACTAATACATTCTCTTAATCTCTTGTCTGCTAATATCTTTGGTTGCTTTCTATTTTAAACTGCTGTTGTATCATATGGTTGTTGAAACCATTAATACTTCTTCATTTTGATTCAATTTGAAGAGTAAAAATAGATCGTCACGCATGAGCGACCCCAAGCTTTGTTTCTATAATGAGCTAGTTTTGAGGCTAAACTTGAGGGACATTTAAACAGGTAAAGACGTGGTCATGGGTAATTAGTAGTGGCTTAGACTTCTTTTTCATATTGGGGAATGCAATTTCCTACAAACTTGCTAAAAATGATATAGTCCCTTAGTGTTTAACCTCACGAAATCCATTCTCCAATGTGAAAATGAAATCTAAACTACTGGTGATTCACCAAATACCACTTCATTTAGAAGTCCCTAAACACTTGTCAAATAAAACAATGAATGGGTCACTCAAGTGTGACAAACTTCTTTTACCCGTTAAATAATTAAGGAGAAGTATTATTAATGATTTGAACACCCATAACTAATAACAGTTACGACAGAAAGACACATGATTATATTGAGTAGACAAGAGATTATGAGAATACACAAGTTTCTTTCAAACAAGCTGTAACAGCACACACATTTTTTAGCACTTTGTCAAAAAGGTGAAATCACCATGTTTTACATAATGAAGTGTATCTTGAGTGTGATAAATCCGATATTCATGATCTAAAATTCTAATAAAATAGTACAGTATGACAAGAATGACGTAAAAACAATGGACCTAATCCCATCGATATTGATGATGACAACAATTATTGAACTTTGGGCACGTTGGGTACTAATCATTTTGGGACAACCTGTATTGTATTGTTATCAAACTATAATGTTGTTTTGCCACGGCCTTTGCTAACCGTGAGGATAACTAACTATTTCATGACAAGGGCTGCATCTCAAATCAATTTAATGTAACGTTTGTTAAATCTATACCTGTTTACTCACATAAGTATATGTCTCATAATTATAGTGTGTTGCACAAAGAGCAAGACGTCAATAGACTCGGGTCACACATTGCATAATCATATAGACCCATACCACCAAACCAATTCAATACATATGTCTTCATCATACATTGACATTTGGACAAGCAGGTGAAGCACCCGCTTATTTAAGATGATTCCCTTGGTATATTCAAATGTGATTTTCAACCTTATGTGTGTGTATTATAACGTCACTGATGGATGCAATTTCCGCCAGGCATGTAATGTAAGCCCAAAAACTTAAGACATGACCTTATATCCAAGGGCGTCATCCCGTTTTTAAAAGTGGGGGGGGGGGGGGGGCACGGGCGGATCATGGATGATTTGATTAACCGCCGCATCGCTATTTTGAAAATATGCAATGAAAATGGTGTACTTTGGTGTATACTTTTACCCACATTTTTGACGAATAATGCATAGGCGTGCGCATGATTTGTTTACCCTGGGGGCTTAAAAATAAATGTCATTGAGTATGCATGATTGACTAATCAAAGCGGTGCGAAGCCCCGCTATCCGCGGTAACGCGGACAGGGGGAGTCCGAGGTGGGGTGTGCCCCCCCCCCCCCCCCCCCCCCCTTGGAATTAAGGTTTTTTTGTTCAATTTTTGAACCCATTTGGTGCGATTTATACTTTTTGACAAATATTTTATTGAAAAGCCTTCACTACATGGTCAAGAAAACGTGCCTAAACCCATGTTGTTAAAGGGGCACTAAGAGATGTGTTGGAGGATGCGCCCTCAATTATGATAAAAACTGGTATTAGTATATTTTTATAATTGTATTACATGTATGAACTTACACCTATAAGGATTAAGAAAAATCAGCCCTCTATGTACAAGAAAACGTCGATTCAAAAATGCTCGTCCCGCGGGACGAGCATTTTACGTCCGACAGTATCCCCCTGCAGTACGCGTGATACATAACGCGAACCATATTTGCATAGAGGGCGTTTTTCAATTAATAGCGATGATATTGTTTTAATCAAGTTTTGCTGTGTTTTTGCTAGTTAGAAACAACAGTAGTGGCCATTTTTAATGTTCATCTTGAATTCTGAAGTAAATTTTTAAACAATTAAAATGTTCAACACCACTTAATGTGCCTTTAAGCTTGAATAATTAAACATTGAAACTAATTTAGGCAAAAACTGGCTTCTTTGGAGAGGGGTATCGTCCCCACCGTGACAATTATAGGGGGGCGCACTGTCTATGCTCGTTACCCTACCTTCTTAATTATCTTCCTTTTTATTTTTTACTCTTTTGACTTCCCCCCCCCCCCCCCCCCCCCACTGGTTACGCCACTGGTGGTGTGGGAATGCCGTTGGCGGGGACTCAGAGGGCCGAGCTGTTGGGTTTTAACTTGCCTGGATGACCTAAAACTCTCCTTGCTATCAATATTTACTTTTGTTAAAAAGTACTCACATGGTTCAGAGACGTAGAGATAAAGTGAGAGACACTAATAAAAGCTCCTTTTCCCTCCCCCTCCTCCTCCCCTCCTCCTCCTCCCTTCAGCATCGGGGTTATTCAAAAAAAGTGTGGGGGGGACGACATCTGCTATTATGTCCCCCTACTTTGAAAAGCGGGGTGACGTGTCCCCCTACCCCCCTCCTATATGACGACCCTGCTTATATCAGGTAAATACACGAACACGTGGACATATGCAGGAGTGCGTGTGGGACTTCATTATGATATTTGATGCTGGTACAGTTGCTGTGTATTTGTTAAGAGCATGTTGCGTGGGAAGTTTATTTATAAAGTCGTGAAATGCAGGTTTCAAGTTTATGAGCTGCGATTCTTCTGGTCACCCACATCCAAGGCAATCAATCCCCTTTTCATTCAGTTCATCATGGACATGCAGCCGACGTAAGTGCCTCAAAGTATGTTCGGAAGCAGCAGTCTGCATACATGATGACACCCCTTAAGTCAGCATGAATGCGTAATATATCTTTTGAGCAACCAGAGAAGCTTACAAAGTTATAGCTATATCTTATTTCAAATCATAACAATGTAACTCTAAAACTTTTTTAAAAATGTCCAGTCTCGATAATTGAAGGCACTGTTTAGCACTCTGAATATTTAAATTTGAGACATGCTGGCGTAGTAGGAGACACAATCCCCCTGGAGCGATAGTCCGCCCTGTACAGTAAAGTATAGGTTGGTATAGGGCGCTCATCTCTATACGCAACATTAGTTCCACGCTTTATTCCGTGTATGTCTATAGAGGCCGAACTAAGACTCCAGGGGGACCATGGCTCATTCAAACCGCCACAGATGATCGGTATTCTTATCCGCCCGTAAATATCCTCGTCCTTAAAGCATCAGTTACTAAAGAGACTCTCAATTAACTAGTAGCTAATACCTTTTACAACATAGAAATTGGACATACTTTGAAAGCTATTTACACGAAATCATTATTACATTCTGCGCGAACGTATTATGGATTGTTTGACTGTTAACGGCATCACACGTGTCATTCATGTGTGACAAATTATGTTCAATGTCTCAACGATGTTTCCTCTCTTATCAGTAAGGTGCCAATCAAATGATGAAATGAAAGTGCAAATCGAAATGAAACGTATTTGCGGCGCTCAAGTTATATACCTCTTCTTTAAAGTCACCCAACATTATGAACATCACTATCACCAATGATAAAAATCAAATATAGATATGCAGCAAAGTTCATAATTTAAATCCTGTTTTAAGGACCCGCATTTTTAATCACAGCTGGATATGTATGGGATATGTAACCCATACATGCCCTCATTCATTTTAAGTAACGACAATATTTGTTCTGCTGCAAAATGTAAGCCAAATGCCGAGGTTACTTAGAATTTTTTTAGAATTACTTAGAATTTTCACACACACCAAAGCGAGACTATATGTAGCTTTTTTCTTACCTTAATTTCAATCTGGTGCACTACCCTGTGTCCGGAAATAGATATTATGTAGCATACTTGTCTTAGGAATGTTCCTCATTCTTATATGTTTAACCTTTCTTTAAATTGGGCTGATGTCGATGTTGAACTCGTGCGTGTGTTCTTTCTCATTCGAAAGCAAATAAAAGGTATAGTGATACCAGAAATTACTTTAAATATCTCTGCACACTAAATTCAAATACCCAGTGTGATTTTGATCGCGTTCAGGACTCCTATAAATATTCATCTTTTGGGAAATTTCTGACATCATTCAATAAACACCGCCTACTCAGTATTTTGAAATGACATAAACACAGAGTTACATATCACCAGCGGGCTTTAATGTAATCACATGAGATTTAAATGCACTAGTTCTGTACCATCGAATGCATTGCATTCACACAGGTTACCTGATTCTGGTTGCGATACTTCCTGAAATACTCCTTTTTTGTTTTGGATGATCAAATATTTATATCCTCGTGGAATCGTATCAACATTGTATCTAACAGTAACAATATTCTCGGGTATAAGCATATTTTTCCTAGAAGCAAGGACTTAAAATAGGCTTGTCCTCATTTCAAAATGTAGGCTAATACTATTTAAAATGTAAATAGCACATCCATCGAAGTGGTACATAGGGCAACCTTTCCGGTTTGGAGTAAGTCACGTTTTTTCTCTTGATGCCATTATGAAATATAACAGTAGTAATGCCAATACATTAATACTCATGAATATCGCAAATGACTAAGTGGACGTATAAATCAGTCTCTTAGCTGAGAAAGAGTTACCCTTAGTGTGTCGCTTTTATGGTTAGCTGTATATACAACAGATCATATGAACCTGTCCCAGTGTATATAATCATTAATTAGAATGATAATTAATACAAGTAATTTGACAGTTGATCAACATTAAACAAGCGGAATATTGACAATATTCGAAATGTACTCCCTTCCCTTGACTTATATCATTAACCTTATTAATAATGGTATTAAATCATTAATCTTAATAACGTTAGTGAATATTCTAGTTGATGGTACACACGTTCAACTTTTAGAAATTAGCTGATTAATTAGTGCATTGGTTGATACAATCTTGAGTGTTGTTGAATATATATATTGTTATGTTTGCGCTCTCACATTGAGTTACTAATGGGCCCTTCACATGTATCCGTGTGTGCTGGGCGGCCCCTTGCCGTGTGTAAATGGGTGCGGACGGCGACATGCACGGTGGGTCGTTTCCCGTCCGTTGAACACGTTCAGGGGACTTTGCCGGCAACCGGAGTTTTGAGCATGCTCAAAACTCCTGGCGGGTGAGTAAAAGCGGCGGCAAACGATGAGAGCCCGGTATGAGGACGGTATAAGGACGGCGCACCCGTTTCGCGCCCGTTTTGCGCCCGTTCGCAGGGAGATGGTGGCCGGAGGTGGACGTCGACCATCTCAGCGACGGACTGCGAACGGGCGGATGATTGTTGGTTAACCGTCGACAAACAAATAGTCAAATATTTAAACAAATAATCAGATAAACAAACATAAGGATAAACAAACAAATAAGTAAACAAACAAACAAATGAATAAATGAACAAAACAAATAGACAAATAAATAAAATAAACAAATAAACACAAATGAATAAACAACAAAACAAACAATTGAACAAAACATAATCAAACAAACAAATAGACAAACAAATCAACTGCAAAATAATTAAACAAATACACAAATCTAAAAATGGCGGTTTGATAACGTAATCAAGACGGTTCGCTCGGTACGTAGGCGTTCCAACCGGTGAGGACCCGGTATGGAGGTGGTATGCACGCGGTGAGGACATGGTGAGAACAGTAAGCTAGAACTGTGTGAGGCCGGTGAGCCCGGGACCAGGCCGGTGAGAACCCGGTACAGACCCGGTGTAGGACGGTATGGACCGAGGACCCGGTGAGAAGGTGTTATGCACCCGGTGAGGACGGTAAGCTTGAAATGTATGAGGACGGTGAGCCCCGTACCCGGGCGGTGAGGACCTGATAAAGACCCGGTTTATAACGGTATAGACCCGTTGACTACAACAAAAAATCAATGCGCCCGTTGACAATATTTACTGATTGTCTGGACTCTACGTTTTTTAATTAGATGTTTAGGTGGCCGCCGACCACCACCGGCTAACGGGCGCGAAACGGATGCGCCGTCTTTATACCGTACTCAACCAATGATAATAATCTAAAGGCCCTGTCACACCATAACGTATCGCCTCAACGTATGCCAACGTATGCGAAATATCGAAAAATACGTTGGTGTACGTTGGCGTACGCTGATATAAGTTAGGGGTACGTTGGGGATACGTCGTTTACGTTAAGAGCACGCTGTGATACGCTGTGACAATTTGGACCACGAAAAAATATTGAGCATGCTCAAAATTTCTCGACGTACTCAACGTGTGCTTAATACGTTCTGCATAAGTTCCCGGTAAGTTTGTGGTACGTTAAATATACGTTGACATACGCTGACATACGTTAGTGGTACGTTACTCGTACGTTACTCGTAAGTTGGTATACGTTGATGAACGTAGGCTGGGGGAAACGTACAGCCAACATGGTGATAACGAGTTGATAACGTATATGTGCCGTATGTCTAACGTATGCCTGACGTATTTCCAACGAGTTTCGACGTATTCTCACGTATTCACCTTATGCCGGGCGATCGTGTAAGGCCCTGTCACGTATCCATAGCGTATCCATAGCGTATTGAACCTATACATAGCGTATGACTAACGTATTGATAGCGTATCACTAACTTATAACATACTTATGACAGCGTATCACAGCGTATGCGAGCGTATGCGAGCGTATGCGAGCGTATGCGAGCGTATGCGAGCGTATGACTAACGTATGCTTAACGTATACTTAACGTATTCGTAGCGTATGTCTGCCGTGTTCGACGTATCGTCAGCGTATCCTCGACGTACAACGAACACGTGGCTTATTATGCCGGTGTAGCACGTATAAATACCGCGCCGATCTCATCAGCAGTTAACATGCCTCCCAAGAAGAAGCAAGCAACCAGGGGCCGAGGCCGAGGAGGCGGAAAAAGCAAGAAGGCCAAGACAGACCATGAAGAAGTGAGGATGAGATACTCAAGGGACCCATTTATATACTCAAACCCTCCATAAGTTCCCAAAACGCCGAATGCGCGCTAGCTGTACGGTAGCCCTGTCACACCATGGCGTATCGCCTGAACGTATAACAACGTATGCGAAATATCGAAAAATACGTTGGCGTACGTTGGCGTACGCTGATACAAGTTAGGGGTAAGTTTGGGATACGTCGTATACGTTAAGAGCACGCTGTGATACGTGGTGAAAATTTGGAACACGTCGAGCCCGCGAAAAATTATTGAGCATGTTCAAAATTTCTCGACGTACTCAACATGTGCTTAACTTACGTTCTGCATAAGTTCCCGATAGGTTCGTGGTACGTTAGACATACGTTTACAAACGCTGACATACGTTAGACATACGCTGACATACGTTAGAGGTACGTTAATCGTCTTAAGTTGTAGGTTGGACATATAGATTTACCCTTCTAGATATTTTAATAGTTATCATCTAGGCTGCGTTTACTTGAACTGGCAACACTTGTCCCGCCGTGTACGAAACTCAATTTCTGCAACGGCATAAGTCACGTGTTCGTTGTACGCCGAGGATACGCTGAGGATACGTCGAGCACGGCAGACATACGCTACGAATACGTTGGTCATACGCTCGCCGATCGCATACGCTGTGATACGCTGTCATAAGTTTGTTATTAGTTAGTGATACGCTATCAATACGTTAGTCATACGCTATGTATGCGTTTAATACGCTATGTATACGTCCATTCCATCACCGATGTTGACGCAATTCGTTGGGAAGTTGGACGTTCTTGGACGTTCTCGGACTCTGACAATTTTCGAGCTATTTTTTGAATACGTCGGCATACGTTCAGGCCACGTTCAGGCCATACGCTATGGTGTGACAGGGCCTTAATATAAAACATGCACCATAGTTCATAATTTAAATCTTGTTTTAAGGACCCGCATTTTTAATCACAGCTTGATATACCATGTAACCCATACATGCACTCACCCCTTTGAAGTAACGACAATATGCCGAGTATACTTTGAAATTACTTGGGATTTTCACACACACACCCACCCCGAGACTATATGTAGCTTTTTTCTTTAATTTCAATCAGGTGCACTTCCCTGTGTCCGGGAATAAATATTATGTAGTCTACTTGTCCTAGACATTTTCTTCATTCTGATATTTTTAACCTTTCTTTTTTTCTTTTTTTTTGTATATAAAGCGCAAATGTGAACAATAGCCCAACAGACATTAACAAGGTTAATGACCAGAGTGATTAAAAATCAAACTGGTAACTCTCGAAAGAGAGCTCTGAACGGCCAATCAATTGGTTCACTGCAACTCAGAAAATATGCATAAAAACAAGACACACAAATGGGCAGAGGTTAAAAATGCCAATGAAAGTGACATAATAATAAGATAAAAGCCCAAACATAGAGAACAACATCAAAATATAAATTATAGAAAAATAATAATATCTGGAGGTCTGATGGGCATCAAGAGAACCTACACAACAAACTTGGGAACTAAATCTACCAGGAGCTGCCTGTTGTCACCTGTTGGGGCGTGGCCGTATCACCCGCCCAGCTGGATACATGCTTTGCAGGACCACCATCTCCCCAACCAAGCATTAACCTACACTTAACCCATGACCACCATGCTATTATATGTATCAGTCGGATGTTGAAAGGACTTGAATGAAGGGTGTCATGAAAGAGTGTGAAGGCTATGACAAGTTAAGAGTTTGAGAGAAGATGACCGTGCACACGCCACTTGAAAGCCTGGATTCCAGCTGCTGAAATGTTACCAACAATATCATCTGGAAGATTATTCCATAAGGGAACAGCAGTGTGAATGAAGCTTCTGTCTGTCTTTAAATTGGACTGATGCAAATTTCAATGTTGAACTTGCTCAAAAGTCCTGCCGGGAGCGGATGGCCGGTTATTTACCCGGCAACGTGTTCAACGGACGGGAAACGGCCCACCGTGTGTCCTCACCGTGCGCCGCCGTCTGCACCAATTTGTCACCCGGTAAAGGGCAGGCCAGCTCACACGGATACATGGACTAATACAGAGATTCCCGGAATGTGAGTGAAGCGGCGAGATTGAGCACTCAGCTTATAAATGGCGGATTGATGACGTTATCAAGGCGGTTCGGCCGGTACCCAGGCGTTTCGGTCGGTGAGAACATGGTGAGGAGGTGGTATGAGACCGGTTTAAGGCCGATGAGGATCCGGTATAGAACGGTATGAACACGGTGATAAAAAAAAAATCGGCCGTTGGCAATTTTTGCTGATTGTTTACCGTGTTGGACCGTTGTTTTTCTCTAAGACAGTAAGGGGTCGCCCAGCTCACACGGATACATGTGAAGGGCCCATAAGATATTAGATTAAAACAACCGTGTGTCTATCAAATAATATGTTTTTCTTCCTTGACTGCCTATTGATTTAAGTCCCATCTGGAGCTCACGTATTCAATACTTTAGTCGTATTAATTACAAATGGAAATATGGTATTTATATTATATATAGAGTTATATTTCTGTCTGCATATTCGTGCACAAAAAGCGTCTGCATATCCGATTACAATAAGGAGCAAACTAAAAATAGGCAAACATTAATAACTTTATATTTTCACCCGGATTGTTGGCAAACGTAATGTACAATGTTCGTTGACACAAAACCAAGTACGTGGATATTGTACTCATACTCAATTAGTTGTACCGTTTCAATACTAAGCTTCATCAGATTGAAAACCTGATCTCTTACATCGATGTCTTACTCCCCGATGAACTATCCATTACTCCAGGAAACACGCCGATGTCCAGCATGACTAAATGCAGCCAATATGAGAATTTAAAAACAAATGCAATAGTCTGTACTTTCATTATCCACACGAATAAATGGTAAAATATCATGGAAAGCTCACATTACAATTCATTCATTATTTCGATGATACCGTGCCTGTAATATTAAAATATTCAACAGAAACTTTTAAAGAAATCTCATGTATACAGTACCCGAGGTCTTCCATATGAAAATATGTTAATAGCAAATAACAAACAATTGTTAATGTGAGTGTAATACATTGTAGGCGTATATTATTTGAATTTAATGAAGATTCTTCTAACGGAATCATTACTCGCGATATTTATTTCCTCTCCCATGATATATAAACTAGATTTCAACCTTTTTCAAACCTTATTGTATTATTGTTTTCAAACATCCTTAAAGCACCTTTATTAAAGAAGTTAATTAAAGATGCAATATACAGAAAAAGCACATTATACTTGTACCGAAATGAATGTTACCCAACGAACTTAATCACATTACATATCCTTCGTCAAAGTGTGCTAACCCATGATCTGATGCAAATATATTTTGGCGTGCATTAACGTAATAACGCACCCAAACAACTTACCTTTGATTTCCCGCCGTCATAAATTAGCATTTATAATAGTTTTGTTCTAATTCATGTATTTCGTAACAGAGACGTATAAAGTAGCTACTACACACATGTGTGGAACTTTTGATTTATATTTTTACTCATGCCGACGTAGCCATACCTCTTTTTCTACTACACACGTGGATGTGTACTGACAAGCGTTGTTACTGCCATATAACCCTAAAACTTGACCGATAACGATATCAGATGTTTAAGAAGGACTTTCTGAGAGAATCAGGCACTATGGGAAAATCTGTGCAGATGGGGGTCAGCCAATTTTAATCATATTTTGGTGATATAACATGTTTGGTCAAATATTCACAAAAATCAATATTAAAAATTCTGGCATACACCCTCCCAGAAAATAGGAACCCCCCCTGGAATGGTCCCCTTGAACACTCTTCTCAGACCTGAAAAATACAGTTTTGTGTCAAATTTAGACTAGGGTTTCATACCTAAGATGAGGATCTACGAACTTCATCTTTTCTGCATAGGATGTTTTGTCCTTTGTCTTTATCATGCATGCAGAAAAAAAATGTTATCATTTGGAATATTCCATTTCTGAACAGGGGTGTGAGCCTATTTTTTGATAATTTTCAAAAATTCAAAAAAATGAAATTTAGGTCTATTTACGCTTGCATTGTACCAATCCAGCAGAGTTAGAATATTGATCTTGCTAGGAACAATGCCTCATCCAAGGTGATTGATAAAATGCATTCAAAACGACGGAGACTTTTACACTCTTAATAACTCCCATTTATTACCCCCTAACTTTCAACATTAGTCAAATCCACCTGTGTCAAACCAATGGTAAAAATCGTTGTATTTTCTCTCTATTACTCACTATTTCTTCAGTGAATTATCATGATATTGATTGCAAAATGTATGCAATACATTATAAACGTATAATGATGTTGGATTGTTCCACTTTTGCCACAGGGGTACCATTAAAATATTCAAAAATCAGATGAAAATTCATGTTTTTGTAGGCATGTCAATCATTTTCAATGTGAAGGCAACACAGAGTATATGAAGTGAAGATCCTGTTATTGCCTGTTGTTTATTGTTTCTTTTAAAATATAAACGTTGTTGAAAGCCCTTGAATTGTTCCATTATATTACGTAGGGGTGTGTTTTTGAATATCAAATTGTGTTTTGCGACACTATTAAGCAGATATCTGAGAAAGTCGGGCACTATGGGAAAATGTGTACAGATGGGGGTCAGCCAATTTCAAACATATTTTGGTGATTTAAAATGTTTGGTCCAGTATTCACAAAAATGACTATTACAAAATCTGACATAGCCCCCCTCCCAGAAAACTTGACCCCCCCCCCCCCCTAAAATGGTCCCCAGGAACCTACTTTTCAGACCTGAAAAATACTGTTTCATACCAAATCTAGACTAGGGTTTGATACCTAAGATGAAGATCTATGAACACTATCTTTTGTACATGTTTCATCCCTTGTCTTTATCACGCACACAGAAAAAAGTTGTTATCATTTGGAATATTCCATTATCATACAGGGGGGTGAGCTTATTTTCGAAGGTTTTTAAAATTTCGAAAACTCTGAAATGTAGGTATATTTTACAATGCCACTGTACCTTTCTCAGTGTAGTTAGAAGATTGATCTTAACTGGAAGCAACCTCTCATCTTAGATGGTTAATAAAATGCATTCAAAACGAAGGAGACTCAACTTTATATTACTCACAACCACTTATTACCCCCAAGTTTTATATAACATTGGTCCAATTTCACCCGTATCATACAGGAAGTACAATCGTTGTATTTTTTCAGTATTACTCACTATTTCTTCAGTGAAATATCATGATATTGATTGCAAAAGACTACAAAATATATAAAATACATTTTAAAAGTATAATGATGTTGGATTGTTCCATTCTTTCACAGGGGTACTATTCAAATGTTCAAAATCAGATAACAATTCATGTTTTTGTAGGTGTGGCAATTCGTTCAATGAGAAGGGAACACACTGTATGTATTCAATATGTGGAAGTCTTGGTATTACTTGTTCTTTATTGTTTGTTTTAAACTGTGAACGTCCTGTAGTTTTGACTATCAAATGGTGTTTTGCGACACTTTACAGGTAGGTCTTGGTAGGCCTTCTTTAGATGATTGATATTGGCTAACATTTAGCCTAAATTGAATCTAACTGAAATTAAAGTGTGAATGTCGTTAAAGTACTCTTGGATTATTCCATTATATTAAATAGGGGTGTAGGTTTGACTAGCAAATGGTGTTTTTCAACACTTACAGATACTTTAGACTTTAGGCTAATATTTAGCCTAAAGTGAATCTCTAACTGAAAGTATATGTTTGTTCAAACATGGATCAGAAGTTCCTTTCTCTTTATAAAAAACGAGAAATAACATATTGTGAAATAAGTTACTCAACCGGGTGTCAAAATTGTCAAACCATAAAGTGACTGATGAAATAGTAACAACTTTTTTTTAAAAAAATCTTTGAAAAGGGTATCATCCCGGGTATCATTGAGCAAACGTTTCGTTCTGGCATTAATTCATGTTGGGTAGTAAAACAGACTCGCTGTACGGGAGGAGTGGCGAACCCCCCACAGCCATATATTACATGGGGGAGTCTGGCCCAAACGCTAATGAAAGAGAGATGCTCGGCGCGAGTCTTTACTTTTACCTTTTTTTTAATGGAAATACTTCATGACTGTCAACCCGGAGTTGACGCTCATGTGTGTCGCAGCTCTATTAACAATATTATGTGCAGTGATCATAACAGTAGTCTAAATCTAGATAAAGTAGTTTTGAATAGGCGTTTTTATGTCTTTGTAAATGAAAAACAAACAAACACCCAACAAATGTATTTATAACAAAAACACAGCTATCAAACCAGCCATCAAATCAAAGTTATATTATCAATTCTAAATCTTTTGGAGTTTGCATGCACAATATATTTATAGCATTAGGCGTATGTTAATTAGCTTACAGTATATTATCAACACAATAATATGTATTGTATTGATATACATACTACACTATTTTGATTGTTGGGAGATTGAACCAACATGTCAGATAGTCGGATCTTACATGGAACTAACTATTTCTGTAACTATAAATTATCCTAGAAAACTATGGCATGAACAGTGCTGTCTTAAAAATATAAATTGTACAATGTCATCATTGGAACTGATTGATCAAACGTATTACAAATTCATACTCCCCGGATATAACCAAAACTCCCCTCTTTAATGAGTGGAATAGTCTCATTTTGGCTATTCCTGATATTAATAGTACCACCACCCCCCCCCCCCCCCCCCCCCCCCCCCCCACACACACACACATGGAAGGCGTGTGAATTCTTCAAACTACTTTTTCGCTGGTGAGAATTCCCCAGAAAACATCCATGTCCCTTCAAAATGGTATAGAATTGTCTGTTAACAAATATTTGCCTTCTATGGGGGGGGGGTACCATTAACTTATGGAATAGCACATATCAATCGCACTATTGTAAGTACATTTAAAGAACATTATTGTCATTTGCTTAATATACTAGCACGAGTTTTATGTTACGATGCATCATCACAAAACCTGACTTCTCACATATTCAGGATCGTTTTTGTAGGAATTACCCATGAAAATAATGGAACAGTCCAATTTTATTTTATCTCATTAACTTTATTTGTAGAAATGAACAATATTGGTCTCGTTTGTAAGAAATAATTATTTTAACCGCAACATTCATTCAGTTGAGAGAACTAATTTACTAAATTAACGCCAAGTATGAAAATACTAAAATCTGTATTTTCAGAAAATGGCCCGAGTATATGGTGTGAATATATTAACAATGAACAAGTCTCCGTCGATTTTATTTGTTGAATTGTTTTATCTATGTCTATTGGTGCTCTGAGGAAAACAACAATAAAAAAAAATCACTGGCAATTTTGCTATGCTATTGCAAACTTGACCTTCATTTTGCCTTTTCTCAATTTAATGAAAACCCTGAAAATTCCATTTTACCACCCTCTAAAAATGGAATAATCCAATATCTTAAAAAAGAAATTATTATTGCTTTGTAAAGACAAAAGATGAATGTTTGATGGAAAGCATAACTGAAATGATATTATAATGTTGTAGGTAATTGGCACTAGTCTGAAAATTGTGAAAAATTACTTTTTTCACTTCTGAAAATGTACTATTAAGGGTCATTATTAGGGGGTCATATATCTCCCAGTAGGGGGGTACCCAGAATTTTTTATCACCATCATTGTAAATCTCTATGGACATATATCTTATCCCCAAAGTACAAAAGAAATTGGCCGACCCCCATCTGCACACCTCTGCCTGACTCTCTCAGGAAGTTCTTCCTAAATAATAAAACTATCACAATTACAGTCGTAAATCTCTGTGGCGTGCGTAGGTTGGCCATGTCGTAGCAATCGGAAATCACGGGTTCGAATTTTCCCATTATTTTTCTATTTTTTAAACTTGATGGTATATTAATGTAACATCATTGTTATGTCAATTTTTATCAATTATAAATGCCGCCCATGCGTTTATAGTTTTCTTTTTATTTATTTATCTATCATAAATGTATCCTTGATTTATTTAACTTTGTCTAAACAATTAAAATGCGTAAACAATTATATTATTGCTCGATATAGAGTGATTTAACTTGAGTTCAGTTTGATAATATGATAGCAAAACTTGTTGTAAAACCATTTTACCAGTGTGTCCAACAATTTCACACTTTGGTAATACATTTAGAGATGTCACTTTTAGCTTGTTATAGCTAGGCTCAATATAAGCAAGTTTGCGACCTCTATAATTTTAGGCTGGTAACACAATCCCACAGTGCATTTCGTTAAAACAGTGTACATTATTTTTCCACGATACGTATCACGTGATAACCACGATCGATTTCGCAAAAAATTGCAAAATGGCGCGGTACCCCAGCCCCCCCTAATCCATTTGTTTACATTTTTATGTTTGTAAAAATAATTATTGTAATTTATAATCAAAGTTTTGCTAAGATGAATGCAGCCGATTAATTGATTTATTATGTTTTATACTGTAACCAGGGCAAATTGTTAAATATAGCAGGGTGAAAAAACAGTAAAATACACGAGAAATACAAAATATGAATCATATTTAATGGTAAATGTAAATTCAATATTTATAATACCATTTTTGAATATAAGATGTTTTACTAAACCTTTGATAATAATATACCGCTTAACTAACGCTGAAATTTTACAATAAACACCCGTACACATTCGCTGAAGTAACATTTTTCCCAAACCTCGTAGCATATTACGAATAGTAATGAGTTTTCGTGCGAAATGATCTCATTTTTCCCATGGGGAAAAAGCATGATATGTTTTGATTATGTATGTCCGTCATAGTCATGGGACATTGTTTTTGTCACGCCCTGTAATATATCATTTACATTGCAGTACTCAGTTTACTTAGCTCATACACCTTTCTGTTGGCATAAAATATTTCTTAACAGTATTATTACTACACAAGTTGCATACAAATACCGTTATCCGCACGTGCATGTTATGAATTTTTAAGGACCCGCACTTGTCATCCTTATGTGATAAATGAGTCCCCTTTGGAATAGGGTTATTAACTAATGGTAAAGTCCTTTTAGTAATGTATCTACGAGGGTCATTCAATAAGTTGATAACATCATTGATAACATCGCTAATATCAATGTCAGCCTCGTGACATTGTCATGGGGTATGATTTTAGCTCTGAATCATTCATTATAGCTACACATATATATTAAATGATAACTGATATCTGTTTTACTTTTGTTACGATGCAATCAAAGCCAGTGTAAGATTTTGGACAACGGACACGGAAAATGATACTAACGATAAATATATGTGTTTTAAGTTTTCTCTCCGTATTTTATGATAAGATATAACAGTCCGATTTAAATACTGAAAATAGAAAACAATGGATTATTTCTGAATATAATACTGTATTATCACGTATAGATTCGATGGTTGGTAATATCAACCTTTGCAGGCTTGCAATGGTATAATATCAACTCGAACGTTTTGCTACGCCTTTAGCATACTGGGATACTGATATTCAGTAAAATGTCGTTAGTTTTGATAGTATATGTAACCTTTATAATATTCAATCAGGTAGTCAGTAGTAGACAATTATCACTTATATATACTTGTGATGCCTCCATTTAGTCCTGTATATTAAAGATCTCTTGGTTCTTATGAAAAGCAAATATGAATTTTGCAGCGGTTCTCTGGGGTAGAGTTAAAACGTAAGGCTGTCATGGTTTGGTTCTGGCTTATTAGAGGGCATTTTTCTCCAAGAAAATCAGTGCCTTTTATTTTTATAGTCTTTTCAAGCGATATCTGTAATATAAAATGGTTTAATTGACCTAAAGATACGTGTTGTCTCTTAGAATTGGCCAAATGAATAGCAATTAGGAGACATTTGGCTATATTTTACCCGTTTCCGTCGCACTAAAAGGACCATTGGTTTTCACAGCCCCAAAATTACAAACAGTACTCAGTACGCTATGAGCATCTTCTGTAAATTCAACAAATAACATTAAGCCAACTCAAAACTGCTTTTGAATTACTCATGTAATTGATGAGGTCAATGAAAACACGGGCGTTGTCAAGCAATGAAATATTCAATTATCATTTTATTATTGCTTTAAGAGCAGTGAAATACTAAGAATATTAAATTATATCCTGGCTTTTATCAGAATTATTAGCCTTAGCTATAGCAATAATTTACTTCTTTAGCTTGATCTGTTGTTGTTTGTTCATCTTGAAGTGGGTCGCAAATCGGAGATGACCATGACAACAAAGATTAGTTAGTTGAATTTGATCTGTGTGTCCGAAGATGACTGACAAGACCAATCCGGGTAAGGAAGCGTCTCCAACATGTGTGGCACTTGTGATCAGTATCTGGCGTTGTGACAATTGCTGCTCACGTTTCCTCATACACTCTTTCTAATTCAAGTAATTTTGCTAAGCAGTTTGTAAATAAAATAACAACCACAAAGACAACACAAACCTAATAAGTAAGTTACTGAACTGAGTAATAATTATAATAATAATAATAACAAGCGCTTATAGCGCCCGTAGCCCACAGGGGCCTCAAGGCGCTTAACAACATATGATGATAGCATAAAACAATAAATACGAACAATATAAAAAGTTCGCCAAAATAGTGGGTCGAGCATCAGGACACATGGATAAAGACAAACACAACCAAATGGTCTCTTAGATTTCGACTCGTTTCTCGCAACCTATGATCAGGTCGTCCAGACATGCCCATGCGTGAGAGAGAAAAGACAGGAGGGTGAGCAAACAACAAAGGAAGAAGATATACACGCAAATGCATGGATGGACAACTGAACATAGTATTACACAATTTTGATTAAATTACAACGTTAAAATCTAAAAATACAATAAAACTTTGTGAAATACTAAAAGGGTAAAAAGTATATATATACATGTATAAGTATGCAAAACAGTAATACACAACAATGAAACAGAAATTGATAGAGGTATGCCACATTCAAACTGTTGTGGCTATTGCAGAGCATTGCACAAACAGACCATTAAAAGGCCGAGATGGTACGTGAAGTCGAACCTGAACAATATAATATGATTGCTGAGAAAAAGCAGAGTTACAAGGATCTTATGACAATGTCATTATTCATAGTGCCCCATGATATTGCACGTGAACAAAATTAATGATAAATAAGAAGCTTTTGAGGTGTTTTTTTAATACATTTACCCGTAAGCTGTGCAGCGTAGATTCAATTTCGTAACGTTTAAAACTGTCCAAAAAGCAGAGTTTCAAGGATCTTATGACAATGTTATTATTCATAGTGCCCCATGATATTGCACGTGAACAAAATTAATGATCGAATAAGAAGGTTTTGAGTTGTTTTTTGAATACATTTACCCGTAAGCAGTGCAGCGTAGATTCAATTGCGTAACGTTTAAAACTGTCCAATCTTGCTAACCCGTAGCATAATGTAGTGAAAATGTATTGGGCTACGTTAGGACACGATCTGTATCTTTTTGATACACGACCAACGGATTCGTATGCCCAAAGATATATATGAATACAAATGTTACTTTCAAAGTTTGCTGTAAATCTCATTGTTAACTTTTGTCTAGTATAAAATACATCTCCTTTGTCAGATCGTAAAACTTAAACTGAAATCCGTCTGCGGGATAGATCTACTCCTGATACATAAAGTTGCATATGTTCCTGTCAGAGGATATGTATTGTTATGGCTAGTATGGGAGCCGATCATAGGTATTATAGGTAAAGATTGGTGGCCCATATTGGACATATCGGGATCTAGCTCTGCAATCGAGCTCCGACGACGGCCAACTTTGCACCTTGATCCAAGGCCGAGAAATCCGAAACAGGAGATGCTCTCATCGCTAGTTCTTCTTCTTGTCGATAATAATCGCTGACGAGGCCTGTACTGCTGTTGCATATTGTCCACGGAATTGTTTTGCCGCGGAGAAGGTCGTCTTGGTGGTAGTACAGAAGAAGGTTTATATGACGTTGATGGCACATTCGGCAAAAAGTGATCTTCATAGTCAAAAACTGATGGTGCGTTCGCAGTGACAGGCTTACACCGAGGCTCTGTTACACCACTGATAGATGTCTCTTCCACGGTATCTTTCATATGATTTACTGGCGATGTCGACGGGATAGGGGGAAAGCGTGTATTTGGCTCATTACCTGGTTGGTCTCCACGAAGTACAGGATAGGTCGGTGTATACTCATATTCAATAGGATATTGAATCTCAAGAAGAGTAGGACTAGATGTTATTTCTGCAGCTGCCAAAACTAGTGACCTATCATCTATTTTATCCATCGTGTCCAAACAGGAGAGGCGTTAGCTTTATAATACCAAGCAATTTCAAGAACTATATGTCTACCCGTGAGCAGTGCAGACTAGATTCAATTGTAAAACATTTAAAAACTATCCAATTTTGCTAACTCGCAGTATAATGTAGTGAAAATGTATAAGGCTACGTTAGGAAACGATCTGTATCTTTTTGATACACGACATCTAAAAAGTAAAACTGCCAAAGAAATTGGTCAATGAGCCGTTATCCAACTCGTCTTTTATATGCCACCGACGAAATCTGAAAAACGTATCGCGTATATTATAGGCCTAGTTGGTAAACATTTCTAAAGAAGGAAATCCTACACATAATCATCAGCATTCCGCTCATGATTGTGCGAAACCTAACAATGTTCACGATCGTCATTTTATACAGACCGTAATAATATAACCTAATCTTGTGATTTACTTTTCACCTATACAACTCATAATGGATTATCCTATCTGGAGAATGACTTTCACACCTATTATGGATTATTGATATTCCACTTATGTGTGTCAATAACTTGGATATGCTGTATTATTATATTATTATTATTGTTGACTATTTTATAAATGGATGTACTCCAGTCTGAAGATTGCCACCACCCCGTGTGGTTGGTGTGCATGAAACTGCCAGTTACTATGTATAAATAATTCTTAATTTACTGCTTGTTTTTCAAAATATTACGCTCTTCTTAGGAATTGAGCACTTTTGATACGGGCAGTGCATCATTTTGATAATTTATTTATTTTTATATATACATACAAGGCCTAGTTGGTAAACATTTCTAAAGAAGGAAATCCTACACTTAATTATCAGCATACCACTCGTGATTGTGCGAAGCCTAACAGTTGGGGTTTATAATTTGTTTTTGCTTTTTAAATGTATACCCATTTGTATACGCCATTGAAATCAGAAACGGAGAATATATATCTGGTATATCTGGTAAGGCCATGTGTTTTGAACTCGACACCCAAAAAGAGTGGTGACGTTGTATTTTTGGTGACGAATCATCCATCTCTCTCTCTTAACTCAACTACTAAATGTGGTAGAGGTATGTTCTGGTGTCATTTAAAAGCCTATTTATTTAGCTACATTGTGTTACTAGATCAGGTATTTCTATAACTGTTTGGCTGAGATATGATTGATTACATTTCGAAAGTCAGGGTTGGTGGCGGAAGCGGTGGCGGTGGTGGCGGTGGCGCTGTGTACAATTTCTATGGGGAATATAGAAAATGTTCCCATTTCTAAGTAAATTGAAAAAAAGTACAAATTTGACAAGAATTCATCACAAAATTATACTGAAATTTACCCCCTGAAACGGGTTTCCTATGGCTTTTTAACCGCTAAAACCTATGAGCTTCAAGAAGCGCTGCCACCTGGACCCTCGAAGGGGCCCTAAGGCGGGCACCTAGACCCACCCGTTAGAGCTTCGCGGCAAGGCGCTCGCGGTTTTTATATAGTCGGGGGAATTTCATTTATGGCCAGGTGCGCCCCCCCCCCCCCCCCCCACCTCACAATATCCTGCGCACGTCACTGCCTATAAACGTTGCATCCCCCTACCACCACCCCAATTTTCAATTCTCAATTTAGTTAGAATTAGAAGAAAAAAATGACAATTTTAACATAAAAAGGCAATTTTTTTCAACGCTTCGCGCACATTTTCTTGCTAAATTAGAACCAAATGTTGACCATTATAGCATCAAACAGCTCGATTTTGCCCACAAGCGCGCATTTTCATACAATATAAGATAGTATAAGACTAACAGGCATCATTTTTTTCATATCCACCCTAAAAATGGATATTTTAACACTAAAAAGTTCCAGAAAAACGTATAAGGTTGAATAATAATAACAATAAAACTATTTCGCTCAAAACACTAAAATGGTCCCGAAAACGGTCTTGAAATATGTTGTTTAGCTTGGAAATTGGAATTTGTCCTAGGTGGGGGTGGTGGTTGTACCCAACGTGAAAATTGTGTGGCCGTGACCGCCCCACCCCCGCTAACTACTCATCCCTGTATGGTACAAACATGATTTTGCTCTCATTTTATAGATTGTTTTATATTCTATAAGTTTCTGTTTCAACAAACGTGTCAACTTGTATGTAACAATTGTAATCATGAATTAATTGCATTGTCCTTGGCTTTCTCCCTGTACGCTACACACTTAAATCATCTGTTTTACATACATGACTATAAAAAATATATATATATATATTCGACCGATGATAGCAAAATTACACATTTTTGGAACTTTAAACTGTAACCATTTTTAAACATGGAACCACCGTACAACTTGCAACGTTTCACGTTCAATTCTCAAAGCCCTAGCGTATGAAAAACACCCACAAGAAGCTTATGTCATAATGAACAATTCCCATTGTTTAAAATGCTACTCGCTTCATTATTTCAATTTGAAAATAAGTATGGGGATCAGTAACGCGTAAGAAATGTGATACTTGAATAACTCTATACTAAAAATAACTTTATCAACGACTTTGCCAAAACAGTTAATCCAGTTTATCATAGTGGCCAAGCTCTAGGGATCCCACGCAGAAATCCCGGGTTCGATTCCTCAACCAACCTACATGTATATCATTATATAATGTTGTTGTTTTTGTAACGTGTTCATTCTATACTATACTATACTATACTATAAAACATTTGTATAGCGCCCTACAAAGATCACAGCGCTTTATAATCAAGAAAATAACATATACAATAATACATAATTACAGCCAAAACTATACATAATTACATGAACATGAAAAAGCAAACAAAATAACATCAGTCGATCAAGTGAGTTTTAAGTATTTTTTTGAAAACGCTAATTGTTTTGGCCTGCCTCATGCTGAGGGGAAGAGAATTACATAGACGTGGCCCTGCTACTTGAAACGCTTTATCACCAGTACATGTTCTTGTTCTTGGTATTGAGAGGCGTGTAGTATCACGTGACGATCTAGTAGCATATATTGACTTATTGAAAGTTATGAGATTTTGTAGGTATTCCGGAGCTTAAGTATTCACACATTTGTAGACAATGATTAAGATTTTAAATTCAATACGTTTACGGATCGGCAGCCAATGAAGACGACGTAACAGTGGGGCACTAGATGTATCACGACCAACCAAAAATATCAGTCTTGCGGCTCTATTTTGTAGGCGTTGAAGACGAGTTAGATCGTACTCAGTGGCTCCGAGCAGCAAGGCGTTACCATAGTCAATACGTGGTTAGCTCACATCATGCACGTAGTATAAACCGTCGAACAAATACTGTTACTGACATTGATACTGACATTGTTACGTATTACCGATGGTCGATTTCAGGGAAAAAATTCTTACAACAAATCTTCGATGGTGGTGTGACGTACGACATACGATGTTGGCTAATACGTCAGCTTTGACAATAAACCAACTGTATGAGGTCCTGCCAACTGTATGCATAATCACATAGTCGAGCTCTGTTGAACATGTCTTTGGACCGACGTCCCGGACCGACGTACGTCTCGGCAGATTTCGGTAGGAATGTCGGGTATGACAGTTTTTATAGCGGTGGCAAGACCAGTAAGCGCGAAAGATGAACATATTCGTAATGGTGCCCTCTAAAGAATGAAATTTCAATCCAATGTATTTCAGTTTGTATGTACATGTGCAATGTAAATTTGTATTTGTATCGTATCAATTAATCCGAATTCTACCAGGTTTGTTACCTGGGATAAAACAACAATGAGATTGTAATAGGGTGGTGAATGAGCATCGAACGCTACAGAAGTATAAAAATCTCCCGTATCATAAATGTATTATATACAAATACAGTGTGTGAGCTGTGGGTGCGTGAGGGCACCAATTTGAGTCGAGTGGGTTTGATAGCACTGTTTATCGAGCCCATGACCATTTTTTAAAAGCTGTATAAAATCATGTAACCGTCATGTAAAATCATGCAATAGTCAGGTCTTGCCATGGTGTTAGCTTACTACTACTCTTGTTAACCCGATAATCATAAAGCAATCCATTAAAAGTACATTATACCAAATTGTCCTCAACTTATATTTTTCAAGCACACAAATTAAGACTTAACGTCCATTAAGACTTAAAGTCCAAGCTTTCATGTTTTCGATTGTTATAACTAAAGAAACAAATTTGGACTAATATATCCAATATTCCATTCTACTCGTAGGATAAAGAAATTAACAACAAAAAAGATTTGATCATGACTGTTTTGGCTCTACTTATATTTCTGATATAATGGTCTTCTGTATTTGAAAATCTGAATAGAATATGAATTTATTTTAGTGTACGGAACAAAAGTGAGAAAGCGTACATTCGTGTACATATTATCATGGGTGTTCTTATCCTAAGTAATGTATGATATGATTGATTTTGATAATAGTTTCAAGATAACAAACGTACAGAACGTGGAATAATCACCAAAGGAGTACATTCCACTTGAGCCTCTAGTTTGATCAGTTCAAAATTGGTGAAGCCTCCTTACAGCAGGCAACGAATAAATACAGGACGCGGGTGCGACAACAAGTGCACTGTGCATAATATGTGAGACGCGGGCGTGCAACCAAAACCGCGTGCGTGTCGCCACAATTTCTCGCGTACGCTTGGATTATTTTTTTCGCGCGGAGAGATAAAAACGAATATTTCTCGCCAATTTGGAACAGATTAAACTATAGCAAAGGATTACAATTGATTCCCGTGTTGTACATGTATAGGATATTTATACCCATTTCCCATGAAGAATCACTCATATAAGCCGCGCAAGTGATTGCATTGTAAAATCCTGTAGCTTTGAGCTCAATCTCGCCTTTGCCTTAGATTTACGTCATGCACGTGAACACATATGGATATTGATTATGTAGTATTTTGGTAAATAGTGCACTGAAGGTCCTTAGTGGATCCTTGATTGAATAAAGTGCATCATGAATTTATTAAAACGAGGTATACTTTAATGTAACGTGTAATTGATGCATGCATGGTAACAAAAGGTGTTATAGTAGACTCACAGATTTCGCCCGTTGTACCATTTCAGTATAGGTGAAATCTTTCAATTGAGAAGGCAGTGAAATCTTAATCTGATCGTGGTTCTCTGTGTCTTGAATCACATCGTAAGTAGTTCCTATCCTGAATACCGACAAAATGTTCTTATGTCGTTGTCCAAATTGATGTTCTTATCAAACAAGAAATAATGATCAATATGTGCCATTTGCTTGGGTAGTTTAATTGTATGCATGGACGCATGATATTTGGGATGTGTTGCTTCAACGCTTAGAAGACCATTATATCGCAGCGAAACCAATAGTATCTAAAGCGATGTCGTGATTGGTCAGTTGTGGTTCCTCTAATGGTAAATGGAATGGGTCCAAATCAATAACTGATCGGCCAATATTTATGAATCTACATTAGTCTTAATTTAAATCGTAGTATTTGACAAAGTAGATACATGATTACATACAATGAAATATCAACACAAATGTAATGCTATATTATAACCATCTTATAAATATTAGGTATTTCCAATAATTAGTAAATTGCATTAAAATGCGTAATCTTGATAAATTGATGCATCAGTATTATGAAATAAACCTTACAATGTGTGCTTTAACACTCAACGTCGCAGGATGTAATATCATGAAACTTAGCTTTTTATTACTTTTTGGGGTGTTGAACGTTCATATTTTAGAACAAATTAGACAACAATGTAAGATGTTATTTCTAAAGAGCTTAATTAATGTTTATACATTCATACTCTTCAAGAATTGAAAAACTGGAGGTCTGACTGAGATATATCTGAAATGATAGTTTTGAAAAGTTAGTTATTAAGGATTTGAATACCTGTCAAAGTTTTTTGGAGCGAAGGTTGAAAATGCTGATCTTAAAGGAGACCAGTACGTGTACTATTCATGAAACTGAGCATTATATGGTAGGAAAATAATTATTTAAAGTATATTGAACATTTGTATTGAACACATAACTATAATATTCAATAAAAGTAATTTAAACTGCACATCCCCAGCCTGTGATTATTCTGCACGTATCACGCCGTAATTCAATGCATTACTCGAAAATATCAGTATATGAAACAGATATGTGTAAATATCGTAACATAGCTTCGATCACTACAATATGGCGGCGTACGTCCATACAGTTGAATTTTCTCATTCTAACCACATTGACAGCAGACTACATAGATTTGATGAATTGACTGTCTCCCCTCACTGATCGAACTATTTCACGCGTTATGCCCTCCAGTTTAAAGTTTAGATTAGATATAAATTCGCTTTTCGAATAAGCTTTGACATGTTGTCACATTTTGGGAGGTCTCATCTGTCAGTGTCTTCAATCCGGCGATGATGTTGATAAAATGAGTCAGAAAACTTCCAGAGGCAATCAATCCACTTACATACCGACTGAATATCCGTTATGTTTTCAAATCCGTCAATGTATCATTGGCGCCATAAATTACGTGATTTATTTCTGATTAGCACCTGAAGCCAGCCCTTGAGGTAAAGTTTATTCTTGTGAATATGGAAAAGTTGATTTAAAGCATAAACCCTGAAAAAAATGTTTATAATTTTATAACTGACAATTTAAAATGATTATAATTTAACACTTTAAGTCAAGGTAAGATCAAAAGAAAAGTTCTTACAACGGTTTTATATATTATCAGTGTAGTTTTACCGTTACTTGCGTTTTCTTAGATGACTAACAACTCAGTCTATAGATTGTACTCCATATGATAGCCTGTATCGACGCATATAACAAAATTAACGTTTATACAAACATAACGGTTAGGCAGTGCTCTGCCCCTTTACGACGAGTTCTTCTCTTGTATAATATCTGGGCAATAACAATTACGTTGATACATAAGCCGTTCAAATTATTGATACATATCATTCAAAATTGTTTCCTGTAATCAATACGATAGTACGCTTAGAGTCACGAATCCGATGACTCGTAACAAACATCTTATACTTAGATTGTAAACTATATACACGTGATTTATAACTATTGTTCCTTATGATAATATCTTATCCATGGAGCAATGGGTCAAGAATCCAAGGTCAAATGAGTTAGTTATATAAACCAGTGAAGTGAACGAACAAACTGACATATTCTTTGCAACATATCCCTTCAGATGCAATTTTGAACTATACGTAGCGTAAACTTGAGATTTTTATCAGGGATGGGACACTTAAACACCAGGGGCTCTAGTTAGATATGATCAAATCAGGCTGACACATATTCGCCATGCCCACCTGAACACATTATTGTATTTCATTTAACCCCTTTTGTTTGCAAACTCAATATTCACATCTGAAATTTCCAAAAGCCTGCATTCGGGTATACACTGAAATCTAATGAAGAATCACCATCAATTCTGTCTCGATTGATAAACACCTTCTTTTATAACCTCGAAAAATAGCCAATATGGATGTATAGTAGTAAGAGAAAGGGCTGTCTCACGAATATTCCGTTTGTCGTTTCGCATTCATCTAAATTTTTATTTTCACAGCAAATAATTGATTTCCCGACGTTATGGCAATTTGTCGCCAATCTGTAAGGCAACTTTTATAATTAATATGAATAATTTATAAACATTTTGTCTTATAAATTGCTTTTTGGGTTATATCATATGGGTATCTTTTCATTTTACTGGTGGGGTACTTCACCTTATCCAGTATCACTTATATTTAGCAACAGATGGCGCTGTAATATCAAATCATATTAGACACAGTGTTTTATTATACTTTTTTAAATATGATTATGCACTTTATGTTACAAAAAACACATTGGGAGTTGGTACTTTTTTAGCAATGTAATTTGCACCATACAACTTTGCATATAATATTGGATAACTGTTTATATATTTATGGAGACTGAACCATGAATAGATTACCAACGTGCTAAAACCGACCAAGCATACTTTTAAAAAGTAATGAGTTGATCGGTTTCGAATATACACCCGAGGCATGTTATATAGACTTTGTGAGTAATGAGTGAAGTGGAACAGAGTTCGATTTTTTTAGATAACAATACAAACTCGTACACGTTCAGAAAGAATACCCGGGAAGAATATTAAACAGGAGAGAACTAGAGAATTGTTGTTTATTTTTATTGTATTCTCGAAAATTCATAATTGAAACCCCTTCAGTCGCGTATGCTTATTGTATTTGTAAGCCTATGTGTGTGTAGAAAAGGGGGTCATCATTTTTTTCTACATTCCAGAGGGGGTCATAACTTTTAGCATCAAGGGATAGGGGGTCATGTTTTGGGGGGGTTGTTGCTTTCTTCAAGCTACTTTAATCAGTCACTTTAATCAGTCAGCATGCACGAATAAAAGTATTCGCTTTTTATATTCGTCAAAACCGAATGGGAGCTCCTATTACTGTATTCACACGCTGTAATGTAGTTCCAGGACGTGACAAACTCCGCAGCGTAACGTGTATGGTTAGTGGGTCGACCCCGGAGCTGAAACTGCATAAAACGTCCGATAATTTGTTCCATCTAAAATATGACACTACAATTTCTTGACATACTGAAACCCACCTTTCTCCCTTTAACCCTAACTCTACCCCCAATCTTTTCAGAATTTGTTCTTCAACGTGGAAAATCGACCAAAAAACCCCCCCGATACCCCCGGGATTTGATCCAGTGACCTCTCGCACCACAGGCGAATAATTCCCCACTAGACCACGGCTGTCAAGGTTAGTTTGCGCAGTGTATTGCGCAAACTATATGGGCTGGGTCCAAATAATATTTGCCTATTTCAATATTCGTGTGCACTGACCGTTAATAGCACATTATGTTCCTATTTGACACACCGCTTGCTTTTATTGTTAATCAAGGGAATTGAAACATACTTGCTGTTACGGAAACCTCAAGAACTTGCTTTTGAGATAGCAAGGATAAAACACGCCAATCAATCAATGTCAGATATGATTGATTGGTGATTACCGTCACGCTGCTACAGTAACTCCCTAACTCAAACTTGCTTCAATTATCTGTAAACCAGGTGTTTATTTTCAAAAATGGTTATGTTTTTCTTTATGTTTGAAAAAAAATTTGTGTTACTTACTCAAAACTAGAAAAAAATAGATAGGCAGTTATCGTAGCAGGGTAACGATATGTGACTAATCTTTATATATAATAGTCGAGCTATACATGTTCTAAACAGAGAAAATAATGTTAGGTTTTATTGTTAAGGTTTCAGAGTTGTTGTGTCGGGCGTTGATGTTTCTTTATTTTGGTGGCAAAAAGGAAAAATTGAATTCCTGCTACATACTCTTGAATGTAAGAACGACCTGTAAGTTTATTTCAAAATAGTCTTCACCAGAGTGACAAGTTTCCATTAATACTCAGATAGGGATTCAACAATCCACTACACATTCCCTAACATTTTTGACGCAGCTATTAGTTTTGCCATATACAAAACAGATTTTTTTTTTACTCCCGAAACCTTTCCCAAATATCGAAAAAAAATCTCAAAGATTACTGAACCAATATTAGACATATTTGTACTTATTTGAATGCATTTCTCATTGTGATTCCAAATAGGGTGATGAAATACAATATTTATTGTGTAATTTTTGAATCAGCAGACGCCTGCCGCATGGGAAGCGCCAAACAACACGAATACGGTATAAGAAAACACATACATGTACGTGATTTCACTTGAATTCCCATCACCATATATACAACCGAAACACCCTTTAAAGTCAAATAAATTTGGGTATTGCTACATTATATAAGCTACAACAATGAAGAAAATGAAACATTTGTAAAACATGTGACGGTAATGGGGCCCTCACATCTATCCGTGTGAGCTGGGCGGCCCCTTATCGTGTGACAAATGGGTGCGGACGGCGGCACACACGGTGGGCCGTTTCCCGTCCGTTGAACACGTTCAGGGGACGTTGCCGGCCACCGGAGTTTTGAACATGCTCAAAACTCCTGGCGGGTGAGTAAAAGCGGCGGGAACGATGAGAACTCGGTATGAGGACGGTATAAGGACGGCGCACCCGTTTCGCACCCGTTCCGCACCCGTTTCGCGCCCGTTCGAACGGCGGTGGAAGACGGTGGTGGACGTCGACTATCTTAGCGATGGGCTGCGAACGGCCGCATGCACCCTGGTAACCGTTCGCGGAACGGACGTTCAGCAGGCATGTTGTAGGTCTATTCCAGAGGATAATGAACCCCCCATAGAGGACATCGGAATTCCAGACTTTTTTCCCACCAATTTTACAATGGAATTCCATACCTTTTTGGCACATGTTCTTGAAATTCCAGACTTTTTCAATATTTAGACGCCCCCCTCCCCCCACCCTATAATAGAGGACATCGGAATTCCAGACTTTTTTTCCACCAATTCCATACTCTTTTAAAGTTTGATCTGGAATTGTATACTTTTTTGAATGGAATTCCATATACTTTTCATAGAGGAAGTCATGGAATTCCGGACTAAAAAATGAAAAAATAGTTTGGCCTCTATAGCCCATTATAGATGTTAGTCGTATGAATTCCGGAATGCAAATGAAGCGGCGAGCTGAACGCTCAGCTTAAAAAGGGCGGTTTGATGAGGACCCGGTATGGAGATGGTATGCACACGGTGGGGACACGGTGAGAACGGTAAGCTAGATCTGTATGAGGCCGGTGATCCCGGGACAAGGCTGGTGAGAACCCGGGACAGACCCGGTGTAGAACGGTATGGACCGGACCCGGTGAGGAGGTGTTATGCACCCGGTAAGAACGGTAAGCTAGAAATGTATGAAGAACGTGAGCCCGGTACCCGACCTGTGAGGACCCGGTATAGACCCTTTATATAACGTTAATGACCCGTTGGCCACAACAAAAGATTAATGCGCCCGTTGACATTTTTTACTGATTGTTTGGACTCTGCTGTTTTTCTATTAGACGGTAAGGTGGCCGCCTACCATTACCGCCCTGCGAACGGGCGCGAAACGGGTGCGCCGTCTGTATACTATCCTCAAACCAGGCTCTCACCGTTTGCCGCCGCTTTTACTCACCCGGAAAGAGTTTTGAGAATAGTCAAACTTCCTGCCGGGCGCGGATGGCCGGCAATGTCCCCGGCAACGTGTTCAACGGACGGGAAACGGCCCACCGTGTGACATCACCGTGTGCCACCGTCTGTACCAATTTGTCACACGGTAATAGGCCGGCCAGCTCACACGGATACATGTGAGTACAAATGTATTTTACAGAGATTCCCGGAATGTGAGCGAAGCGGCGAGCTTGAGCGCTCAGCTTATACAGGGCAGTTTGATGACGTTATCAAGGCGGTTCGGTCGGTACCCAAGCATTTCGGCCGGTGAGGACCTGGTGAGGAGGTGGTATGAGCCCGGTTCCAGGCCGATAAGGACCCGGTATAGAACTGTATGAACCCGGTGACAAAAAAAAAATCAATGCGGTCGGTGACATTTTTTGTTGATTGTTCACCATGTTGGACTCTGTTGTTTTTCTATAAGACGGCAAGGGGCCGCCTAGCTCACACGGATACATGTGAGGGCCCCATAAAGCGGTATTTTTCATTAAAACGCACGGTTTCTATTCTCTTATGGGTCCCTCACATGTATCCGTGTGAGCTGGGCGGCCTCTTACCGTGTGAAAAATGGGTGCAGATGGCGACACCCACGGTGGGCCGTTTCCTGTCCGTTAAACTCGTTCAGGGGACTTTGCCGGCCACCGGAGTGAGCATGCTCAAAACTCCTGGCGAGTGAGTTAAAGCGGCAACGAACGTTGAGAGCCCGGTATGAGGACGGTATAAGGACGGTATAAGGACGGCGCACCGGTCTTGCGCCCTTTCGCAGGGCGGTGATGGACGGTGGTGGATATCAACCATCTCAGCGACGGGCTGCGAACTGGCGCATGCCGCCTGGTTAATTGTTCTCGGAACGGACTCTAAGGAGGCATGTTGTATTATAGATGTTGGTCGCACGAATTCCAAAATGCAAATGAAGCTGCGAGCTTGAGTGCTCAGTTTAAAAAGGGCGGTTTGATGACGTAATCTAGACGGTTTGGCCGGAACCCAGCTAGAACTGTATGAGGCGGTGATCCCGGGACAAGGCCGGTGAGAACCCGGTACAGGACCCGGTGTAGAACGGTGTGGACCGAGGACCCGGTGAGGAGGTATTATGCACCCGGTGAGAACGGTAAGCTAGAAATGTATGAGAACGGTGAGCCCGTCCCAGCCGGTGAGGATCCGGTATAGACCCGGTATATAACGGTATGGACCGGTGGCCACAACAAAAAATCGTTGACATTTGTAACTGATTGATTGGACTATGTTGTTTTTCTATCAGACGGTAAGGTGGCCGCCCACCATTACCGCCCTGCGAACGGGCGCAAAACGGGTGCGCCGTCTTTATACCGTCCTTAAACCGGGCCGCCCAGCTCACATGTGAGGGGCCCATTAGTCTTCGATTTATCTCACATTTTTAACAGTTTCCACGCGGCTATTTGTTTTACAATTACAAAACAGAGTTTTCAGAAACCTTTCCCAACTTTCAAAGTCTATCTCAAGGATTACTGAACCAATAATAGGCATGTTTGTACTTATTGTAATGCATTTTTCAGGTTGATTCCGAATATGGTAGTGACATTCTGTAAATTTTACATTTTGGAATGTCGTCTGCAGACGCCTGCCGCGTAGAAAATGCTTGGGCTTCTTGCACATCATACTTCTCGTGTGTATCAATAAAATAATGCTGACAACAGTGCATGCAAGTGATGCCAAAACATTAGGGATGTCTTTGATGGATATAAGGAGCCACGCTTGTCACTGTAGTATGATAAATCGCCTCTTCCCTTAAGAATGGCAATGTTGAATAAGTCATGATGCCATCAGTATACCTATGGGTAAATAAACATGAATAAAGATTATAACCATTGCGGCGTACTTGGAATTTTCAAAATGTTAATCCAATTAAATTGTAATATCATTTCACCATTCTATCACTTTTTATACTTGATCTTAACATTTTACAAGCCCTTGGGGGATATTTAACATCACACTCAAAACGTAAAAAAATGGGAAAATGTCGCTTTCGTATCGCATTTTGATGAATAATAAACTTGGGGATGCTATGTAAAAACGGGGTCTCTGCTATTGTAAATGTGATGTGATCTATGAAAAACCGTCGGATGTCGCCAGATGTGAACTAGGTATTATGGGTATCAAGTAATATAAAAAAATAGAAAATTCATTTCCAATACCTTGTGTCATCATCTTGCATGAAATGTCATCTTCAAAAACTTACACTCTTCTAATTAACTTAATAATGTTATTCTATTGAACTTGTATCTTTTGTGGCCTGTTTTCATGATTTCTTGTTTTGTACCTTTTTATGACATCACAATCATCATTCACTTATAACTTTTGTTGTAGTGATCGTAGAACAATGATCGATACAGTTCGGTAAATCAGCTTTATTATGATTCCAATATGAAAAATCCCACCTTGTGATGGGTTTTCAGAGATCGCATCACAAATGCTTCTAATTTATACTACGATATTCAGATCTAATCTCTGTAAGACGATAATCATCACCGTCTGACTGTCAGCCTTATACGAGGCCTCTGTGGATATGATAACGGCCTTCTGAAGGGTGAGAGATGATTGCTATACGATTGAGAATATTAAGCAATTCTGAAATGTCTTCAGCGAAACGTAAGGTTGAACGTCTGTCTTACGAAGACAGGCGATGTATTATACATGTAGATAAGACAATGCCATCATTAACAATATATCTTATTTAAAGAGGCACCAAGAGATACGTATTGTAGTGCGCCCTCACTTTTCCTATGTTTTGTGCACCTTCGTAATACTTAGGCATTATACTAACTACCATCTGAAATTGTTTACCTTAATTCGCCGTCTGTCTTGTAAAATCTCTCGGTTTGGAAATTCCGATGTAGATCACATCGTAATAATAAGCAGCACTACTCACCACAGAAATGGCTTCAACCAAATGTCTATCTAACGCCAGCATTCAACCATTTCCCAATAAAGTATTACACTTGAGCGTGCCTACGTACCTTATGTATTGAAACAATTCATTGAAACATCTCTCAGTACCCTTTTAAAGTATTGCATAGCCCTATGATTGTTACGTTGGGTAAAATCCAAACATATGTCAACCCATATTGGATGTTAAGATGTCTGATTTGATTTAATTACTAGAGCAAATTATCATGAGCAAAATATGAGTATATGAGGTTAGCAGTATTTTGGTAGGCTAGTTTACCGTTTCATTTGAAAACAAATGGAAAAAAGAGAAATCGAGGATAAGGGGGACTCAAGGAAGTTTTTGATTTTATTTTTTGAATTTTGTGAGTGCTGTAATTATTGAACTTTTAATCAAATGCATATAAAAGTATACATTTTTGGAAAGGAAATGAGAATCCAAATTTGGCATCAATTTTGACCAACATTATTTAATAAATTATGACAAGCTAACCAAAAAAAAATTGAGTAAAAAATACCCAACATCGCTTGATTATACTATTAAGACACTAATCTAGTTTTGGCCATTTTTTGTCAAAATTTCAAAAATACAACATTTAAAGAAAAAGTTGAGAAAATCGTCACACTAGATTAGTATCTTAATAGTATAATCAAGCAATTTTGGGCAGTTTTTACAAAAAAAAATATTGTTAGCTTGTCCCAAAACAATTTGGTCTAAAAAGTGATTATTTGTGATTTTCTCAAAAAATCAACATTTTTATCAAATTCAATTCAATTCAAGGTTTAATAAACATATCATTATCGCAGCAAAATGCTGAATTACAACAATATTTACAATATGTAATATATAGAAAAATAGAAACAATATATTCATAGAAATAACTAAGCATGCAAAACACAACAACCCACCCCCTATTGGAAACAGAACTATAATGTATGATTTAAGAGTTTGACCATGTATGGAATTGAGCTACGAGCGTAACGCAGGGTACGTGTTTTAGGAACAGTTATTTTGTGAGCACTACGGAGAGTCATATTATGCACTTGTTCATCTCTAGATTTTGGTAACCAACCACGGAATTCATTAGATTTTAAAAGGGATTTAGCAAAGTTTAAACAAAGTTGGTCTCTACGGTTCCTGAGTTCCGGAATAGCACATGTTATTAAGGCATCCTGATAGCCTATGTAGTTAAAACCTAAGATGATTCTAACCGCCCTCTTCTGAATACGCTCCAAATCATAGTGGAGATTTTCTGTCAGACCAGGATGCCATACTGGTAGAGCATACACAAGAAGGGGGCGAACAAAACCAACATAGATTGTTACCAGGTCTTTAACACTTAGCCCATGCCGTTTTAGGATGTTAAGCATAAATAGCCGTCCACTTGCACGTTTCGTAATGTCACCAATGTGGGTGTTCCATTTCAGATCTTTAGCAATTTTTATGCCCAGAATCTTCACCGTGTCAGTGCAATGAAGGTCTTGATCATACAAACGGAGGGGGGTAAGTATCGGTGGATCCATCGCAAAGGTGACATCCATAAAAAAGTGGATTCTCTTACCCAAATCCCTTCTAAAAATGTATACTTTTATATGCATTTGATTAATAGTTCAATAATTACAGCACTCACAAAATTCAAAAGAAAACTTCCTTAAGTCCCTCTTAAAGTGTTTCATTAATTATACTAAAACTAAATTTGTAATTGGAATTTCCCATTTACATTTAAATGTTTGCAATCATCATTTTGGACGTTATATTCGATGTGGTTACATATCTGCGGAACTACACTCTGTCCACGATGAAATAATCCCAAAGCTCAGAGCTGAAATCCTCGATGGCCGAACACGCAGTGAAAGAAAACCACATCATGAAATGGGCTGACTCAAGGATCATCGCCAGAGATGGAACTAGTAACATCAGATGGATTGATTCGGTGGAGAGGCGTCACAGACCTACATTAACGAATCTTATGAATGGAGATGAAGGGCGTATCAACTCAGTCACGATTCAATGATCCAGAGGGCGTCATCATCAACATCCGATGACGTCATTTAGAAACAGTCTAGAAACACTAGCTCTGGATCGAACACGGTGCACTAAGAAAGACATCAGATTAGATTAGAAAAGAGTAAGTTTCCTACTTGAAATTTCAAACGAAAATGTATACAAAATTCAGGGTCTATAATTATTGTCCTTACTTTCACCTCTAGATGGTAACGCCTTACATGACCACATCCTACTACCGTAGACACAGTGAGTTTTAATTAAAATTACCGATTTACCGTCACATGTTCCGAGGATATTTTCATTTGCTTTATTTAAATGTTAAGACACCAGGATTGATTTATCGTTGATGTTTTGGTTCACGACATGTTACTGTGAATTGATATGTACGTAAGTCGGTATTTTATATTCTGGTAAAGCTATTTATAGCTAGTGTCTGTGTGAAATGTTGAGCCAGGGTGTTGAGTTTCTATTTGAGTTGAAACAAACACTTGTGAACCGCGTGAAGACTTGAAATAAACTCATAAGTTAATTTTGACATTCAAAGATAAGCCTACGTACCAATCTTATGATCTCTGTTTTTCTGTTATCGTGTGAACACTAGCTTACTTAAAGTTTGGGCGTAAAGGCGTGCGCTGCAACGGAAGGAAAATCTATAAAGAAAAAACCCGAAAACAATATTAAAGGGGCACTGAGTGCGCCCTCAATTTTCCTATCTAATTTTACTATCTGAAACCATTTACCTTAATTCGCCTCTATCGAGTAAAATTTCACGATTTGGTAGTTTCGATATCGAAATTATCAGCACCACTCACCGCATAAATTTAATTTGCGGTGAAATAAAACTTTTCAGTAGTATTAAAACAAACAAACAAATAAAGTAGTCCAGTGAAGGTGGACATTGTCCTGCACCCGGTCCTGCATGTATTATTCATTGTTAGACTGTTCTGAGGGTAATATTATGGTGCTGCTCGACACTCAAAATGCTGCCACTTTTTCATGTTGTGAAGTACTGCACGACGTGTTATTTGTGTGCGCCTTATTCTCAACAGCGTTAATGATACGGTTCCTAAGATCTTGAAGATTAGTTGGTGGTGTCTGAAAGACTTTAGACTTAACGTACCCCCCAAAAGCAAAAGTGTAACGGTGTAAGATCTGGAGAGTGTGCAGGCCAGTCCGTAATATGGCGGACAAGAAAATCAGGTATGCAGTATGAACGATGTAATTTATGTTTTCCAACCTGTCAACTTATATCCGTAAAATCTCAGCGATTTTATGATCGATATCGCTGTAATTTGACTATGTAATAGCCAAGACATATCTCTATCTTTGATTTGTTGTAAGGTTACAGTACTCGCCAAAAATGTTGCGGTTTTGATACACTCTGTATACAGAGTTCGATGTTCGTCATTGTGGGTAGTGCCGGCTGTGGTAAACCTACACTGTTTAAACCATATTAAAAAAAGAGATTTCGTATTTGTATTTGTAAATCGAAAGTTCTTTATATGAATTATAATAGTGTCAACGCCTAATAGCTCCTCCATTTAATAATCCCACGCAAGAAATTAGCACACTGCAATGATAACATAACATAGTCTTTTTCTTTCGAGATTTCTTTCTGTCTCTGATTACGAATTAAACTTCAAATTATAAAATACGAAGTAATTCTAGTGCTAAATCAACGGCCTGATATAATGTTATAACATTTTTCTTCAAAGAAACGTGTAAAAGTCTGATTCACTATCTGTTCAGCGATAAGGATTTTATCGATTTTTTAGAAAGGTGTTCCAAAAAGCCTTTTTTCCTGTTTTATGTTTTTCTTCTTCCGTTCATTAAAAGCTCCGCGGGTATGCTCCACACTATTTGGGGTATAGTTACATCGGCCCGCATGTATTTTTATGTGCGATCATTTGATTGTGTCAACGCCATTTGATATGTTCCACGACACATAATTTACAACTGGATGTGTCTTAACGAATACAGTAACAACTCATATAGCTTAAGGGGTCACGGATACAGTAACAACTCATAGCTTAAGGGGTCAAGATACCTGTAAACTGAATTCAATTCAAATGGTTTAAGAGTCACGTTAAAAGCGAGCAGGGGGAGCAATTCCATTAAGTACCCTTCTCAGCCTAAAAAAAAAGAGATTTCGTATTTGTATTTGTAAATCGAAAGTTCTTGATATGAATTATAATAGTGTCAACGCCTAATAGCTCCTCCATTTAATAATCCCACGCAAGAAATTAGCACACTGCCATGATAACATAACATAGTCTTTTTCTTTCGAGATTCCTTTCTGTCTCTGATTACAAATTAAACTTCAAATTATAAAATACGAAGTAATTCTAGCAATTCTAACACATAAGTGTTAGAAAATGTATTACGAAACACATAGGAATAAAACAATATTTAAAATATTTTTGTTTTAAATCTACTAAAGGTTTTGTTTTAATTCAAAAGTTTTAAAATGTCAATTAAAATTTTAAAAAAGACCCACCGCCCGCCCACAGCCCGTGGCATATTTCAACTCCAAAGCCTAAACCTTAACCATCTCCCGTACCCCACCCGTCACTCCCCCGCCCCGCCCGCCCCGCCCTGTGGCATATCCGTTACGCAATTTTGCATAACATTTCTTCATTAACTCCCTGCCTCCTAAACCTCATTGCTTCATGGCCTCCCCTAGCCCCGCCCACCCTTCCCGGCCGTCCCTCGCCCGCCGTCCCCGCCCCTACCGCCGTTGCCACCCACCCGCTCCTTGCTTATCATGCTTATACACATTCAAGGCCTAAATTAATCAACTCCAGTAGCGCAGCGTATTTCTCCAATATTTGTCCGCCCGCGTGTGTGTGTGTGGAGGACATGGCCATACACCTTAGGGGGGGTAAAGATCCAAATTATATACGTTTTTATGCAGGAAAAAAGAGAGGACTTCAAAAAAGGTCCTCACTTTTTTTTTGTCCTCACATTGCCGGCTGGTAGGGACAAAGGTCCTCGGATTGGCGGGTTCAACATTACACACCCCTACACACACCCCATACATACATACACCACTACATACATACATACAACATACGGCAAATTATAGTAAGATGCACGTTAAGAATGGGTGATTATAATCGACCATTCTTAGCATGCAATATCTCATATTAAAGAAGAGCCTCAACAACTTTATCGGTTACCCTCTCCCCCCCCCCCCCCCCCCCCCCCTCCCTCTCCCACAAAAGTGATTGTTTTTAAGCAGGAGACATCTAGATCTTCAATAAAAACCATGATTTGAATGAACCAGTTTGCTCTAAAGGTGAGAAAATTTAACACGAACTTGACATCTTAAAGGGGCATTAAGATATGTGGTGGAGGCAGCGCCCTCAATTACAAAAATATGTGATAAAAACTGGGATTTGTAGATTTTTACAATTGTATTACATGTATGAACTTACACCTATAAGGAGTAAAAATATCAGCCCTCTTTGTACAACAAAACGTCGATTCAATAATACTGGTACAGCCGCAACCAGCATTCTATATCATTAAATATCTAACATATTTAAAACATTATTCGCGTGTAGCGCTAAAAAATTGCTATTTTAATACTTAAGGTCCAGGAAACGTTTATGAAGCCATTTTGTTGAAATTGAATAACACGAATTTTAAAAAAGAATTCCCGCGGAGCGCAAAAACATTGGCTATTGTAAAATTAAATGGCTTTTGTAAAGAGACAGGTTAAAAATCGTTCCTGAAGTCATCTTGTTACGCCCTAATAATAAAATATTTAAAATAATCTCGTCCTTTAAGCATCAGTTCCTAAAGAGACTCTCAATTAACTAGCTAATACACATTCGAGTTCACGACAACCTTTTACAAAATAGAAATTGGACACACTTTGAAAACTATTTACACAAAACCATTATTACATTCTGCGCGAACGTATTATGGATTGTTTGACTGTTAACGACATCACTCGTGTCATTCATGTGTGACAAATTATGTTTAATGTCTCAACGATGTTTCCTCTCTTATCAGTAAGGTGCCAATCAAATGATGAAATGAAAGTGCAAATCGAAATAAAACGTATTGGCGGCGCTCGAGGTTTATACCTTTTCTTAAAAGTCACCCAACATACGAACATCACTATCTATCACCAATGACAAAAATCAAATATAAAACATGCACCAAAGTTCATAATTTAAATCCTGTTTTAAGGACTTTTTAATCACAACTTGATATACCATGTAACCCATACATGCACTCATTAATTTGAAGTAACGACAATATTTGTTTCTGCTGCAAAAATGTAAGCCAAATGCCGAGTATGCTTGGAAATTACTTGGAATTTTCACACACACCAAAGCGAGACTAATGTAGCTTTTTTCTTACCTTAATTGCAATCAGGTGCACTTCCCTGTGTCCGGTAATAGATATAATGTAGCATACTTGTCTTAGGAATGTTCCTCATTCTTATATTTTTAACCTTTCTTTAAATAAGGCTGATGCAAATGTCAATGTTGAACTCGCTGGTGTGTTCTTTCTCATTTGAAAGCAAATAAAAGGTATAGTGATACCAGAAATTACTTTAAATATCTCTGCACACTAAATTCAAATACCCAGTGTGATTTTAATCGCGTTCAGGACTCCTATAAGTATTCATCCTTTCGGCCAATTTCTGACATCATTCAAGAAATTCAGCCTACTCAGTATTTTGAAATGACAAAAACACAGAGTTACAATTTCCATATCACCAGCGGGCTTTAATGTAATCACAGGGGATTTAAATGTACTTGTTCTGTGCAAAGGAATGCATTGCATTCACACAGGTTACCTGATTCTGGTTGCGATACTTCCTGAAATACTCCATTATTGTTTCGGATGATCAAATATTTATATCCTTGTGGAATCGTATCAGAATTGTGTCTAACAGTAACAATATTCTCGGGTATAAGCATATTTTTCCTAGAAGCAAGGACTTAAAATAGTCTTGTCCTCATTTCAAAATGTAGCCTTATACTGTTTAAAATGTAAATAGCACACCCATCAAAGTGGTACATAGGGCAACCTATCCGGTTTGGAGTAAGTCACGTTTTTTCTCTTGATGCAATTATGGAATATAACAGTAGTATTGCCAATACATTAATACTCATGAATATCGCAAATGACTAAGTGAACGCATAAATCAGTCTCTTAGCTGAGAAAGAGTTACCCTTAGTGTGTCTCTTTAATGGTTAGCTGTATATACAACAGATCATATGAACCTGTCCAGTGAATATTATCATTAATTAGAATGATAATTAATACAAGTAATTTGACAGTTGATCAACATTAAACAATCGTAATTTTGTCAATATTCGAAAGTACTTTCTTCCCTTGACTTATATCATTAACCTAAATAATAATTGTATTATATCATTAATCTTAATAACGTTAGTGAATATTTTAGTTGATGGTACACACGTTCAACTTTTAAAAATTAGCTGATTAATTAGTGCTTTGGTTGATACAATCTTGAGTGTTGTTGAATATATATATTGTTATGTTTGCGCTCTCACATTGAGTTACTAATGGGCGCTTCACATGTATCCGTGTGAGCTGGGCGGCCCCTTGCCGTGTGAAAATGGGTGCGGACGGCGGCACGCACGGTGGGCCGTTTCCCGTCCGTTGAACACGTTCAGGGGACTTTGCCGGCAACCGGAGTTTTGAGCATGCTCAAAACTCCTGGCGGGTGAGTAAAAGCGACGGCGAACGATGAGAGACCGGTATGAGGATGGTATAAGGACGGCGCACCCGTTTAGCGCCCGTTTTGCGCCCGTTCGCAGGGCGATGGTAGCCGGAGATGGACGTCGACCATCTCAGCGACGGACTGCGAACGGGCGGATGATTGTTGGTTAACCGTCGACAAACAAATAGTCAAATATTTAAACAAATAATCAGATAAACAAACATAAGTATAAACAAACAAATAAATAAACAAACAAACAAACTAAAGAATAAATGAACAAAACAAATAGACACATAAATGAAATAAACAAATAAACACAAATGAATAAACAACAAAACAAACAGTTAAACAAAACAAATACACAAATCAAACAAACAGATGTTGGTCGTACAAATTCCGCAATGCAAATGAAGCGGCGAGCTTGAGAGCTCTGCTTAAAAATGGCGGTTTGATAACGTAATCAAGACGGTTCGCTCTGTACGTAGGCGTTCCAACCAGTGAGGACCCGGTATGGAGGTGGTATGCACGCGGTGAGGACATGGTGAGAACAGTAAGCTAGAACTGTATGAGGCCGGTGAGCCCGGGACCAGGCCGGTGAGAACCCGGTACAGACCCGGTGTAGGACGGTATGGACCGAGGACACGGTGAGAAGGTGTTATGAACCCGGTGAGAACGGTAAGCTAGAAATGTATGAGGACGGTGAGCCCCGTACCCGGCCGGTGAGAACCTGATAAAGACACGGTTTATAACGGTATAGACCCGTTGACCACAACAAAAAATCAATGCGCCCGTTGACAATATTTACTGATTGTCTGGACTCTGCGTTTTTTAATTAGACGTTTAGGTGGCCGCCGACCACCACCGGCTAACGGGCGCGAAACGGGTGCGCCGTCTTTATACCGTACTCAACCAATGGTAACAATCTAATATAAAACATGCACCATAGTTCATAATTTAAATCTTGTTTTAAGGACCCGTATTTTTAATCAAAGCTTGATATACCATGTAACCCATACATGCACTCACCCCTTTAAAGTAACGACAATATTTGTTTCTGCTGCAACATTTAAGCCAAATGCCGAGTATACTTAGAAATTACTTGGAATTTTCACACACACACCCCCACACCCGAGACTATATGTAGCTTTTTTCCTTAATTTCAATCAGGTGCACTTCTCTGTATCCGGGAATAAATATTATGTAGTTTACTTGTCTTGGGAATTTTCTTCATTCTGATATTTTTAACCTTTCTTTAAATTGGACTGATGCAAACGTCAATGTTGAACTTGCTCAAAAGTCCTGCCGAGCGCGGATTGCCGATTATTTACCCGGCAACGTGTTCAACGGACGGGAAACGGCCCACCGTGTGTTGAGCACTCAGCTTATAAGTGGCGGATTGATGACGTTATCAAGGCGGTTCGGCCGGTACCCAGGCGTTTCGGTCGGTGAGAACATGGTGAGGTAGTGGTATGAGCCCGGTTTAAGGGCGATGAGGATCCGGTATAGAACGGTATGAACCCGGTGACAAAAAAAAATCAATTCGGCCGTTGACAATTTTTGCTAATTGTTCAACGTGTTGGACTGTTGTTTTTCTTTAAGACAGTAAGGGGTCGCCCAGCTCACACGGAGACATGTGAAGGGCCCATAATATATTAGATTAAAACAACCGTGTGTCTATCAAATATGTTTTTTCTTGCTTGACTGCCTTTTGATTTAAGTCCCATTTGGCGCTCACGTATTCAATACTTTAGTCGTATTAATTACAAATGGAAATAGGGTATTAATAGTATAGAGTTATATTTTTGTCTGCATATTCGTTCACAAAAAGCGTCTGCATATCCGATTACAAAAAGGAGCAAAATAAAAATAGGAAAACATTAATAATTTTATATTTTCACCCGGATTGTTGGCAAACGTAATGTACAATGTTCGTTGACACAAAACAAAGTACGTGGATATTGTACTCATACTCAATTAGTTGTACCGTTTCAATACCAAGATTCATCAGACTGAAAATCTGATCTCTTACATCGATGTCTACTCCTAAAGTCATAACTTTGACAGATAATTCTTAAAATCATTAACCTTGTCTTACAATTTGGATTTTTAAAACAATCTAGAACTATCCATTACTCCAGAAAACACGCCGATGTTCAGCATGACTAAATGCAAACAATATGAGTATTTAAAAAAAAATGCAATTGTCTATGCTTTCATTATCCACACGAAGAAATGGTAAAATATCAAAGAAAGCTCACATTACAATTCATTCATTATTTCGATGATATCGTGCCTGTAATATTAATATATTCAACTGAAACTTTTAAAGACAGTACCCGAGGTCTTCCATATGAAAATATATTAATAGCAAATAACAAACAGTTGTTAATGTGAGTGTAATACATTGTAGGCGTATATATATTGTTTGAATTTAATGAAGATTCTTCTAACGGAATCATTGCTCGCGATATTTATTTCCTCTCCCATGATATATAAACTAGATTTCAACCTTTTTCAAACCTTATTGTATTATTGCTTTCAAACTTCCTTAAAGCACCTTTACTAAAGAAGTTTATTAAAGATGCAATATACAGACAAAGCACATTATACTTGTACCGAAATGAATGTTACCCAACGAACTTAATCACATTACATTTCCTTCGTCAAAGTGTGCTAACGTAATAACGCACCCAAATAACTTACCTTTGATTTCCCGCCGTCATAAATTAGCATTCTAATATTTTTGTTCTAATTCATGTATTTCGTAACAGAGACGTATAAAGTAGCTACTTCACACATGTGTGGAACTTTTGATTTATATTTTTACTCATGCCGACGTAGCCATACCTCTTTTTCTACTTCACACATTGATGTGTACTGACAAGCGTTGTTTCTGCCATATAACCCTAAAACTTGACCGATAACGATATCAGATGTTATATTAACACGTGTTTAATCTTTATATAAACTCTTGACAAGATTCAAAGAACGCAATAAGGCAATGACTGACAACGTTTAAGTGCACGTTTGAATAATGTAAACAACACTTTACGACGAACTGCTCTTTAATGTTTGTATACTCGTGACAAACAGCAGCAAGAACGCCAGGATTAGACAATCTATTTTAGAGCCGTCAAAAAACCACCAACGACATTACATGATACTCTCATGATTGAAACAGCTATGACAGATTGACGGTATCCTGCGTTAGTTTCCATTTTAAATTCTAAATTAAAATAAATTTGCTTTTCAAAGAAGCTTTCTCAGATTCAGATGTCTTCATCTGTCAGTGGCTTTACTGATGGTAAATGTGGCGTTGATGTTTTTAAAACGAATGTGAATAAAAGTAGATGCAATCAATCCACGGCAATCCATCCACTAACATGAATAACGTTAAGTCATTTCCTTTGATGTCCAATTCGCATTGCTAATTACGTGATTTATTTCTGATCAGTACCCGAACCCCTAGAGCTGAAAATGCAAGAAACGATCAGTATATTTCAAAGCTTCTGACATGCCAAGGAACTTTTAAAATACCATCGTTTGAACTATATTGTTAAATATCTTGCCTTTAAAAAACCAGGTTTTAATAGTCCCATATCTTTAATAACATCCTCATTTGAGACACAAATAACGTGGATTTTTATTTTAGTGTCTGACTTTAACACCGATTGTAAAAATGATGTTGACAAATTAATTGTACATAAGTTGACTTCCATTTTGATTACAACTTTAGTGTAGATTTCCCATGCCTGCGCTAACAGAAATGATGAATATATCAATCTAATTCAAACTAATAAGATCAAATGTGAGCAAGGGGTTGAATTACCTTCTTACATAAGATAATTTCCTGGGGACAATACCATATGATTTTTGACCTGATCTATATTTTGTCATCTATGAAGGGTACGCAAAGTAAGCCTAAAGCTCTAGATGTTACCCAATATCAGGATAGGCAACGAAAAAACTGTTCTATGGGCAAACAGCCTTCTCAAGGTTGGGTCTCAAGGTTTGTGAAAATGACCAAAAATAGCTTATTTTGGGCGACTTGACGTTTTCAAAAGTTCATAGGACAACAATTATTAATCGACGATCAAAGTTGCGATTAACGTTTTGGTTCTAAACACTTAGCCCAACAAAATGATATACTTTAAGCGTCAATAACCCATCTTTGAATTATTTTACTATGTTAAATTTAGATTTTAACGACCCATTGAAACACCGTTGACCATAAATCGAGTTCAGAGGTCACTTTAGCATCCACGTTTGCAAGGATGTCCACCTAGATTGTATTCTACAGACTTCAAGAAACATTTTGGCATATAACTCCCTGTGGTAGCAGCCCAGGACCGAAAAAAAAACCAAAATGGGCTTGCGCAGGTGTTCAGGTGCCTGATCAGGTGCTAGCATGCAACTTGAAAATCTATGGATTCTTTTTAAATCTGAGATTTATATTTTCGCTCAAAATTTCTTCTTCAACATTTTAAAGTATCATTCATAAAAATCGAAGATAATCTTAAAGATATGATCGTTTATCAGCAACTTTGTCTACGTTAAATTTCAGATATTTATTCTATGAATTATTTGAAAGAATAATTCAATCATATAACTACCAAAAAGATGATCTGTGGTACTAAATTATTTAATTGATATAATTGTGAAGCGGGAATTGAGAGACTTAGGAACACTTTTATAGGACTGACATTTATATAGATGAAGGTGTCGAGCAATTACAAAGTTACGAGTTACCCTTTGAATGATATTCGTATAATATGTTTAATATATTTGAGCTAGACACGCAAACCCTAACTCATATACTTCCGTCAATCGATTTCTTTGACTACCCCAGTGATAATAGTCCTCGGTTTCCAGTCGCAAGATAAAATTAAATACATTTATTTAAACAATTTCGACTTCAATGAACTTAGCGTAAACTCTATACTATCTTGTGACCTTAATGACATGGTGTGTGATTACGGTATTAGGTCGGTCCCAATTTTTAATCAATTCGAATTTAAATCTGCGGTCCTCGATGGTATCTTGAAGTATATTTATTTTGACGTGATAACCCCTTTTGTAATCTTCTAAGGGATGCCTAATAAATATCTGACATCAAAAGTTGTTCATCATTATAAATCCTTCATGAGTGTTGACGAGTATTACATTTATCTCTGTAATTTCATCGGTTCAACACGTCCTATTATCAATAAATTACAATAAATCGGTTTTCAGGAGCTTTTTTCTATTTTACCATCCTACAGTTCACTCATCCAATCCAATCAATCAGTCTTTACATTCAATTCATGCATGGCAATTTGGCTTTGAAAGTGCAATGGAAGCATTGTAAGCCTACGCAAAGACGTGCGACGGGTCATGACGTGTCCAGAAACACGTGTGTACAAAAGGATATGGAATACGCCGTAGGTAGTGAATAGCCGTTGAGTGTTTGCGTATCTCCAAAATGATATAAGGGATCTAAGAATAAATAAATGTTCATGTATACACGGGATTTGTTTTTTGCGCTGGTGACATTGACAATAATAAGTGACAATAATAAAGAGTGCATAATTCATTGTGCGGAGTGACATAATATCATATACACATTATTCTCCAGATATGATCAACAAGAGTGTAAATTTAACCTACAGGGTGAGTCAAAAAAAAGTGTACTCAACTTCAGCGATTTTTTTTAGAAAAAGTATTCGTTTGTTTTCAAAACAATATACTACGGTAAAAAAGACAAATCAATTAGCTTTAATATGAATTTTATCTGGTTTAGATTGGTTGAGGGAAACTTATTTTACGCTGTTTTGAATAAAAGTGACCAATTTAACGTCCGAACACGCTTTCCAGATCTTGACCATTATATTTCATAAGATACGACCAATAAAAAATTACAATACCGACAGCAACAGCAATTCCTTTGTTATGAAATGATTAAAGTGTGGTAATTGTGTCATAAATAGGCCTTAAAGCTGTCTATTGTTTTAATCTATTAGGAGACAATTTTGAACAAGTGTATTGTCTACTTAATTCTTTTAATAAACAAGATGTGTAATGCTTTACATCATAATCCTAGTAAACATTATTTAGCTCGTTAAGCATGAAATTAAAAACCGTGTTTTAGGTGAAAAACAGCTCCTGTACAGAAATAGTCATATTTACTTAACGGTATCATCAAATAGCGTGATTTTTTTTCTCCAGATGGTAGCAAAGAAATGTCGCAATCATTTAAAGTTTTGTTTGCCTTGATTTTGTGGTCATTTTTTTTTTTTTTTTTCAATTAGGGCACACTTTTTTTTACTCACCCTGTAGGTCAATTCTGAACACTGAATGACGATTCCAATATCAGAGTTCTCTGCAAAACTGAATTTGACATGTATGAGTAGATTTACCATATACCAAGCAATCTAGCAAACATTTCTATATGGGAGTCCTTTTGCGGTTAGATTTTAATTCCGAAATACTTTAATGTGCTCCTGGCACACGTAACACTAATCATTAACTCAAGGTAACATGCATAATTTGTTTTATAAAACCGTATACGAATTAAGCGCTAATACAAGACAGCATTATCTTGATATAATATCTTGATATATTTCCTCGTCATATTTTAATGAATGTCTTTGGGAATAAAAACAACCTTCGCAATATATATCAGACGATTTCTTGAGAACGTGATATTGATATATGACTTGTTCATATAAATAATTTAATGACGTCTGTACATGTAGTTTGTTCATATTTATCACATCTTTGCTATTTTATCATTAAAATATCTAAAATGAGTGTAAATCTTAGTTTTTTATTTTCTCATACCTCCATGCTTTAGTTAATAAAGGACAATCTTCACATGTATTATTTGCTCTTTCTGTAAATGACATTATCTAGTGTTGGCTTCCGGGTGTAATAAAGACGAACTTCATCGACGCGTCACTACGAGAAGGTTAAATTTAGTAACACATTGATTGCATAACATTGCAAGAATACCTGCAATTTGGCTTCGTCAAACGTCTAATCGTTCATAATTACCGGCGCAATATCCAATCGTTCTGAAACCATGATTTAGATTCATCATCTCCGTATCCCAGCATGCATTTTGATGATAATAAGATACACATTTTCCTTACTTATACCATCACTCATGTTTTGTTTTAATTTCTAAAAGAACTTGAATATATGATAGAACATGTAAAAGAATACTTCCTTCATCAAGTGACGGACAACAAAGAGCAAGATCATCAATGAGTTGATAATTTTGTTAATGTGCATTATTGTTTATTGAGTAGTGTTGCTTAGTGTATGTCTTTTCTCTCAATTTCGTGCTATTCATCAAAAAGAAATGTCCGCAAGACAGTCTTTCTTCAATCTACAAATATCATGATGTTGTCGTAAGCTTTCTCTTACTCGGTGTTGTGTTAATTATATTCCATGTATTTTTAGAAGGAATCCGTACAATTGCTACTATACATGATCTTCATGCCCATTGCACCATCGACAGCTGTCAAATAATCAAACTTGAGCCATAATGATGTTAACACGCGTTTTAAATCTCAAAAACTCTGCATAAAATCGCTCTCTTTAAAACCTTCACAATCACGTTTATAGGTTAAGTGCATCCTTTAAATGATAACATCAACAGCATATATTATGTTACAGTATGTCTCATATTAACGAGGCGATCTGTGAGCAGCAGGTGAACCTTATTGTCATCACATACGTATATATTAGGAAGCATTGCAAAACTAGTACGTATGACTCAGTAGCGTAGCCCCCCCCCCCCCCCCCCCCCCCCCGGACACCTAAAATGGGGACGGCGAAGCGGAAAAATGGGGACGAGAAGAAGGGGAGAAAAGAGAGAAAAAAGGGGGAAGGAGAGGGAGAAAGAGAAGAGAAAGGGGGAGGAAAGGAAGAAAGAGAAGAAAAGGGGAAGGAAAGGGGAAAGATAGGGGAATGAGAAGAGAAATGGGGACGAGAAATTGTTCATGTAGTACATTTACTGTGCGATCTTTTTTGACTGTGCGATTTTTTTCACCCCACCCCCCTCCCTCCCCTCCCCCCCCCCCCCCCCCCCCCTCCCCCCATTTACGTGAAATTCACGAGGTAAGTGACTAGAAAAAAATTGGGGCAACCTTTTACGAAAATGCTTAAAAATAGGGACGATATTGATGTTTGCCCCCCTCCCCCCCCCCCGGAATGACAATGCTGGCTACGCGCCTGGTATGACTCGTACGTATAAATGACTTGTACGTAAGACTTATGCGATAGTCGCCGAGTAATAGTTAGCATCACCTTACAAGCAACATTAGAGGGTGAGTATGGAAATATTTGTATTGGGTTTACTAGTTTACGTTTTATTGGTGCTTGTACGTATGGTGATGAAAACTATTGCTATGGCGACTATCGTATAAGTCTTACGTACAAGTCACTTATACGTAAGAGCAATACGTTTCGCAGTGCAGCCTTAGTTCAGTTTATTTATTTTTTTCCAGTTTATTTTTTCCACAAATGAGATACATAATAATGACAATACAATTAATATACTATGGTAGGTTGACCAAATCAGAATACTGGCCACCTAAATAAAATCATTAGCTATAATGCAAAGAACTCGAGTGTATGTTGGCAACGGCATGAACAAAATTACAATAACAGATCAGTAACGATTATAATGTACATCAGGGAATAATGATTATGTAAGACATCAAGGCGATAGAATACGGATTTATATAAGTACCGGTATAATTAATTATACATTATTAGGAATGAAGTTCCTTAGTTATGACCTCATGAATAAAACGATAGTAAATATTTTTTATATCTATTGTTAAAACTTCTGACTGATTTACAGTGTCGAATATCATCATTAATGTCATTCCACTCCAATGGTCCCTGTCTTCTAATAGTATGTCTAGCAAGATCAGTTCTAAATTGTGGGGGTCTATAAAGATGTGAAAACCTTGTTCCATAGGAGTGGAAGACCTCTGATTTATTAAAGTAATGAGAAAATAATTAGTTATCAACGTAACTGGTTTCTGCAATACTTTCTGCGGTTAGGGATCGCGATGGTTGTGTTGAAATATATAATGTACATTTTGGGACACACTTTACTACAGTATGCTTACAATCTATCACTTTGCGCTTCAATGTATGCAGAGACATGCGGTTCTAAGTGCCTTTCAATAGTTCTGGAAATAACATCACCCTACTCCTACACACTCAAATAGGTTTCTGCTAAGCATGCTTAACTTACATATCGATATGGCGACAAGGACTTTATTTTCAGTCTTATCTGAAAAGTAAGGCTTTAAAATGACAGCCAAGTGGAGTGAAGTAACCAACGTCTGTCGAAGTCGATTCGTAATGTACGAGTGGCATTTGATAAGTTCTACCTCCTGCCCCATAACTTCGCTAACATATAAACCGTCCTAATAAATCTCAGCTACAAATCCGAAGCAAATTTGTCTGATTATTTCTCTAAAGATGTACTGAAAAGCGAATGTCCATTTTGAGTGACGGAAAAGGACAAAACAGCATATATCACCTAATTGCTGATCATTTTGATCAGATCTAAGAGACAATAAGTACCTACAGTATGACCGTTTAAAATATTAGATATATCTTTGACAGACTTTTGCGGAAGCAATTCGGAAGCGATTTAGTGTGTTTAACAACTTTTAAAAATACAGGATTTGCATTGTATTTATCTTTTACGGACATTAATAAATTTAAAATGTAGGCACAGAATGGCGATTGACAATTTTCAGAATGTCTTAAGGTTTCCACGTCCATACATCGTCAGATTTAAGGGGTCCCTTTATTTTCGATTGGGACCCGTTAGTGAAGTTCAATATGTAAACTTGCGCGTCCATTATCGTCCAACAAGAAAATAAGGGGTCCTAGGACGCGAGGACGCGCAAGAACGCAAGCCCTGGTAAATGCGCTAAATTAACAGTGTCAATTATGTCATACTTTTCTCTTTATGATTTAAGTGTACTTCGGAAAAAAAGGTTGCAACCATAGCAGAGTCAGCAGTATAAACCGATAATGTGTACATAGTTGGTTTACTAATTGGAGTTTTTTAATGGACGGATGGGGGAGGGATACAACTGTAAAAGTGAGTGGGATTAATAGGATAATTCGACGAGAAATTTTACACACACACAATATTGTTTTTATTCAATGAGAAAGGGGGTCAATGAATGAGAGCCCCTGTTTTTGTTTGCCGATTCCCCCGTGGCATGAATGAGGAATTGTACCAGAAATGATTTTAAAGTAGTTTATAATACTGACACCCCCAAATCAAATACTACGTCCAAAAGTCGCACACAATTTAGTAGCGGGTGGGTGGGAATAAAATTTGACAAGATTGCCAGATTATATCTGGTACAAAAAGTAACCTGTTGCTGCCCTCATGAAATCAACACTAGCAAGAAAGTTGAATAACTATATAGTAGACCAAGCTAGAACCTGAATGCTGCCCTCTTTTGGCAAAATCCTGAAATAAGGAGAAAACCCAACGGAGCAATCGTGATGAATTTAATTCCAGATTAATTAATGTACTTCGTTCTATTTAACTAACTGCATTTAAAGAATGAGATTGTTCGTTTAACAAGATCGGATGGAAAGAGTTAACCTATAATATGACTTATGACTTTGTCACGTTTTACGGTTGGGTTATTTCACGCAAATTTAGACATTTCATAAAACCACTGATTGGCTAAATATGGATACAGTATTGTCATACTAGCCGTTTCCTTACCGTGAAAACATAAATGGATAGATATAATTAAATGCATAGTATGTACATGTTGTATTAAAGCTTTAACCTAATACTTTATTTCGTCCAAATCTATCATTCTTTAGATACGTATGTGCATTTCCTCGAAAGTGGAAATCCAAATTATTCCACGGGAGCACGGTGAACTTATTATTTTAAATGAGTCAACGGAAGACGTATTGCAAATTCCACTCTCCTTGGATGCAAGAAAGCCGACATCTTGCGATTGCAACGGCTCCAGAACAAAGCCGCCCGGATAATTTTCAGAGTCCCCAGGAGACATTCCTCATCTCAACTTTTATCCACTCTCCACTGGCTTCCAATTGACAAGCGTATTATATTCAAGACACTTCTGTACATCTACAAATCTCTGAATGATCTTGCACCAATCTACCTCTCTGACTCCATCTCCTTATTCATTCCATCCAGGAAGGGGCTCCGATCATCGATGGATACTCTCCGCCTTGATATCCCCAGGAGCAGCAGAAAGTATGGTGCCAGATCATTCAGTGTGCATGGTCCAACACTCTGGAATAATATCCCTCTTGCTATCCGCTCATCTCCCACTGCTACAATCTTTAAAAGTCGCCTCAAGACTGGCATTTTCTAGGCTGTCATATTATGTTGTTGATATATTTCTTGTTGCATTGTGTATTATGTATTTGCCTTGTATTTGTATTTTATTTATGTAATTGTAAAGCGCTATGATCATTTTCTTTTGGAGTAGCGCTATATTAAGCACTGCATATTATTATTGAAGGGTGTAAATAGTTTCAACTTGATTGTTAAGAATATGTGCATTTGGTTGTTTTATGTGTTTATAATTGCGACGGCAGTATTGTTTCACAAATGAAGGATGAAAATGAAAAATGACTTTTTTATAAGATTTATTTGAAATGTGTGTATGCCAATTCTTTAATATCACCAACCTGGCTACATTTTAACCACGGATTCCCTGGAACACTATATCCACGGATTCCTTGGAACACTTTAATTACTTTTTTGTTGTTGTAAATATGTTATAACTCTGATTAGTAATTGTTTATTGTCATTGAAAAGTATTAAACAGAGTTATCACATTTCTAAACTGTTTTTTGATAACGGGACCTGAATATTTAGGTCACCGTGTGTACATTGATATACGCAATTTCACAATGTAATGTCTGGTGTTATATTTGTAGGTAATATTTAATTTCTTTTTATTTCACCAATCAACAATTGCTGTACGTTGATATGTTTGATTAAGCGTATAGTGTAGATTTCCCATGTTCTGCGCTAACGGGGATGACAAACATTTTAATATATAATATAAGTAATGTATGAAACCCATCCATATAATTGGTACAAGTTCATGCATATAGAGTAAATGAATCAGTGTTAACTTCGAGAGTCATATTAATGAAGCTGATTAAATCAGCATTCGGGCCTATACCTACGCATCTAGTCATTACCTAATTGACTCGTTTTCAATTATGTATTCATAAAAGACGAATGATGATGATTACAAGAATAATTAGTGACTGATTATTTTGAAATTGAAAAAAGGGATTGAAGGATGAGATTCTGGTTTCACTATTAATGAACTGAATTGAATTAATAAGAGTGAACAATGATAATTGTCGTTAAGGTGGGTCCTTCTGGAGTAAAATAATTAGTTGAATAATTAATGATGAGATGAAAGGTGCTCAAGCCCATTAACATGATTTTACCGATTGCATGTGAACATAGTATTCCATGTGTGATCACTATTGTATGAATTTACGTGAAATTTACAGTATGGGCCAATCACGTTTATACATTAGTAATATCGCTTACTCAACTCCAAATTAACGCTAAAATTTTTAAAAAAACCACCCGTACACATTCGGGTGACGAGTTTTGAGCCAAACTCTGCCCAGACATTCATTTGACGCTGTAGCAACATTCCCCCAAACCACGTAGCAAATTATGAATAGTAACGAGTTTTCTTGCGAAATGATCTAATTTTTCCTATCGGGAAAAATACATGGGATGTATTTATTTTTCATTTAAGTCCCTCGTGGTATACTTTTTAACACGCCCTGTAATATATCATTTACATTGAATTCCTCAACTTAACTTGCTCATACACTTTTCTGTTGACATAAACTATTTCGCAACAGCTTCATACTATACACAAGTTGCATACAAATACCGTTATCCGCACGTACATGATTTTTTAGGGGGGAGGTCTGGGTTCAAAAGCCCCGATATAGGATATCGATTTCAACAACTTTTCCTACACTGGACCGATAAGTGTTATATACCATAATATAGCCCATATCGCAAACTTTCAAAATTGACCTAACATTTTGCTCTGGTTGCCATGGTAACCATACAGAGGCTCTGATTGGCTAAACACCGTTCTAGATGTACCTCAACAACGCTAAATTGTAGTGTGCTGGTATTTGGGTTGAAGGTTAACAATAACATTCAGCACAAAATAATGAAGCCGGATTTTTGATACCGTTGCTATGGTAACCTTGCATGCTAATTCAAATTTAGAAAAGAATTTTAAAAATCGGGCTTCATTATTTTGTAGCACTTTATGAGCTAAACATGTATACCAAATATTATACAAATCCGATATTTCGTTTTTGAGTTATATTCAGAACGGTTTCAAATTTTCCGCTTTTCGAGGTTTTAAGTTATCGGGTTTAAAAATCACATAACGTAGAGGGCGCTTTTCACTCGTAAACTAACCTTTAAATCCATTTTTTACATTTATGTTTGTAAAAATAATTATTGTAAATTATAATTAAAGTTTTGCTAAGATAAATGCAGCCGATTAATTGTTTAATATGTTTTATTCTGTAACCAGGGCAAATTGTTAAATATAGCAGGGTGAAAAAATAGTAAAATACATGAGAAATACACAAAAACTACAAAATATGAATCATATTTAATGGTAAATGTAAATTCAATATTTATAATACCATTTATGAACATAAGATGTTTTACTAAACCTTTGATAATAAAATATCGCTTACTCAATCCTCTTAACTAACGCTGAAATTTAACAATAAACACCCGTACACATTCGCTGAAGTAACATTTTTCCAAAACCACGTAGCATATTACGAATAGTAATGAGTTTTCGTGCGAAATGATCTCATGATATGTTTTGATTATGTATGTCCGTCATAGTCATGGGACACTGTTTTTGTCACGCCCTGTAATATAGTACATTGCAGTACTCAGTTTCTGTTGGCATAAAGTATTTCTTAACAGTATTATTACTACACAAGTTGCATACAAATACCGTTATCCGCACGTGCATGTTATGAATTTTTAAGGACCCGCACTTGTCATCCTTATGTGATAAATGGGTCCCCTTTGGAATAGGGTTATTAACTAATGGTAAAGTCCTTTTAGTAATGTATCTACGCGGGTCATTCAATAAGTTTATAACATCATTGATAACATTGATCATGACATTGTCATGATTTTAGCTCTGAATCATAGCTACACATATATTTTAAATGATAACTGATATCTGTTTTACTTTTTACGATGCAATCAAAGCCAGTGTGAGATTTTGGACAACGGACACGGAAAATGATACTAACGATAAATATACGTGTTTTAAGTTTTCTCTCCGTATTGATAAGATATAACAGTCCGATTTAAATACTGAAAATAGAAAACAATGGATTATTTCTGAATTTATTACTGTATCACGTATAGATTCGGTGGTTGGCAATATCAACCTTTGCAGGCTTGCAAATAGTATGATATCAACTCTAATGTTTTGCAACGCCTTTAGCATACTGGAATACTGATATTCAGTCAAATGTCGTTGTTACAAGTCAAGCCACAGTGATGCCTCGAATGTTAAATCTTAAATGATAGTCATTTTATGAGTTTTAATAGTATATGTAACCTTTATAATAGTCAATCTGGTAGTCAGTGGTAGAAAATTATCACTTATATATACTTGTAATGCCTCCATTTAGTCCTATATATTGAAGATATCTTGGTTCTTATGAAAAGCAAATATGAATTTTGCAGCGATTCTCTGGGGTAGGGTTAACACGTAAGGCTGTCATGGTTTGGTTCTGATTTATTAGAGGGCATTTTTCTCCAAGAAAATCAGTGCCTTTTATTTTTATAGTCTTTTCAAGCGATATCTGTAATATAAAATGGTTTTAATTGACCTAAAGGTACGTGTTGTCTCTTAGAATTGGCCAAATGAATAGCACTTAGGAGACATTTGGCTATATTTTACCCGTTTCCGTCGCACTAAAAGGACCATTGGTTTTCACAACCCCAAAATTACAAACAGTACTCAGTACGCTATAAGCATCTTCTGTAAATTCAACAAATAACATTAGGCCAACTCAAAACTGCTTTTGAATTACTCCTGTAATTGATGAGGTCAATAAAAACTCGGGCGTTGTCAAGCAATGAATTATTCAATTATCATTTTAGTATTGCTTCAACCACAAATACTAAGAATATTAAATTATATCCTGGCTTTTATCAGAATTATTAGCCTTAGCTATTGCAATAATTTACTTCTTTAGCTTGATCTTTTGTTGTTTGTTCATCTTAAAGTGGGTCGCAAATCGGAGATGACCATGACAACAAAGATTAGTTAGTTGAATTTGATCTATGTGTCGGAAGATGACTGACAAGACCAATCCGGGCAAGGAAGCGTCTCAAACATGTGTGGCATTTGTGATCAGTATCTGGCGTTGTGACACTTGCTGCTCACGTTTCCTCATACACTTTTTCTAATTCAAGTAATTTTGCTAAGCAGTTTGTAAATAAAAGAACAACCACAAAGACAACACAAACCTAATAAGTAAGTTACTGAACTGAATAAAAATTATAATAATAATAATAATAACAAGCTTATAGCGCCCGTAGCCCAAAGGGGCCTCAAGGCGCTTAACAACATATTATGATAGCATAAAAAAATAAATACGAACAATATATATAAAAGGTCGCCAAAATAGTGGGTCGAGCATCAGGACACATGGATAAAGACAAACACAACCAAATGGTCTCTTAGATTTCGACTCGCTTTCTCGCAACCTATGATCAGGTCATCCATACATGCCCATGCGTGAGAGAGAAAAGACAGGGGGGTGAGCAAACAACAAAGGAAGAAGATATACACGCAAATGCATGGATGGACAACTGAACATAGTGTGATATAACACAATTTTGATTAAATTACAACGTGAAATACTAAAAGGGTAAAAAGTATATATATACATGTATAAGTATGCAAAACAGTAATACACAGCAATAAAACAGAAATTGATAGAGGTATGCCACATTCAAACTGTTGTGGCTATTGCAGAGCATTGCACAAACAGACCATTAAAAGGCCGAGATGGTACGTGAAGTCGAACCTGAACAATGTAATATGATTGCTGAGAAAAAGCAGAGTTACAAGGATCTTATGACAATGTCATTATTTATAGTGCCCCATGATATTGCACGTGAACAAAATTAATGATCAAATAAGAAGGTTTTGAGGGGTGTTTTTTAATACATTTACCAGTAAGCAGTGCAGCGTAGATTCAATTGCGTAACGTTTAAAACTGTCCAAAAAGCAGAGTTACAAGGATCTTATGACAATGTCATTATTCATAGTGCCCCATGATATTGCACGTGAACAAAATTAATGATCAAATAAGAAGGTTTTGAGTTGTTTTTTGAATACATTTACCCGTAAGCAGTGCAGCGTAGATTCAATTGCGTAACGTTTAAAACTGTCCAATCTTGCTAACCCGTAGCATAATGTAGTGAAAATGTATTGGGCTACGTTAGGACACGATCTGTATCTTTTTGATACACGACCAACGGATTCGTATGCCCAAAGATATATATGAATACAAATGTTACTTTCAAAGTTTGCTGTAAATCTCATTGTTAACTTTTGTCTAGTATAAAATACATCTCCTTTGTCAGATCGTAAAAGTTAAACTGAAATCCGTCTGCAGGATAGATCTACTCCTGATACATAAAGTTGCATATGTACAGCAATAGACAGGCAGGTTTCGCTTGCCGGCATCATACCAGCTGAAATCCATGAAAATGGTATCGATTTCATCACTGTTGTTCCTGTCCGAGGATATGTATTGTTATGGCTAGAATGGGAGCCGATCATAGGTTTCATAGGTAAAGATTGTTGGCCCATATCGGGATCTAGCTCTGCAATCGGGCTCCGACGACGGCCCACTTTGAACCTTGATCCAAGGCCGAGTAATCCGAAACAGGAGATGCTCTCATCGCTAATTCTTCTTCTTGTCGATGATAATCGTTGACGAGGCCTGTACTGCTGCTCCATATTGTCCACGGAATTGTTTTGCCGCAGAGAAGGTCGTATTGGTGTTAATACAGAAGAAGATTTAAATGACGTTGATGGCACATTCGGCAAAAAGTGATCTTCATAGTCAAAAACTGATGGTGCGTTCGCAGTGAAAGGCTTACCCCGCGGCCCTGTTACACCACTGATAGATGTCTCTTTCACGGTATCTTTCATTAGATTAACTGACGATGCCGACGGGATAGGGAGAAAGCGTGTATTTGGCTCATTACCTAGTTGTTCACCACGAAGTACAGGATAGGTCGGTGTATATTCATATTCAATAGGATATTGAATCACATGAACAGTAGGATTAGATGTTATTTCTGCAGCTGCCAAAACTAGTGACTTATCTATTTTATCCATCGTGTCCAAACAGGAGAGGCGTTAGCTTTATAATACCAATCAATTTCAAGAACTCTATGTTTACCCGTGAGCAATGCAGACTAGATTCAATTGTAAAACGTTTAAAACTATCCAATTTTGCTAACTCGCAGTATAATGTAGTGAAAATGAATAGGCTACGTTAGGAAAATATCTGTATCTTTGTGGTACGCGACATTTAAAAAGTAAAACTGTCAAAGAAATTGGTCAATGAGCCGTTATCCAACTCGTGCTGAAATGGTGAAGAAGTTAAGGTTATTATCCCTACACCAACCAATAAGTGGTGTATCTGTGTTTACTGTCTTTTATATGCCACCGACGAAATCTGAAAAACGTATCGCGTATATAGCCTAGTTGGTAAACATTTCTAAAGAAGGAAATCCTACACATAATCAACAGCATACCGCTCATGATTGTGCGAAACCTAACAATGTTCACGATCGTCATTTTATACAGACCGTAACAATAATAAATATATATATACACATGGAAAAAAGTATCGCACCACTTTTCTTTTCTTTTTGAAAAGTGCAAATGTGGCCTCGAATTTTGCCACCATGGTGTGATATTAAGGATCATTTGTTTGCGTAAGCTGTCCAACAAAATGCTATGCAATAAAAGGGCCACATTTTAGTTTGTGACTTAATCGATGTGATGTTTGTCAAGGCCAAGGGGAAAATGCATGCTTTTGTCCAAAAACATGCATGAAACAAGTTTGTGTATAACTCGATATTGAATAGACTTTAAAAACTTAAAATAGTCATTATATTAGTTCTGTATTTGCCGCGAGAAATGTTTCATTTAGACGTTATAGGCTACAATACAGTGAATGAGTCCAAACATGCCATTTTTTGTTGCTCATAAATTCAGCATATACGATGAGGTCACCGTTGATTTTTTAAATTTATTTGACCTAGGTCAACACTTCCGCAATATTGCTTTTGTCATTTGAACTTATTTAAAATTTGACCTATTTTGACCTTTGACCCCATAACCATTGGGCGTACGAAAAGGGAGTTTTTTCATGTTTGAGGACAATCGGGCAACTTTTGAAATTTGACCCCAGATGACCTTTGACCTTGGAAGACTTGAATGTGTTACCAAGGATTACAACTATAGAGATTAATCATTGGGCCTCTCAATATCGCGTTTTACCCAAACTTGTTTTATGCATTTTCACTTTGGCCTTGAAAAACATTACATCGATTACATCACAAACTAAAATGTGGCCCTTTTATTGCATAACATTTTGTTGGACAGCTTACGCAAACAAATGATCCTTAATATCACACCATGGTGGTAAAATTCGAGGCCACATTTGCACTTTTCAACAAGTGGTGCGATACTTTTTTCCATGTGTATATATACAAGGCCTACTTGGTAAACATTTCTAAAGAAGGAAATCCTACACATAATTATCAGCATACCACTCGTGATTGTGCGAAGCCTAACAATGTTCACGATCAGACCGTAATGTATTCAGTATATACACCTGAGGAGTGCAGCCATATTGGTTGCATAAAACAGTACTGCAGTGTAAATGGAATAAACTAGATTTAATTTGAATTATATACAATTACAAGAAACAGGGACAACATGTTTCCTTTGGGGCAATATAAATAAAATTATTTGCTTCCAAAAGAAATTTAGTTGGGGTTTATAATTTGCTTTTGTTTTTAAATGTATACCCATTTGTATACGCCATTGAAATCAGGAACGGAGAATATATATCTGGTATAAGGCCATGTGTTTTGAACTCACCACCCAAAAAGGGTGGTGGCGTTGGATTTTTGGTGACGAATCATCCATCTCTCTATTAACTCAACAACTAAATGTGGTAGAGGTATGGTCTGGGTGTCATTTGAAAGCCTATTTATCTAGCTACATTGTGTAACTAGATCAGATATTTCTATAACTGTTTGGCTGAGATATGATTGATTAGATTTCGAAAGACAGAGTTGGTGGCGGAAGCGGTGGCGGCGGAGGCGTTGGCGCTGTGTTCTATGGGATGGGGAATATATATAAAATGTTCCCAATTCTAAGTAAATTGGAAAAAGTACAAATTTGACAAGAATTCATCACAAAAGTATACTAAAATGTGCCCCTAAAATGGGTTTCCTAGGGCTTTTGAACCGCTAAAACCCATGAGCTTAAAGTAACGCTGGCACCTGGACCCTCGCCAGGGTCCTAAGGCGGGCCCTTGGACCCACCCGTTAGAACTTCGCGGCAAGGCGCTCGCGGTGCCGGCGTAGCCCACACTTTAAGGTATCTCCATTTTTATATAGTTGGGGGAATATTATTTATAGCCAGGTGCCCCCACCTCACCATATCATGCGCACGCCACTGCATAAAAAAGTTACACGCAGTGGCGCCGCTACAAGGGGCATTTGCCCCCCCCCCCCCCCCACCACCACCACAATTTTCAATTTTCAATTTAGTTAACATTAAAAAAATGACAATTTTAACATAAAAAGGCAATTTTTTCCACGCTTTGCGCACATTTTCTTGCTAAATTAGAACCAAATGTTGACCATTTTAGCCCCAAAATGCCCACAAGCGCGCATTTTCATACCATATATGATAGTATTAGACCAACGCGCTCAAAACGCTAAAATCGTTCCAAAACGGTCTTGAAACATGTTGTTAAGCTTAATAATTGGAATTTGTCCGAGGTGGGGGTGGTGGCTGTACCCAACGTGAAATTGTGTGGGCGTGACCGCCCCCGCCCCCCCCCCCCCCCCCCCGCTAACTATTCTATAAGTTTCTGTTTCAACGAACTTGTATGTAACAATTGTAATCATGATTCGATTGCATTATCCTTGGCTTTCTCCCTGTTCGCTACACACCTAAATCATCTGTTTTATATACATGACTATAACAACAACAACAAATATTCGACCGATGATAGCAAAATTATACATTTTTGGAACTTTAAACTATATAGTAACCATTTTTAAACACGAAACCAGCGTACAACTTGCAACGTTTCACGTATAATTCTCAAAGCCATAGCGTATGAAAAACACCCACAAGAAGCTTATGTCATACTGAACAATTCCCATTGTTTAAAATGCTAACCGCTTCATTATTTCAATTTTGAAAGAAGTATGGGGGGTCAGTAACGCGTAAGAAATGTGATGCTTGAATAACTCTATACTAAAAATAACTTTATCAATGACTTTGCCAAATGAGTTAATCCAGTTTAGCATAGTGGCCAAGCTCTAGGGATCCCACGCGGGAATCCCGGGTTCGATTCCTGAACCAACCTACATGTATATCAATATATAATGTTGTTTGTTTTTGTAACGTGCTCATTCTAGCAGCGTTCATTGGTTAATACCTGGCCGGATGTGAACCCGGGATTTTGTAGTATTATGGGATGAACGCTTAGGCTGCTGTATGGTAAAACAAGTAATTATTGCAATATGCTAATTCGAATCTCAGATGGTGTCAAATGTAAAAATCTGGAAATGCAACGGGAAGGGTGGCGAGTTCAAAACACTTGGCCATAATGCTGCCAATTGAGCAGGTTTGTTATGTACACACATATGCCTAGTCCATGTTAATAAACAGTTAGAGTGAACGTCTTTCTATCAATAAATCTTGGATGATTGATGGGATGATCCCCTCGTTGGATTGACGGTAGTTGCCATTTAACTAAAAAAAACATAAAATGAGGCTTTTTAGCATTAAAATGTTGATGTATACTAATTAAACTGATTCGTTTGTATCATCATACAGGCTTATGAGAGAGAATAAAGCAACAATATGTTTCTTTCTTTTTTTTAGAATTTTTTTTAGAATTTTTTTCTTCTTGAAGTTTAATAGATCCATGGGAAAGAAAAATTATTCGCTGAAATGCGAATTTAAAAGCTACACGTGAGGTCATCTGAGACAAAGTTGTTGTTTTATTTGGCTTAATTCGAAATGGTCCGACGGCTTAACATTTGCTTAACGTCCCCTACGAATGGAAACGATTTCACGGGATCATTGTCTTGTCTTGTCATGTCTTCGGTTTGGTTCTGTTTGGGTTCGGTTTGGTTCTCCTTCTCACCGTTGTCTTGTTAAATAAAATATTGTAGTCTAGAAAACATCTTTGTTAGGCAGATTTTTTCCTGAACTATCTTTGGTGTGTGGTTAGCTCACATCATGCACGTAGTATAGACCGTCAAACAAATACTGTTACTGACATTGATACTGACATTGTTACGTATTACCGATGGTCGATTTCAGGGAAAAAAATCTTACAACAAACTTCGATGGTGGTGTGACGCACGACATGTTGGCTAATACGTCAGCTTTGCAATAAACCAACTGTATGATGTCCTGCCAACTGTATGCATAATCACATAAATGTATGCATAAATGCATAATAGTCGAGCTCTGTTGAACATGTCTTTGGTTGGACCGACGTCCCGGACCGACGTACATCTCGGCAGAATTCGGTAGGAATGTCGGGTAAGACAGTTTTTATAGCGGTGGCAAGACCAGTAAGCGCGAAAGTTGAACACATCCGTAATCGTGCCCTCTAAAGAATGAAATTTCAATCCAATGTATTTCAGTTTGTATGTACATGTGCAATGTTAATTTGTATTTGTATCGTATAACATAATCTGAATTCTACCAGGTTTGTTACCGGGGATAAAACAACAATGAGGTTTTAATAGGGTGGTGAAAGAGCATCGAACGCTGCAGAAGTATAAAAATCTCTCGCATCAGAAATGTATTATATTCAAATACAGTGTGTGGGCTTTGGGTGCGTGAGGGGACCAATTTGAGTCGAGTGGTTTGATAGCACTGTTTGTTAGTTATCCAGAACCATGACCTGTATAAGCTGTATAAAATCATGTAACCGTCATGTAAAATCATGCAATAGTCACGTCTTGCCATGGTGTTAGCTTACTACTACCACTCTTGTTAACCCGATAATTATAAAGCAATCCATTAAAAGTACATTATACCAAATTGTCCTCAATTTATATTTGTTCAAGCACACAAATTAAGACTTAACGTCCATTAAGACTTTAAGTCCATGCTTTCATATTTTCGATTGTTTTAACTAAAGAAACATATTTAAACATATATCCAATATTACTCGTAGGATAAAGAAATCAACAACAACAAAAATTTGATCATGACTGGTTTTTTCTCTTACTATTTCTGATATAATGGTCCTCTGACGCAAAATCTGTAGTTAAAAATCTGACTAGAATGTGAATTTATTTTAGTGTACGGAACAAAAGTGAGGAAACGTACATTCGTGTACATATTATCATGGGTATTCTTATCCTAAGTAATGTATGATATGATTGATTTTGATAATAGTTTCAAGATAACAAACGTACAGAACGTGGAATAATCACCAAAGGAGTACATTCCACTTGAGCCTCTAGTTTGATCGGTTCAAAATTGGCGAAGCCTCCTTACAGCAGGCAGCGAATAAATACAGAAGGACTCGGGTGCGACAACAAGTGCGCTGTGCATAATATGTGAGACGCGGGCGTGCGACAAAACCGCCTGCGTGTCGCCAAAATTTGTCGCGTACGCTTGGATTATTTTTTCGCGCGAGGGGAGATCAAAACCGAATATTTCTCGCCAATTTGGAACAGATTAAACTATTGCAGAGGATTTCAATTGATTCCCGTGTTGTACATGTATAGGACAAATTTAGATATTTAAGTGATTGCATTGTAAAATCCTGTAGATTTGAGCTCAATCTCGCCTTTGCCTAAGATTTAAGTCATGGACGTGAGCACGCATGAATGTTGATTATGTAGTATTTTGGTAAATAGGCTTTTATTTTAGTAAATAGTGCACTGAAGGTCCTTATTGGATCCTTGATGGAACAAAGTGCATCATGAATTTAAACGAGGTACTTTATTGTAACGTGTAATTGATGCATGCTTGGTAACAAAAGAGGTGTTATTGTAGATTTACAGACTTTGACCGGTGTACCATTTCAGAATAGGTAAAATCGTTTAATTGAGGAGGCAGTGATTTGAAATCTTAATCTGATCATGGTTCTCTGTGTCTTGAATCACATCGTTAGTAGTTCCTATCCTGAATACTGACACACTTTTCTAGTGTCGTTGTCCAAATTTATTTTCTTATCAAAAAAGAAATATTTATCAATATGTGCCTTTTGCTTGGGTAATTTAAATTCATGCATTGACGCATGATATTTGGGGATGTGTTTCTTCAACGCTTTGAAGTCAATTATATCGCGCGCAACGAAACCAATAGCATCTAAACGATGCCGATATCGTCGTGATTAGTTAATTGTGGTTCCTCTAATGTTAAATTGAATAGGTACAAATCAATAACCGATCGGCCAATATTTATGAATCTACATTAGTCTGAACTTAATTAGCTGTCTTTGCAAAGGCGATACATGATTGCATACAATAAAATGTCAACACATGATTGCATACAATGAAATGTCAACACAAATTTACAATGAAATGTCAACACAAATTTAATGTTATATTATAACCATCTTATAACTAGGTATTTCTAAAAACTAGTAAATTGCATTAAATACGTAATCTTGATAAATTGATGCTTCAGTATTATGAAATAAACCTAACAATGTGTGCTTAACACTCAATGTCGCAGGATGTAATTTCTTGAAACATAACGGTAATATTACTTTATTGGTGTGTTGAACGTTTAAATTTTAAAACAAAGACATGTGAGATATTATTTCTAAAGAGCTTAATTAAAGTGTATACATTTGTAACTAAAGACTCTTCAAGAATTGAACAAAACTAGAGGTCAGTGGGTGACTGAGATATATCTGAAATTATTGATTTGAAAAATTAATTATTCAGGATTTTCGGCAGTGCAGGTTGATAATCCTGATCTTAAAGAAGAACAGTAGGAAAATAATTATATAATGTATATTGAACATTTTTCTTGAACACAGAACTATAATATTGAATAAAACTAATCTGAACAACACATCCCCAACCTGTGGTTATTCTGCACGTAATCACGCAGTAATTCAATGCATTCATCGAAATATCAGTGCATAAAACAGAGATGTGGAAATCTCCTAACTGTTTCGTCATAGCTTCGATCACTGCAAATGGTGACTTCCATACAGTTGAATGTTCTCATACTAAAGCCGAGTTTTTTCCTTAACCACATACACAGCTACATAGATTTGATGAATTGACTGTCTCCCCTTACTGATCGAACTAATTCACGCGTTACCCTCCAGTTTAAAGTTTAAATTAGATATAAATTCGCTTTTGAAATAAGCTTTGACATTTGTCACATTCGGGAGTTCTCATCTGTCAGTGTCTTCAATGCGGCAATGAGGTTGATAAATTGAGTCAGAAAACTTCCAAAGGCAATCCATCCAGTTACATACCGACTGAATATCTGTTATGTTTTCATATCCGTCAATGTATCATTGGCGCCATAAATTACGTGATTTATTTCTGATTAGCACCTAAAGCCAGGCCTGGAGGTAAACGTTATTCTTGTGAATATGGAAAAGGTGATTTAAAGCAATAACCCTGAAAACAAATGATTCGAATTTTATAACTGCCAATTTAAAATGATTATACTTTAACACTTTTAGTCAAGGTAAGTTAAAATGAAATGGTTTGATACAGTATATTATTAGTGTAGTTTTACCGTTACCTGCGTTTTCTTAGATGACTAACAACTCGGTTTATAGATTGTACTCCATATAATATCCTGTATCGATGCATATAACAATATTAACGTTTAGCCTACGTTAATTTCATTTGTGTAGATCATGAAGCGGGACAGTGCCATCATCGGTTTGGCAGCGCCCTGCCCCTTTTCGATGAGGTTTTCTCTTGTATAATATCTGGAAAATAACAATTACGGTGCGACATTAGCCGTTCAAATTATTATTACATGAAAATGTTTATTGTAATCAATACGATAGTACGCTTAGAGTCACGAATCCGATGACTCGTGACAAACAAACAACTTATATTTAGATTGTAAACTATATACACGTGATTCATAAATATTGTTCCTTATGATAATATCTTATCCATGGAGCAATGGGTCAAGAATCCAAGGTCAAATGAGCTAGTTATATAAATCCAAGTGAACGAACAAACTGACATATTCTTTGCAACATATCCCTTCAGATACAAAATCGACATGCCCGATCAACTTGGGTCAGTTTTGAAAGCAAACTCCATGGAATCCACTGTGTGAAAGGCTAACAACCTTTAAGTTAGGTAATTCCTGAAAGATCATCACATATGGATTTTATATCTGATATGCTAGTAAAAGATTACTATACGTAGCTGAAACTTGAGAATTTTATCAGGGATGGGACACTTTTCCTCTTGGCATGCAATGTAAACACCAGGGCTCTAGATAGATATGATCAAATCAGGCTAACTTAACACCTATTCGCATGCCCACCTGAACACATTATTGGATTTCATTTAACCCCTGTTGTTTGCAAACTCAATATTCATATCTGATATTTCTAGAAGCCTGCATTCGGGTATACACTAAAATTTAATAAAGAATCACCATCAATTCTGTCTCGATTGATAAACACCTTCTTTCATAACCTCGAAAAATACCCAATATCGATGTATAGTTGTAAGAGAAAGGGATATCTCAATAATATTCAGGTTTTTCATTTCGCATTGATCTATTTTTTATTTTCACAGCAAATAACTGATTTCCCATTACGTTCCTTTTGCCTGTTAAGTTTGAGCTCAAGGTTGACAGGTTAATCTGGTCATGAGGTTATTATTTACGTGTAAACATGATGTGAATGGTGGGAACACCCTAGACTAACTGTCTAGACGACACAAAAGGCAAACACTCCAGCGATGTGCCTTGCCACATGTGTTGACCTTTAGCCCCATTTGGGTTAGTTTTCACCAATGCTTTCAAGCATGGGTATAAGTTTGGTTTTCGCTCAGGGGGTAGTCTGATAAAGAAGATAAGGGCATGTGAGTGGAGACATTATTTGTGTATTCGCTCAGGGAGGTGGTCTGATAAAGAATAATTATAAGGGCTTGTGAGTGTAGACATTATTTGTGTATGAAATAACACATCTTTTGTTGATTTCAGCAATTTAAGTTTAAAAAAATGAAAAGAAAGTGCCAAAGTTGATTTAGTTTCATGTTTGAATGGAGGAATTCCATTCAATATTATCAAAGTTATGAATTTTTACTGAAAAAAATAACATATTTTCACTTCTAATAAAACTGTGTTAACTTGGGTGTCTAGGGTAATAGACCACTACACATGTGGTATCTACATTGTTCCAAATAAGGCATCAGCTTTCAGGACAGCCTATTTACTCAGCGTGAGCTGCGTTCAGATCTGACTTTTGACTCGAGTTAAATATTTTATGACCCGTGATAAAATACCTGAAATATTTTTACTAACTCGACCGATTGTCCACACACAGGCAACATGTCGTTATCACGACCAAATTAACCCGTCGAATTTGACTCGACCGTCTACCCCTAGAGTTAAGTTCCAGATGTTAAATAAAAGTGGGGTGCACATGTTAACACAAATCTATTAATGTTTGTATCATTAAACACGTTGAGTAATGGAAACTCACTATTTCCGACATGTTTGGCTCAAGATTTAAACCAAAGCATGCGCAATTTTTAGAAAAGTGAGACGAGTCGGTATTAAAATGTTTAAAATACCAATGTTTGAAGTAAAACATTAGTCAATCCTAAAAGAACTTTTTGTTCATTCAGGACATTATGAATTTCAATATGTTTTTAGAAATTCATGAGGCCTATGAACACGCGTGGCCTTTATACAAACAAGGATAACAAGTAAGCGAGCTATGCTTAAAAACAAGGCACGAGTGTGAAATAAATAATACTTGAGCCAGAAGTGTATTAGCATCAGGTCAATTACCCTTGCGAAAGGTCACATTTACCTCGAGCTATCGTACTGCGCTGTATACACGGTGCGTTAACTCGACTCGACTAACTCGACCATTAACTCTACCATTCTCGCCAATTTAACTTGACTCGTCCTTAACTCGACCTTTAGCGCGAGCTAAATAGCCAGGTATGATCAGTTGTTTCAGCAGGGGAGCGGGGAGCCATGCATGTGTGAGTTAAATCAGAAATTCTAGAATTTATGGTCAAATACAGCTAAGACAGCCAAGGTTTGGAAATGTTGGATGTAAAATGTGAATCACTGCTCTGGTAAATTAGTGTATTGTAAGTTCATATTCAAATACCGTCGTTTTTAATTAAATTGTGTGCTTTTTAATATAATTTAAGGAAGTTCATTATATGGTTTTATCATTGAGATTACAAGAAATATCATTGGCATAGCGGAATATTGTAAGGCATCTTTGATTAAATTATGTGCTTTTTAATATAATTTACGGAAGTTCATTATATGGTTTTATCATTGAGATTACAAGAAATGCCATTGGCATAGCGAAATATTGTAAGGCATCATTGAACGGGTCCCTGTAGCTTGGGCCTTTGCCTCAATAATGTCTTGTATGGTTTTTTTTTAATTATTGTCCTTGTTAAAGTTTTTATTGTACTTTGTAGTAGATAACCACCAGACTAGTCAAGCAAGAGTCGAGTATAGGAAGTTCTGTATAAGCAAGACTTGTGGCATTGCTCCCCAAGAGAGATTGTTAAACCTGATACTCGCTAAATAGATGGCCTACACATCTACAATAGCAGAAACCCGTTTTTATATAGCATCCCCAAGTTTCTTTTTCTTCAAAATGTGATACGAAATAGACATGTTTCCATTTTATTGAAAATATCCGAAGATTAAGATTTAAATGTTTATTTGGGTCAAACTTGAACGATAGGTATACAGTACTGTTTTAGCTCATAACAAACCAAATTGAACATCAATTGTTAAAAATATTATTGTTTTCCACACTGAACATGGCAGTCGGTTTTAAAGAAAAGAAAAGTCCAATCAACTATAAATGTATAACTGAATTTAAAGATTCAAATATAGAGAGATTGTTTTATTTCACTATTAGTATTATCAGCAAAGTTATTGAGAAAGACCTCTTTCACAGTATGGATTGTTATTATTTTGGTTCAATAATTTCAATGCAAAAAAAGGTTTTGCGCAAAATCGATAGTTAAAAATTGACATCATGAAATAAGTTTTAAAAAGAACAATAAGAACATCAATTATCAGTAATGACAATTCTGTGTGCTTGGCATAATAAAAAAAAGTTTTTGTTTCATTTCAATTTTGGAATAGCTGGCAGTATGTAGTTTTGATTGCAATTAGAACTTCTTTTGACTTGTCTTTGACCAGGCATGCCAGGGATACACTTTAACCTTAAATAGCGTGGTCTCAGTTGTAGACATGGAATTAAACATCCAAAGCATGGTCGGAATTGGATTAATCTGAAAATCAAGCTAAATATAATGTAGGCCAATGCATCCTTTAGGCCTATAACATTTTTTCGCACCGAGTAATGACACTGTGAAAATAAGTTATAGGTATTTATCCTCTAACTTTGACCAACCTAAAGAGCCATTTCATCTTTAAAAAAATGAAATGATCAAAATAAGTTCCTTCCATTTTTTTTTTTTTTTGTCTTTATAAATTGAATTATCTTTGGCAGGGGTTGTCCCTTTTAAAGGGAATTTTTAATAATCTAAAATCTGCTCTATATCGTAACTTCCTTCGAAATTCGAAAGTTCGAACATTTAATTTCTTAACACTAGAACTTTAAAAGGCTCGTGTTGGGCTCTAAATTACAACCCAAGAATGACATCCATCGAACACCATAGACCGCATGCTGGGGACCTTGAGTGTGGCAGCGGTGGAACTGGTAGCAATCACGCAGGCGCTGCAGTCTTGCCACATGACTTAGCACTCGTGGTAACCTTCAGCCATATTTGGGCTAGTTTTAAAACTAAAATCTATCTTCGGATAATATAGTGCACTTTTTTTCGAAATTTGAACCTTTTTCTTTTACAAAATATAATATAGCGCTAGTTTCTATGACAAATTGAAGTTTAAAGTAGGCATTTCTTAACACAACAACATTTTTCAAAAGTAATATATATGGCTTCTAGTTACATCCAGACTAAAGAGCCGTGAGCCATGCTTAGGACAGCGGTGGAAATGGTATCAAGCACGCTGGCAAGACACAGGTGGTGTGAAATAAATCAGATTAATGGTGTAGGAGGGGATGATTTAATACCACGGATAAAACATCAAAGCCGTAATCAAAAAAGTAGGAAAACATACAGGGAATGGAACCGTAATGCGTTACGGCAATTTGTCGCCAATCTGTAAGGCAACTTTTATAATTAATATGAAGAATTTATGAACATTTTGTCTTATAAATTGCTTTTTGGTTTATATCATATGGGTATCTTTTCATTTTACAGGTGGGTACTTCACCTAATCCAGTATCACTTATATTTAGCATCAGATAGCGCTGTAATATCAAATCCAGTAAGGGTATTGTATTCTTGATATCCATACATAGTAGACCAACTGCTTTCTTTATAAAATGCATGTAATACTTTTTTTGTAAATATGGTTACGCTCTTTATTTTACCAAAATAAACATTGGGAGTTGGGACATTTTTAGCAATTTAATTTGTACATTGACATTATTACAGCACCATACAACGTTGCATATAATATTGCAAAACTGTTTATATTTGTATGGAGACTGAACCATGAATAGATTACCAACAGGCTAAAACCAAGCAAGCATACTTTTTCAAAAAGTAATGAGTTGATCGGTTTCGAATATCTGAAGTGATATAGTTGGGACAAACTCGTACATGTTCAGGAAGAATACCCGGGAAGAATATCAAACAGGAGAGAACTAGAGGATTGTTGTATATTTTTATTGTATTCTCGAAAATTCATAATTGAAGGGGTGGATGTGCTAAATTAAAGTTATTGCACCCACCCCTTCAATCGTGTATGCTTATTGTATTTGTAGGCCTATGTGTGTGTAAAAAAGGGGCATCACTTTTTTCTACATTCCAGAGGAGGGGGGGGGCGTCATAACTTTTTAGTATCTAGGGATAGGGGGTCATGTTTTTGTTTGTTTTTGCTTTCTTCAAGCTACCGCCCCCTCCTTCCTGTAGAAATAATGAACGGCCCCTAATAAAAACCATTATTTCTATTCTAATGTATTATATCTTAAAAACATACCGTAAAAACACGTAAAACCTAATCATAAAATCCCACCAAAATGTAATGCTACAAGAATCAATGTTGGCTTGTAAATCTGCATTGATGAAGGCAACATTTGTAAGTGTGTTTGTAGCATACGGTTCATGCAGTTTTTGTTTTGCAACATATTGTAATTCATTTAGTGTTTTGATCATGCTGTAGGCGCAGCGACCGTCTTTACGCTGTATAATTTTCTTAAACGTTTCTACCTTGAGAATATGTGCTCACAGTGACATTCTTCCTGGAAAAGTAATGCAAAAAACCACCGTCTCGTAGTTGTTATTATGATAATTGTGATCCGTGCAACAATAAAAATTGATGGACTCCAAAATAATTACCCTTGAAAATGGCAAAACGTGACACCGACAAATTAGGTGGGCTACATAAGGTATTTCTCCATCCCTGCATGCACGAATAAAAGTATTCGCTTATTTATATTCGTCTAAACCGAATGGGAGCTGCTATTACTGTATTCCTACGCTGTAATGTAGTTCTAGGACGTGATAAACTCCACAAAGTAACGTGTATGGTTAGTGGGTCGAGGAACCTTTTTTCCGTCAGTCAAATTGCTTGAAATATATTTGTCTTGCTATTCAGTGTCATATTTTAGATGGAACAAATTATCTGACGTTTTAGGCATTTTCAGCTCTGGGTTCGACCCACTTACTAAGTGTTGGGTAAAACCTCTACACAACCCCGGTTGTTAAAGTGTTACACATACTTGGGTCAAAATAGGGAACATGGTCGTTTTGGGGGAAACATTTACTCAACGATATTTTGTCAAAGTTTCAAACTTTGTTGGGTAAAATTTAGCTATTTGATGGGTAAAATGTTCAGTATGTGATGTGTAAGACTCTACACAACCACTATTGCGTATATTTTTACCCAACAAACAACATGTTCACTTTTACCATCGTAAAGTGTAGTAGGCCCTATTATACTTAACATTGCCTAATTTTTTCTAAGAGTGTACTTACTTAAGACATCATTGTTTGGAATGGTAACGCTGGATCTTAAATAAATCACACTCTAAACGTTAAAAAATTGGAAACATGTCTAATACGCATCACATTTTGAAGAAAAAGACACTTGAGGATGCTATGTAAAAACGGGTTTCTGCTATTGTAGATGTGATGTGATCTGTGAAAACCCATCGGATGTCGCCAGATGGGAACTAGGGATTATGGGTTTAAAATAAAATAAAATAAACAAATTATTTTTTTAGAAAATTAATTTCCAATACTATCGTCTTTCATGAAATGTCACCTCAAAAACTATGTATGTATGTATGTGGCCTGTGTTGATGATGTCGTGCTTTGTAGCTTTTTATGACATGACAGTCATCATTCACTCATCGTCATGAAATTCCGGACTATTTTTTTTCCTCCATAGGGTATAGGGGGAGGGGATCAATGTTGTTGTAATGATCGTAGAAAATTGATCGAAACAGTTCTGTAATTCAGCGTTCTTATGATTCCTCCATGTAGCGGGTTTTTAGAGATCGTATCACAAATGCTACTTATTTATACCACGATACTCCGATCTAATCTCTGTAAGACGATAATCATCACCGTCTGACTGTCAGCCTTTACGAGGCCTCTGTGGATATGATAACGGCCTTCTGAAGGGTGAGAGATGATTGCTATACGATTAAAAATATTAAACAATTCTGAAATGCCTTTCGCGAAACGCAAGGTTGAACTTCTGTCTTACAAATACAGGCGATGTATTATACATGTAGATAAGACAATGTCATCATTAACAATATGTCTTATTTAAAGGGGCACTGAGAGATGCGTATTGGGGTGCGCCCTCAATTTTCCTATGTTTTTGCACCTTCGTAATACTTGGACATTATACTAACTACCATCTGAAACTGTTTACCTTAATTCACCGTCTATCTTGTAAAATCTCCCGATTTGGACATTCCGATGTGTATCACATCGTAATAATTAGCAGCACTACTCACCACAGAAATTGTATCTAGCGCCAGCATTCAACCCTTTCCCCATAAATTATTGGACTTGAGCGTGCCTACGTACCTTATCTATTGAAATAATTCATTGAAACATCTCTCAGTGCAGTATTGCATAGCCCTATGATTGTTACGTTGGGGAAAACCGAAACATTTGTCAACCATATTGGATGTTTATAATGTCGGATTTGATTTAATTTCTGAGCAAATCATCATGAGCAAAATATAATCATAGGTTAGCAGTATTTTGGCAGGCTAGTTTATTAATGTTGACCATTTCATATGAAAACAAATGGAAAAAAGAGAAATCGAGGTTAAAGTGTTTCAATAAATATCCTAACTAAATTTGTAATTGGAATTTCACATTTCCATTTAAATTGTTGCAATCATCATTTTGGCCGTTATATTATATATGGTTACAGATCTGTGGAACTACACGCGGTCCACGATGAAAGAATCGCAAAGCTTAGAGCTATAATCCTCGATTGCCGAACACGAAGTGAAAGAAAAAACACACCATCAAATGGGAGGACTCAAAGATCATCGCCAGAGATGAGACACCAGATTAGGAGGAGAGGCGGCACATACCTACATTAGCACCTTATGAATGGCGACGAGGGGGCGTACCAACTCGGTCACGATACAGTGATCAAGAGGGCGTAATCATCAACATCCGGTGACGCCATCTAGAAACAGTCTAGAAACACTAGCTCTGGATCAAACACAATCCACTGTGGAAGACAACAGGTTAGTTGTCGAATCCCGTATGGAAAAAAGTAAGTTTCCTACTTCGAATTTTCAAACGAAAACTCGTACAAAATTCAGGGTATATGATTATTATACTTACTTTCACGTATAGATGGTAACGCCCGGCATTACCACATCCCATCAGCGTGTTATTTCTATTATGCAAGTGAAGTAGTGTGTACAAATGCTTCATGAAAAATGTTAGATAAATCGAAGACACAGTGAGTTTTAATAAAATTTACCGATTTACCGTCACATGTTCCAAGGATGTTTTCATTTGCTTTATTTGTAGAATGTTCAGACACCCGGATCGATTTATCTTTGATGTTTCACCCAATACATGTAGAAGTACATACAAGTTCACGACATGTTACTTTGAAATGTACGTGGGTTTTGATATTCTGGTTAGGTTATTTATAGCTAGTGTCTGTGTGAAGTGTTGAGTCTCTATTTGAGTTGGAACAAACACTTGTGAACCGCGTGAAGACTTGAAATAAACTGATAAGTTAATTTGACTTCAAAGATAGGCCTACGTACCAATCTCATGATCTCCTTTTTCTGTTATCGTGTGAACGGAAGAAAAAAACTATATATATATGTATTTTTGCACCTACGTAATACTTCGGCATAAACTAACTACCATCTGAAACCGTTTACCTTAATTCGTCTTCTATCGCGATTTGGTCATTTCGATGTATATAGATCACATCGAAATTATCAGCATCACTCACCACATAAATTTCTTCAACCAAATTTCTATCTAGCGCTATTATTCAACTATTTTCCATACATTTTCCCACGTCATACCTATCTATTGAAACTTTTTCAAAATTTAATTTTTCTCGGCAATCTTTCAATGCTTCTTTAAATGAGCTATTTTCTAAGTAAATCCTGCAAACACCGAAGGAGCAATATAGATTCGGAAAGAAACTTACGGTTCCAAATATTGCAACATATTGATATTCATGTTTTTGTTTTCACCACGCTGTAGGCGCAGCGACCGTTTTTGTGATGTATACGATTTCATAAGACTGTCTATACTTCCATTAGAATATGTGCCCTTAGTCACGTTCTTCGTCAAATGTAACGCTAGACCACCATCTCGTAACTCCAATTATGATAAGTGTGATCTGTGCAACAATAAAGAAGAATTATGGTTTCCGCGGCAATTACTCATGAAAGCGACAAAATGAAACGTGACACGTTGACATAACATAATACCTATGAGTAAGACTGTAATAGTGAGAAAACCCTAGCATCTTGTTTTCCTAGTAGTAGGCCATTTGATTTCACCGTTATGATGAACATTTTAAAAGTTACCCGAAATACAGACAATGATAAATGCCGTGATAAATTGTGTTTAATACATTTATTGCCTTTGGCTTGTCTAATGATCATAATGTCGTCCAAAAATAAGAAACAATACACAAACACGTACGTATTTCAGTTAAACAAAATATAACGGGTTTCATGCTCTGTACACAAAAGGCACTTATTGTGAAAAATATTTTCTATAATTTTACGAGGTTCGTTCAATAAGTTCGATCCCCATAAATTACAAGGATCATTCAATAAGTTCGATCCCAATAACAGTGTTTCTTTGTTTGCAAACTTCAAAAAGCTAGAAAAGGCACTCAGATAGTCAATGGAAGAAAATGATCTCTTTGAATGACTTGGAATCCAAAGATTGTAAAGATTATTTTCTTCTAAAGGTCTCTCAACTATGTTTGTTCCCTATGAGAACGTTGAATTTAAATGATTGTCAGGGCCTGATCCTGGCTAAACGGAGAGCATTTTGTATCCAACAAATTGATTGATTAGATTCTATAAAGATATATCTTAATTTACATACGGTTTTACCTGACAGAATGATACATCGTGTCTAATAAGATTAACCAGAATGGTTTTAACCATTCTGGTTAATCTTATTAGACACTTATTAAAACACTTATAAGATGTTTGTTAAAACACTTATAAGATGCTTGCTATTTTCGTCCGTTTCGGTCACACTATGGGATGGTCGGTGTTCAAGGTACCTCCAAAAACACATCCAATACAAACAGCAATTTAATACTATCATACTGGCTTATATATTAGCGAGAGTTTAAGGTAGGAGGTGGAATTTAATATGAAATATGAATATATAATGAAAACTCTCTTTTACAGGGTTTCCCTAAAATAAGCGTGCACATGTTCTACGTCATTGCCCTCATTGATTACTCCGTATTTGGCTGTAATCTTTATATTTATCTAAAAGATAATTAAGTTGACTTCCAAATGCCGTTTATTTAATTGTGTTTAATTTTCTCGATTTTCTGATTGATGAGATATATCTTAATTAACATACGATTTTACCTGACAAAATGACACATCGTGTCTAATAAGATTAACCAGAATGAGCAGCACTTATATAAGATACTTGCTGTTTTCGTCCGTTTCTGTCACATTAAATATACAGTCGGTGTTCACGCACAACCAGTACGTACACCAATTAACTATTTAAAAAACTAAGATTCATAGATACAAATAATCGTAAAACATTCCATACGACTGGCTTATATATTTGTAAGTTTAAGGTACATGTAGGAGGTGGAATTTAATGAATAACTCTCGTACAGCATGCAATTTAAAGGTGAGATGTTCGTCATCACAGATAGCGCAGGCTGTGGAACACCTACACTGTTAAGCCATAATTATTTAAAAAAGAGATTTCGTATTCGCCCTTGTAAATCGAAAGTTCTCTACGTGTATTCTTATAGTTTCTTCACCTAATAGCTCCTCCACATTATAATCCCACGCTGCAATGATAACATGGTCCTTTTCTTTTGAGAATTTGTTCTGTATCAGATTTCGAATTAAATTTCATATTATGAAGTAATTCTAGTGTTGAATCAATGGCTTGCTAGCATTTTGGTTTTTTTTAAATCAATGAAACATGTAAAAGTCTGATTCACTATTGGTTTAGTGATAGGATTTTATCGAATTTTAGAAAGGTGCTCTGAAAAGACCGTTTCTTGTTTTTCTTCTTTTTACTACGGTATAGTTACATCGGCCCGCATGTATATTTATGTGCGTTAACTTAATTTTTTCAACGCCATTTGATATGTTCCACGACACATAATTCACAACTGGATCTGTCTTAACGAATACAGTAACAACTCATAGCTGAAAGGGGTCTCGAATACAGTAATAACTCATAGCTTAAGGTGTCAAGTTACCCGTAAACTGAATTCAAATGATTAAGAGACACGTAAAAGCCAGCAGGGGGTAATCCCATGAAATCGTATTAAATCCCTCTCTTCAGCCTCGCTCGCTCTCACCCAATGACCACATACTTTTCTCATATTGCACGTAATTTCCCCCAAAGACCCCTATTTGTAGGGAAATTTGGTTCAGTTCTCATCAAAATACCAATCACTAAACATTTTAGCAAATTTTTCCCCCAAAGACCCATTTTGGGCATTTTGGGATGCTCTCACCCAAAAATGCCTAAGATACTGTGCACGTTCTCTCCCATCTCTTCCTACTCTCTTTTCGCACATTTAGAATGTTACCCCCCCCCCCCCCCCCCCCCTCCCTCCCTCACATTCTCAAGCAGGTAGCTACAGTACACAGTACGGCTACCAGAAGCCTGCAGCACAATTGGAGATCTGGTATATTTTAACATCGATATCCGGGCATCCATGATGAATGTTGTTAAAGCAATGTGTTCTAACAAGTCGCTAAATCCCGTCATGTCTGTGCGGGTTTACTGGACAGTTCTTACACAACAAGTATCCATACATGGGAGGGTATGACTAAATCCAAAGTCTGGACTGCAGAATACTACAGGTCCAATGCTCGATATAGACCGAACAGAACACTCTCGAAGCTATAGATTTTAAGCACATACGTCCTATAGATCTACATCGTCAGAAGTTTCTTCCTAGCACATGTATCGAGCCCCCAGTCATAGACTCACTCAAACTCAGACACGTCTATATTAACCCCGCAGTCACAGACACATTCAGAGAACAATTGTAGGCCATTATATAGTATACACTCTTCAAAAGAAGTAACTGACCAGGTAATAAATCTGCTGATGACTCTAAAGGTAATACTCCTACATAAATATATACAAAGTTGTTGAATATCTCCTCTTAATTTGAGATAATACACGCTAAGAATGGGTGATTATAATTGACCTTTTTTTAGCATGCAAAATCTCATATTAAAGAGGAGCCTCAACAACTTGATAAATCAATATATGTGTATGTAGCTTAGGAGTTATAATCCAAGTAAAGGTGAAACCAGCAATTCGAAAAGTGCTCAACCCAAAAAGAGCGAAATATAAATTAAATATGACTTGAGTAATTACATAGTGCTTGACAGAACTGTTTCATGAGGGCCTGAAACAGACCCTCACCATTTAGAAACAAAATGCATACTGATTCTCAAGTCAAATTTTATATGAAAGAATTATACTTTTAGAGGTATCAGTAAATTTATAACCTGGTCAGCTACTTTTTAATGATTGTAGAGTCAATCAACCATTTATCACAACGGTAGATAGATACCACTGAAACTATCAAGGGTTGGCCTATGGCCCGATTCTTGGGATAAATCACCTCTAAGTTCACGATTGTCATGTCAGGTCAGAATGCGGACTAAGATTTCAGTGATAACTCAACATTCCAATCGAGTATCTATACATCAGAAGTCGTCCAATGTTCTTCCAACACATTATTTATACAATTTACGTTATCGATCCTCTATCTCGCATAGAAAATCTAAATTTTTCTTCCGGGTTTCATCCTCATACAAAACTAATGTTCCTTTATCGAAAATATTTATCAGTAAATGGTTTACTAAAAGCCAAGAGGCATGTGTCTGTCAAAATGTAGCGATTACGCTTGGCATTAAACGTATGATATTATCTGCAAGACATTCACATTGCGCTGTGCACCATAGAGTGACATTAAGTGCACTTAATGTATGGTATCCATAAGGCATTCACATCACACTTTGTACTAAGTCACATTAACACACTTTTAAAATCGTGTTATGATGGGCAAGTATTGCTCAAATTAGTGCTTCGTACTACTTACAGATCAATTGTTACCATAATAACATTTTACCATGGGCAATTTCGGGTGTTAATGTATTATTTCTATTGGTTAAATGTATGCACACCTGTAAAGTTCACCATTCTAATGAACTTCATTTTTAGAACTTTAGACATACCGGCTCACACAACAGTGTTGATACATTTTCACATACCACAACTTAGGCCCTTACCGCTTCCTTTTTAGGGTCTTATTCAATATTTTCCTTCTTTATTTCATTCATAACTTTTTTTGTTTACGTGTTTCAGAGTTTGAGATGTTTGTAACAGGTTTGCTTCTTTCTCATACGCATTTTAATCAAGTTTTGTGGTGACCAACTCCTCAGAACCATGGATTAAAAATAATTTAAAGAAGCCTCCTCCTTTTTAAGGTTTGCCAAGTTTATTACAAACAGGGGCGATTTTGCACTAAAAACTGAAGACGCTAAACATGTTTGTTTTTTATCCTGCCTTATATATGATGAACCTAATTCAACTTGCATCCTTCCCTCTTGTATTTGATCTGTTGTAAGAAACGAGAAGCTGTATGCTCTTCGATCATCGTCGATCTGCGTCTGTTGATACGAGACTCTCGCGCACTACTTGCGCATATAAAACAGGACCTACTTTTCATACCATTTTTCATCCACAGGTTCGTATTCGCCCTTGTAAATCGAAAGTTCTCTACGTGTATTCTTATAGTTTCTTCACCTAATAGCTCCTCCACATTATAATCACACGCTGCAATGATAACATGGTCCTTTTCTTTTGAGAATTTGTTCTGTATCAGATTTCGAATTAAATTTCATATTATGAAGTAATTCTAGTGTTGAATCAATGGCTTGCTAGCATTTTGTTTTTTTTTAAATCAATGAAACATGTAAAAGTCTGATTCACTATTGGTTTAGTGATAGGATTTTATCGAATTTTAGAAAGGTGCTCTAAAAAGACCTTTTCTTGTTTTTCTTCTTTTTACTACGGTATAGTTACATCGGCCCGCATGTATATTTATGTGCGTTAACTTAATTTTTTCAACGCCATTTGATATGTTCCACGACACATAATTCACAACTGGATCTGTCTTAACGAATACAGTAACAACTCATAGCTGAAAGGGGTCTCGAATACAGTAATAACTCATAGCTTAAGGTGTCAAGTTACCCGTAAACTGAATTCAAATGATTAAGAGACACGTAAAAGCCAGCAGGGGGTAATCCCATGAAATCGTATTAAATCCCTCTCTTCAGCCTCGCTCGCTCTCACCCAATGACCACATACTTTTCTCATATTGCACGTAATTTCCCCCCAAAGACCCCTATTTGTAGGGAAATTTGGTTCAGTTCTCACCAAAATACCAATCACTAAACATTTTAGCAAATTTTTCCCCCAAAGACCCATTTTGGGCATTTTGGGATGCTCTCACCCAAAAATGCCTAAGATACTGTGCACGTTCTCTCCCATCTCTTCCTACTCTCTTTTCGCACATTTAGAATGTTACCCCCCCCCCCCCCCCCCCCTCCCTCACATTCTCAAGCAGGTAGCTACAGTACACAGTACGGCTACCAGAAGCCTGCAGCATAATTGGAGATCTGGTATATTTTAACATCGATATCCGGGCATCCATGATGAATGTTGTTAAAGCAATGTGTTCTAACCAGTCGCTAAATCCCGTCATGTCTGTGCGGGTTTACTGGACAGTTCTTACACAACAAGTATCCATAAATAGGAGGGTATGACTAATCCAAAGTCTGGACTGCAGAATACTACAGGTCCAATGCTCGATATAGACCGAACAGAACACTCTCGAAGCTATAGATTTTAAGCACATACGTCCTATAGATCTACATCGTCAGAAGTTTCTTCCTAGCACATGTATTGAGCCCCCAGTCATAGACTCACTCAAACTCAGACACGTCTATATTAACCCCGCAGTCACAGACACATTCAGAGAACAATTGTAGGCCATTATATAGTATACACTCTTCAAAAGAAGTAACTGAACAGGTAATAAATCTGCTGATGGCTCTAAAGGTAATACTCCTACATAAATATATACAAAGTTGTTGAATATCTCCTCTTAATTTGAGATAATGCACGCTAAGAATGGATGATTATAATTGACCTTTTTTTTAGCATGCAAAATCTCATATTAAAGAGGAGCCTCAACAACTTGATAAATTAATATATGTGTATGTAGCTTAGGAGTTATAATCCAAGTAAAGGTGAAACCAGCAATTCGAAAAGTGCTCAACCCAAAGAGAGCGAAATATAAATTAAATATGACTTGAGTAATTACATAGTGATTGACAGAACTGTTTCATGAGGGCCTGAAACAGACCCTCACCATTTAGAAACAAAATGCATACTGATTCTCAAGTCAAATTTTATATGAAATAATTATACTTTTAGAGGTATCAGTAAATTTATAACCTGGTCAGCTACTTTTTAATGATTGTAGAGTCAATCAACCATTTATCACAACGGTAGATAGATACCACTGAAACTATCAAGGGTTGGCCTATGGCCCGATTCTTGGGATAAATCACCCCTAAGTTCACGATTGTCATGTCAGGTCAGAATGCGGACTAAGATTTCAGTGATAACTCAACATTCCAATCGAGTATCTATACATCAGAAGTCGTCCAATGTTCTTCCAACACATTATTTATACAATTTACGTTATCGATCCTCTATCTCGTATAGAAAATCTAAATTTTTCTTCCGGGTTTCATCCTCATACAAAACTAATGTTCCTTTATCGAAAATATGTATCAGTAAATGGTTTACTAAAAGCCAAGAGGCATGTGTCTGTCAAAATGTAGCGATTACGCTTGGCATTAAACGTATGATATTATCTGCAAGACATTCACATTGCGCTGTGCACCATAGAGTGATATTAAGTGCACTTAATGTATGGTATCCATAAGGCATTCACATCATACTTTGTACTAAGTCACATTAACACACTTTTAAAATCGTGTTATGATGGGCAAGTAATGCTCAAATTAGTGCTTCGTACTACTTACAGATCAATTGTTACCATAATAACATTTTACCATGGGCAATTTCGGGTGTTAATGTATTATTTCTATTGGTTAAATGTATGCACACCTGTAAAGTTCACCATTCTAATGAACTTCATTTTTAGAACTTTAGACATACCGGCTCACACAACAGTGTTGATACATTTTCACATACCACAACTTAGGCCCTTATCGCTTCCTTTTTAGGGTCTTATTCAATATTTTCCTTCTTTATTTCATTCATAACTTTTTTTTGTTTACGTGTTTCAGAGTTTGAGATGTTTGTAACAGGTTTGCTTCTTTCTTATACGCATTTTAATCAAGTTTTGTGGTGACCAACTCCTCAGAACCATGGATTAAAAATAATTTAAAGAAGCCTCCTCCTTTTTAAGGTTTGCCAAGTTTATTACAAACAGGGGCGATTTTGCACTAAAAACTGAAGACGCTAAACATGTTTGTTTTTTTTATCTTGCCTTATATATGATGAACCTAATTCAACTTGCATCCTTCCCTCTTGTATTTGATCTGTTGTAAGAAACGAGAAGCTGTATGCTCTTCGATCATCGTCGATCTGCGTCTGTTGATCCGAGACTCTCGCGCACTACTTGCGCATATAAAACAGGACCTACTTTTCATACCATTTTTCATCCACAGGGTTCTAATACACACTACCAATAAATTTTGTTTCTCCATAGCACATCATAGACTATTTCTCCTCAGATATGTAATGGATGTAAATTTTTCCAAGTAAGACAGTTGCACGCAACTGGAAACGCATCTTAATTTGATGCTTCATCATGAGGTATTTAAATAAGCTGACTGGGTTTGTGTCCAGAATTTCATGATTTGACAATAAGAGTAGTCCAAGAAAATAAAACTCATCAAAATCAATTACCAAAGCTTTAACGTTTGTGACTCAAATTATGGTACTTTAATGTCTTCATTTTCATTCTATAGACATTCTAGTTCTATATCTACAGAAATTTCCCATGCAGCGCATCCATATTGGTCCTCCAGTCATAGACAACGTCAAAATATTGGACAAGGAGCCTCGTGGGTTTGCGAGAATGACATATAAACTAAAGTACACCAACCCCCGGGAACCAACCATCTCTCTAATTGTACAGGCCGCTATATAGAGTCTATGATCTAATTCTGATAGGATAGATCTGGCGTGCAGCCTTTTGAAGGTCACATGTTAAGGCTATATTGTTGATTAACATGGCGGTGATAAGTGTATATAGCTAGAGGGGTGGGGCATCGTTCGATACTGGTACAAAGCCAGTGTTCCAGTATCGGCCGATATTGGCACCTATAAAATGTTCCAGTATCGGGCGATACTGGAACACAATTATATCACAGTATCGTTCAATACTGGGACCAATCACTCCTGGTAGCATGTATCGCCCAATACTGGAACATAAAAACGTTCCAATATTGCTCGATACTGGAACACAATTTGGTGTTTCAGTATGGACCGATACTGGAACGGTAAATTCGTACCAGTATCGCGCGATACTGGCAACTTTGATGTTCCAGTATTGAACGATACAGGTATATATCTGGCACCTAAAGTACACTATTTCCTTATTTGCTCTACATGTGTATATTGTATTGTTATGACACTATAATGTAGTTTTGCCACGGCCTGTGCTAGCCGTGAGGATAGCTATTTCATGGACAAGGGCTGCATCTCAAATCAGTTTTATGTAAAGTTTGTTAGAGCTATACCTGTTTAATCACATTTAATGGTCTCATAATTATAGTATGTTGCACAGAGACAAATACGTCAATAGTATCGTGTCACACATTATATAATCATAATTATAGACCCATGCCACTAAACAAATTCAATACATATTTCTAAATCATACATTGACTTTTGGACAGGCAGGTGAAGCACCCGCTTATATAAGATGATTCCCTTGGTATTTTCAAATGTGATTTTCAACCTTATGTGTATTTTAACGTCACTGATGAATGCAATTTCCGCCAGGCATGTAATGTAAGCCCCCGAGTTAATACATGACCTGATATCAGGTAATTAATGTACATGAACACATGGACACATGCAGAGGTGCGTGTGGGACTTGATTATGATATTTGATGCTGGTAAAGTCAGGATTCCTATATACATTAAATTGCTTAATGTTTTCATTAATGGGAATATTAAAAAGTTGAATAATAAAACAGCTTTGCAAATTCCGCCTGTAATCTACTAACACTAAAAATGCACATTTAACAAACGTGATGTCACATGATCCTTAGATAGCAAGATGTCGATTGGAGAAAGAGAAATCCTCAACGTGTTTGGTGTTTTCTAGTATCAAGATTGGTACATTGTATAATCTCACTTAAATATGGGTGATGCTATTCTGTTTGGGCTTCCTCCGGATCATATGAACAGATTGCAACAACAACAAAGATTCTGACTCGGAATGAATCATTTAGATAATTTCTATGACATATACTGTGCATTAAACTCTCTTGCGATTTCGTTATAAAATAGTATTTTATTTTTACATTCGTTTAACCAATGTGAACATTTGTTTGTGAAGAGCGTTCTTGAAAAGCGCAACTGTAATTTACATTTGATCAGCTCTTGATTAAATTGAACTTTGTTAGGGGGTTCTGACGCCATTAAGGGTGCACTACACTAATGGGGTATCCCCTACCCTTTAAGAGGTGTTTAAAACTAGAATAGGAAAGTATGCATGACAAAAATCTCAATTCAACAGACTTGACAGTAAGAACAATTGCGTAAATGCCTAGAATTTTTGATTAATTATGATTAATGGGACATGTTTGATTTTTTGATTAATTATGATTAATGGGACATCACCTACATGCACACCGACTTAAAAATGTGAATATCATCTAGGTAAATTTTGAGAGATCTTTCAATTTGTGTTTTTTACTGGAAACATTGGCGATTACGGTGACATTTCCAAGCTAGTCAGAGATAAAGTCTCTCCGTCCTTTTTGGAGAATCAAGCAGGCTAACCTACCTATTTCCTGCACTTTTTGGGACGAAAATGTGATCATCTTTAAGGGGGGACTTAAGGAAGTTTTTGATTTGATTTTTTGAATTTTGTGAGTGCTGTAATTATTGAACTATTAATCAAATGCATATAAAAGTATACATTTTTGGAAAGGAAATGGATCAGAGAATCCAAATTTGGCGTCAATTTTGACCAAAAAAGTAGATTTTTTGAGAAAATCACAAAATTCACTTTTTTGACCCAAATTTTTTTGAACAAAGCTAACAAAAATAATTTTGAGTAAAAAATTTCAAAATCACTTTATAATGATGTTAAGATACTAATGAAGGGACGATTTTTTTTTTTTTTAACCTAATCTAATATTTTTGAAAATTTTGACCAAAAAGTTTTTTTACACTTTTTTGTCAAAATTTCAAAAAATATTGGATTAGGTTAAAAAAAAAAAAATCGTTTCTTCATTAGTGTCTTAACATCATCATCAAGTGATTTGGGAATTTTTAACTTAAAATTATGTTTGTTAGCTTTGTTCAAAAAAATTGGGTCAAAAAAGTGGTTTTTTGTGATTTTTTCAAAAAATCAACATTTTTGGTCAAAATTGATGCCAAATTTGGATTGTCTGATCCATTTCCTTTCCAAAAATGTATACTTTTATATGCATTTGATTAATAGTTCAATAATTACAACACTAACAAATTTCAACAAAAAACTTCCTTAAGTCCCCCCTTAAGAGAAATTCACCCTACAAGGTCCAATTTCGAGATTCAGTGGTCTAAAACAGGGTTTTATATCAGTATGTTGGTACATATATCTATGGAGCTCTAATTAGTAGTGTGCAACCTTAAGTAGAACCAAATTATGCAGTAATTCAGAAGTAATGAAGTTTGTGTCCACACAGTAGTACTCTCTCGAACGTTTACCTGTTTGGAAGTCTAGATGGGGCGTGAGATTGAATGCTAATCGATTTATAATTTAACCTTTTGCGTTCGTGAAAGCACGAAACAATGAATAGTTACATAAAGTGAAATCAATGTTTGGATTTTAAAAATTCGTTACATTCTTCCCTTGTAATTTATTATACGTAGAACCGCATTAAACTCCTAATAATCATAATACGGTCGTTGCATTGATTTGATAAAAGTCGACATTTAACGATTATTCTAGCGTAAATAGGTAATGGTTTTTGATACTAATTACGTTTGAATTGCTGTGCATTTGTTAAGAGCATGTTGCGTGGGAAGTTTATTTATGAAGTCTTGAAATGCAGGTTTTAAGTTTATGAGCTGCGATTCTTCTGTTCACCCACGTCCAAGGCAATCAATCCCCTTTTCAATCAGTTCATGCATGGACATGCAGCCGTAAGTGCCCCAAAGTATGTTCGGAAGCGGCAGTTTGCTTACATAACGACACCCCTTATCACGTCTGCATGAATGCAGACTTGTATAAGGGGTGTCTGCATGAATGCGTAATATATCTTCTGAACAACCAGAAAAGCTCACAAAGTTATAGTTATTTCTTATTTCAAATCATAACAATGTTATATTACTCTAGAACTGTTTTAAAAATATGCAGTCTCGATGATTAAAGGCACTGTTTAGCACTAATTTGAGACATGCTGGCGTAGTAGGAAATACAGTCCCCCTGGAGCCATAGCCCGCTCTGTACAGTAAAGTATAGGTGTATAGGTTGGTATAGGGCACTCAGCTACACGCACCACAAGTGTCACGCTTCATTCCGTGTATGTCCATGGAGGCCGAACTAAGACTCCAGAGGGACCATGGCTCATTCAAACCGGCACAGAATATCGGTGTTCTTATCAGTTGACTAGCTAAAACAATTTCGAGTCCACGACAACCTTTTACAGCATTAATTGAGATTGGACATATTTCAAAAGCTACCCACACGAAACCATTATTACATTCTGCGCGAACATATTATGGATTGTTTGACTGTTACAGGCATCACACGTGTGATTCATGTGTGACAAATAAGTTGAATGTCCCAATAATGTTTCCTCTCTTATTATATAGTAATGTGCCAATAACATGATGAAATGAAAGTGCATATCGAAATGAGAAGAACGTATTAACGACGCTAAAGTGCTATTCCTCTTCTTTAATGTCACCCATCATTATGAGCATCACTAGCTATAACCAATGATAATAATCAAATATAGCACATGCACCAACGTTCATCTTTATAAACCATGTGACCCACTCATTCACTTATTCATTTAAAGTAATGAAAATATTCGTTTCTGCTGCAAAACTTTACCCAAATGCCGAATATGCTTGAAGATTACATTGCTATTTGAATGGAATTTTCACACACACACCACCACGAGACTATGTGCAGTCTTTTTCCCTTAACACTTCCCATACGCGGCTATTAGTCTTGTCATATTATATGAAACAGATTTTTCAGAAACCTTTCACAACTTTCAAAGTCTTATCTCAAAAATTACTGAACCAATACTACGCATAAATATTAAGATCGTGCTATTATGGTATAGCTATACAAAACGGTGAGGGGGCATGTATTTATATTAGAGGTTTTTTCTTCGTTTCCGTCGTATAACATATCTCTCTGGTTTTAATCACATCTGAACAAAAGCAAAACAGGTATCAATCGAAAATTGATTTAAAAATTGTGTTAGGCTGATTTTATATCAGCGAAGTTATGAGGGAGAAGGTAGAACTTATTGAATGACCCTCGTAGGATGTTAAATTGTTGTGGTTCAATGAAATGGTAAATTTCACTAGTGCGTTTTTAATCTCATTCATATGCATACTAAGTGGTCGGGTCAGCATTTCAGTGGAGTTGTCTTTAGGGCTGTATACACCATGTAATTGCATCCGTATGTCATAATGCCATTTGTTTATTGAAAACAAGTGGATATACAAGCTTAAAAAGCGACATAAATTGCACAGACATAATTGCCACTTAAATCCATCAACATCCAAAGAGGGGTACGAATCACGTTTAAGATATGCATCTTTATTTCATTATTTGCCGTGGGTGCATTATACTCTGTTTAAAGTAAACCTCATTGATGGTGTCTGTTTTTCGGTCAATGTATTCAGAGTAAATGCGCTAAATTAACAGTGTCAATAATGTCATAGTTCTCTCTCTATGATTTTAGTGTACTTCGGAAAAGAATATTGCAACCATAGCAGCGTTAGCAGTATGGAATAAATTATTTGTACATAGTTGGTTTACTAATTGGAGTGCTTTAATGGACGGACAGGGGAGGGATACAACTGTAAAAGTGACTGGGATTAATAGGATAATTCGACGAGAAATTTTACACACACACAATATTGTTTTTATTCAATGAGAAAGGGGGTCAATGGTTGAGAGTCCCTGTTTTTTGTTTGATACTTTAAAGAATGTGATTGTTTGTATAACAAGATCTGATGGAAAGAGTTGAACCTATGATAGGACTTAGGACTTTGTCACGTTTTACGGTTGGGTTATTTCACGCAAATGTAGACATATCAAATAATCACTGATGGGCTAAATACAGTCCTCAAACTAAGTAACTGACCAGGTAATGAATTATACTCTCATCTCCAAAATTACAGCTCTTACGTAAACATATTAAATCATTTTCTCTTGTTTTCAATTTGAGATGTTACACGTGAAGATTAAATGAATAATAACTCAGTGTTGTGCCCAAAACTAAAACAAAGTCAGTTTTTCATGTTAACATTTTGTTCGTCGACACGCAGCCTCGGACTAGCAACATGCAGATTATTGATTAACTGGAAGCGATAACTCACGGGTTGATAGTAAGATGAGGATAAGGGATGCTTCAATGGATCAATGCAGCCCATACGCATACCTGTCACACGGTCCTGCGTGTTTAAAACCCAAGTGTGAAAATGTAAACTGCACTTTATTCTATCCTATTCAATTATTAACCGATCTTCATGAACAATGTCTCAATTTAAAGAAAAGAGATTTCCTTACAAATTTATAAATCAATATTTTTACGTAGGAGCTATTGTTTTAGAGTTAAGATACCTAGTCAGTTACTTATTTTAAGGACTGTATGTATACTGTCTTATCATACTATCAGTGTTCGTACCGTGAAATGCACGCGTTATTGAGTAATTGCACAGCATACATTTGGAATGTGTAGTTAATGTGATTTATTTCTGATTTATTTCTAGAGTTGGACTGTAAAGGGTGAGTCCAAATATTGTTAAGAATATGTGCATTTGGTTGTTTGATGTGTTTATAATTGCGACAGCAATATTGTTTCACTAATGAAAGATGAAATGAAAAATGACGTTTTTATAAGATTTCTTTGAGATGGTTGTATACCAATACTGTAATATCACCAACCTGGCTACATTATAAACACGGATTCCGTGGAACACTATAACCACGGATTCCTTGGAATATTTTAAAAAGTCGTGCTTTTTGTAAATATGTTATAATTCTGATTTGTAATTGTTTCTTGTCAGGGAAAAAGTATGAAACTGATTTTTTCGAAAACGGGACCTAAATAATTAGACTCACCGTGTGTGAATTGATATACTCGGCCTTCAGACCTACAAAGAAAGGCAATTTCACAATGTAATGTCTGGTGTTATATTTTCTGGTAATATTAATTTCTTTTTATTTCAACAATCAACAAATATTGGTGTACTTTGATATATTTGATTACGCATATAGTGTATATTTCCCATATCCTGCGCTAACGGGGATGACAAACATTTTAATATATCGGTAATATCCATGCATACCGTTAGTTAGTTTCAGAAAAATTGTGTTTACTTAGTCTTGATCAGCTGTAAGTTTTGAAATTATCCTGAAATATGTCACGTTTAGCTCGTTTGGTTCTTCAGATATGTTTCATTACAGAAAGCATGCACAAAACTGACTTGTCCACGGGAGCGTCGTTGAGTTTTTGTCTTCAACAAGACAGCATGCTTTAGATTCAAAATTGAAAAGCCCGCCCTGACAAAATATCCCAATCTCTATGCTTATGTGCCATTTCCATTCAATAAAGATACGTAGGTACGTTGGTAGTAATGTCATGCACCAGACAGATGTTTCAGATGTGTAATTCTCTCTTTTTCTCCTTTTCACAATTTGAGACCAATCGTGTGTAAGTCCACTTCGTGCATTCCATCTCCACTAAAGACGCTCTCGTGGATAAGGCGGTTTCAACACAAAAGAAAAGGTCTAGGACTCAAAGATGTTTAGAATGCCCATTTGTAACTCAATCACGTATGAATGCAGTCATTTGGTGAGACGAATCAGTTGCCAACGTTGAGTGAATCTATTGTTGACGAAGCGATTTTGTTTTTCCTTGGAAACAGGATGTCGATCAATTCATATGCGAAAATGTAAGCTATATACAATGCCAACAATAAGACATTTAAATGAGGTTATGAGGTTCAACACCATGTGATCAGGGGGATTTTCACTAAGGTGAGCAATACAATATTAATCAATAATTTCATAGTTATGTTTCAAGGGACGTTTCTGCTTGAAAATGCTGTTTTAGCTCTGTATGTTACCTGTACATTCTTGGAAAAAGGTCTTACCACAGTCCGTGTTCTTGCCCACTTATTGAAGATAAAAAAACAATATAGCTGTGCAAAGATTAACGGTATGTCTTCCTATATAATATTAACAAATGGGAGATGTGCATGCAGTACAGACTCTATCTTACCACATATATAACTTAGAATATCATACATATCTGAGCATTATTGCACCAATCTCGTCTGTCCTTATACGGAGCCAACAATGTACATGCTCGCCTAGACGCGCCTCTTTTAAAATGCTAATTAAGTGGTGTGACGATGTGGTTAAGAGTGAATGTTACGCACAGGTTTAATGTACATGACGTAGGCATACATACATCAAGACTCAAGGAGATAAGAAACTATTATCTCTATGTTACGTCACATATCACAGTCGATATCCTCTCTTGTGTGGTGTTTTGTCTTCAAAAAAGAATTGCTCGATATGTACAAGTGATGCAATACCTCTTTCCTTATAATTCCAATATAAATGTCAGCCCCTTAAGTTTATAATGAGTGTAGTTCTGTATCCTAGCTACACCTTTCTTAGTCATCAAGTTTCAATTTTATTCTGATGTGGTCAAAGCCATAGAGAGATTTTGTTCGATGGAAACGGATAATTACCTTTTAAAATAAATACGTATTTCTTCGTCCTTTACTCCGTTTTGTATTAGTATAAAAAGGATGATAATATAACATAGTATTATCATGAACAAATAAGATTAAAAGCAAAATAAGCCTTATAGCCTTGCAAATCGTATAATATCAATTCGGATGTATTGATGTGCCTTTGAGATATTGGTAAAACTCTTTATCAGTTAAATTCGATGATACAATGTCATGGCACGGTGAAATGTCGTACATTGAATCTTAGAAAATATATAATCACCAGTAACATTTTGTTTATATTCAACCTTCAGAATAGTCATTCAGATTGTAAATGAAGAAAACTTTGAATCCATCGGTTTACAACTGTATATTAAAGATCTCTCAGTTCCTATGAAAAGTAAATGTGATTTTCGCAGTGTTTTCTTAGGAGAGCGTTGAATTTCATTGCTGCCCTGATTTTGTCCTGGCTAAACAGAGGGCATATTTTCTCCAACGCATCAGTAATTTGTTATTGTTTATAGTCTGTTAAAGATATATCTTAAGTTTCAATTTGTTATACTGGCCGATAGGTAGCCAATGTAATGGAGACTTGGGAGACAATTCGCTATTTTTCGACCGTTTCCATTACAAACCAGTACTCTGACTAAAGCTACAATTGTGGATATATTCATAGGCCTCACATTAATATTAGCAAAGTTGAAGTTAGGAGGTAGAACTTTTGAATGACTCTCGTATAATACATTAAGATTGTCATTCACTCTCAGTGGCATTCATGAAAACAAATGGACGGCTTTATGCCAAGATGATTTGCTGTGCAATTGCGCTAAATCAAGAAACCAATTATACTGCGAACACGTGGAACTAATGAGAAGTGCTGTGAACAATAATTGGTGATACATCACATAGGTTCGGATGAGTAGACATTTGGATTTGGTAATACAACCAAAAACAAAATATTGCAATTCAAGTTATGCTATATATCATTCAGTGGTTACGTTAAGAATGAACAGGAGATAAATTTTGAAGAAAAAAATGATTTCATTCCCATGGAAAATGTGAGACTTTGATTAGAATTTGGTCTTTCCCTAGACAGGTCCATATTGGAGCGCTTAGCTTCGACACTCTAGCGAGTGTCATCATCAGAGCTCTAATGATGACACTCGCTAGAGTTTCGAAAGTTAAGCGTTCCAATATGGACCTCTCTAGGGAAAGACCAAATGCTAATCATGTTTATCAACCTAGTGTACCTTGTAGTTTCAAATCAATGTGATACCTTCTTAGTAAAAGCTGCTCAAGACTCGAAAAACGAAACGTGACCAAGAAGTACGTATCATTGATTCTTTTCAATGTAAAAGCTCGTCTAGACACGCCTCATTTGAAATGCTAATAATTTCCGTCGAGGTTGCTACGCATTCTTTTTGCGTCCTCCAAAACATGACTTCGGTACTCCGACCAAAATAGCTTGAATAGGGCTGCAATAAGCTTCGCTGTTCGATGGATGTATTGCGTCAAAGCGTGGGAAGTCTGTAGTATCGTCATATAGTTATTGGATACGAATGATACATTACAATTGGGTTTACTGACTACTAAGTTTTATAAGAACTGTTCTATTTTATTCAACTCTACTGTTCGCACATTCATTCACTTCATGCATTGACATGAAGCTGTGTGTCGAGTGTATTTTGAACATGTTGAAAGCCCTGTCTGCCCACACACAAAGACACCGGACACTATTGAAAAATGACAAAATCTTACAATGAAAATGGGATTTGAATGCTAGCATGACAAGTTTAAATTAATGTCTTTGACATGAGTTTAATACTTTATTTTACAGATAACGGTTCGTGCATGTATAGAGGCATTCCTTATTATTATGTAATTTTGAGTAACGAACTTCTAAATTAATATCGTTGGATAATAACAAGAAAAACAAAATTAGGTAAAGGTTTGTTCAAATTAATTAGCACAGTTATCATGAATATATATTATTATGCGATAACCTTTTCGAATCAAGTCAAGTATTAAGTGCGTTTGTTTAAAATAGTTTCATCTCTTTAAATTTTCATGAGTCCAATAATTGTAGACATCAATTCGATTAGTTAAACACGTTAGTAGAGTCCACCTTTCCTAGTCCGAGTCTGAACTCACCTTATCCGAGTCCGAATCTGAGTTCTCCAACACTTGTTGACGTTAAGCAATTCCCAACCTATAACAGTAAATACAAGGCTCATACTACACAAGCCGCATACAGAAACCCGATGAACGTGTGTTATGGATCGCCTTAAGGACTCGCACTTGTCCTTCATGTATGAAGGTTCCCTTACGGAACAGGAAGAGTAATTGACTCATTAATAGCGATAGAAAATAACATCTTACATGCTAAACGACAAATACATGCTAAACGACAAATATATTGTATATTTGATATTAACTCAAATTATTTAATTGAGCAATACAATTGAATGAAGATGGACGGTTGAAATAGTAATATAACTATGCGTGGAATAATACATTTAAAAAAATTGTCGGGTTGAAATTTCTCCCATGAGCATTTAAAGCTGTATAAAATTATGTAACCGTCATGTAAAATCGTGCAACCGTCACGTGTTGCCATGGTGTTATCTTACTAGTACTACTCTTGTTACCCCGATCGTATAAAAACAATCCATTAAAAGAACGTTATACCAAATTGTCATCAACTTATCTTTTTTCAATCACACAAATTAAGACTTAACGAACATATTAAAATCCCTGCATTTATGCTTTCAATTGTTATAACTAAAGAAACAAATTTGGACAAATATCTCCAATATTCCATTCTAGGATAAAGAAATCCAAATATAGATTTGATCATGACTGTTTTTGCTCTTATATTTCGCAAAATCTGTATTTGAACTTGAACTAGAATGTGAATGTAATTTTTGTGTACGGATCAAGAGTGTCAGGACGTCCATTTGTGTACACTCCATCATAGGTGTTCTATATCCTATAAATGGATTTTTCTAGTAGTTTCAAGAAAACAAACGTACAGAACGTGGTAGAATCACCGAATATTTCTCGCCGATTTGGAACTGATTAAACTATAGCAATGAAATGCAAATAGTTCCAGTTGTACGTGTATAAGACAGTTCAAGATATTTACACCCATTTCCCACGAAGAATCAATCATATAGATGAGGTGACCGTTGTTTACATTTAGGACGCCCTCTGTTGATTTGAGACAAAACACACCGGGCAAGAGTTCCTATAGTTTACATAGGCCAGATCAGGTTTTCTAACTAGATTGTGGTGTCACAGCGAATTGTTATCAAAACTGTCTTTAAACTTGCTTAGGAATGCTATAAGCTATCGCATTTCACAAAAAAAAATTAAAATAAATGAGTTTTACAATTCATTAGAAAGAAATTTCATGTTGTCTTCATTAACTTTACTGTATATTCTGCCTGGCGGGAATCAACAGAGGGTGTCCCATTTGTAAATACTTGACGTCACCGGTCACACCATCTATAAGCCGCGCAAATGATTGCATTGTAAAATCCTGTAGATTTGAGCTCGATCTCGCCTTTGCCTTAGATTTACGTCATGAACGTCATATTGATTATGCATTAATTTGGTAAATAGTGCACTGAAGGTCCTTCTTGGATCCTTGATGAAATAAAGGACATCGTAAATTTAAACGAGGTACTTTATTGTAACGTGTAATTGATTTACAGACTTTGGCCGGTGTACCATTTCAGTATAGGTAATATCTTCCAATTGAGGCGGAGGCAGTGATTTGAAATCTTAATCTAAGTCAACAAAAAAAATGTGTTTGTTTGTCCACGTCCGACCGACTGTGTACCTTGGTGCCGACTGTATTACTTTTTTATTTTCTATTATTTTTTTAAAACAACTTTTTTGAGCTATTTAAATGGCCAAACGGACCGTTTTATTCCTGATTTCGTACGCTATAATGAATCTGGTCTTTATAAACACCATCCCCAATGCGTAGAACCTGCTTAATTGGAGTATAATGATCCAGATCCAGATCCAGAAGTATCAAAATAATTCATACTTAATAACAACGCCATCGGGAATGCCAGTCGTATATTGGTATTTATAAAAAAAAAAACATGATTTTCAGAGAGCGCAGTTGGTCAATCAGAGGCTTAATCCACATCTGTGGAACTAGGGAACTGTGCCTTTCGAGATGAGTTGCGAGCACATGTTATTGGCATTACGTCACTCTTACCGTTCCGGAAAATTGAAGTAAAATTTGTGATTGGACAAATTGTCACACGCATGCGTAAGGATAATGTTCGTAGCAATACGTCATTCGTATCAGGTTTCGGAAGAGGTCGAAGGGGAAATCGAATAAAGCCGAAGCACGATGTGTCACACGCATGCGTAAAGGACGATTTTCATCAATTAAAAGATGGCGATCGTATCGGCCAGCTACTTGGGAATTTGTTCAATTTAGTTTTCATTTAACGTTTTTAAATGACTTTTTCGGCCAATTTTCCAAGTTATTTATTGGTGGGGTACATCATTGATATGAATATTTCCCCCGTTCCCGATCTGATCAGGTTTTATCTGACGTTTTTGATTGGCGACGATAGTTGCAGAATTCGGAAACCAATTATATTTTATCGATAATATATCGACATGTCGAAGTTTCCTTTTACGACATATCGATACAAAATTTTGTATCTATAACAGTACTACTTTCACGTATATATTTCTAACATAACTTCAACACTACGTTGTTTCACTTTCTGCAAATTTTCAATCATAATAAATGGCGGCGACCGACATGACAACATGTTCATTTGGTTAGTTGAACAGTTGTATGTAGGCCTAAGTATGAAAGTACAACTCTAACAAACTCATGAAAAAGAGTTCAAGTAATGTGTTTTGTGTTTGGACGACTTCAATTCACAGTATTCATCATGCCGAATTTATATTCCCAAACACAATTTAAAAAAAAGAAGAAAAAAAAAAAGAAAAAAAGAATATCCGACCTACCGACCCTACCTTTTTCGGACCCTCTATGGACAAACAAACATTTTTTGTTGTTGGCCTAATCATGGTTCTCTGTGTCTTGAATCACATCGTAAGTAGTTCCTAACCTGAAAACTGACAAAGTGTGCTCGTGCCGTTGTCCAAATTGATTTTATTATCTAATTTAATCTTTGTCTATACAAAAAAAAACACCTCAAAGATGAATAATGCGAGATTATGGCCACACGCACGCAATTATGGCCACACACACGCAGTTTTGGGCGCACGCACGCATCACGCATATAATGCACAGTGCGTTGGTGCGTTCATGCGCCTCAGATTATTCTGTATTCATTCGCCGCTGTAAACAGGCTTCGCCAATTTGGAGCTGATCAAACTATAGTGTGAATAAAGTTAATATCAGAGTAGAGATACAAATTGTGTCCTTTATTTTTCTTGGAATTTATTCTAAATATGTGCATTCAAACCTTTTATACAATTCGTAAATAGTAAGAGCAGTGTGGTACATGATGAGGAGCAACGTGATTGATTTAGAAAGTAGGTGTGTCATAATATAAATCATAAATCCGATCACGTTAAAGGTCACAGACTCCTTCGTAAAGAGTAGGGGATCATCCCGGTCTGTGTGCACAAAAACTCATGTCCCTAGGTTGTACCGTTAATGCCCGAGGTAGGGCGCTGTGTACAGTATAACAGTATGTATGCAGTATGTATATAATAAGACGTAATCATCCGAACAAAATCACGCAGCCATGATTGTCATTTCAACCTTAATGTGAAGCACTCTTTGTCATATTTTTGTTGTCGACTTCTGCGACTGGCGCATATTTACGAAACTCCTAAAATACGTACGATCACCGCGTTGTTTAGCACTTGGGCTCGCTATTTTGCGGTACTGCGCTGTTAGGAGATAATCAATTTTTAAAAGCCAAATACAGGCTACTCTGCCGAAACATATATCGTGAAAATCGTTTCAGAGGTGTCAGAGGTGTTTTTTTTAATCGCTTAGCGCAAGGCCTGATCGCCGTATGTGTGACAGGGGTAAACATTAGATTGGCTTTTACTTTATTGCTAAATTTGCTTGGGTAGTTTAAATTAATGCATGGACGCATGGAATTCGGGGATGTGTTGCTTCAACGCTTTGAAGTCCAATATATTGCGCGCAGCGATACCAATAGCATCTAAACGATGCCGATATCATCGTGATTGGTCAATTGTGGTTCCTCTAATGTTAAATTGAATCGGTCAAATCAATAAACGATCGGCCAATATTTATAAAGCTAGATTAGTCTGAACTTGAACTTAAATCGCAGTCTTTGACAAAGGCAATACAAGCAACGCAATGCTATACTATGACCATCTTATAACTATTAGGTATTTCCAATAACTAGTAAATTGCATTAAAATGCGTAATCTTGTTAAATTGATGCTTCAATATTATGAAATAAACTTTGAAATAAACCTAAGAATGTATGCTTAACACTCAACGTCGCAGGGTGTAATTTCTTGAAACCTAGCTTTGTATTGCTTTTTGGGGTGTTGAACTTCTATTTTAGAACAAAGACAACAAGGTAGTAAGATGTTATTTTTAAAGAGCTTAAATAAAGTTTATGCATTCATACATTTGTAAGAAAAGACTCTTCAATAATTGAAAAACTATAGGTCAACGTGTGATTGTTATCTGAAATGATAGTTTCGAAAAATTAGTTATTAAGGATTTAAAGACATGTCAAAGGTTTCGGCAGTGAAGGTTGAACATGCGGATCTTAAAGGAGAACAGTTACTTTCATAAAACTAAGCATTATATGGTATAGGAAATTAATTATTTAATATATATTGAACAGTTTTATTGAACACAGAACTATAATATTCAATACAACTAATTTGAACTGCACATCCCCAACCTGTGATTATTGTGCACGTAATCACGCAGTAATTCATTGCATTAATCGAAATTATCAATACATGAAACAGAGATGTGGAAATCTCGTAACTGTGTCGTCATTGCTTCGATCACTGCAATATAGCGACGTAATATTTTCTCATTCTATAGCTGGGTTTCTCTTAACCACATAGACAGCTTCATATATTTGATGAATTGACTGTCTCCCCTCACTGATCGAACTATTTCACGCGTTATACCCTCCAGTTTAAAGTTTAAATTAGATATAAATTCGCTTTTCGTATAAGCTTTGACATGTTGTCACATTTTGGGAGTTCTCATTTGTCAGTGTCTTCAATCCGGCGATGATGTTGATAAAATGAGTCAGAAAACTTCCAGAGGCAATCCATCCACTTACATACCGACTGAATATCCGTTATGTTTTCATATCCGTCAATGTATCATTGGCGCCATAGATTACGTGATTTATTTCTGATTAACACCTGAAGCCAGCCTTGGAGGTAAACGGTATTCTTGTGAATATGAAGAGTTGATTTAAGGGGGGACTTAAGGAAGTTTTTGATTTGATTTTTTGAATTTTGTGAGTGCTGTAATTATTGAACTATTAATCAAATGCATATAAAAGTATACATTTTTGGAAAGGAAATGGATCAGAGAATCCAAATTTGGCGTCAATTTTGACCAAAAAAGTAGATTTTTTGAGAAAATCACAAAATTCACTTTTTTGACCCAAATTTTTTTGAACAAAGCTAACAAAAATTATTTTGAGTAAACAAATTTCAAAATCACTTTATAATGATGTTGAGATACTAATGAAGGGAAGATTTTTTTTTTTTTTAAACCTAATCTAATATTTTTGAAAATGTTGACCAAAAAGTGCCAAAAAAAGTGAACAAAATTGATTTTTATTTTTTTAAACACTTTTTTGTCAAAATTTCAAAAAATATTGGATTAGGTTCAAAAAAAAAAAAATCGTCCCTTCATTAGTGTCTTAACATTATCATCAAGTGATTTGGGCATTTTTAACTCAAAATTATGTTTGTTAGCTTTGTTCAAAAAAATTGGGTCCAAAAAGTGGTTTTTTGCGATTTTCTCAAAAAATCAACATTTTTGGTCAAAATTGATGCCAAATTTGGATTCTCTTCTCCATTTCCTTTCCAAAAAGGTATACTTTTATATACATATGAGTCATGGTTCAATAATTACAACATTAACAAAATTCAACAATAAACTTCCTTAAGTCCCCCCTTTAAAGCATCAACTCTGAAAATCAGTGTAGTTTTACCATTACCTGCGCTTTCTTAGATGACTAACAACTTATTACTTAGTATTATTTTCAATACTAAGCAAACCTAATTCAAACCTAATTTTACTCTTAAAGTAGCTAAATATATCAAAGAGAACATTTTAATTCACTGAATATTGTTATAAGTGGTTTCCCTATAAACTAATAAAGTCTCAAAAATATCTCAAATGTATAAGACATTTTGATCAATTTGCAAATCTAGAATACCAAAAAGCTAACACTGTAGTTCATTGCGTTCCCAATGTTTTCCGTAAATTTGTAGCATGCAAAAGTCCTCGTATATAGATTGCAAGCTAATATAAATGTAATTCATAATTATTGTTCCTTTTTAATAATAATATCTTATATTATGTAAATGGGTTAGTTATAAAAACCCATATGAGCAAACACCCACTGTGTGAAAGGCTTAAAATATATTCCTTTTAGGTATTCCTTAGAGATCATCACATCTGATGAGTAAAAGATTATTATATCCCCAACGATGTCATTTATTATACGTAGCTTAAACTTGGAGATGTTTATCAGGGATGGGACACTTTTCCTTTTGGCACCAGGGGCTCTAGATATGATCAAATCAGGCTAACACATATGCTCCATGCACACCTGAACACATTATTGTAGTTCATTTAACCCCTGCTGCAAACTCAATATTCACATCTGAAATTTACAGAAGCCTGCATTCGGGTATACACTGAAATATAATAAAGTATCCCCATCAATTCTGTCTTGATTGATAAACACCTTCTTTCATAACCTCGAGAAATAGCCAATGTCAATGTATAGTAGTAAGCGAAAGGGATGTCTCAAGAATATTCAGTTTTTCATTTCGCATTCATCTAAATTTTCATTTTCACAAGGCAACTTTTTTAATTAATAAGAAGAATTTATGAACATTTTGTCTTATCTATTGCTTTAATGTCATATGGGATATCTTTTCATTTTACAGATGGGATACTTCACACAATCCAGTATCACTTATATCTAGCAACAGAGGACGCTGTAATATCAAATCCAGTAAAGGTATTTTATTCTTGATATCCATACAGTTAGTAGACACAGTGTTTTCAATATAAAATGCATATAATACTTTTTTTTATATAATACTTTTTTTATATATAGTTATGCACGTTATGTTACAAAAATAAACATTGGAAGTTGGGATATTTTTAGCAATGTATATAATTTGTACATTGACATTATCAGGCTATAGCACTACATATAATATTGCTAATGGTTAAATCTTAATGGAGACTGAACCATGAATAGATTACCAACGTGCTAAAACCGACCGAGCATACTTTTTAAAAAGTAATGAGTTGATCGGTTTCGAATTTACACCCGAGGCATGATATAGACTTTGTGAGTAATGAGTGAAGCAAGTGGAACAGAGTACGATATTTTTAGATAAATATTTATAAAGAGATTTCCTGTGCAGAGGATGGATTGTAAGGCATATGCATAATAGACTTGCCAAGTATTTCGGACTCGGACTCTTTTGATACGGCTAAGCAATTAGTATTGATCACTAAAATTAAGACTGCCAAAGAGCCTTAACGTATAATAGTATACATATACTTGCAGCGATTTTATGAAGGCGATCATATGCATGATAGAGAACCTGCGGTCTAGTGGATTAACCAATTGCCGCGAACGCGAGAGGGACCGTGTATTTTTAAGATCTTTGTTAATTTAATTCTCGCCAGTTTGTCCGAGTCTATATATTAGTTATCTATTTTAATGTATTATATCATTAACAACAACAAAAACACGTAAAACCTTATTATAAAATCCCACCAAAATGTAATGCTACAAGAATCAATGTTGGCTCGCAAATCTGCATTGATAAAGGCAACATTCGTAAGAGTGTTTGTGGCATACGGTTCATGAAGTTTTTGTTTTGCAACATATTGTAATTCATTTTGTGTTTTCATCATGCTGCAGAGGCAGCGACCGTCTTTGCGCTGTATAATATTTCTTAAACGTTTCTTTACCTTCTTGATAATATGTGATCACAGTCACGTTCTTCCTGGAAAAGTAATGCAGTAAAAGTGTGATCCGTGCAACAATAAAAAAAATACTCATGAAAGTGGCAAAACGTGACACCGTTAAATTAGGTGGGCTACATGTATAAGGTACAGTGGCGTACCCAGAGGGGGGGGCAGGGGGGCCATGCCCCCCCCCCCCCCCCTAGAATAAGCCCGTCGGTAAATTCAAGCCTCTGTCGGTAGATTTTCGTATTTGACCATGATTTTTTTTGACCGGTTTTGTGGACAACCTATCCCCCCCCCCCCCCCCCCCCCCCCACACTTATCAAGATTTCAGCTGCTGACGGGGAAAAATTAGGCATGTTTTACGATTTTTTGGGGGGAGTCTGTAAAAAAAAGTGTCGGTAAATCATGCCTTTCGTCGGTACAACTATGGTCCCCCCCCCCCCCCCCCCCTGTTTCCAAAAGCTGGGTACGCCACTGATAAGGTATTTCTCCACCCATGGGTAAAAAAGACTGTATTAAAAGTCTCTTCAGCTACTAGTATTCACTTATTATTATTCGTCAAAGCCGAATGAGCGCTGCTATTGCCGTATTCACACGCTGTAGTTCCAGGTTGTGACAAACTCCACAACGATTAACGTGTATGGGCTAGTGGGTCAAACTTTAGATAATTTGTTCCTGCTAAAACATAACACTAAAGAATTTCCTGAATAGCAAGACAAATATGTTTCAAACAATTTAACTGACGGGAAAAGGTTATCAACAGACAAGTGAGAAATCTTGATTTTCGGTTTTTTAAAACTAAATTGGCCGAAAAAGAGAGCGTGTTAACATTATGTATATTATGTGAATGTCATGCTTTTAAACGCATTGGAGCGGTAAGGCTTTTTAGGGAGTACCGACTACAGGAAGGCTATTATCAATTGTTTAACGTACAGGGAAACGTCAATCAAACGTTGGGCGAATGATTGACAGAATATCAATCAGTTTACAATGACGTTATGTCAATAATGACCACGCCCTGGTATTGTAGGTCGAATAAAAATAATATTTGGGGAATTTGGCAACCTATATTATACATTACACATTACACAATCAAAAGTGTAGGGATTTTAAGCCTGACCATTGACCTTGAGCTCACCCGCCAATAAAAACATGTTTATAGTTAATATGTCCCTCCCCTGACCGCCGCCAGAATAAAACAAGCAGAATCACTACAGTGGCGTAGCCAGATAAAGCTAGAGCTAAGGCGAGGTTGGGTTGGGGGTGGGGAGTATATAGAAAGATTCGAGTCGTGTACGTCGATTGATTTCGAAGCCAGATTTCAACCCTCTCAAGGTAAATTCTCAAGAAAGGAAAATGCCCCACCCCTAGCAGAAGACTTCTGTGCCCCACCCCCATTACCCCCCTCCCACCCCCACCCCACCCACCCTATTTTAATATTCGTGTGCCCTAGCACATCATGTTCCTATTTGACACACCATTTGCTTTGATTTTTAAGCAAGAGAATTAATACACATGATCCATACCTGGTCTTACGGAAACCTCAAGAAACAGCTTTTGAGACAGCAAGGATAAAACACGCCAATCAATTTCAGATATGGTTGATTCGATAACTGCTTAACGTCAAATCAATGTGGGTATCGCAACATTATATAAGCTACAATGAAGTTGATGAAACATCTGTGAAACATGTGACGGTAAATCGGTATTTTTCATTAAAACGCACGGTTTCCATTCTCTTAGTCTTCGATTTATCTCGTATGTTTTAGGCTTCTTGCACATCATACTTCGTACATGCATTATTGAAACAGACGACAGTATGCGAGTAATACTAAAACATTAAAGCGATGTCTTTGATGGATATATGGAGCCACGCTTTGATGATTCGCCTTTCCCCTTAACATGCTAAAGAATGGAAATGTAGAATAATGCATGATGCCATCGGTATTTACCTATTACCTATGGGCAAATAAACAGAAATAACTCACCTCGTTCGAATTATGTGCAGGATTGGGAAATTTATTTCGATTACCGGCGCCAATTATTATGTAAACATTTTACGGATATTTAGTTTGTAACCTCATTCCTCATATGCCTGCTGGAGTTTTACTCAAATATATTTTGTATAAAGAGCAAATGTGAACAAAACCCCAAGAGACATTAACAATGTTAACGACGGCACAGTTAACAAACGAATTGTGTAGGCATACTTTTATCATCGTTCATGCTTTTGCGTCTCAATATATGTAGTTTAAAACGGCTTTTCATATCAAGGAAAAAGGATTTACACCGTACTCATGCACTTAATTTGTGGATAGGCTTATATAAAATGTTCCCTTCTTCTGTTTTAGCCAGTAAAAAACACAAATTCTGGTATTTGAACATAACTTTCTGTGTAATAGAACTTAGTTTAGAGGTACCTGAGCCAGGAGACCCTTAAGCTATGAGTTGTTACTATATATTTATCAAGACAGTTTGAATTGTGAATCATGTGTCACACAGTGTATCAAATGGCATCGAAATAATCGAATGAACGGGTATAAAAATACACACATGTCGATGTACTTAGATACAGGTGTAGTGAAGCATATTCAAGAAATCCTTCTTTTGCGAGGAAAAAGAAAACACGGAGACACCCTCGATGCCAAACCCTATCACTAGAATGATAGAGAGGGATTCAGATTTGTACCTGTTTCTTTGAACCGACATGCAATTTAACCGTTTTAACCATTTATTTAACACTAGAACTACACTTTGCTTTAACATTTAAAGTGTAATTGAAATCAGGAACGGGAACTCACAACAGCAACAAAAAAGACGATGGTTTTATCATAATTAAGCGGGTACTATAAGGGCGTGTTCTCACTGTGCGAATGTGGATTCATACCTAGGTGCGAGTCTACATGCATAACAGTGATGTTGCGTTCTCATTGTGCGATTAAAATACATCAAAATACCGATGTGGTATCGAGCCCACTTACCCGGATGTTACTTGTTTACAAGTTTAAGCGAGTGCGCTGTGCGTACTTACTGCGTAAATACCACGCGTGCATGACATTTGGCCGCGTGAAATTGCATTTTGAAGCGCGCGGTGGACGGCGGCGCAGTCTGACGCAGCGCAACACGCTTGTTTTTGTGGAACAAGTGGTACGAGTCCACATACGATAAGTAAAACGCGTTCTCACTATAATCAAAACAAAGAATTCTCGATCAAAACATTTATTTCAGTCACGCCAGCGTCATCCGAATTCTGAACGCAGTGTGATGAGCCCTTGACAACCATGCCACAACGCGTTCGGGCTGGCGTAGGCCTACTTACATAATTGTCCAATCACGCAGCGTGGGGTCTTGTTGATTAGGGCCGCGATTGGTCAATTACCTTTTGTTTACAAGAACGTCACACCTTCCGGTTTTACTGCGCCCTTGCCGTCGCGATTGACGCGCTCACGCACAGTATGCCCCAGACGCTGGGACACTGAGGAATCGTATACGATTTGATCGAGAATTCTTTGTTTTGATTATAGCGATTTTGATACCACGTCCTAGGTGCGAGACTACCTCTTCGAGTAGGTTTCGACCCTACATCGTACATCGTTGATGTAGGGTCGAACCCCCTTATTGCGCGTTCCCACTAGGCTTGGAAGTAGGTTCGATGTAGCATCGAGTCCACGTCCTGGTATCAAACAGCCACAGTGGGAACGCGCCCTATAGTATCTACTGGTATGATGTGATATTGATATACAAGGTGAGTTAGCTCTTTGGTAAATGCGTGGTATTCCTTCTTTCTTCAAGGTTGCATTAAAATGTGATCAATGTGTTTAGTATTGATAAGTAAGAAAACTATGATACAAAGTAAAACAATTGCGGTGTGCTTGGAATTTTCAAAATGTTAAGACAAATAAATTGTAATATCGTTTCATCACTCTATCATTTTTTAATACTTGACCTTAAAATTCTACAAGTCCTTGGGAATATTAAGCATCCATACTTACATCATTGTTTGGAATAACATGTTGAAGAAAAAGAAACTTAGAGATGCTAGGTAAAAACGGGGTTTCTGCTTTTGTAAATGCTACTTATTTTTACCGTGATACTCAGATGTAATCTCTGTAAGACGATAATCATCACCGTCTGACTGTCAGCCTTTACGAGGCCTCTGTGGATATGATAACGGCCTTCTGAAGAATGGAAGATGATTGATATGCGATTAATAATATTCAAAGCAATTCGGAGTGCCTTCAGCAAATCGTAAGGTTGAACTTCTGTCTTATGAAGACAGACGATGTATTATACATGTATATATATAGATAAGATAATGCCATCGTTAACAATATATCTTATTTAAGGTATTGCATTATAATAGTCCTATGATTGTGACGTTGGGCAAAACCTACACATTTGTCAACCATTTTGGATGTTTAGATGTCTGATATAATTTAATTACTGAGCAAATTATTGAGCAAAATGTGCATATAACTTATATAAGTATCATAGGATAGCAGTTTTTTTGGTAGGCTAGTTTAACGTTAACAATTTCATATGAAAATAAATGGAAAAAAGCGAAAAGCGAGGTAAGGTGTTTCAATAATTATTTCAAAACTAAATTTGTGATTTGAATTTTAATTACAATAAAACTAATGGCATCCGAACTAAATTATCTTTAACATTATATAAACATTACAGCCAAATACTGAGTAATCAATGAGGGCAAGACGTGGAACACGTGCACCCTTTTGTAGGGACACCCTGGATACAGAAGGTGAGATGTTCGTCATCATGGGTAGCGCCGGCTGTGGTAAACATACACTGTTTAAGCCATATTTAAAAAGGGATTTTGTATTTGCCTTTGTAAACCGAAAGTTCTCTGCATGAATTCTTATAGTTCCTTGGCCTAATAGCTCCTCCGTGTAAATAAGGACACTGCAACGATAACATGGTCTTTTTCTTTTGCGAATTCTTTCTGTCTCTGATTTCGAATTTAACTTCAAATTATGAAATACAAAGTAATTCTAGTGTTAAATTAACGACCTGCTAGAATTGAATTACTTTTTATTTTAAATAAACGTGTGCAAGTCTGATTCACTATCGGTTCAGCGATAGGATTTTATCGAATTTTAGAACGGTGCTCGAAAAAGCCTTTTTCCTGTTTTTCTTCTTCCGTTCATAAAAATCTCCACGAGTGTGCTCCACACTACTTGCGGTATAGTTACATCAGCCCGCGTGTATTTTTATGTGCGATCATTTGATTTTTCATCGCCATTTTATATGTTCCACGACACATAATTCACAACTGGATCTGTCTTAACGAATACAGTAACAACTCATAGCTTAAGGGGTCAAGATACCCGTAAACTGAATTCAAATGGTTAAGAGACACTTGAAGCCAGCAGGGGGCAATCCCATTAAATCGTATTAAATCACTCTCCTCAACCTCGCTCTCACCCAATGACCACATACAAATTGCATGTAATTTCCCTGAAAGACCCCTATTTTTATGAAAATTTGGTTCATTTTTCACTAAAATACCAATCACCAAACAATTTAGCAAATTTTGTCTCCCAAAGACCCATTTTGGGCATTTTGGCATGCTCTCACCAACAACAAAAAACCACCTCACATGTGGTAACATTGGAAAGATAAAAACATCGGCTTTCCATAGTACAGCTCCAGAAGCCTGCAATCGCAGCCTCCAGCATAATTGGAAATCTGGTATATTTAATTTGTCGATATCCGGGCTTCGATAATGATGTTGTAGCCATGTGTTCTAACACGTCGCTGAATCATGTCATACATGTGCAGATGTACAGTTCTTACACAACAAGTGAAAAATGCTCAAAAATAATATTTAAAAAAATTGAAATGTCTGTAAAAAGAAATTAAAAAAATGGGTAGGTCGGGCCCGAAAAACGAAAAACAGGATTTTTTCCCGTCGACTTATGATGATGTTGAAAGTTATAGTTCTCAATGCAAGATATGGTTAGTGCTGCTGCTCAGAATATCACACCTTTTACAGTAATATAAATAACACACTGATAACATCATTATTTTTATGAATATTGCTATTAGATAGCAATAATTTATTGCAGTTTACACTAGAATGTAAACTGAATTGTCGGATATATTTAATATTACATAGCAAAGAAATGACATGCACATTACAATATCATGAATACATTGGGATGAGCTATTTACATAGCAATTACACTGATGATACCAATAATATTGTTATTGAAATATTGCTGTCTCCGGTAGGTTTACAAAAGTGAAATGTATATTTATGTTGTTGAAAACAAAAATACATGATCGGTATGATATGATAGTAAAATGTAAATTGAGTTGCAGGCATACATAAAATTACAAACCAAAGAAATATTATAATTATTACAATGTAAATAAATTGGAATGAGCTTTTTTGAAAAAGCGATAGCACTGATAGGATACCATTGTATTGTTGACATTTTATTTCTATTGCATGATAAGTTTAAAAATGTATTTTGCTAGTTGGTCAGTATGACAAAAGAATATCGATTCTGAGTTTTCGGATATTGTTTTTAAATCATAAAACAAACGTGGTAATTACGATACTAATAAGCTGGAAGGAGCTTTTTTTGAGAAGCAATTATAAAATTCATGATACCCAATATATTGTTATCGAAATATTGCTGTCTTTGGTAGATAGCGAAATAAATTCATGGTTATTATGACGATCTGAAGTAACAGGTTATGATCAACTTTTTGATGGATCTTTTAGATAAATGATCATTATGTTGATAAGGTGGCTAAATGGTCATGATCGACTTTTGGGATCCAATCCATGATCAGTATGACGATCAAATAGATGACAGGTAATGATCAACTTGTTTGGATCCATTAAATCCATTACAAATCACTGGATGTGATCGACATTGGTAGGCCATCAGCATGCTGGATCTTTACGAGGATAAAATAGATGAAAGATAATGGTTGACTTTTCTGGATCCATTATATAGATACATGATCAGTATGTCGATAAAAAAAAGTTGAAAGGATGTGATCGACTTTGTTAAATCCATCAGATACGTGATCATCATAACCATAAATAGGATGACTGACTGTAATCGGCTATTATTCATAATACATGATGTTATACAAGGCAACATAGAATGGTCTCCGCTTCCATGTTGTATGGCTATTGTGGTTTAAAATAATTGCCCAAAATTGTCCTAAATTTTGATATTAAAATAAGTAATTATTCATTTTCTTCTTTTTAAATTTCTACTAATTTGTATACAAAATTTGCTGTGTCATAATCGAAAAAGAGTCAACGAAGTGTTGATAGTCATGATTAAATTAAAAATAACATTTGCAGATAATAATCTGCTTATTTGTAGTAAAATATCTGAGGTCTTATAACCAAAAAAATCAATTGAAAAGGGGATTCATTGATGATTTTAAAAATAATTTGTATTTCAAATAAGCTTCAGACAAAAAATGTTTGACTTTTAATCCAAAAAACGCAGCCACTTTACATAATTAGCATAAAGAAGCGGAGACAATTTACTACTACATATATATATATATGATTAAGCGGGCATGGTAGGAGGCAAGGCTGCAGACCGGTATATACCTGTGAGTGCAAGGATCAATCATGGCCAACTTTGATTCAATAACATGGGGGAAAGAGTTTTAAGATATGAGCGATACATTAGTTTAAAAGCAAGAGAACTTTTGAGATCATCATGGCATATTTGAAAGTTATTCAACTTGATCTTTGTTATCGCTGGTGCTCAGATATCATTAGCGATTATGCTGATTGGCTGTCGAGAACAGAGGAAATGAATGACTATTCAGCCAATGAAGATTGATCTCTTGGAGTTTGTGTATATTTAAATTGTATCGCTAAATGTTATTGCTAATGTGACACTTCAGCCATGATAATGGTGACACAGATTGTGGCCCTCAAAATCAGTATATACCGGCCTGTTATGGGAAAGTAGACAGATCTGAAATACTTTGAATTGGTAGGAAAAATAGAAGGGGAACAAAGAAGGAACAAAAGGGAACCCTTATAATACATATCCTCAACATGTATCGGTCACCGAACCCTTGGATAAGGTTAACCAACATATAACAGGTCTACATTATACCCTCAACATATTAAGTGTCTATTAGTGTTGGTGTATCCTTGAAACCATCAATAGTGTTAAGTAAAGTGGAGTAGTGTCTCAGAGATCTGTATTGGGACCAATATATGCCTTTTCCAATGTTTGAAAGCTTTATAATGTTTCGTGAATGCCTCAAGGATCTATATTGGGACCAGTATTTGCCTGTTACCGTAATTTTACAATCATGATTGATGTTACCAATGCCTCAAGGATCTGTACAAGGACCAGTTTTTGCCTGTTAACGTAACTGTGCAATCACTGTTGATGTTTATACCATGCCTTAAAGATCTGTATTGGGACCAGTATTTGCCTGTTAACGTAACTGTGCAATCATGGTTGATGTTACCAATGCCTCAAGGATCTGTATTGGGACCAGAATTGCCTGTTAACGTAACTGTACAATCATGGTTGATGTTACCAATGCCTCAAAGATCTGTATTGGGACCAGAATTGCCTGTTAACGTAACTGTACAATCATGGTTGATGTTACCTTACCAATGCCTAAAGGATCTGTATTGGGACCAGTATTTGCCTGTTAACGTAACTGTGCAATCATGGTTGATGTTACCAATGCCTCAAAGATCTGTATTGGGACCAGAATTTGCCTGTTAACGTAACTGTACAATCATGGTTGATGTTACCAATGCCTCAAAGATCTGTATTGGGACCAGAATTTGCCTGTTAACGTAACTGTACAATCATGGTTGATGATACCAATGCCTCAAATATCTGTATTGGGACCAGAATTTGCCTGTTAACGTAACTGAACAATCATTGTTGATGTTACCAATGCCTCAAGGATCTGCATTGGGACCAGAATTTGCCTGTTAACGTAACTGGACAATCATGGTTGATGTTACCAATGCCTCAAAGATCTGTATTGGGACCAGAATTGCCTGTTAACGTAACTGTACAATCATGGTTGATGTTACCTTACCAATGCCTAATGGATCTGTATTGGGACCAGTATTTGCCTGTTAACGTAACTGTGCAATCATGGTTGATGTTACCAATGCCTCAAAGATCTGTATTGGGACCAGAATTTGCCTGTTAACGTAACTGTACAATCATGGTTGATGTTACCAATGCCTCAAAGATCTGTATTGGGACCAGAATTTGCCTGTTAACGTAACTGAACAATTATGGTTGATGTTACCAATGCCTGAAGGATCTGTATTGGGACCAGAATTTGCCTGTTAACGTAACTGTACAATCATGGTTGATGTTACCAATGCCTCAAATATCTGTATTGGGACCAGAATTTGCCTGTTAACGTAACTGTACAATCATGGTTGATGTTACCAATGCCTCAAAGATCTGTATTGGGACCAGAATTTGCCTGTTAACGTAACTGTACAATCATGGTTGATGATACCAATGCCTCAAATATCTGTATTGGGACCAGAATTGCCTGTTAACGTAACTGGACAATCATGGTTGATGTTACCTTACCAATGCCTAAAGGATCTGTATTGGGACCAGAATTGCCTGTTAACGTAACTGTACACTGTACACTCATGGTTGATGATACCAATGCCTCAAATATCTGTATTGGGACCAGAATTTGCCTGTTAACGTAACTGTACAATCATGGTTGATGTTACCAATGCCTCAAGGATCTGTATTGGGACCAGAATTTGCCTGTTAACGTAACTGTACAATCATGGTTAATGATACCAATGCCTCAAGGATCTGCATTGGGACCAGAATTTGACTGTTAACGTAACTGTACAGTTATGGTTGATGTTACCAATGCCTCAAGGATCTGTATTGAAACCAGAATTTGCCTGTTAACGTAACTGTACAGTTATGGTTGATGTTACCAATGCCTCAAATATCTGTACTGGGACCAGAATTTGCCTGTTAACGTAACTGAATAATCATGGCTACACAAATAAATAAACAAACTAAATAACAAACAGAAAATAAAATGGGAAAGACAGAAAAAGCATAAGAACAAATAAAACGTCAAACAAACAGGAAAGACAGAAAAGAAAGAAAATACAGAAAGAGAGAAAGACAGCTGAACAGGTAGAGGGCGCTTGTCCCCTCACTCTGGTGTAGCCCACCAGGTTCTCACACCAAGCTGAGTTATAAGTCAGAGGGCGCTCTTCTCCCTCACTTTGTCATTGACAGGCTTGTATTTGCCTGTTAACGTAACTGAACAATCATGGTTGATGTTTCCAATGCTTCAAGGAACTGTATTGGGACCAGATTTTGCCTGTTAACGTAACTGTACAATCATGGTTGATGTTACCAATGCCTCAAATATCTGTATTGGGACCAGAATTTGCCTATTAACGTAACTGAACAATCATGGCTACACAAATAAATAACAAACAGAAAATAAAATGGGAAAGACAGAAAAAGCATAAGAACAAATAAAACATCAAACAAACAGGAAAGACAGAAAAGAAAGAAAATACAGAAAGAGATAAAAGACAGCTGAACAGGTAGAGGGCGCTTGTCCCCTCACTCTGGTGTAGCCCACCAGGTTCTCACACCAAGCTGAGTAGGCAGAGGGCGCTCACCTCCCTCACTTTGTCATTGACAGCCTGGTATTACGGATCATGTCACCCATCTTTTCTTCCTAGGTCTTATCCCATATGAATGTAAATTCATTACTTACAACGCTATCCAGTTGACTGGAATTAATTTGAAGCAGGCTTTAAATTCTAAAACTTCAAACTGACATAAATTTATCTCAATGCTGTGACATGGTGGGTCACGGTGACATGGTCTAACGTAACTGGACAATCATGGTTGATGTTACCAATGCCTCAAAGATCTGTATTGGGACCAGAATTGCCTGTTAACGTAACTGTACAATCATGGTTGATGTTACCTTACCAATGCCTAATGGATCTGTATTGGGACCAGTATTTGCCTGTTAACGTAACTGTGCAATCATGGTTGATGTTACCAATGCCTCAAAGATCTGTATTGGGACCAGAATTTGCCTGTTAACGTAACTGTAAAATCATGGTTGATGTTACCAATGCCTCAAAGATCTGTATTGGGACCAGAATTTGCCTGTTAACGTAACTGAACAATTATGGTTGATGTTACCAATGCCTGAAGGATCTGTATTGGGACCAGAATTTGCCTGTTAACGTAACTGTACAATCATGGTTGATGTTACCAATGCCTCAAATATCTGTATTGGGACCAGAATTTGCCTGTTAACGTAACTGTACAATCATGGTTGATGTTACCAATGCCTCAAAGATCTGTATTGGGACCAGAATTTGCCTGTTAACGTAACTGTACAATCATGGTTGATGATACCAATGCCTCAAATATCTGTATTGGGACCAGAATTGCCTGTTAACGTAACTGGACAATCATGGTTGATGTTACCTTACCAATGCCTAAAGGATCTGTATTGGGACCAGAATTGCCTGTTAACGTAACTGTACACTGTACACTCATGGTTGATGATACCAATGCCTCAAATATCTGTATTGGGACCAGAATTTGCCTGTTAACGTAACTGTACAATCATGGTTGATGTTACCAATGCCTCAAGGATCTGTATTGGGACCAGAATTTGCCTGTTAACGTAACTGTACAATCATGGTTGATGATACCAATGCCTCAAGGATCTGCATTGGGACCAGAATTTGCCTGTTAACGTAACTGTACAGTCATGGTTGATGTTACCAATGCCTCAAGGATCTGTATTGAAACCAGAATTTGCCTGTTAACGTAACTGTACAGTCATGGTTGATGTTACCAATGCCTCAAATATCTGTACTGGGACCAGAATTTGCCTGTTAACGTAACTGAATAATCATGGATACACAAATAAATAAACAAACTAAATAACAAACAGAAAATAAAATGGGAAAGACAGAAAAAGCATAAGAACAAATAAAACGTCAAACAAACAGGAAAGACAGAAAAGAAAGAAAATACAAAAAGAGAGAAAGACAGCTGAACAGGTAGAGGGCGCTTGCCCCTCACTCTGGTGTTGCCCACCAGGTTCTCACACCAAGCTGAGTCATAAGTCAGAGGGCGCTCTTCTCCCTCACTTTGTCATTGACAGGCTTGTATTTGCCTGTTAACGTAACTGAACAATCATGGTTGATGTTTCCAATGCTTCAAGGAACTGTATTGGGACCAGATTTTGCCTGTTAACGTAACTGTACAATCATGGTTGATGTTACCAATGCCTCAAATATCTGTATTGTGACCAGAATTTGCCTATTAACGTAACTGAACAATCATGGCTACACAAATAAATAACAAACAGAAAATAAAATGGGAAAGACAGAAAAAGCATAAGAACAAATAAAACATCAAACAAACAGGAAAGACAGAAAAGAAAGAAAATACAGAAAGAGATAAAAGACAGCTGAACAGGTAGAGGGCGCTTGTCCCCTCACTCTGGTGTAGCCCACCAGGTTCTCACACCAAGCTGAGTAGGCAGAGGGCGCTCACCTCCCTCACTTTGTCATTGACAGCCTGGTATTACGGATCATGTCACCCATCTTTTCTTCCTAGGTCTTATCCCATATGAATGTAAATTCATTACTTACAACGCTATCCAGTTGACTGGAATTAATTTGAAGCAGGCTTTAAATTCTAAAACTTCAAACTGACATATATTTATCTCAATGCTGTGACATGGTGGGTCACGGTGACATGGTCTAACGTAACTGGACAATCATGGTTGATGTTACCAATGCCTCAAAGATCTGTATTGGGACCAGAATTGCCTGTTAACGTAACTGTGCAATCATGGTTGATGTTACCAATGCCTCAAAGATCTGTATTGGGACCAGAATTTGCCTGTTAACGTAACTGTAAAATCATGGTTGATGTTACCAATGCCTCAAAGATCTGTATTGGGACCAGAATTTGCCTGTTAACGTAACTGAACAATTATGGTTGATGTTACCAATGCCTGAAGGATCTGTATTGGGACCAGAATTTGCCTGTTAACGTAACTGTACAATCATGGTTGATGTTACCAATGCCTCAAATATCTGTATTGGGACCAGAATTTGCCTGTTAACGTAACTGTACAATCATGGTTGATGTTACCAATGCCTCAAAGATCTGTATTGGGACCAGAATTTGCCTGTTAACGTAACTGTACAATCATGGTTGATGATACCAATGCCTCAAATATCTGTATTGGGACCAGAATTGCCTGTTAACGTAACTGGACAATCATGGTTGATGTTATATACCTTACCAATGCCTAAAGGATCTGTATTGGGACCAGAATTGCCTGTTAACGTAACTGTACACTGTACACTCATGGTTGATGATACCAATGCCTCAAATATCTGTATTGGGACCAGAATTTGCCTGTTAACGTAACTGTACAATCATGGTTGATGTTACCAATGCCTCAAGGATCTGTATTGGGACCAGAATTTGCCTGTTAACGTAACTGTACAATCATGGTTGATGATACCAATGCCTCAAGGATCTGCATTGGGACCAGAATTTGCCTGTTAACGTAACTGTACAGTCATGGTTGATGTTACCAATGCCTCAAGGATCTGTATTGAAACCAGAATTTGCCTGTTAACGTAACTGTACAGTCATGGTTGATGTTACCAATGCCTCAAATATCTGTACTGGGACCAGAATTTGCCTGTTAACGTAACTGAATAATCATGGCTACACAAATAAATAAACAAACTAAATAACAAACAGAAAATAAAATGGGAAAGACAGAAAAAGCATAAGAACAAATAAAACGTCAAACAAACAGGAAAGACAGAAAAGAAAGAAAATACAGAAAGAGAGAAAGACAGCTGAACAGGTAGAGGGCGCTTGTCCCCTCACTCTGGTGTAGCCCACCAGGTTCTCACACCAAGCTGAGTTATAAGTCAGAGGGCGCTCTTCTCCCTCACTTTGTCATTGACAGGCTTGTATTTGCCTGTTAACGTAACTGAACAATCATGGTTGATGTTTCCAATGCTTCAAGGAACTGTATTGGGACCAGATTTTGCCTGTTAACGTAACTGTACAATCATGGTTGATGTTACCAATGCCTCAAATATCTGTATTGGGACCAGAATTTGCCTATTAACGTAACTGAACAATCATGGCTACACAAATAAATAACAAACAGAAAATAAAATGGGAAAGACAGAAAAAGCATAAGAACAAATAAAACATCAAACAAACAGGAAAGACAGAAAAGAAAGAAAATACAGAAAGAGATAAAAGACAGCTGAACAGGTAGAGGGCGCTTGTCCCCTCACTCTGGTGTAGCCCACCAGGTTCTCACACCAAGCTGAGTAGGCAGAGGGCGCTCACCTCCCTCACTTTGTCATTGACAGCCTGGTATTACGGATCATGTCACCCATCTTTTCTTCCTAGGTCTTATCCCATATGAATGTAAATTCATTACTTACAACGCTATCCAGTTGACTGGAATTAATTTGAAGCAGGCTTTAAATTCTAAAACTTCAAACTGACATATATTTATCTCAATGCTGTGACATGGTGGGTCACGGTGACATGGTCTATAAAAGATCCAGGAATACATCAAATGATGGTAGAATCTACCATTATTGTATGCAGCCTGGTATTACGGACCATGTCACCCATCTATTCTTCATCGGTCTCATCCTATATGTACTGTAAACCCATCAATTACAACACTACACAGTTGAGTGGGTTTATTTGAATAAGATATTTGTTCTCAATGATGTGACATCAAGGGTGACATTGGGGAGGGCAATGGGGAGGTCAATGGGGAGGGCAATGTGGAGGGAAGCATAGATATCTAAGCGGAGCGTAGATCGGAAACTCCCCAAAAAGAATGAAGCCACGCACCAGCCCTTCGCGCCTTGACGCGACCTATCCTTCCCCTGTTAAATTCAGCTCACGAATAATTCAGCTGGGTACTTTTCGGTACCCAGCTGACAAAAGTGCGCACGCGTGCGTACGCGTTTGAATTGTGCGGCGTACTTCCCCGCGTCGAGATACGCGACCGTGCTACGGTACAGCGCTCGCTGACAGTGCTTCGCTCACAGCCAACGTGTTATTATTTCCGCAATTTCCCTAAATTAGGGATGGTTTGTTCGCGTAAAAGAAAAAAAGGTAAGCCTGATAATAGCAGTGGTAGTCTATTATAAATATATATACAACACTAAGCTTTCAATCAGTTTTACAACGTACAAGTAAGTTAACACGATGAGTAGTGTGTCATGTAGGCCTATCAAACAATTGCCCTCGTTTTTGCGCAAATCGGATTGCTAAATTAGAAAGTGTCGTTTTCAGACAAAATGTCCTTGTTTTGTTCGAAAAGGGGTTCACCCCCCCCCCCCCCCCCCCCCCCCCGACACAATTAAGGTTAATTGGAACCACAATGTGTGTTCTTCATTTTTTTCACCTGCAAGATCCATGTTAACCCCTTTTGTCAGTGGCGTAGCTGGGATTTTTTTCAGGGGGGCAAGATTTCTGAAATTTTCGTAAAAGGTTGCCCCAAAACAATTTCCAGTCACCAACTCGTGAATTTCACGTAAGTGGGGGGTGGGGGTGGGGTCAACAAATTTCGCACGGTCAAAAAAAATCGCACAGTACATGTAATACATGTACTATTTTGCCTTATATTTGACAATTTGGGGTGAATATACCAACACATAACCAGTTCCTCCGCACGCCATCACGGTCTTTTATCATTTTTTTCCCTATTTTCTTTTTTTTCCTCCTTTTTTCTTTTTTTTAGAGGGAGTGGGGGCGGGGGCACAAATGGGATTTTTCATTTGTTATTAAATACCGTACTTTACAGCATGAAACGAGACAGTCTGTTTATTTTGTCAATCAACATATTTTAATACTGTATCATTGTCATGTTGTGAATTTGTGATGTTATATATGTACGTTGCTGTTGGAAAGCAGAGCAGTGAGCAATTGCGTAGCTAGAGACAAGGTGGATACATGTTTAAAAACAACTATTAGATAGATGAAAACTTTACACCTCGAATGGACTGTCACATCGTCATTTTTGTAAAATTATAAAAGCACATTGCACCTTTCAAAATCGGATTGAACTTGGAATAATTTGATCAAAGTTAAGTTTATCGGAACCCCCAACCGCGAGCCAAAAGGGCACACGGCCACTGTTAAAAATAGGGCACGGCCATTATGGCCGTGATTTTTTTACTGATCCGAGGGCATCGCGGCCAGATGCGAGGGCATCGCGGCAATGGCCGCGATGGCCGCGATGTAATTTGAGCCCTGCTAAAGACATTGTGTAACTTTCTTGCATAAGATTTTGGAAATTGGCACTTTTTCTGAAACATAATTTTGGGGGAATGTGAATATTTTGGAAAAGGTGAACATGATATTGAAAAGGGAAAACTCTCTGCAGGATGTGTCAAAAAAGGTGTCCCATGAGACTATGAGTTAAAAGATTAATTAAAAATACATCCCATGTGGCGTACTCAGCTTTTGGAAACTGGGGTGGGGGGCACGACCATAGTCGTACCAACGAAAGGCATGATTTACCCACATTTTTTTTTTACAGACTCTCATGAGTGACTTTTGGTAAGCCATATTATTAGTCCGCTATCAAAGTTATCCCATTGAATTTCACCATCTATAATTACCGAGATATGATCAATTCAGTAACAAGAGTGCGAATCCCACTTTGACTACTTTGAACAAGAAAATGACTTTCAACTGAAAAACTGACTTTGTGATGAAAATGATTTTAGGATATGTCAATTTCTTGTTCAAAATACATCTAAAATTCGAAAATGTTATGGTATGTCACGGATTGGATACAAATATTGTTCAAATTCAAAACACACATGTGTCAACAAAAAAAATCGGTGTAACTTGTTTGGGTCCATTTCTTTTTGTGTTGGGAAATTTGCTTTTGTTTTTGTTATTTGCCGTTTGTTCTTTCTATTTGTATTGTTCTAAATGTTTGCACTCGAATCATTGAGTGGAGGTGCCTTTTTGTCGCTATATTATTAAAGTAGGCGCGGCATGTAAGTTCTTTTTCTATTTAATCACTCTTTGATCTAGTTTACCTGCATGTCATTATAGGCTATTTTACTAGCGTGATAGTGAAGACAGAAATGATCAATTAGTTGTGATTGTGAAAAAATGATGAGAAAAACAACTTATAGATTAAAAAACGGCTAGATTTAATTAAAAAAGTGTTTAGTTTCAAATAAAATTGAAAAAACAATAGCCCCCCCCCCCCCCCAACTTACGTGAAATTCACGAGTTGACCGACTTGAAATTTTTTGGGGGCAACCTTTTACGAAAATTTTAGAAATCTTGCCCCCCCTGAAAAAAAAACCTAGCTACGCCACTGTTGCCCCCCCCCCCCCCCCCCCTCCCCCCGCCCCTGAAAAAAAATCCCAGCTACGCCACTGAGGCCATGTCACGGTTGTAAAGGCAGTCCGAAAAACGCAGAAGGATGAACTTATTTCTGAGAAAGATAGGATAACTTCAAAACATTTTCAATCTAAATTAGAAAAAGAGACAGCTTCGTTTAAAATTCGCTGTTTGCGGCGTGATGATACGCAGCCCCTGACAAATAACGCGGAAAGGGCTGCGTATGTGCGTAATATTTTTTCAGAAGTACGCACGGCTGCGTAAAATGTAAACAAAAACGTTCGGCTTCACTTTACGCAGCAAATACGCGGGGAGTTTCCTATCTAGCGCCTTACGGCGCATAAGATATCTATGGAGGGAAGTGGGGGAGGACAATGGGGGAGGATAATGGTGCAGGGAAATGGGGAGAGCCTGGTTGCTATTAAGGCACTTGGTTACGTTAAAGGAGCCCTGGTTGCTATTAATGCACGTGGTTACGTTAAAAGCGCTCTGGTTGCTATTAAGGCACTTGGTTACGTTAAAGGAGCTCTGGTTGCTATTAAGGCATTTGGTTACGTTAAAGGAGCTCTGGTTGCTATTAAGGCACTTGGTTACGTTAAAGGAGCTCTGGTTGCTATTAAGGCACTTTGTTACGTTAAAGGAGCACTGGTTGCTATTGCGGCACTTGGTTACGTTAAAGGAGCCCTAGTTGCAGCTATTAAGGCACTTGGTTACGTTAAAGGAGCTCTGGTTGCTATTAAGGCATTTGGTTACGTTAAATGAGCACTGGTTGCTATTAAGGCACTTGGTTACGTTAAAGGAGCTCTGGTTGCTATTAAGGCACTTGGTTACGTCAAAAGAGCTCTCGTTGCTGTTAAAGGTAGATGTTCCGATTTTCAACTTGAAGTTTTCTATTTTACATCCTTAAAGGTAATCCTTAAAAAAGTCGTGTTCCAAAGTTTGAGTTGCATAGCTCTAATGGTTCTTATTTTAGACGCACAAGATGCTGTGAACTGTACCCATTGAGTAGTACACAAACTATATCGGTGGTTACCACCATTCGCGGTAATTCGACGTTATTTCATCGATAATGATGAGAAAAATACGAGCTTTCATATGATATGAAAATCTCCGTATGTTTGAAATAATTCTGTGTTACGAAAGTATGATCGGGTCATCTACCTTTAAGGCACTTGGTTTACGTTAAAGGAGCCCTGGTTGCTATTAAGGCACTTGGTTACGTTAAAGGAGCTCTGGTTGCTATTAAGGCACTTGGTTACGTTAAAGGAGCTCTGGTTGCTTTTAAGGCACTTGGTAACGTTAAAGGAGCTCTGGTTGCTATTGAGGCACTTGGTTACGTTAAAGGAACTCTGGTTGCTATTAAGGCACTTGGTTACGTTAAAGGAGCTCTTGTTGCTATTAAGGCACTTGGTTACGTCAAAGGAGCTCTGGTTGCAATTAAGGCACTTGGTTACGTTAAAGGAGCTCTGGTTGCTATTAAGGCACTTGGTTACGTTAAAGGAGCCCTGGTTGCTATTAAGGCACTTAGTTACGTTAAAGGAGCTCTGGTTGCTATTAAGGCACTTGATTACGTTAAAGGAGCTCTGGTTGCTATTAAGGCAATTGGTAACGTTAAATGATTCCAGCTTGATATGAAGGTAATTGTCAACGTTAAAGGAGCCCTGGTTGGTACGAAGGCATCACGTAACGTTAAAGGAGCCCTGGTTGATAAGTAAGGCATTTGTCAACGTTAAAGAAGCCCTGTTTTCTATTAAGGTACTTGGTTACGTTAAAAGAGCCCATTTGAAAGAGGGTAGTGGTGTGTGACTGGGAAGTTATTTAATAACAGGAGACCTACTTCACATTAAGGCATTTGGGAACCGTATAAGAGCCATGCATGATACTAAGGCACTTTTAAAGTTAAAGGAGCTTGGCAAATATTTAGGCAGTCGGTTCCATTAGGAAGTCATGCGTAATATCAAGGCATTTGATAACGTTAAAGGAGCCCTGCTTGTATTGGTATCTAGTAACGCCCGTGGAGTCTTGATTGATGTTAACACTTTCCACGCGGCTCGACAGTGAGAAATGTCAAAACTATTGAAGCTCATCACCATATTTGGAATCACTATGAGAAATGCATTAAAATAAGTACAAACATGTCTAATATTGGTTCATTAATTCAGTGATTGATTTCAGGGATTGAATTCGGTTATTGATTTCGGTGATTGAATTCGGTGATTGAATTCGGTGATTGAATTCGGTGATTGAATTCGGTGATTGAATTCGGTGATTGAATTCGGTGATTGAATTCGGTGATTGATTCGGTGATTCAGTGATTGAATTCAGTGATTGAATTCAGTGATTGAATTCAGTGATTGAATTCAGTGATTGAATTCAGTGATTGAATTCAGTGATTGAATTCAGTGATTGAATTCAGTGATTGAATTCAGTGATTGAATTCAGTGATTAAATTCAGTGATTGAATTCAGTGATTGAATTCAGTGATTGAATTCAGTGATTAAATTCAGTGATTGAATTCAGTGATTGAATTCAGTGATTGAATTCAGTGATTGAATTCAGTGATTGATTTCAGTGATTGAATTCAGTGATTGATTTCAGTGATTGAATTCAGTGATTGATTTCAGTGATTGAATTCAGTGACTGATTTCAGTGACTGAATTCAGTGATTAATTTCAGGGATTGAATTCAGTGATTGAATTCAGTGATTGAATTCAGTGATTGAATTCAGTGATTGAATTCAGTGATTGAATTCAGTGATTGAATTCGGTGATTGAATTCGGTGATTGAATTCGGTGATTGAATTCGGTGATTGAATTCGGTGATTGAATTCGGTGATTGAATTCGGTGATTGAATTCGGTGATTGAATTCAGTGATTGAATTCAGTGATTGAATTCAGTGATTGAATTCAGTGATTGAATTCAGTGATTGAATTCAGTGATTGAATTCAGTGATTGAATTCAGTGATTGTATTCAGTGATTGAATTCAGTGATTGATTTCAGTGATTGAATTCAGTGATTGATTTCAGTGATTGAATTCAGTGATTGATTTCAGTGATTGAATTCAGTGACTGGTTTTAGTGATTGAATTCAGTGATTGAATTCAGTGATTGAATTCAGTGATTGAATTCAGTGATTGAATTCAGTGATTGAATTCAGTGATTGAATTCAGTGATTGAATTCAGTGATTGAATTCAGTGATTGAATTCAGTGATTGAATTCAGTGATTGATTTCAGTGATTGATTTCAGTGATTGATTTCAGTGATTGATTTCAGTGATTGATTTCAGTGATTGATTTCAGTGACTGATTTCAGTGATTGAATTCAGTGATTCAATTCAGTGATTGAATTCAGTGATTGAATTCAGTGATTGTATTCAGTGATTGTATTCAGTGATTGAATTCAGTGATTGAATTCAGTGATTGATTTCAGTGATTGAATTCAGTGATTGAATTCAGTGATTGAATTCAGTGACTGAATTCAGTGATTGAATTCAGTGATTGAATTCAGTGATTGAATTCAGTGATTGAATTCAGTGATTGAATTCAGTGATTGAATTCAGTGATTGAATTCAGTGATTGAATTCAGTGATTGAATTCAGTGATTGAATTCAGTGATTGAATTCAGTGATTGAATTCAGTGATTGAATTCAGTGATTGAATTCAGTGATTGAATTCAGTGATTGAATTCAGTGATTGATTTCAGTGATTGAATTCAGTGATTGATTTCAGTGATTGAAATTCAGTGATTGATTTCAGTGATTGAATTCAGTGACTGATTTCAGTGATTGAATTCAGTGATTGAATTTAGGGATTGAATTCAGGGATTGAATTCAGTGATTGAATTCAGTGATTGAATTCAGTGATTGAATTCAGTGATTGAATTCAGTGATTGAATTCAGTGATTGAATTCAGTGATTGAATTCAGTGATTGAATTCAGTGATTGAATTCAGTGATTGAATTCAGTGATTGAATTCAGTGATTGAATTCAGTGATTGAATTCAGTGATTGAATTCAGTGATTGAATTCAGTGATTGAATTCAGTGATTGAATTCAGTGATTGAATTCAGTGATTGAATTCAGTGATTGAATTCAGTGATTGAATTCGGTGATTGAATTCAGTGATTGAATTCGGTGATTGAATTCAGTGATTGAATTCGGTGATTGAATTCGGTGATTGATTTCGGTGATTGATTTCAGTGATTGATTTCAGTGATTGAATTCAGTGATTGATTTCAGTGATTGAATTCAGTGACTGATTTCAGTGATTGAATTCAGTGATTGAATTCAGTGATTGAATTCAGTGATTGAATTCAGTGATTGAATTCAGTGATTGAATTCAGTGATTTAATTCAGTGATTGAATTCAGTGATTGAATTCAGTGATTGAATTCAGTGATTGAATTCAGTGATTGAATTCAGTGATTGAATTCAGTGATTGAATTCAGTGATTGTATTCAGTGTTTGTATTCAGTGATTGAATTCAGTGATTGAATTCAGTGATTGAATTCAGTGATTGATTTCAGTGATTGAATTCAGTGATTGATTTCAGTGATTGAATTCAGTGACTGATTTCAGTGATTGAATTCAGTGATTGATTTCAGTGATTGAATTCAGTGACTGATTTCAGTGATTGAATTCAGTGATTGAATTCAGGGATTGAATTCAGTGATTTAATTCAGTGATTTAATTCAGTGATTGAATTCAGTGATTGAATTCAGTGATTGAATTCAGTGATTGAATTCAGTGATTGAATTCAGTGATTGAATTCAGTGATTGAATTCAGTGATTGAATTCAGTGATTGAATTCAGTGATTGAATTCAGTGATTGAATTCAGTGATCACCATATTTGGAATCACTATGAGAAATGCATTAAAATAAGTACAAACATGTCTAATATTGGTTCATTAATTCATGAGATAAGCCTTTGAAAGTTAGAAAAGGAAAATCTGTCTTGTAGGCCTATGGTAAAAGTAATAGCCGCGCGGAAAGTGTTAAGGTAACTGACAACATTAAAGAAACCCCAGATTGATGTTTCGGTTGGAGACGTCTACGTCTAGGGTACCCTGATTGATGTCAACACACCTGACAACGTTAATGGCGCTAATTGACGTTATAAGGCTTGTGTTATAAGGCAATTGACTACATAAGCAGAATATGGCAGATTGTAACACAGTTTTGAAACATGTAGGGCTTGAACTTCAATGCATCCTTATTCTTAAAGGTAACGGTAACACATTCAGATCTGTCTACTTCCCTTGAAAAAAGAAGCAAAAGGCTATATGTTCTTATCTAGTTGTTACAAAATATCAGGAAATAAATGGTGCTGAACGAAATTGTTTTAATGATATAAATGTATTCAAATGTAATTGACTAATTATAATAAAATGAGTCATCCTTTTGAACGTGCTTAGGGACAGTATAGTTGTCTTTTTCTTCATGTGTTTATTTTGTTCCTATATCAATAGTACAAGTTCCTCGGTTTTAGCGTTATATATTTCAGTGATTTCAGTGATTGATTTCAGTGATTGATTTCAGTGATTGATTTCAGTGATTGAATTCAGTGATTGATTTCATTGATTGAATTCAGTGATTGAATTCAGTGATTGAAGAATTCAGTGATTGAATTCAGTGATTGAATTTAGTGATTGAATTCAGTGATTGAATTCAGTGATTGAATTCAGTGATTGATTTCAGTGATTGGTTTCAGTGATTGAATTCAGTGATTGATTTCAGTGATTGAATTCAGTGACTGATTTCAGTGATTGAATTCAGTGACTGATTTCAGTGATTGAATTCAGTGATTGAATTCAGTGATTGAATTCAGTGATTGAATTCAGTGATTGAATTCAGTGATTGAATTCAGTGATTGAATTCAGTGATTGAATTCAGTGATTGAATTCAGTGATTGAATTCAGTGATTGATTTCAGTGATTGAATTCAGTGATTGATTTCAGTGATTGAATTCAGTGACTGATTTCAGTGATTGAATTCAGTGATTGATTTCAGTGATTGAATTCAGTGACTGATTTCAGTGATTGAATTCAGTGATTGAATTCAGGGATTGAATTCAGTGATTGAATTCAGTGATTGAATTCAGTGATTGAATTCAGTGATTGAATTCAGTGATTGAATTCAGTGATTGAATTCAGTGATTGAATTCAGTGATTGAATTCAGTGATTGAATTCAGTGATTGAATTCAGTGATTGAATTCAGTGATTGAATTCAGTGATTGAATTCAGTGATTGAATTCAGTGATTGAATTCAGTGATTGAATTCAGTGATTGAATTCAGTGATTGATTTCAGTGATTGAATTCAGTGATTGATTTCAGTGATTGAAATTCAGTGATTTATTTCAGTGATTGAATTCAGTGACTGATTTCAGTGATTGAATTCAGTGATTGAATTCAGTGATTGATTTCGGTGATTGATTTCAGTGATTGATTTCAGTGATTGAATTCAGTGATTGATTTCAGTGATTGAATTCAGTGACTGATTTCAGTGATTGAATTCAGTGATTGAATTCAGTGATTGAATTCAGTGATTGAATTCAGTGATTGAATTCAGTGATTGAATTCAGTGATTGAATTCTGTGATTGAATTCAGTGATTGAATTCAGTGATTGAATTCAGTGATTGAATTCAGTGATTGAATTCAGTGATTGAATTCAGTGATTGAATTCAGTGATTGAATTCAGTGATTGAATTCGGTGATTGAATTCGGTGATTGAATTCGGTGATTGAATTCAGTGATTGATTTCGGTGATTGATTTCAGTGATTGATTTCAGTGATTGAATTCAGTGATTGATTTCAGTGATTGAATTCAGTGACTGATTTCAGTGATTGAATTCAGTGATTGAATTCAGTGATTGAATTCAGTGATTGAATTCAGTGATTGAATTCAGTGATTGAATTCAGTGATTTAATTCAGTGATTGAATTCAGTGATTGAATTCAGTGATTGAATTCGGTGATTGAATTCGGTGATTGAATTCGGTGATTGAATTCGGTGATTGAATTCAGTGATTGATTTCGGTGATTGATTTCAGTGATTGATTTCAGTGATTGAATTCAGTGATTGATTTCAGTGATTGAATTCAGTGACTGATTTCAGTGATTGAATTCAGTGATTGAATTCAGTGATTGAATTCAGTGATTGAATTCAGTGATTGAATTCAGTGATTGAATTCAGTGATTGAATTCAGTGATTGAATTCAGTGATTGAATTCAGTGATTGAATTCAGTGATTGAATTCAGTGATTGAATTCAGTGATTGTATTCAGTGTTTGTATTCAGTGATTGAATTCAGTGATTGAATTCAGTGATTGAATTCAGTGATTGATTTCAGTGATTGAATTCAGTGATTGATTTCAGTGATTGAATTCAGTGACTGATTTCAGTGATTGAATTCAGTGATTGATTTCAGTGATTGAATTCATTGACTGATTTCAGTGATTGAATTCAGTGATTGAATTCAGGGATTGAATTCAGTGATTTAATTCAGTGATTGAATTCAGTGATTGAATTCAGTGATTGAATTCAGTGATTGAATTCAGTGATTGAATTCAGTGATTGAATTCAGTGATTGAATTCAGTGATTGAATTCAGTGATTGAATTCAGTGATTGAATTCAGTGATTGAATTCAGTGATTGAATTCAGTGATTGAATTCAGTGATCACCATATTTGGAATCACTATGAGAAATGCATTAAAATAAGTACAAACATGTCTAATATTGGTTCATTAATTCATGAGATAAGCCTTTGAAAGTTAGAAAAGGAAAATCTGTCTTGTAGGCCTATGGTAAAAGTAATAGCCGCGCGGAAAGTGTTAAGGTAACTGACAACATTAAAGAAACCCCAGATTGATGTTTCGGTTGGAGACGTCTACGTCTAGGGTACCCTGATTGATGTCAACACACCTGACAACGTTAATGGCGCTAATTGACGTTATAAGGCTTGTGTTATAAGGCAATTGACTACATAAGCAGAATATGGCAGATTGTAACACAGTTTTGAAACATGTAGGGCTTGAACTTCAATGCATCCTTATTCTTAAAGGTAACGGTAACACATTCAGATCTGTCTACTTCCCTTGAAAAAAGAAGCAAAAGGCTATATGTTCTTATCTAGTTGTTACAAAATATCAGGAAATAAATGGTGCTGAACGAAATTGTTTTAATGATATAAATGTATTCAAATGTAATTGACTAATTATAATAAAATGAGTCATCCTTTTGAACGTGCTTAGGGACAGTATAGTTGTCTTTTTCTTCATGTGTTTATTTTGTTCCTATATCAATAGTACAAGTTCCTCGGTTTTAGCGTTATATATTTCAGTGATTTCAGTGATTGATTTCAGTGATTGATTTCAGTGATTGATTTCAGTGATTGAATTCAGTGATTGATTTCATTGATTGAATTCAGTGATTGAATTCAGTGATTGAAGAATTCAGTGATTGAATTCAGTGATTGAATTTAGTGATTGAATTCAGTGATTGAATTCAGTGATTGAATTCAGTGATTGATTTCAGTGATTGATTTCAGTGATTGAATTCAGTGATTGATTTCAGTGATTGAATTCAGTGACTGATTTCAGTGATTGAATTCAGTGACTGATTTCAGTGATTGAATTCAGTGATTGAATTCAGTGATTGAATTCAGTGATTGAATTCAGTGATTGAATTCAGTGATTGAATTCAGTGATTGAATTCAGTGATTGAATTCAGTGATTGAATTCAGTGATTGAATTCAGTGATTGAATTCAGTGATTGAATTCAGTGATTGAATTCAGTGATTGGATTCAGTGATTGGATTCAGTGATTGAATTCAGTGATTAAATTCAGTGATTGAATTCAGTGATTGAATTCAGTGATTGAATTCTAAATTATGAAATTTTTGATGAGTTAATTTTATTTATTTATAAAACAAATAGCCTTTCACCTCCTTAGTTTAGATGGATTACACCTTGCCTCCTACCGTATTTCTCCTCAAGAGGGTAACTCTAATGCCTCTTCACGGGCCATGTGTAAGAAATGCTCTCCCACTCAGCAGGTGTCATAGGTCGAGACACTGGAGACGGTGCCTGAGCTGGAACTGATGGGGAGACGCTCTCTGCCACAGGCATTGGAGCAACTTTGTTCTCACGGCGGATCTTTGCTCCGAGTTCCTTGATGCGATTGGATCGCTTCTTCTTCATAACCTGTATAAGAGATATATAGCAACATTGAGTTTCTTAGTACTCTCCAACCTATGTAGATAGAATCATTGCGGTGGTTCATGGGTTGTTAGCCTGTATTGAAATTTCACTTGTATACAGTGGGCGATTTATTATAGGAGCGAGTCATTCTATCAATAAATGGACTGTTTTCAAATATACGGACCTAAGTGAGATGTAAATATGAAAAAAGCAAATGTGTTCATTACAAGGGCATTGAGAGCTACGTATGGGAGTCAGATTTTTTGCTTTTTTGCACCTACCTAATACTTAGGCATACTAACTACCATCTGAAACCGTTCACCTTAATTCGCCGTCTAATCATGTAAAATTTCACAATTTTGGTCATTCCGATGTCATCACATCGAAACTATCAGCATCACTCACCACATAACTTGCTTCAACCAAATTTCAATCTAGCGCCAATATTTAACCGTTTCCCCCTCAATCATTGCACTTTAGGGTTCCTACGTACATTATTATATTGAAACAATTCATGAATTCCAAATTTCATTGTTCACGGCAATCTCTCAATGCCCCTTTAAGATTTGTAAGTCTACCTTTTTAATTCCTCTTCAAACAGCTTTTTAAACCAAGGAAGTGGGAACTTTTTTGACATTTACCAACAATCCCTTGGTTGCGGGCATAGGCAAATGGACAACCCCTTATTCCTTGCTCCACACTACCTTAAAGGCGTATTATGCGATCTTTTCCATGGGATGCCTTCTATCCCTTTTTTTGAAAGCAGATTTTCTTGCAGATTTACATTTCTGATCATTAAATCATAAATACATTCTGAGATACAAGGTGATACGATCCTTAATTACTTCAAAATCATGGTTTTAGAGTGAATTTAGAATAAAAAGTAACTGTCCTGATGGAGCAGGACAATCTAAACTGCTCACAAAAAGTATCGAAACACTTAGAAATGATCCAATATATAACGGCTCGAAAAGGTATGCATTAATCAAAGCAAATAACCAAGTGCATAATTTTGTTCTGCGTCTTTTGACACCTCGATCGTTGAGATACGATGCTGCGGAGCGGAGTTATTGTCATTTCAATGATCGTGGGTCCAGTTTCAAAAGTGACACTCATCCCTATTGAAAAGCACGAATCTGATCATTCTAAACAGTAATGCAAACTTCTTTCAATAGGACGATTGTCACTTTCGAAACTGGACCCACGACCATTGAAATGACAATAATTCCGCTCCGCAACATCGTATCTCATCGATCGAGGTGTCAAAATACGCAGAACAAAATTATGCAGTTGGTTATTTGCTTCGATTATTGCATACCCTTTCAAGCCGTTATATATTGGATCATTTCTAAGTGTTTCGATACTTTTTGTGAGCAGTTTATTTGCAACCTCTTTAAACCATGATTTTGAAGTAATAACTCAGAATGTATTCATGATTTATGATCAGAAATGTAAATCTGCAAGAAAATCTGCTTTCAAAAAAACAATCAAAACTTTTCGCGCGGCAGGCGTCTGCAGACAACATTCCAAAATGTCACAAAATGTTTCAACAATGTCAACATTATTGAACTTCATTACCATTTTGGAATCATGAGAATTGCATTAACATAAGTACAAACATGCCTAGTAATAGTTCTGTAATCCTTGAGATAGACCTTAAAAGTTGGGAAAGATTTCTGAAAAAAAATCTGTTTTGAATATGGTAAAACCAATAGCCGCGTGGAAAACGTGGGTTGATTTTGACACCATAGTCGGTGTGATTATCCTACCTTGTTGCGTTTGTCCTCGCGAGCTTGGATCTTGGCCAGACGTTTCTCCAACAGTTCTTGCTTGACATTGGCGTGAATGGCAGCCTTGCCGAGAACTTTGGCCTCGGCGGTCATCTTGCGCAAATCATCGTCGGAAGCGATCACGGTCTTGGCCATGTTGATCTTTTTCTGAAGCTCAAGTCCTTGCTGACGGATCTTGTTGTTAATCTCCTGTGGATGTGAATACGATGAGACACCTAAAGCATTTATAAAGGGATTCCATATACAACACGTCGCCAATTCGGTAGTGACGTCATGAGACTACGACTTTGAAGTTTACCGCCGATTGCTTAAATCAATTAAATAATCAGCTAATAACTTAGTTATTCATTAATTTAGGCAAATGTGGCGTTATTTACTTTAATTTATTAGCTAATAAATTAAGTAAATAACGCAATTTAATTGATTTACAATGATTTGAGCAATCGGTGGTAAACTTCAAAGTCGTAGTCTCATGACGTCATATTTATTATCTGATTGACGACGTGTTGAATAGAGAATCCCGAGAATAAGGACAATACCATACGAGGACATTTTATTTTATTTTCGTCTAAAATAAGTACGGTCAGATATTTACCTAACTATCATCGTTGAAAGTCATCCATAATCTTCTGGTGCAAATGCAAGCATTAAATTCACATTAGGTTACAAGGCCCGCTTAGCAGCGCTATAAATTGATGCCCTAAAAACCGTCAACAAATTTAAATATTCGCCTTGCTTCCATCCAAGCTGGTTGCTATATGACATAATTCTTGTGTGCAACCAACCGGCTGTAGGCTACAGTATTGCAACGCTCATTGAGTAGTTTACACGCATGAGCGTAGATGTAATCTGCAACATAATGGAAACTTACCCACGCAGTTAGCCCCGAATTTAAATATATGCACTGGGTAGGCCTAATCCTCTCGAAGTATTGATAAAAATAGGTGTACCAGAGCGAATTAATAGCGCTTCTAAGCGGGCAATTTATGTCATGCACCAAGTTCACATTGTGTATTAAAGTAATAACGATTAGTATGTCAAACTTCATTAGTGCGTTAGAAACCTCTAAATGTATCTAATGTGCTATCTTCAGTAGATAGCAGTTGAATGTTGATATTTGGGAGTTGCTGACGTTTCAGGAGCCCTGTTTGTTCAAGAATTTACTAGAAACACATTAATCAAATGTAGGTAATATAACTATATATCTTGTTATCTATCAGTAGATATCACTATGCTTTCTTTCATATCTATCAAACTGATTGGTAATTTCGTAAGTTATTTATTACTAGCGGCGTACCCTCGCTACGCTCGGGTCCCCGCTAGATGGTTATGTGACATTACCTACCTCTGAAACCACATAAACCGCCTGGTTATACCACTACCTACCTCTGAAACCACATAAACCCCCACAACACCCCCAAACCAGGTTTATTTATAACCATATCCCTTCTAAAGGCATTATAAACCCCTACAACCCCCCCCCCCCCCCCCCCACCCCCAATCAGGTTGATTTATAACCATATCCCTCCTAAACCATTTATCGTGTCTACTTTATTAACCCCTACCTCTCAAACCGCATCAAGTTAACCCTCCGTACTTAACCACATAAACCCCCTACAATCGCCCCCACCCACTGCAACTACACCAACCAGGTGGATTTATAATCATAACCCTCTCTAACCATTTCCCGCGGCTACTTCATTAACTCTTTACCCTATCCTAAACATTTCCCGTGGTTTTACCCCCACCGCCCCTCCCCTCCCCCCATGCACACACTCAAACCAGTTTGATTTATAATCACAACCCTCCCTAAACCATTTCCCGTGGCTACTTCATGAACCCTCGGTCCCTTATAGATTGTTTGGCATGCCAACTTAAAGTAAAGAAATCAGGCTGCTTCATTAACCCCCGCAAAACGCTACTTGTACCAATATAACCCTAGTATCCTAAACCATACACCACCGGCCGCCCCCCCCCCCCCGTACTTTCCCTACCAACAGACCTAGCCCGGTTCCCGTGTGGCTTCTGCGCCATGTGTAGGAGTGCTTGTGCCGCGCGGCAGTCAGCCCTTGCGCAAACATGCACGCGACGCGTTACCACGGTAAGATTACCCTGTAGTACGCGCAACGCACAATGTTGTTCAATTCTAGTGGCATTTATGAGCCAAATCTGAGAGTTTTTTTGCTGTTTTTGGAGCAATTGTTAAACAATTTCAGTGGAATAAATTTAAACACCCTTCCCGTTATTTCCTCTATCTTTCATGCAAATTAGGCGACACTTTGATCACCACTAACGGAGAAATAAGGATAACAAACATACACCGTTTCCATATTTATAGTAGGATTACTGGCTGGTACAAGTAGGCATATCAGCAATCAAGCATATTACATGCCACTCTAACTTGTCTTCGACGGCAATATACAGCATTATACATCTCGTTGGCTACATTGCAAGTGGGATTTCCTACCTCCTTTCGTATCTCTGCCTTGATCAACTTGGTGATCAATTCTTCCTTCTTCTGTGCCTTGGATTTCTTCACCGCCATGTTCACCTTTGGAATATGGATCATTTTGGCCAACCTCGCGGGTGGTTTTTGGATGGGAGTCGAACCGGCATCATCCAAAGGGACCTCAAAGGCGCATCCTCCTGCTGCGGCAGTGACAGGTGTCATAGGTCGGCCATGCTCTGTGACGGCCATCATGGGTGTCATTGGTCTGACGGTGAGTAGTCCACTAGTTTGGAGATCCTCGATTATGGCAAGTTCTGCCGTGGTGGGATCATCATCCTGGAAGCAATAACGTAGAGGGGGTTTAATTATGGTCTGCAGACGACGCTGGACATAGGCGTATTCACGAGTATTCAGGTTAAAATATGCGAACGAGGTTACCTGATCAAGTGAATGGGACGACCGCTTAACAACGGTTTAAATTCAAAAAATAGCATTTACAATTGGGATGATTAGCCATCCCGAACGGTTTTGGATTGGAAAAATTTTCTTCTAACCTATGATGAATTTTATGGGGTCATATAATCAAAATCCATTGTTACATTGAAACCAACGGAAATTCAAAATTAACGGCCGTTCGTAGCCACCGTCGTCTGGATTGGGGCAGGGGTATATCGTGTGGTAATAACTTCAAGTTAGGTAGCGGCAACCATTTTGGTGAAGACAAGACTAGTAAAGCTTGAATTGAGTATTCAAAGTGTTAATAACCAGGGCTGGAACTTCAGATTTTGTTCAACCAGTCATTCGGGCAAGTAACTCACACAAAATACCTGCCCAACAGAAATTTCACAAGCCTGTGTAATTCTCCTACACTATCTATAGTGTGAGTTTGAAAAATGTTAGGGGAGATGCGGGAGAGTTGAGCCAATTTTTATATTTTGTGTCACCATATGCGGAAGAAAAGTACAAACCTGTAAAAAATTAGTGTAAGTAAAACTTTAGAGTGTTGTTTTCGTTGTGAAACAATAACAGTTGGGATATATAAAAGGTTTGAAAAAAATTGGTAAAGTGGCTCAACTCTCCCTATATACAGTATGGGAGAGATGAGCCACCATTTTATGAGAGTTGAGCCAGCATGATAAGTCAATGGCTGGTGAAGAAAAGAAAAAAATCATATTTTTTCAACCTTTGATTTATTAATCCTGAAAGTAAATATGGTGCTCAATTGTTATTATCATAGTACAAAATAACATTTTCTCTCATTTATTATACATTTTTCACCTTTAGTCCAAAAATCAAAATGTTACTACATGTTTTCCCTATGCTCAACTCTCCCCATGACCAATAGCTCAACTCTCCTCATGGTGACCATTTTGTGAATAACCCAATCCTGTCCGGTGTAGAACTGTTGGTAGTTTACAATAGTTCTCTAAAATAATGGTCATATACCGTATACCCCCTTCAATACACAAATTACCGCCATTAGGGCCCTATAGTATAAGTCTTGCTATGGGAAAAAAAGACAAAACATTTATTTTTCTATTTTTCACTCAAAAGTGGAAGAAAAAATATTTTGTTTGGGTATCTTTGATACTGAGCGGTGTAGCCGGTGTTAAATTCTTGGTGTTATATCAACACCATGTAGTGTCATTTTAACACTGCAAGTGTGACGAATAACACTGTAAGTGTTAATGTAACACCAAGATAGTGTTGAAATAACACTAATTGGTGTGGACCTCTCAGAACACCGAACAGTGTTATTTTTAACACCGGTGTTTTTGCAGTGTATATAACAATATGCCAATATAAATTGTAGTAAGTTACTACTTTTCGAGTTTAATAAGGGGTGGCTCAACTCTCCGTGTGACTCAACTCTCCCGCATCTCCCCTACACGCCAGTCGGGCAGGTACTTTTATATCTTCACCCGCCCGACACAAAATTTACCCGCTATGGGCAGGTGGGCGGGTGCTATTTACTGTTAATAACCACTCACTATCAATATCATGAAAGTCATAATAGATTGGTAACCTACCTCGTTGGTAACATTCAACACGTCACAGGCGGTTTGATCTACGGTAACGGGGCATCTTGCACTAGCTGGTGCTTCCTATGATAGAGACACATACAATGGATTCATACACGTTATGGATGGAATTTTTCCCATCTCTATATTAGATCAATGACATGACTGGGGTGCTGTAGCGTAACCAGTGGGCCCCTGCCAGAAGGTTTTCCCCCCTGATGCCCGCCCCCAAATGAAATGACAAACTCTATGTATACATACTAAAAAAAAAAGAGGTCAGATATGCCCCCCCCTGATGACCCCCCACATTCCCCCACCCTAAATTGAAGACCCTAGTTACGCCCCTGCTGGGGTGACTTCCATGCCCGGCTTCCATGTCCGAGCCCCGAATATATTGCGTGTTCATCAAATTCAAACCAGTGGCCGCAATGATGAGAATCACGTGGTGGGTGAACCTGTCCCGCGGGTGTACCAGCCCAAGGCTCCCCTACTAAATAAATTCGCACACTATACGTGCGCATATTTTTTAGGAACAGATAATCAGGAAATTATGTGAAGTTATTTGGGGGAATGGATCATGTAGGCCTAATCTAAAGAAGCAAAGGAATGACCTAAACTGTTAAAATGCGGATTAAAAGAATTGTTGTTTAAAATCTTAGCATGGTTGTTCAGTAAATCCCCCGCGAAACTACGTGGTCTGTCAAACTGAGTTGTTAAAATAAAGATTAGTTTTGTTTACATAACTTCACACACAATTAGACGTTTTGTAAAATTAAAACGATTATGAAAAGAGAAAACGCTTATAAAGGGAAAACTTTCTATTGGTAGCCAAGCGTTTTTTCTTTTCATTAAATTGTTTCAATTTTTCAAAACGTCTAATTTTGTGTGAAGTTATGTAAACAAAATTAATCCATTTTTTTTTGGGGGGGGGGGGCGCTTACTTTTGTTTACCTCTTTATTTCAACAACCCTCTTTAACATTTTAATTTAAATATTTAAACCATTTTTAAAACAATAATTATGCAATCAAAAGTAACAAGAGTTGACCATAGCCTATCATGTCATTATTATAAGAGGGGGAAAACGAGATGACCTAAAATCATGTTCAAAACTGTTGAGACACTTTCTGCATGTCCTGTGAAAACGGTGGACCCTCCCCCATGAACTCAATGTTGGCCCATATAAAAGCATCGTCAAGAAAAAGGCTGTGGTATATATTATACGATCCAACATTGTTTTGCGGAGGGGGCCTTAATTACAAAACTATTATATAGTTCTGACTATCATACTTTCAACTGACAGCTTTTTACTCATTTTTGGAAAGCGCACGTAGATGAGTGTCCCAACAGGTTTTGAACAAGAGCCCCCATTTTCTAGTTTTACCGGTAAACATACCGTAATTTATTTTACGGTTTTCTAACAAATTTGAACCCAAATTGTGTAATATATCATTTGCTTTCGGTAGTTCCCAATGATGGATGTTATGCTTGAATCATTTTAAACTATAAACATGTAGGCCTATAGCAAAATGCATGTTTTGACCCAGATGAACACGTAGTGTGCTTTTATAGAAATGGAGAAACTCGAAAATGAACTTTTTATTAACATAACGGAATTTCGCATTTAGAAAATGGAGAAATAGTGGCTCTAATCTAGTCCTATCATGGAATTAAAAATAATAAGGGGTGACATCCTATCATTTCAAGCAAAAGTAGGGCAACCTTTTAAGGCCGCGCCGATAACAAGAACAAAAAGGTCATCACTTAGCTATTATTTCATAAAAGTCTTGTCCACCCTTACATTTTCTGAGTTTCCTTCTAAAATGTATCAAGTACCCCAATGAGATGTCTTCGACGCCCTTCTATTGTTCACGCCACCCATGCTTCTGCCGCCATCGATTTTGAGGCAAAGGCGTATATTTAGGCCTACTAGTAGGGCCTACTGCTATCTTCAGTAGATAGCATCTTACCTGACCCAAACACTGACTTTAATACTTGGATTGATGAAGGTATCAACCAAACTATAGGTATTTCACTGAAAAGGTAGCAAGCCAAACTTTTTATAGTGATTAAAATCCGACTCTGGTCAAGTCGAAAAAGTCAGATTGTAAAACATCGACACTAAAAAGATAAATAACTACACCTCGTTAGCGTATTCTTACCTTCACTGCAGTGCGGACTGCTCCATGATCGATATTCAATCCTCTGGAACACTGGCTCCAGAAACCATTCTTTCTCCACCATGGCACATTCTCCTCTCTCGGTCGCAGTACGCTATATTCGCATCCCATTTTTCTCACTCTAGATAATCGCTGGTGTCGAATAAATTCGAAACTTTTGTAAAACTTTAGACGAGATGATAAACCTCAAACTTCAATGATGAAACTTGAACTGGTAACTAACTTCAAAAACAAACTGATGCCGCTGCTGCGTCAACTGGTACCCAACATCTTACAGCTATATTAATGACTCTACTTACCATGATACGTGGTGGAGATTCTCAAGGGAGAAAACCAGCGAACACTGTTTGACGCATGTTTCTTAGTAACCAGATTTGTGTTTAACGCGTTGCGTTGAATATTCATTAGGCGCAGGGCCAGAGACGCGTTTTGTTTTATTTGTTGCCGAGTGACGGTTCGCGTTTTGACGCAATAGGCGCACAGTCTGTTGCATATTCATGATGCTTGGATGCACTATATGACATTCATCCGCATCAAGAGGATGTCGATGATGTGGCCATCAGGGCACCGGATCTCATGTTCGGCGGTCTGTCTGTTAATCGGGGCAAGGGCGTCCCTCCACCATTAATCAAATCTGTCGGCAAAATCTGCCCCATTCTTCAAATATGTCGGCACAAACGAGGTACCGTCGGTACATTTCCCAGATAAGATGACAAAAGGGATAAATCTGTTAAAATCAAACCACTTGAAGTTTGAAATTACTCAATTTTTCTTGCATGTCATGAACATTTTCCTCAGATTGGGCACTTAGTGACCCGGCTCTGTAATATTAATCATGGTCAATTCACACTGTTTATAAAAAGTAAGTAATATCAAAACTTTAAACAACCATTTAAATACATGTATTTAAACAAGTTATATTTAAACGGGAGCTGTTTAAATTATATTTCAACAACTCCGTTTGAACAACCAGGTTGTTTAACGGGTGAACTGATGAACAACCGTTTTAAATGGCTTTTTAAAACAGCGTTTTAAAACAATGCAGTGATAAAAGCCCCGACAAACATGTATTTATAATTTATATTATAGACCTGTTCGTTTCCACCTGCAAAAATGTGTTCACTATTTTTAAATAGGTCAGTCGGACCCGTACAGAGAGTTTATCGTTGCCTAGTGTGTATGGGGGTGGGGGTGGGGGTGGGGGGGGGGGGGGGGGGGGGGGGGGGGGGGAGAAAAGACTAAGGATAGTTTATCAACTTGAATCACGTATGTATGTCTCGCGTTGTAGTTGTTGATTTTTTAGGGTTTTGTTTGTGTGTGTTTGTTTGTTCGTATGTGTAGTTGTTTGTTTATTGTTTTGGGGGTATTGGTTCTGTTCTGTTGTTGTTGTTGTTGTTGGTTGTTGAAGTGGGTTTTTTAGTCGGGGTTGTGTTTTTCGTAAATCTTTTGTTTATCTTCATATTTATCTCATGAGATGGTTAGGTCGTTCTGATGATGATGGCAAATTTATTTCAGTTACCAAGGTGATCGAGTACTATGCGTGGGTATATCGAAGGGTTTCGTTTAATATAAAAAACACCATTTAAAGGTGCATTCAGTGATTATGAAACGAGATATGAAATAGGTATATATTGGGCGAACCATTATACCACACTGTGTTATTGTATACATGGTGTATCAACGTATTTTTAAATATTAAAAGGTAATCCGCTAAAATTACAATAAATATTGGACAAATATGTGATAAGCGGAATAGGAGCGTTCTAAAAGCTACCCTTGTTTTAAAAATTTGACAATTTTGAGCAGTTTTCCGCGCTCTTCCCAGGGGTGTTTCCAGGATTTCTCAATAGGGGGTGGGGGGGCAAAGCGGGTGTCAAGCGGGGACCCTCGGCGATTATTTGTTTACACGTTTTTATACGTTTTTACACGGTTTTTTACACACCCTAAATCCGCCCGTGCTTCCTATGCGTGTTACAAGGGGACCCTCTCCCGCTCTAGCCAGTGTCCACTGCGTCCCCAATCGGTTCTAAGAGACTATCTTTAATTTTGTTGGTTCACGACATTGAAGACTTGAAATAAACTGAAAAGTCAATTTGACATTCAAAGATAGGCATAGGCCTACGCACCAAACTAATGATCTCAGTTTTGAACTTTGAAGACTTGAAATAAACTGAAAAGTCAATTTGACATTCAAAGATAGGCATAGGCCTACGCACCAAACTAATGATCTCAGTTTTTCTGTTATCGTATGAACACTAGCTTAATTTTTACGTTAACGCGTCCGTTGCAACAGAAGGAAAACCTATCAAAAAACCCGAAAACAATATGACATTAGCTATTTTCTCAGTAAATGCTGCAAACCCCAAGGGAGCAATATAGATTCGGAAAGAAACTTACGGTTCCTTGCAGATATTGCAACATATTGTTATCCATTTTGTGTTTCACCATGCTGTAGGCGCAGCGACCGTCTTTGCGCTGTATAAAATGTCATAAGACTGTCTATACTCCCATGAGATTATGTGCCCATAGTCACGTTCTTCGTCGAAAAGAAACGCAAGGCACCATCTCGTAGCTCCAATTATGATAAGTGTGATCTGTACAACAATAAAGAAGAATTATGGTTTCCGCGGCAATTACTCATGAAAGCGACAAAATGAAACGTGACACGTTGAGATATTAAAGATAATACCTCTTCCCATATGGGTATAAGACTGATACTATAGTGCGAAAAGCCATAGCATCTTGTGTTCATATAGTAGTAGGCCATTTGATTTTACCGTTATGAACATTATAAAGAAGTGACCCGAAATATAATTACATATGAATCTCAATGAAGAGAATTAAAGCTTCTAGTGGCTTACTGTTTCCCAGCCTAAACCAAATTAGAAAAAGAAGAAAAAAAATGTACTAGACCTACGTCTACATCAGTGTGTCCTAGAAATGATCTATACCGAGGTAATACGATTTGTTTTGGTATGAACTGTATTGATATTGTCCAAATCGTGTTCATACGGTATCTTGCGCAAACGCCCAGATTTCTTAGGAATTTTAGATTTCGAAAATCGGACATTTCTGATGGAAAATACAAACTTTTTTGGAACGATTTTAGATTTCAAGTTTTTGTCGAAATGATCAATTTTGAAAATGTATAAAGTCATTAATCCTTTTAAACGTTAAATTATTTCTGAAATGTTATTCGCATTATTATTGCACCCTCTTCTTAATTTAATTAGCGTTTTGATAACAATCGATTGTTGTGTGCATATAAAACAAAGCTTTGATTGAATAGAGCAGGATTTGTTTTGTTTAAGTGGTTTTAACCTTCCTTTTTTCGGCGGGAGTTTTGAATATAACTTATGAGGTGTGGGATTCATTGTTTGAAATGCTTGAATAGCTGTATACAGGGGCGGACTGGGACCTGAAAGCGGTCGTGGCAAAATTATTAAAGCGGCCCTTTTTGACCATGTCAGGCAGAAGTATGTCGTCCCGGTAGTAAATTTTCGTAAAAGGTTGCCCCAATTTTTTCCCCAGTCAGTCACCTCGTGAATTTCACGTAAGTGGGGGGGGGGGGGGGGTGGGGGGGGGGGGGGGTAGGGTCAAAACAATTTGCACGGTCAAACAATTTCGCACGGTCACAAAATTTCGCACGGCCACAAAATTTGAGTAACCGGCCCTGAGAGGACCAAAACCAAGCGGCCCATGTGGCAATCGCCACAACGCCACAGTGGTCAGTCCGCCCCTGGCTGTATAAAGATGAATTATGTGAGCCAAATATGAAGAAAACACCTTTTTTTGGTCGATTTTGGAATATTTCTTGCCACGGCGGAAAAAAACAGATATCTCAATGAAAATAATGTAACATTTCCACCATCATATCACAAGTGTTTAAATTTGAAACACTATTTGTTTTATAATTTTATATATTTTTGAAGCCCGGTACAGATGATTCTGAGACACCCTGTATGTTCATCCTCAGAATTCGGTTGGATCAGTTTTCACTGTATAATGTACACCTAGCACATAAAGTCCCGGACCAGGTGCTTTGAGGTTGGCTAATTCAAAATAGATGATCGGTACCAAAAATCTGAGATATAATTTGGTTAGAGGGACATGACATTGACAGAACTTTTGTGATTTCAGTCCATGTAGTATCTATCATAATGTCGTCCTTAAGTAACAAACAATACACAAACACGGATTACAGTTAAATATATAGGGTTCGAACGCCAACTAAATTATCTTTAAGATTATATAAACATAACAGCCAAATACTGAGTAATCAATGAGGGCACCCTTTTTATGGACACCCTGTATACAGCATGCAATTTAAAGGTGAAATGTTCGTCATCATGGGTAACGCTGGCTGTGGTAAAACTACACTGTTTAAAGCCATATTTAAAAAAGAAATTTCGTTTTTGCATTTGTAAATCGAAAGTTCCCTAATGAATTATTATAGTGTCTTTGCCTAATAGCTCATACATGCAAATAAGAACACTGCAATGTTAACCTGATCTTTTTTCTTCTGAGAATTCTTTCCGTCTCTGATTTCGAATTAATCTTCAAATTATGAAATACAAAGTAATTCTAGTGTTATATCAACGACCTGCTAGAATCTAATTACATTTTTCTTCAAAGAAACGTGTAAAGTCTGATCCACTATCGGTTCAGCGAAAGGATCTTATCAAATTTTAGAAAGGTGCTCGAGAAAGACTTTTTCCTGTGTTTCTTCTACCGTTCATAAAAAGCAGCGCGGGTGTGCTCCACACTACTTGGGTATAATAGTTACATCGGCCCGCGTGTATTTTTATGTTCGATTATTTGATTGTTTCAACACCATTTGATATGTTCTACGACATAAAATTCCATTAATTTGTATCAAATAATCAAATCCCCCTTTTCAGCCTCGCTCTCACCAAATGACCACATACTTTTCTCCAATTGCATGTAATTTCACCCAAAGACCTCTATATTTAGGAACATTTGGTACATTTCTCATCAAAATACCAATCACGAAAACATTTAGCAAATCTCTTCATTAAAGACACCATTATTTAAAACTGTTTGCAAATTTGCACATCTATATTAAGCCCGCAGTCACAGACACATTCAGAGAACACTCAAGTGAATACAGACATCAAAATAAGTAACTGACCAGGTAATAAATCTGCTGATGACTCTTAAAGGTATAACTCCTACATAAATATATACAAAGTTGTTGAATATCTCCTCTTTAATTTGAGATTACCTGGTCAGCTACTTTTTGTATGACTGTTGATTCAATCAACCATTTATCACAACGAGATAGATACCAAAACTATCAAGGGTTGGTCTATGGCCCTATTATGGGCTGAAGTTCACGATTGACATGTCTGGTCAGACTGCAGACAAAGATTTCAGTGATAACTCAACATTCCAATCGAGTATCTATACATCAGAAGTCGTGCAATGTTCTTCCAACACATTATTTATACAATTTACCCTATCTATCCTCTATCTCTCATAGAAAATCTAAACTTTTCTTCCAGGTTTCATCCTCATACGAAACTAATGTTCCTTTATTGAAAATATGCAACAGTAAATGGTTTTCTAAAAGCCAAGAGGCATGTGTCTGTCAAAATGTAGCGATTACGTTTGGCATTAACGTATAATATTATCCGCAAGGCGTTCACATTGCGCTGTGCACCTTAGAGTGACATTAAGACATTATAAGTGCACTTAATGTATGGTATCCACAAGGCATTCACATCACACTTTGTACTAAGTAACATTAACACAGTTTTAAAAACGTTTTATGATGGGCAAGGAATGCTGAAGTTAGCATTTCATACTACTTCCAGATCAATTGTTATCATAAATAACATATTCGGCTATGGCATTATTTCTATGGGTTAAATGTAAGTGCACACTTGTAAAGTGCACCATTACTGATCTTCTTTTTTAGAATTTACACTTACAGGCCGGCTGATAACCTTTTTCAAGGTTCAATACAGGATCTACTTTTCATAGCATTTTTCATCCACATGGTGCTAATACACACAACCAAATATTTGTTTCCTCCCTAGCAGGTAATAGAATATTTCCCCTCAAATATGTAATGGATGTAAATCTTTTCCCAGTATTAAGACAGTTGCACACAATAGAAAAACGCATCTTAAATTTTGGTACCAAACTTGGCGGGGCCTGAGAAATACAAAATTATGAAATGTATCAAATTTGATGCTGGAAAAGGTTGCCATCATGATCGTGAGGGTATTTAAATAAGCTAACTGGGTTTGTGTATGATTTGACAATAAGAGTGGTCCATGAAAAAAAAACCTCTACATCAGGATCATTTACCAAAGCTTTAACTTTTGTAACTCAAACTATGGTACTTTAATGTCTTCATTTTTTTCATTATATAGACGTTATAGTTCTTTATCTTTAGAAGTTTCCATGCAGCGCATCCACATCGAGTCCTCCAGTCATAGACAACGTCAAAATATTTGACAAGGAGCCTCGTGGGTTTGCGAGAATGACATGCAAACTAGATTAAACCACCCCCAGGAACCAACCATCTCTGAAATAATACGGGTCGATATTTAGAGTCTACGATCTAATTCTGAGAGGATCTGGTGTGTAGCCTTTCGAAGGTCACATGTAAAGGCTATATTTTTGAGGACAAAGGCGGTGATAAGTATAACAAAAGGGGGCGGGCTTTAGGCTTCCCCCCCCCCCCCCCAATGAAATGACAATTTTTATGTACAGGGTGAATAAAAAAGAAACTGCACCCAAGGTCTTTTTTTTTTATATTTCTTACCAGAATATGAAGCCAACCAATGCTTGAATCAATAGCTGAACAACAAAGGTAAAAAACAATTTCAAGTTCAAATCTTTCTAAGAATCCAACTTCTATAACTAATTGGATCCAAGTGAAAAATGTGATAGTATAATGCTCTTTGATTATCTTCAATGCCTGAGTTGGTCTAAACAGGCTAATTATGCAAACTCTTCAATCTAATTCCCATTTCACTGTTTGCCTATCCGTTCGCAGTAATTCATCTATGTCACATCTGATTGGAGTATCTGCTATTGGCAGTTTTTACCTGACCTACTTAATTTGTTCCACTTTTCATGGTTTTAAATGACCCACTTTTTGATTCTGCCACAGCGGATGCTATTATTATACACATCCAAATAATTCAGTTCCACCCTATAACACTTCATAGAATATATTAGAAATGTGTAATGGATTTTAATCATTTAAAGGAAGAATTCTATAGTTTGATCAGTTCCAAATTAGCGAAGCCTCATTGCAGCAGCGAATGTATATGCGTGACACAAGCGTGTGGCTAAAACCGTGTGAATGTGGTTTTAATTGCGCGCGTACGCTTGGATTACTTTTGCACACGGAGAGATAAACACCAAATATTTCTCGCCAATTTGGAACTGATTAAACTATAAATATCATTACATAACTTTTGGTACCAATCTTACTGGAGCTGAGATTATTTTACAACGAGAAAAAAGGCAATTTGCAAATTTAGCAAAATGTATATATTTTGATGAAGAAAAGTTGCTGCAAAACAATAAACTGGACAATTTCTTGTTGTCTAAATCCCATTTGGTATCAAAAGAGGCCACACAGGCCCGTGCCACTACACGCTTGCTTGTCATTGCCATGATCGCAAAACAATGTCTAAAAATGTAAACAAAGGCCAATCTTATGATCATTTAATTCAGTTTTCTTCCAATTTCTTCACATTGTGACAATATAAACACTTCAAAAAGAAGTAAGTTCCCCTTTTAGGGTTTCCCTTATATTTTCAAAAATATACATTGGGTTGAAATGGGTATTTTGTCAAATTGTTATGAGGTTCATACCAATACTTGACCAAAATTTCAAATCAACAGGTTCTGTCATGCTTGGGTGAGCTTGTATTGAATGACAGAATGTCCCATTTCAAAAGTTGTTAAAATAATGTTTAGTAGTTTGTGTATCCACCACGTTTGTGTATCAATTGACGACATCGATTTCTCTTGATGGACGACAATGCGCGCCCACATAGGGGAAGAGTTGCTAATCAGTTCTTGGAAGATGAAGGTATAGAGCGTTTGGTTTGGCCCGCGAACTCCCAAGATCTCAACCCAATCGAGCATCTGTGGGATTGGGATCAGTTAAAGCGGGCCGTGGATTGTAGAGTGGATGATCACACTAATCTTGCAAACTTACGTCTTCTGGTACAACAAGAGTGGGATGCCATCCCACAGCATCGAGTTGCGCGCCTCATCAACACTATGAGACGTCGATGTCGGCAAGTCATACAACAACGCGGTGGATACACCCGCTACTAAACATTATTTTGAAATTAAACGTTATTTTAGCAACTTTTGAAATGGGACATTCCGTCATTCAATACGTGCTCGCTCGAGCATGACAGAACCTGTTGATTTGAAATTTTGGTCAAGTATTGGTATGAAGCCCATAATCATTTGACTGAAAACCCCATTTCATTCCAATGTATTGTTTTGGAAATATAAGGGAACCCCTAAAGGGGAACTTACTTCTTTTGAAGTGTTTAAATTGAATCTGATAGTTTATTTTGATTGTTCATAATAGTATACTCGCTTTTTAACTCACACGCCCGTGCATTCCGTGAACATTTAGCTTTAAATGGTGGAAAATGTCAATATTTTTACTAAATCGATGTTTTCTAGAAGTTCAAATTTGAAGGAATTTTACGCATTTTCAGACAACCTAACACAATCAATTTTTGATTAAAATTTTCAAAATGTCACCAAAATCATCTAAAGTCAAATATCTAGGAGGCACTTTTTTTTGGCTTAAAAATGTTTAGTTTTGAAAAAATTGACCAAAAAGTGCAAAAAATGTGATTTTTGAGATAAAAAACCATTTTGTTGGCACTTTTTGGTCAATATTTTCAAAACTAAACATTTTTAAGCCAAAAAAAAAAGTGCTTCCTAGATAATTGACTTTAGATGATTTTGGTGAAATTTTGAAATTTTTAATCAAAAACTGATTTTGTTAGGTTGTCTGAAAATTGTTGGCGCCAAAAAAGTGATTTTTTGGCAAAAATGTAGAAATCACTATTTTTGGGGAAATTTAATACCAAAAATGGATTCTCCGACTCATTTCATTTGAAAAACGGTATACTTTTATGGACATTACATTATTATATTTTGGGTTGTCACTTTCCTTAAACTGAATATAATATTAACATTCTCATCAATGTTAACTGAGTTCAATGGCTTAAATGTGATAGGTGGTTGAAATTAAATAGTCAAGCTGTCACACCCTGCTGTGTGATCAATACTGAGTGAGCCACCAATTATTCCTTCATGCCATCAAACAATAGAGGGCAGTGTTAACAAAACCGTAGCTGCCTGCCTGTCCAAGTTGTTAATGAAAGTCATATTTAATGATTATATTATGGGAGGAACTGGATACAACCAAATGCAATGAGTCTATAGAGCTTTTGTCTGGCACGTATTTTAATAGCATCATCAATAATACATTATACATGTATACTACCCAAAAACACTGTCATCAATTGCTCCTTAATTTGCTTAGTACTTGTTGCATCAACCCATCATCATTTCTCATATGTGATGCGATCTGAGAAAACCTGTTGGATGTCGCAAAATGTGAACTAGGGATTATGGGTAAAATAGAAAAAAATTAAAAATTAAAAAATTAAAAAAACTTTTTTCTTTTTTCTAGATTTTTTTAAAGAAAATTAGTTTCCAGTACTTTGTGTCATCATCTTTCATGAAATTTTACCTTGACAAACTTACTTAAGTCACTTTTATTATTAACCTTATAATGTTATTATATTGAATTATGTATCTTTTTGGCCTGTTTTCATGATTTCTTGTTTTGTAGCTTTTGGTGACATCACAATCATCATTCACTCATAACTTTTTTTGTAGTGATCGTAGAAAAATGATCGAAACAGTTCTGTAATCAGCACAGTTTTAGCTTTCTTATGATATAAATATCTCCAATATGAAAAATGCCACCATGTGGCGGGTTTTCACAGATCGCATCACATATTGTAGACAAAATAAAATGTCCTACCATCTCATCATGTGAGTTACAAAAACTATGCTATTTTCTATTCACACTTAAGCAATTGCTTTGAGCAATATAATATGACTATTTTGCTTACTGAAATATAAATGTGCATGATTTAATGATATGGTTTTAGTTGTCAATTACTTGAACTGCATAAGAATTGGTTCTATTGTCCTTCACTACCGGGTGGATAAAAAAAAGTTAACCCACATCTGACAGCCATTTTCTTCTATTTACTAATTCATGTTTGTAAATGTCTTCGCATTTTATTAAAGCAGTGGTTATTGAGCATCACTGGGCAAAAAAAATATAATATCTCGATTATTTTCGTTCATGAAAAACGGTATAGTTTAAAGATATAATGTGCAAAATGGACTTATCCACAGACGCCTCCAAAATTTCTCTCAAAGAAGTCATACCTGATAAAAATACTTCATTTTAGGTTATTGCAATCTTTACCAACTTCTATTTTTTGCTTAATGACCATTAATTAAAGAAAATATGTTGTCTAAACATGTCTTTTGATTCCTGTTCAAAAAGTCAAATGGACTAAGATGAGAAGGCTACCTGTGGACGAACTGATTTTGAACATGTTAACATTAACGTTCCATATTTCATAAACGAAATGAGCCAAGTCTTAGATTTTTGGCCCAGTAATGCTTAGTAGCCTTTGCTTTGATAAAATGTGAAGAAACTTACCACATTTTATTAGTAAGTAGCTAAAAATGGCTGCCAAAAATGGGTTAACTTTTTTTTAAACCACCTGCATAGTCGCTGTCATAATGCGTGGGACAAAATTCAACCAAACTCTCACGCGCACCCCTGTTGTTACATTTCAGTTTGCACTTGAGATGAATGCTGTTGCATGTGGAATAAAATATATTCCGGGTTCACACAGCATACACTTGCCTACGGGGAAAATTTGTCCAAAACATTATGATGGTGACTATACATAGGTAAGATTGACCAAATGCAGTGATCAATACTTTGTCCACAAGATGTAGTTTTCAGAAACTTTTAGTTATTTTTTATTTAAGCTATACTAGCATGATATAGCGATTTGTAAAGGCCCTTTAAAAAACATTTTGGAATTCTGTATGCTTCCTTAACAAATAAATAGAACAAAGAACAAGAAATTGGATGTTATATTCATTGACGACAACAACACTTTTTTCATCAGGTCTGTCAACTTTATTTATTGTTTCCTAACACACAATTCTTCTTCTAATCTGTTAAATTTTGGATTCATGCAGCTATGATATACAGTTCTCCAAAAAAGTAACTTACCAGCTAGTAAATAAGCTCTTAACTCCAAAACTATAGCTCCTAGATAAAAAAATTAAATTATAAAGTTGTAAAGAAATTTCTCCTCTTTAAAAAAACGCTACACCGAAAAGAATGAAATAGCAATTTACATTTACGTATGCAGAGTACAGGCGTTTCCTATCGCAAAATTAATAGTATCCCTACTATAATTTTGGAGTTCAGAGCGTATTACTTTTTTGAGGACTGTATTTATAAGCATAATTCCTAGTTTTGTGTCGATGTCCTGTCTATTAGATTCATACCATTTACAGAGAATAGTCATGCTGTATTTTAAATCCTTGGCGCATGCTAGCAACATTTGTCTCTCAGTACTATGAAAATCCAATCAATTAAATGAGTCATAAGTAAAGATCATGTTTTGAATTTTCAGGATAACCCACACACCCCTACATATAAATCCATACCCCTATTAAATGTGTGTAATGTGCATCAGTACAAAGCACAAGAAGTTTCACACACCAATAAGTTATGACGGTTTCAATGACCACGCATAACAACAGCAAAGTTGCACTAGGTATAGGAAATCATTGATTTGTGTGTGATTACGCACTGAAAATGTGTGTGTAAAGATAGCAAAGACTTTCATTCTTCACAGGTAGACACACCCTTTGTCCCACAAATTGCGGTTATCACTCCAGACCCATTCATCCAGATACCTAGGTGGCTCGTTCAAATAGCACAAAGTTATGACAGTAATCACACACAAATCAATGATTTCCTATACCTAGTGCAACTTTGCTGTTGTTATGCGCGGTCATTGAAATCGCCATAACTTTAAAAGTATCCATTCGATTTTGTTGAATGAGGTATCAAACTGCGGAGAAGAAATGTGCTCAATTTAATGTATATCTCAGATTCTTGATACCGATCATCTATTTTGAATTAGCCAACCTCAAAGCACCTGGTCAGGGACTTTTGTTGCTAGGTGTATACTATAGTCTGATTAATTATTGTATGAACAAGTTTCCAGTAGAGTTTGATTGAGATTCAACCCGATGATGGAGATGTTGACAAATAAAACCTTATTCTTGAAAAACTATAAATATCGAAGTGAAAAAGTGAACTGACAAGGACGTTGTGAACCGACAAGGACTTTACCAGGCTGTCAAATTTTGAGAATTGCTGCCGAGTCGGGGTGGGGGGTGACATGGCGTTCCCAAATCTGGCACGAAAAAAGCGACCTCGATAACCGACAGTGCCAATCTCAACCGACACGACTCAAATATGGGTGGGGGGAAGCTACGCCACTGATTCAAATACTATTAGAAAAGAAATCTACTGATGGCTGTCAATAGGCATGTATTGGTTCATGGAAGACTGGCTACATTGTTGTCAACGGTGGGTAAAATATCCTTGCTGGGGGTAGTATCTGTATGGTCTGCTACGACTACGCCCTCTGCAATGAGAGACAAAAATAAACAGTTTGTTAAAAAACAAAAACAATAGTACCTCCAGATTTAAGAAGTAGTAAAATAGTATGTATGTTTAACTATCTCATTTTAATTGTTGACAGTTGTGCTCCTTTTCTTCATTCTTTTATTCTCATTTTTATATTTCTGCTTTATTTCATTTTTTCTTTTCTTTTTCTACAACTTACATTTTTCTAATAGAGCTTAGACAATCATTTCATCAATTCTTTATCACCCTTTTAACTGGTTTAGGAGCACACCCTTGTTGTGTGATTATGGAGGCTACTTTTTGTACCTATAACACTTGTTGATACAAACTGCAAAGGGTCATAAAATTACACCTGTATACAATCATGTCCCCTGTACTCTTTTGGATCAGGGGCACTGAGTACTCCACCTGGTCAGAGCCTTGTTTAGTTACACCACTCGAACCTTAAGAAATGATGGGTCTCATATATCACCTCTTCAAAATATTCACCCCAATATATGGACACTTCCAAATACCTTGTTATCCTCATGTACATCTTCTCCCTGGCAAACTCAATAGGTCTCTCCGTTCCTTCATCACCGACCATTTTGGTTTCAAGGTAGACATCAAAGCACATCATGAGACGTTGTACCTGATTGGCTAGTAGGTAGTCATCGGCTTTGTTCACGGTGAGTTCCTGATAGTGAAGGTTCAGTTCTTCTTCCATTTCCTGAAAGGAGATGAAACAGTAACAAGCAAATAACAAATAAGTTGAGGAATTTGTCACAATTGAATAAGTGCCTTAATATTGGGTATGTTGGATATCATCGCAGTTCTGTCAAGATCTTGTACCTCTATCTGGCCCTTTCAGCATGTATAAAGAATACTTATGCATAACATTTTGGCAGTCTGCCATAAACAAGTTCAAGGGTCAAAATACACTTTTAATTGTGCTTGGTCCTGAACATGTATAAAGCAACACTTTCTGTGCATAATAGTTAGGCAGTTTCACTTTATATATGTTGAAGGGCTGGAAAAAAACGTACCCAGGTTTTGACAGAGAAGTGAAGATATGTGAGGACATTCAAATATAACAAGATACAGAGATCAACTATTTTTACATTGTATAGAATGCCAAAAAAGCATATTAAGAAATCCCTATACAGGCTGTAACAAAAAAGGTTATACAAGTTTGAAAAAAATGTTTAAAATAATTTCAAAGTTATTTCTGTTTCGATTTTTAATATTATGCAATGAAAATTTCTCAGCTTTTTAATAAGCAGAGCAATGATCAATTGTCTAAAGTAGTTGCGAAATCACCTGGGCCACTTTGGCTAAATCACTAGGAAGAACAGTAAGGATGGAATCAAATCATGAATACAGAAATAGAACGTTCTTGAGACAATGGTTCATTTCAAGTGGACAGCCCAAAATCAAACAGACCCTGCTTGTTCGGGCAGGAATCTTTGGTGATGGAATTTTAATTGGACATATCTTCATAGATGTGAGCATGAATGCTTAAAAACGCTACCTTGAAACAACACAGTGATACCCGAGTTGTTAACACGGAAGAAACCGGTTGAACCAGATTGGCTACATATCTCGTCTATGGTGGTTTCAGGAAGGGTACCATGTCAGAAGGAATAATGAGCAATTTCAATTATGGACTCAAAGAAATTGATCAAGATATTATTATTTATTAATTAAATTTATGAATTTATGTGTTGAAATGAAATAAGACTAGTTGACAAAGAGTTATGTAGTTCTCTTAATGATTTCTGCATGATACCCTAACCATTTAATTTCAACAAGCAATATTGTATACTATGCTGAAAGTGGCCCAACCCGATTTAGTAGATTGTTCATAATTTTGAAACAAAAGCAGTTAAAAAGACCAAATAAAATTCTTCTGATAGTCAACACATCACTTATCACAGAGTGTAAACGATTTTGAAATTGCATGATTTTAAAATTGAATTAAAAATGAAATTGCAATTGTATAACTTTTTTTGTTACAATCTGTATGCTGAACAAATATTTCAACTTCACCCACTGATGACATTGTTGTTTGAGACCCTCATGCAATGTTTATAGGAACAATATGTTATCTGCATAACTGCTGATCACATCTTCGACAATTGTAGGGGTGGGAGCGAGCCCAGGGAAATTGAGTCACCCTTAAAGATTTTCCCAGAATCAAAAGTCACCTTCCGGAATCCCAAATTCTGAAATATACCCATCACTTTTACTTTAAATTTGCCAATTTCAATTGGAAATGAACTAGAAATAAGTTCCTTCTGCCAAATGTATGCATTTTTAACCTCTTATTCTCCCTAAAATGAGATTTTCGCTGCAGATCTTCATCTCTGTGTTTATCACGATGCCATTTTGAAACACAAGTGACCCAATTTCGACAAACAATCAACCCAGAGAATTTTTCGAGGAATACCGAGACTCGCCCAAAAAATTAAATCAAGTCCCAGGAGCATGATTTCCCGAAAATAACAGCCCTAAACAATTATATTAGGCAGTCATACAGTTGGACAGAAGAGAAGAATCCCCGATTGAATCAGAGAGGAGAATATCCAACCCTATCACTACCATCCATTAGGCAAAAAAAAAACCAGTTTGTTTGTCCACGTCCGACCAATCGTTTACTTTAATAGTTCTGACTGTGTAACTTTTTTTCTTTTTTTTAAAACAAAAACAAACACAAAAAAACAATTTTATTTTCCAAAGTCATTTATATGGCCTCAATTGACCCCCATGTGACACCATATCATGTAGTATTATGTGAGTTAATATTAGGTCATCTAAAAAATCTGACACGGTTCAGAATTCGGCGTGCTGGCTCCAGAACAACCACTAGCAAAAAAAAAGAAGAAAAATAAATAATCCGACCTACCGATCCTACGTTTTGAGGACCCTCTATGGACAAGCAAACAAACAATTTATTTATTTTTGGCCTCTAATAGTGGATGCTGAATTCTCTAAATGGATAACACTTTATGTTCTACAACAGTATGAACCATTAATTGTTTGGGTGCACTGCATCACATACACACTTATCATTTGAATAGAATGGCATCAGTTGAATATTAATCACTTCTATAATTAGTCAGTCATTTTGAGTCTGCAAAACATCATTTTTGTTTTTGAAAAAGCCAGGGATTCTGGCTATTAATTTGGTTCTGAATCAGTAATAGATCATTTCCATTTGATAAAGCCGATTATTGGCTATTTAACTTTGTTTAATGTCAGGTTGAGTCAGTAATAGCTCATTTATTTTGGAAAAAGCCAGCAATTATTAGCTATATAATGTTGATTAATGTCGATTTAAGTCAGTAATAGATCATTCATTTTTGATACACCCAGGGATTATTGACAATTTAATTTCGATCCATGTCATTTTAAGCCAATGCAGTAATAAATAGATACCTTATTTTTGATTAAGCCAGAGATTATTGGCTATATACAATACAATGTTGATCAATGTCAGTTTGAGTCAGTAATTCATCGTTGATAAAGCCTGGGATTATTAGCTCACGCCATCTTAACCAGAACGACCTGACCCAGTTTCAAAAAAACTTCTCAGAACTGGTGTAAGAGCTGCACATTGAGCTAGAATTTTGATAACAATCTGTGAATAGTTGACGCATAAAATCAAAAGGTACATCTTGGCTACTTTTATTTTTAACAATATGACATTTTGACAATATCTGACATGAATAATAATAATAACCATATTTGTATATAGCGCCTAACATCGAGATCCCTAAGCGCTTGAACATAAACCATAATAACAAACAAATACATGGATTTGGGCTACAATTAAAAAGCCATTGTGAACAAATGAGTCTTTAAGGATTTCTTAAACTGAAATATAGTCTCTGCATTTTTCACATGAAGTGGAATATTATTCCAGAGTTCTGCAGCTGACACAGAGAAGACATGAGTTATAATACCTACTTTTTTCATTTTTTGTTGTTCAAAATCTGAGAAATTAAAGGGTTTTTTCATGTTATTTCATTTACATTAAATTCATTTTGTGCTATACATGTGTATTAAAATAAGCCTAGTAGACAACAAGATGTATCTTATCATTAGAAGTACATTGTGAACTGTCACCACATAATGAGCGTTAAGTCGCAGGTGTGTATAAGAAGAGGATCCAATGAACAAGCCAAAAATAATTAGAAGACAAAGGAATTGTGCAACTTCAATTGGATTTTTAATGGGGAAATCATTGAGCGATTATGACACGTTGCATATAATTTTAAAGCTTGTTCCTTGAGAATTATGAATCTGGACAAACCTGAAAATAAAATTGTCCTACTTAATTCTCATTATGTAATGACAGGTCTCACTTATTCTGAAATACAAATTAAGATTGGTATTCATTTGTACAATTGGGGGGTGTTTTGATAGGATCACACGGAGGGTTTTTTGCCACCAAATTTTGTTTGAAAAAATCTCTTACACTAGTTGACTTACCCTGATATCATGATCATTGTTAGCGTTGTGGTCGCCATACCATGACACACCGATGATAATCTGTGGAGGTGTTGATGGGTAATCTAGACTCAGTAAAATCACTGCTTGGAGCTTAGCTGAAATAAAAAGAAATGAGAATTACCTTTACTATAATTAAAACAACTGATTGTTGATCAGAGCGTTGTGATCAGAGCGCTCGCGTTCATCTAAAGGTTTAACGCAGTCTTGCGACGCACTGCATTCCAAAACTACTGGCGCACAACGCTGTCATGGTCACGCAGATGTGGCATTGTACACGAGGGAATGATTTGAAATGATCGACAATTATTTGTTTTGATATGTCATATCTTCATTACAAAAGAAGATGGAGGTAGTCTTATGATGTGACACACTGTGACAAAACTCAAATAGAGTAACTTTAAGGTAGGTATTGATGATGATATTTAGACTTTAAACTTTAAACAGTACCGCATAGTTGTGATCTGCGCCCAAGTCTTATTACACAGACATAAGAAGCAGTTCCTCTGGATGTACATCTTTAGGGTATCATAAGTTCATTTACAATGTGAAATATTTGTTGTCCTCTTTTTCTTCTTTGGAAGCCTATTTGGAAACTATATATAAGTCTATATGGTAAGTGTCACTATGCTGTGTATGATAAGATAGTGGCATTGACTTTGCATATGCACTATTTAAGGTGACCATTTTGGTGATGCATCATTTAAGGTGACCCTTTTGGTGATGAATCATTTGAGGTGACCATTTTGGTGATCCCTTAATGTTTGTTAAAATGTTTGTTAACATTCTGGTATGATCCTTCAAAAGTTAGCCGTGTGAATTTTGGGGAAAGGGATGTGGTTGCATGGTGAAAACCCTGTATAATGTATACCAATCTAAGATGGCTGGGTTCAGAACTCCAACAATATAATTAAATACAAGTTGTTATGCAATTTCAAATTTGTGCTAACATAGGCAATCACAAGAGGTACAGAATAGCATAGCTTTCACTTTGATTGCAAATTTGAAACAAAATTAACAATCTTGAAATTGTCTATCAATATGTAAAGCATGTTCTTACCAGATCCCCTGACACATGTAGCTAGAAACTGGCGATGGGAATCCTCTATCAGCTCACTGATGGCAGGATCCTGGATAAAAGGTAAGCCCTGGATTGGGTAAAAGGATATTATTATAGTTGATGACCAATGGTCTCTGTTTAAAGGGAGCTGCAGGAATAAAATGTCAACTAAAATGTTTTACAATTGCTACATTGTGAGTAAAACTATCACACTTCATGACCCCCTACTCGTACACCCTGTTTCATTTCCCTGTCACATTATCAAACAACACCCTCTGATACTTTGCTGTGCCAAAAACCGCTCCCATCCTAAAACTGCCCCCAAACACGGTCTACTGACATTAAATCGACCATAGACCTGTGCTTCAAGCACACTATAGTTTGATTCCAAATTGGCGAAGCCTCATTACAGCAGCGAATGAATACAGAAAGATACGGTTGTGCGTGAAAGCAACCAGTGCACTGTGCCTCATATATGTGACCTGTGCGTGCAGCAAAATCTGTGTGCATGTGGCCATTGCATGCATAAACTTGGATTATTTTTGCGTGCGGAAAGATGAAACAGAATATTTCTCGCCATTTTGGAACTGATTAAACTATAGGTATGATGTTTTTCATGCATAATTCATGTATTCCCCCCCCCCCAGGGAGTAACATCATAACATGCTAATATTGAATTTGAAAGTGTTGTTTATCCTTAAAAAACTATCCAATTATCTGTCCATTTTCGAACGTAATAAAGGCTTCTTACTACAGGATCTTTTTATGCAGAAATGGACCTTTATCTCTGAGAAAAACATTTTGGGTGAGGACCAATGTCAAGGCCTAATCCTAAAGGTAACATTTTAGTCCGAATGGTGGCTATCCGGTGCTAGGAAATGATTTTAAATTATCTCTAGTATCGATGAAGAAGGTATATAAATATTCATATTCTTCGTATTTATCATTGGTCCATTATTGTGATCCCCTGCAAACCCCACACAAAATTTGCTCATAACGCATTCATCTCATTATCTAGAGATTAGCGCTCATGCAGCAGTACGACGGGGTCAGAAGGTCAAGAAAAGACCACATATTTGGCTTTCATTAAAAAAAAAAATTTAAAAAATTGAACCATTGCGTCATATTGTTACATCAATTTGACTAGAACCTGGTATTTTAAAGCCAATCCACAGGATGACAATTACACATGCTGGCTGATTCAGAGATGTCAATCAATGGAACTGGTGAAAACCCCCCTGAAAAGAAGGCACATGAAGGTTCGATACAATATCTTAAAATGACTGAAAATAAATGGTAAATAAATAGAATTATGAATAAGAAAAAGCTTGAAAAGAGGCATCGCAGCTGATTAGAAAGTGAGCCTGTTAAGAATACATTGAGGAAAGGCTTGATAAAAATCAACCATCCCGTGGATTGGCTATAAAATATGGGGCTTTGCTACATGATAATGCAATCACTACCATTCGTTCTGAAGATGCATGCCTAAAATATTTATGATATGATCTACGATAGCGAAAAAAGTGCCTTTTCTTTCTGACTCACCCTGTATATTTCTCAATAAGAACCTACCTCAATGTCCCCTTGCGCGATAGTTTTCCATGAAGTTAACTGTGTACATATCTTGGCTGGGAATAGCCTCATTGATTGTACAGGAACAGGAACACTGTTACGCTCTGAAAACAGAAGCAAAACATTTATAGTAAATATATTTTATGATTGAAATAAGAAGAGAAATATATAGACCCCTTGAAGCAGTGTTGTTTAAATGACTTTCTGTATAGTTCAGCAACACAGGTAACTGTACACAGGGTGAGTAAAAAAAAGTATACTCACAGTAAAATAATTATTAAAAATATTCATCATCAGAATATCAAGGCAGCCAATGTATGCGGCAATAGATGCATTTATTCACTATCATTAGCAAAAAGAATCACAACATTTCATGATACCGTTTACCACTTATGACTATTTTGGTAAAGTTACTGCATTTTGAAACCGAACACAATATTGCATATTTTACTCAAATAAGTATAAAATATGTTTACCACAACCAATTTCAATCAACTAAAATTCTTTAAAAATCTAATGAGATCCCCCAGTCTGCCTCAATAAAAAATCTGTGAAATTTGTGCACAGCTTTTAAGATATAAAATCCCAAAGTTGAGTACACTTTTTTTGTACTCACCCTGTACATGGTACTTACATTGTACAAGTGTTTTCTTTCCATTTTCATATGCATCGTAATTTGTTTGACTGGTGATGTGGTGGCTATTAATTTTGGGACGCCCTGTACTAGCCAATTAAACATAGTGAGGTGCTTTATGACAACATTGTAGTGTAAACCCTGACATACAATAAATAAATATCAGGTCTGTTTTCACCATTTTATGGTTGGTTTCAATTTCATTAATTTATCACGTTCCACTAAACCTGTTTAAAGTGCTACTTCGATGCAACATAAATCCTGCCACAAATGTAATAAATTTATTAACATAGAGCCAACGAAAATTGGCTAGACCTGAAACAAGCATGATAACATAAACCAACCCTTATGGATTATAAACTGGTAATACAGGGTGCCCCATGATTTATACCGTGTTTGAAAAAATATAAAAACTAGGAAAAAGTGTTTAGGTCCCAGATACTGGTATACCAGTATTGTTCAATACAGGAACATAAAAATTGCCAGTATCAGTCGATACTGGAACACAATTTTATGTTCCAGTATTGGGAGATACTGGTACGCGTGATACCAGTGAGATTAGTCACAATATTGAACAATACTAGTACATAATTATGTTCCAGTATAGCCTGATACTGGACCATTTATTAGTGACAGTATCGGCCGATACTGGAACATTGACTTTGTACCAGTTTCAGATGATATTGGGTGTTCCAGTATCAGACGATACTAGGATAGTCCAGATTCTAGGATCTAAAGTACATTTTTTTTTAAATCTCTGCAATATAATGGGGAACCTGGTTCCTGCTTTCTCTATCAATTTTATCCAAATTTCTTTATTTGTACCCATACAAAATGACATCATTGTAGATCAGTGGAAACCTGTTATAAATGCTCAGCGTATTTCGGTTGATGAAACTATCACACCAAATTTCAAACCTTGTTTTTAAGACTGAATGGTATAAATCACTCAAGCTGAACAATTCCTTCACGGCATTCAAATATTGCATCATAACACATCACAAACAGTTGATATCGATTAACTTTGTAGTGGAAATTAAAAGAGGACACAGTTAATTACATGCATATCATTTCAATTGAACTTTGTGTCGAACATGGCCAATGACTTTTATAAGTTTCAAAAGATGTAATTTTGGTCAAACTTGGAAACTAACATTTTATTACCAAAAAGTTCATAATTTCTGTCAGAAACGTCAGATTTTTCAAATTCAAAATTCTTAATTCTTCTTATTCTTCTTCTACATTTATATAGATGTTAGAATCATAACCACATAGACAAATAAAACCAATGGTATTCATAGCTAAATAAATTCATATTTTCTAGTTAAATCATTCTGGGACACCCTGTATGTAATCTTCAAGCTCCGTTAATTTTTTGATTTGCCTCATTTATTTTCTGGGATATATCACACATGCAAAAAAGGAGTGATTTCTGCCTAGCATCCATACAGAAAATAATAGTTCAATGTTAGGCAAAAAATATATATTGTTGTGTTGCCCTCCAGTACTAAAAATCTTGAAGTCGGGTCGGTCGGTCGATTTTGCTTTTTTTTCTTTTCTTTTTTTGCTGACAAGTATTACTGACAGACCGCGGTTCATGACAAGACAACATTGGTAAATGTCAGTTGGACTAATGTTTCTATTCTATTCCAGCAAAATAGTACAATTTTGACACATTTGGTAACATTTTTAATTTTTAATTTGTAAATTTGTTAAAAGATTTTAAAATCTTTTTAAACAATTAAAAAATTGCGACCCTGATTTTTGAGATTTTAGGGTCGGTCACTGAGGGCAACATAAACATTAAAACAAAATGTTCTTTGTTATAGTCCGAGTTAAGTTCTTTCGGATACTCAACCCCATGCCAGGAATACTGCACATAGCGCACAGTTTCATGAAAGGCATGGATGGTTTATTCCTTAAATTGGGACAAATGGGTTCTGACCAGGCTCTATTCAAATCTTTGTATTTCAAAAAGTTTATATTGGATTGGTTTCCGAATTTACCTAATTAAGGTCAGGTACATTTATTTGATATCCTTAAATATGAACTATTCATGTTTCCTCCTTATTTCGCTATAAGCTTGCAAACTTTTGAACCCAGTTGTTTGGAACACGCTGTATGGCTATTTTTTGTAACATACACTGTCCTGCAGCGTTCATAGTTTACCTTGCCGCATCTGAACAAAAGAAAAGCCCCATCTATTATATATATTTTGTAGTATTATGGGATAAACGCTTAGGCTGCTATGCTCTGAATAAGTTTGAATAACTTTTTTTAAATTGTTTTTCCAGAAATCTGTATTTTCACTTAACCCCCTGGGTACTACCGGCCTATCTTACAGTGGTTCTGATTGGTTTATTGCAAGATAAACTCATTTGAATAACCAATTAAAATGCAGCTTGTACAATATTTCACTCCAATCTTTATCAGGGATACAACTATTGTAAAAATGTCTCTGATTGGTGCAATAAATGATGTATCTATCTTTCTGACCAATCGGCCGGTAGTTCTCAGGGGGTTAACTATATATTGGCGCTATGATTTCAACAATAAAGTATGTGACCAAACTGATGACACTGAAAAGCTGTCATATTTGATTCTATAATTCTACAAATATCCAGGGTTAGAAGTTTTGTTTACATGAGCTGAGAATCCATTTAGATTCTTGTTGGATAATTTTACGAGAATCCTTAGATTCTTCTTCATTTTACTTTGTATATAAGCCTAAAATTGTACAAGAATCTATTTGGATTCTCCAGGAATGGTTTTGGGGAATCTCTCTCCGAGAATCAATTCTCAGATTCTTGCCAAGATTCTAACCCTGACCATCTCATCCTTCTAAAATGTTCTCTTACCAAGTGATGCAAGTTGCTTCTGAATGGCCAATCGTGCATGAACACGATCGTACAGCGCCCTCACTGTATCCTCCATGTGACTGGCACAGATAGACGTCTCTGGTCTTGTCTCTTCGGGACTCTCTGGTAAGAAGTCTAGCCCTGCTAGCCATTGAGCCCAGCGGTAGGGGTGACCAGTTTGACTGATGTACGCACTCAAGGAATCCATTCTGTAAGAACAAAGTGTGGTTGGATTTGTAAGTATATGATCGATGCATTAATCGAATCAATTTATGGGAAGACGAATAAGGAAAAGAGTGGTTTTTGCAGCATCCTTTAGACCTGAGAGAGTATAAGTACTGTAGTTTAATCAGTTCAAAATTGGCGAGAATTATTCTCTTTTTATCTCTCCGCACGCAAAAGTAATTCAAGCGTGCACACGAGAATATGGCCACACGCAGACGGTTTTGGCCGCATGCACGTGTCACGCATATAATGCACAGTGCGCTTGTTGTCTTCATGCTTTAACGTGTCCTTCTCTATTCATTCCCTGTGGGAGGCTTCGCCAATTTGGAGCTGATCAAACTATATACAATTTTGATTGTGCTTTCTGTTGTTTTGAAGCAATGCACTATATTATTTATAATCTATCAACAATTGAAAAGCATTGCGTCATTATAGACCACTTTCTGAACCTTCCTTCATACACCTTGAAGGCATACACTATCCTTTTTTCTTAAGAACTATTTGTTGGGTGAGATTGTCAATTTAAAATGTTAAAGTCTGGTTCTTCAGGGACATTCGCAGTCATAAGCAGGATTGTTCCACCTACTGATACTGTGTAGAATAGAAAGAATTTAACAGTTGACCGTTTCAGTGGAAAATAATTACGATTCAGTCTTTCAAAGATATATAAATTGTACCCATCATAAATAAGAATATGCATATTAACAATGTTTCTAAGAAAAACACATATCCTTTTAATGCAAACCTCTCGCATGGCCTAACAGCTCTAGGAATGCATTTAACTCATGAATTGTATCAATCAAATTTAAGAATAAGAGCTGCATTAAACAAGGTTTCTAAGAAAAACACTTATCCGTTTAATGCAAACCACTCACATGGCGTAATGGCTCTAGGAATGCATTAAACTCATTAACACTTCACACATTGTGTAACATACTTCATCTCCAGTTCTCTTTTATTATCATATTTTGATATTTGATTTATTATAAAGTCCAATTTGCTAAAGAGTGTTTTGGCATAAATTTACACTTTTCACACGAATATTGCGCTTTTACCTACTTTTTATCATGATATTATTAAAACAAGCCCAATTTTTATTTAGCGTTTTATAGCATTTGTCTGCTCTCCTTTCTGTTAAGGAAAGGAGAGCGGACAAAGAAAATAAATGGCGGAAAACAAATAATAATGAAGGAAACAAAATTAATGGCGGAAGTGGGTCACAGGGACAGACACTAAGTTCCTTTTTGAGTATACTCCAAGTATTTTTTAAAACTCTTCCTTCAGCGGTAAGCAGAGTAGTGTTTTGTTCGGTTTCTAATAGATCCAATTGACCCAACATATAGATCCCACTTGGGGAATTAAAGTATCACTTTTGATTAAAGCATACTTCTATTCTCAAGTGACAATTGGAAGGTATAACACGATCCTTGCGTTTTGTAATAAAGCATGAGGTTAGTTTTCCAAGTGATATTCTCCTGGGAAATTACTTGACAGAAAGGAGAGTGGACAAATGCTTGATACAACACTACATGAAAAATGGGCTTGTTTACCTCTTCAAAACAGTATGCTTGGTACTGTTGAAAAGTTTCATCAGGATTGGCGATATACATGAGAAAAGGTTCATTGTATCTAAATCCAATTTCCATTTACTTATTATTGTGGACGTTTCGGCAAACACGGTTGCCTTTATCAACACACGATAGGTAGCGAGTGATGAACTACTGCTACCAATGCTAGGTGGTTGCTTATTTAGCGCTGACTTAATAGGTTCTAGTTGTTTTTTCCCCAGATAGCAATAGTTCATCAAAAAAACATGAGAAAGGTGATTGATACTGCCCCTCGTCACGATTCATGGTGGTAGCCCCCTTCATAGGGTATGGAGAGGCAAGGGTCATAGCAGAATAGAAACAAGAGATGGATAAAGGAGGCAGTGGAAAGGGGGCTACCACCATGAATCTGGAGAAAAAACATCTAGAAACTCCTGAGTCGTCGCTTAAGCAACCACCTAGCATTGGTAGCAATAGTAAATCACTCACTACCTATCTTTGTGGTGATAAAGGCAAAAGTGTTTGCCGAAACGTCCACAATAAAAAATAAGAGGAAATTGGATTAGATACAATGTTCCTTTTCTGAATAATAATACCAAAATCAATTCAAATTAGAAAATTGACACAGACAAAATCCACATTATTGTACCGAGTTGTATGTCACTGCCCTGAAAATTACTAAAGAGTAAATGAAAATCCAACTCTGTACAAATATCATCACAGTATTTCAATATTGACATAATATATCAATCACACATTTTGCTGCTGTTCGTGACCAGCAATTGATTCCGTCATACATCACTCATGCAGATATTAGTAACTGCTGCACTCACTGACTATACATCTTGGCACCAGAAATAAAAAAAGAGAGGAATGCAAAGGATAGATGCTGAGTCAGGACAGGTATATACCACACACAAGCAGACTTTAAAGACCATCAATTAGGCAATAAAAATCTGTTCTATGAATAAACAGACCTCTCAGGTACGTTCGATCGTTTGGTCGGTCGGGCATGTGTTTTAGTGGTTTTTTTTCCAATTTGCAAAATTTCCCCCAACAAAAAAAATTGCCAACAAATTCTAGAAGAAAAAAAAATTAAAAACAGGGCATGGTTTTTTTCTTCAAAACACCACCTAAATGGGTTGAAAAATTATACACAGATTATAACATGAGAAACTGCCACAGGACCACAGAGGGATTCGAACATACAACTTGGAGCAGAACATTCCCAGTTGATGCCTCAGACAAGTCCCAAAAAGTACAAAACACTTGGACTGCCCAATAGTCATACCCAAGTGCAGGGTTGATGGTTCAATTGAATTGTTCATGCAGGTTCTCACGTACACCTAAACCAGACAGATGTCATAGAGTTGAACACTATTTTTTTTTTTTTTCAACAAACAAACACATTGGCACTGGGTGGTTTCAGAAAATCCTGAAAATTTCAATTTCCCTATATTTGTACAGACATTACTATACTTTTGTATGCAAAGTTTCCTGAAACTAAGAAAATCTGAACAACATTTCCTGAAATCAGGACATTTCCTGGAAAGTGTCATCTCTGACATTGATTCATGTATTTTTTTTTCTCATGACTTTTGGCTAATTTAGCAGTTCACCATGATTCACAACTTAAAACAAAAATTGAAACCAAAGATTTACAGGAAACTATACTTATTTATTACTGTTAATGGATGACTTTAATGGTTGATTTGCCCTTGCTGTTCCACCCTGACAAGCTTCTTATTAGCACTGTTCAAGCGTAATTGATGGTTTAATGCATTGATTCATTTGACAGAATGTGTAAGATAAATGTTTATAATACATCATACTAATATATTTGTCTCAGCTCTGATGATAAAAGGTCAAGATAAATTGCCAATTTAAATACATGACCGTGATGTCCTCATCTTACTTAGCATACGAAATGTATTTTAATTTAATATATCAAGTCAGAGAGTAGTAAGTTCTGAGGCTCGTAATAATAACATCATAATGTGCAATAATGGCTTCAAATTTCTAAATTAAACACAATGTAACTAATTATTGTATCAATGTGAAGATGCATCTTACGTCTTCAACAAGAGATTAGATCTTATCAAGATATTGTAAAGGTATAGACATAATGAAAATAAAGTATTGATATTAAACATGAAGAAAAAAAAGGAAGTCAGAAAGTCAATCACGTTGCCTGGTTTTCTAACAAATTCAGAAATTTGCAAGTGCAGATATAAGTACAACGAAAAATTCAAACCACCGACCCATCATTTTCTAATTTTGAAAATGATTTTTTTTTTTTGTATTTCCGCCAACAATTTAGGACATTTTTGGAGTAGTATCAATAAATGTTGAAAATTTCGAAACATTTTGGAATTTTTTGATAATTATATTCAGAAGAAAACAAAATGGGGAAATTTGAAAATTGTTCAATTCATTTATCTTGTAAATGTAACGAAAAAGAAATGACCAAATGACCCCGCCGGAGAGGTCCAAAAATCTGTACAACAAGTTTTTCTTTTTCTCCTCACCATAATTTGAAACATTAAAAGGGTTCAAAAGAAGTAATTCCCCACACTAAAATTAGATCTCGTTTGTTTGCATAACTCCACACATACAATTATGTTTCAATTTCTCAAAACATCAAATTTTGTGCAAAAAAACATGATCAAATTTTAAGGGGGTGTGCACTTACTTCTTTTGGACTCTGTATATATATTAATGTAATTATATAAACTACTTTGATATCATAGATTGCTAACCCATAACAAACACTGCATCAGTGAGCTTAACACACTATACTCCTGACTTTCTGATGGAGTTTTACTCGATGCTATTGGTTCTCATATTACGTTACCATAGTAACCAATCTCTCCAGCAGGCAATACTGCCAAACCCATCATGATGCTATGACACTTATCATTACAAGGCAGCAACGAGATGATTAACATGTAACGGAGAGTGTACGTGCCACACCAGGAATTTTCACACAATTTGGAGCACTACTTCAAATACCAGTATTTGATATATGGTATATGAGCATTAATAGTGGAGAGCCAGTATTTATGGTATGAGTCACTATACTACACTGCTTTGAACAGAGACCAGCAGGATTTGACATTTACTGTTTACGGCAAAACAATTTGTTTGAAATTGTGTTATGCACCACAGACTTAACATTATTTGATTTGATGGTTGTTGTTGTTTATTGCTTATACTTCATGATAACAGACCTTTATATATTACTATGATGAATTAACACATTTTCTTGAATGAACACAGATTTTCTTGAATTAACACACTGGACAGGACTTTTCCGATGTTCGCTAAGACTGCTGTGAAAGTGAGTTTTTTGTGTGTAATTAAACATTTGGTTTGACTGCTGTTTCAACAAGTAATCCCACAACTTAAATGAGAGCATTAATAACTGCAGAGAAAGTGTAACTTGGCTTTCTAAATAGCAGTGTTCATCAAACTTCTACGATTGAACTCTTAGTCGTATTATTCAATTCCCAAATGACGATGGCCATCCAAAATGCCTGCTATGATATCAGCATGAACCTGAGTAGCTTTATAATCAATATCACTTTGCTCATTTTCTCAGCACATGTGCTCTTATCTATTGCATCAACTCAAGTGTCCTCAACTCTGCAGACAGACACAGCGTCAAAGCATTGCTATATGCAAGAGAAAGGTACACATTTTTCCATGATAAGGGGAAATCCTAACCTCGATTGTACTCATCAAATCACCACGAATAACACATTGATAACCGTATTAGAAGTCAATCAACAGAGAACAGATTACATCTATACAGAGGTAACTACCACCGATTCTAGCACATGCTTGAACCCGTACACTGTGTTTAAGACGGTATCGTTTAACTGTACCATGTCATTATCTTCAACTGGAATGTGGCTTCATCTGCGAGGTGATGTCACGCTCCGTCTCCAGGAGGTACCATCTGCTGATAATTACCAGATGTGTCCAGGAGAATGGACTCTGAAAGAAGGACAAGCTACATCAAGCTGTCATGGGTTCCAACAATATGAGTTCTTGATCAAGTGTACTGATTTCACCATTTGTGACTTAGGATGTCCAGATGGATGTGCCTGCTCGTTAAAGGGTGGAGAAGTGACGCTGGTAGGCTGCAGAGATCCAGCAGCGGATCAAGCATATAAAGCATTTGTTATATTCTTGTCTGGGATAACCTATTTAGATCTACGCCAGAACAGACTGACAGTTTTGGAACTCAGCACAACAAACTTAAACGGAACTGACATCACAACGCTGAATATAAAGAACAACAGTATATTACCATATGGCGATATGTTCACAAGCGTCCCAAACCTATTACGGTTGATATTCGCCCACAATTGGCTTCAGACTTTACCAACTGGAACATTTAACGGGCTAAAACACTTGAATCTACTGGTATTGAGCTTCAATAAACTAGCCACGCTTCCTCCTGGTGTGTTTCATGGTCTGACACGATTAACAGAAATCGGCATAGATGACAATAAGTTGACTCGGCTAGCCGAAGGTGTGTTTCAAGATCTACCCAATCTGGAATATCTCTTTATCAATGACAATGAACTAGAAACACTGGAAGCTGGTGTTTTTAACAAACTTGCGAAACTGAAAAGCTTACACCTTTATAACAACAAACTTAACACACTTGTTGGAGGTCTCTTTCAAGATTTGGTTAGCCTTACCGATCTGTACCTTGAGAATAATGCATTGACAACTCTTACTCCTGGTTCATTCGTTGGACTATCACAGATAGAAAACATATGGCTCAATGATAATCAGATTTCTGAATTTCAGGTTGGATCATGTCATGGACTTGACCATTTAATCACACTAAATCTAGTTGGCAATAGGTTAACGAGGTTAGAGAACAACACGTTTGAAGGTTTAACTAGTCTGCAAGAACTATACATCAGCAGTAACACATTGTCAAATGTTGAAATTGGAGCATTCAATCTATTGCACAGGATTACAAGATTGGACATGAGAAATAATCGGTTACAAGCACTGATGCCTGGCACTTTTCAAGGATTGGGTACTCTTCTCCATTTGGAATTGTCTTCTAATAAGATTCGCAACCTACAATCAGGATTATTTCATGGGTTAGACCTTCTGAAAAATGTGTACATTGATGCAAATGAATTGTCATCAATCGGACCAGGTGTCTTTATCAATATGACAAATCTACAGAACTTATATATGTCAAATAACACATTGGTTACATTGGGAACATCACTCCACGATTTACAAAATTTACAAGTCCTTGATCTGTCACATAATAAGCTTAGAGAACCATCCTTCTTAGGTCATATGTCTAAGCTAAAAACCCTTAAGCTACTTGGTAATCCTTTAAATAAAATTGCCAAGCCTATGCTTAATGGACTCCCACTGACAGTAACCATTTTAGCAGATCAACCAGAAATCTGCAAATGTTACTCTCCTACTGTAAACAACTGTTTTTCAACAGGAGTGCAATCTCCGTATATGACTTGTCAACGACTTCTTACAAATATACCTCTTGTGGTATTCACATGGCTGCAAGGCATCTTTGCTCTTATCGGCAACCTATTTGTGATTTGCTGGAGACAACAAAAACAGCAGAGAGACCATCAAGTGCAATCCTTGCTCATAGGTAATCTAGCGATATCAGACCTACTTATGGGCATCTATATGATTATGATAGCATCGGTCGATGCCCACTATGGAGCGCTCTTTCCAATGAACTCTGCTGGATGGAGATTAAGTACATGGTGCAAATTAGCAGGCACAATTTGCATATCATCAAGTGAAGCGTCTGTGGTGTTAGTCACTCTCATTAGCATTGATAGGCTAATACGCATCAAATACCCAGCATCTACATACAAACTTCAGGTGAAGTCGACTCGCATCATTCTCATTTTAATGTGGATCTTTGTACTGGTTGTCGGACTGATACCCTCTGTCCTGTCAGGAAAGAACCCCAAGTTTTACGATAACTCCCATGTGTGTATAGGCCTCCCATTGTCACGAAAGGTTATACCCATTACAACAACATTACACATTGCATGGGGAGGTATTGCGGGAGAAAAGAGAGAGACACTTTCTGTACAAACTGTTGATGGATACAGTTCGGGTATGTACTTCTCAACAGCTCTCTTCCTCGGATTTAATCTGTTATGCTGTGTAATTATGCTTGTGTGTTATGTGGTCATTATCCATACAGTCTACAAGGCATCTAAGCGGGTACGCCATAGCAAGGTTATGAAAGAGCAAATTCGTCTCAATCTTAAAGTGGCTTCTATTGTTGCAACGGATTTCTTCTGTTGGTGCCCTATTATTTCGATTGGGATCTTGGTGCAAAGTGGTGTTGTGAATCTACCCCCAAGTGTTTTTGTTTGGATTGTGACTGTTGTTCTACCCATAAATTCAGCTCTCAATCCGTACCTATACACATTGGGTGCGGTGATTTCAAATAGATTGGAAGAAAGAACGCAAGCTAATCATGTCCATCAACGAGGTGATCCAGTCTCTCCAGAAGATCATGAAAACCTTGAACCAATGATTGACATGGAACTGGTCTTGGTAGGACAAAACAATGGCCCTCTATCCCATCCTGTGACGTCAAGCTCCAGACTGGCATGATCAAAAAACGGATCAACTACCAAACCATTTTTCATAGAACAATATTGTAATACTGTAAAAGTGGAAATTTTCGCACTACATTTATTTTCGCGAAAAAAGCACAAAATAAAAATGAACAAATATATTCATTCTGTATGTAGGTCTATGTAAGGAAGCTCTAAATCGCAAAAATAAAAACAAGTAGAATTGTTCAAAATTGGCAAAGTGCGTAAAATTACACGCGCAAATTTTCACTTTTACAGTAATAGACATTTCTTGTTGGAGCTCAAGCTACCAGTAATACTTGTTTTTTAAAAACATGTGTTTGCTGGGATATCTACCTCACCACATGACTGTATGTACTATTCAGGTATACCACTATTCATTATTCAAAAGTAATTACTGCATGATTCAGTGGGTATGCCATTACTAGGTATGCTCTCAATATACATGTAAGAGCTCATCATTACTCTTTCTAGCTACAAACCTGTTTCATAACCATTTTTTTTAATCCTAAAGTTCCTGAATTTTTGTCACAAATTCTGACTGTTATTCACCTAAAAGATGTACAAGGTATGACATTTTGCGAAACATTTCCGAATAAGTTGTATGAACTCATTTTTAACATAAAGACATCAAAAAAAGTAACTCGGCTGTTGTAAAAGCACCTATAATTTTAAAATTGTTACTCATATTCTAAAAATGAAAATACCAGGAGACGGAAAATTTAATTACGGTGATTTTGACACCTTGTTTGTTAAAATCGATAAAGTATTGTTGTCGCGGTATGTGCTTACAGATGAAAAGTGCTCATTTCCATTGTTGCAGTAACTCCTATTGATCTCTCTGATTCAGCGTGAAGATAATAGCAGGAATTTTGATTAGCTGTTCTTGTTGTGCTGTAAACTTGATTAGCATAATCCGGGACAAATTTAATGGGGATGACAGGCGTACTTCTTTACAATTAAAAAGGATGAATTTAAAACTCCAAATGCTCAGAAGGTCCGAGAAGACAGACAGGACAGGTCATCGCCATGAGTAACAATTTTAAAATTATAGGTGCTTTTACAACAGCCGAGTTACTTTTTTTGATGTCTTTAGATATAATTTGATGACATTTCCATTTACAAGTAATAAACATTTTTTGTTGGAGCTCAAGCTACCAGTGATACTTGTTTACTATCAGCTGTCAGCTAAACATATTTAAATAAAATATTTAAAAACGACAACAACAACAAACAAACGCATAAATCAGACTGTTGAGATGATTTAGTATCTTTCAAACCATACAACAATTTCCCTTGTACAAATTGGACAAATCTATAAGCAGAGATATTTTCGCATGACTAGATAATCTGATGGTATTCTGACCAAACAGCTAATTGGATTTCCGCTAATGAACACTAATAATGAAGCTTTTAGGAAGGTGTTATGCAGTGTGACTGCACTATCACGAACTGAAACTCAGTGACTCGCACAATGAGGGAAGGGCAGAGAAATTGGATGTGATTGCAATTTAATTAACCAATTACTAATTTATAAGGCTAAACCAAAAAAACAAGTTTGTTTCCAGTAGTGCGCACACATTTCATTGGGACGCTTGATTCTTGCGCATTTATTTTTTTAATAGAAAAAATGGGGGAAAATTATTGTTAGGGCGCCATCTTTTGTCGAAATTGTGTCCATCATGTTTCAAGATGGCAATATACGGCAAACATGGAAGTGAAAATCCGTGGCGAAAATCACATTTTAGCGAAGCATAATAGTAACAAAAATGCACAGATTTGAAGAAGAAGATTTTTTGTTTGTTTTTTGAAACAGCATTTCGCATTTGACTTTTCAGGCTTGCTACTGGAAACAATCTTGTTTGTTTTTTTGGCCTAATGTGCATAACTGAAACAAGCAATATAAGAGAAGGGTATTGCTTTTGCCTTATATACCAACCAAATGGACACGATTATAATATCACTGTGCTTTTATTATGAGGCCACACCAAATATTTGTTTACCCTTCTCCAACATATCAATTTGGAAAATCAAGGGTCGTTTTTTTACCTTTTTAAATATTTTACTATTTTCTAAGATAAAAACATTTGTGTGGACTTTTTTCTAATTCCTAATTACTTCAAAATCATGGTTTTATGGGGGCGAAAATAGATTGTTCACTAGCTTTCAATCTATTTACACTCTATTTTCACTCTAAAAACAAGATTTTGAAGTAATTAGGAATCGTATCACTCTGTAACTCAGAATATATTCATGATTTATGATCAGAAATGTAAATCTGCAAGAAAATCTTCTTCCAATTTTTTTTCGAGGATTGAGGGCATCCCCTGGAAAAGATCACATAATATACCTTTAACACTAAAATACACTTTACTCAATGCAAATGAAAAAATATCCAACATTTTAAAGCAAAATTCTCAAATAAAACCGGCTAACAGTATTGAACACCATGGGGTTGTTCCCCTCTGATTTATTTCATTATTTGTTATTAATACTTTATTCATTATTTTGTTCAGAGTTACTGGTTGCATATAGTACAAGTGTTATATATAATTGTAATATTTAATGTGTCATGTGACATTTTGCTTGCTACAAGTGTTATATATAATTGTAATATTTAATGTGTAATGTGACATTTTGCTTGCTGCAGTTGACTCTTGCCAGTGTTCCTCTATTTTATCAGTGACAGTTATTTTATGTTTTCATAAATTGCATGTTTTAGATAATTGGTTTTCAAGGTTTGTGTTGATATGTGTTTGATTAAATGTTAATTATGCTATGTTTTAGTTTTTATCTCGATGTACTTTTGAATCCTATTGGCACATTTGTAAATATTTGTGTGCTTTTTAATTTTTTGTATTGTACAGCACATCAAAGCTCTTGTATAATGCGCTTTACAAAATGTGTTTAACTTAAACATGCGTCTATCTTTAAACATGAGTACAGGGGTAGTTTAATGCGCATTTAACTAAACTTGTGCACCAATTGTACGCCTTGAATGATTACTCAATCATGCCCGGTGCAAGCACATCGTGTAGTTTTAAAAATACATGTGAATTTGAGGAATTCGGTCAATGAGTACTACATGTATAACCCATTTGGGCCACAATAAATTGAATACCTGTATACAGTGAACGCACAACAACCCTGGGGACGAGATTTGCGCAGTTTAAAATTGGGTTTTGTTAAAAACATCATTTAAAAGATAACCTCACGTTTAATTTAGACACAAGTTTAGTTAGTTATGGTTTTAAACTGTGTGTAGTACAAGAATACAACTCTTTATATATTTTAGGATTAGAATATCATCACATGCTGCAAGAATCCATTTAGATTTAGATTCTCGTCAGATAGTTATACAGGAATCCTTAGGATCTCCTTCTATAAATTCGCTATTGATATTGTTTACGGGAATATCAGGGTAAAAAGATTCTCAGATTCTCTCTGGGTGAAAATATTCTCAGATTCTCTCTGGTTGAAAATATTCTCAGATTCTCTCTGTGTGAAAATATTCTCAGATTCTCTCTGTGTGAAAATATTCTCAGATTCTCTCTGTGTGAAAATATTCTCAGATTCTCTCCTGGTTGAAAAAAGTCTCAGATTCTCTCTTGGTGAAAATATTCACAGATTCTCTCTGGGTGAAAATATTCTCAGATTCTCTCTGAGTGAAAATATTCTCAGATTCTCTCTGTGTAAAAATATTCTCAGATTCTCTCCTGGTTGAAAATATTCTCAGATTCTCTCTGGGTGAAAATATTCTCAGATTCTCTCTGGGTGAAAATATTCTCAGATTCTCTCTTGGTGAACATATTTTCAGATTCTCTCTGAGTGATAATAAATTCTTAGATTCTCTCTGGGTGAAAATATTCACAGATTCTCTCTGGGTGAAAATATTCTCAGATTCTCTCTGAGTGAAAATATTCTCAGATTCTCTCTGCTGGTCAAAAAGATTTTCAGGTTTAACTCGGTGAAAATATTCTCAGATTCTCTCTGGGTGAAAATATTCTCAGATTCTGTCTGGTTGAATATATTCTCAGATTCTCTCTGTGTGAAAATATTCTCAGATTCTCTCCTGGTTGAAAATAGTCTCAGATTCTCTCTTGGTGAACATATTTTCAGATTCTCTCTGGGTGATAATATTCTTAGATTCTCTCTGGGTGAAAATATTCACAGATTCTCTCTGGGTGAAAATATTCTCAGATTCTCTCTGGGTGATAATATTCACAGATTCTCTCTTGGTGAACATATTTTCAGATTCTCTCTCGGTGATAATATTCTTAGATTCTCTCTGGGTGAAAATATTCTCAGATTCTCTCTTGGTGAACATATTTTCAGATTCTCTCTGGGTGAAAATATTCTCAGATTCTCTCTTGGTGAACATATTTTCAGATTCTCTCTGAGTGATAATAAATTCTTAGATTCTCTCTGGGTGAAAATATTCACAGATTCTCTCTGTGTAAAAATATTCTCAGATTCTCTCCTGGTTGAAAATATTCTCAGATTCTCTCTGGGTGAAAATATTCTCAGATTCTCTCTGGGTGAAAATATTCTCAGATTCTCTCTTGGTGAACATATTTTCAGATTCTCTCTGAGTGATAATAAATTCTTAGATTCTCTCTGGGTGAAAATATTCACAGATTCTCTCTGGGTGAAAATATTCTCAGATTCTCTCTGAGTGAAAATATTCTCAGATTCTCTCTGCTGGTCAAAAAGATTTTCAGGTTTAACTCGGTGAAAATATTCTCAGATTCTCTCTGGGTGAAAATATTCTCAGATTCTGTCTGGTTGAATATATTCTCAGATTCTCTCTGTGTGAAAATATTCTCAGATTCTCTCCTGGTTGAAAATAGTCTCAGATTCTCTCTTGGTGAACATATTTTCAGATTCTCTCTGGGTGATAATATTCTTAGATTCTCTCTGGGTGAAAATATTCACAGATTCTCTCTGGGTGAAAATATTCTCAGATTCTCTCTGGGTGATAATATTCACAGATTCTCTCTTGGTGAACATATTTTCAGATTCTCTCTGGGTGATAATATTCTTAGATTCTCTCTGGGTGAAAATATTCTCAGATTCTCTCTTGGTGAACATATTTTCAGATTCTCTCTGGGTGAAAATATTCTCAGATTCTCTCTTGGTGAACATATTTTCAGATTCTCTCTGAGTGATAATAAATTCTTAGATTCTCTCTGGGTGAAAATATTCACAGATTCTCTCTGTGTAAAAATATTCTCAGATTCTCTCCTGGTTGAAAATATTCTCAGATTCTCTCTGGGTGAAAATATTCTCAGATTCTCTCTGGGTGAAAATATTCTCAGATTCTCTCTTGGTGAACATATTTTCAGATTCTCTCTGAGTGATAATAAATTCTTAGATTCTCTCTGGGTGAAAATATTCACAGATTCTCTCTGGGTGAAAATATTCTCAGATTCTCTCTGCTGGTCAAAAAGATTTTCAGGTTTAACTCGGTGAAAATATTCTCAGATTCTCTCTGGGTGAAAATATTCTCAGATTCTCTCTTGGTGAACATATTTTCAGATTCTCTCTGGGTGATAATATTCTTAGATTCTCTCTGGGTGAAAATATTCACAGATTCTCTCTGGGTGAAAATATTCTCAGATTCTCTCTGGGTGATAATATTCACAGATTCTCTTTTGGTGAACATATTTTCAGATTCTCTCTGGGTGATAATATTCTTAGATTCTCTCTGGGTGAAAATATTCTCAGATTCTCTCTGGGTGAAAATATTCTCAGATTCTCTCTGGTTGAAAATATTCACAGATTCTCTTTTGGTTGAAAATATTCTCAGATTCTCTCTGGTTGAAAATATTCACAGATTCTCTCTGGGTGAAAATAGTCTCAGATTCTCTCTGAGTGAAAATATTCTCAGATTCTCTATGGTCAAAAAGATTTTCAGGTTTAACTCGGTGAAAATATTCTCAGATTCTCTCTGGGTGAAAATATTGGAGTAATTCTGTTATACAGAGGTATATTCACAGTGCATGATTTTTAAAAACGACGCATACTATACCGATGTTGGTGTGTAGGGTATAACAGAATTATGCCAAAATATTTTCAGATTCTCTCTGGGTGAAAATATTCTCATATTCTCTTTGAGTGAAATTATTCTCAGATTCTTGGCTCAACTCTAACCCTGGTAGTTTTATACTATACTTGAAGGCCAAGTAAATTAATTTGAACATCTTGGATCTTTTATTCAATGTGGTAATAATAACAATTCAAACTAAAATAAGACATAATAAAAAAATTCCATAGACAAACCCTTATGATTTACAGAAAAAAGGCAAACATAATCTTTTTGGCCTTGTCCAATTACTACATTAGTATTTGGATGTAACGACCTTGCCAATCTCGGGATACAAGTGCATTCATGCACAAGAGTCATTACCAGTCCCTAATTACATAATATAAGTATCATATATATAAGTAACTGGAAATATTTATCACTATAATACATAACAGTGTCATTTGCCATTTAGATTTTAGATTTTAAAATCCCAATGATAAATCGTTAACACAATAGACAAAGATACTTATATATTAAGTAAAAATATAAATGTATAGAAAATATAATATTGTTAAAACATACTGCACAAGAATTTTTAAGAGACTGCTTTTTGTTAATTGTAGAAGATGATGTGTATCTATCATAAAAAAATTATGTCAGAAAAGTATGTTAGAAAGTCAGTCAAACCACTTAATAAATCCCAATTGAGTACTTCGGCGCTCCAACTACAGCTTTTGTATGCTTCTTTAATTTGCATATAATGTTGGATCAAAAAAAAAAAATACTGTAAAAGCTGAAATTTTCGCGGAGGTTTTATTTTTCGCGCTATTCGCGCAAAATATTTTTCCGCAGAAATTATAACATATAAAATATTGTTTTCAACATTCATGCAGTGCATCCAGAAGGTCGCCCGCGAAAAAAACAATTCACGAAATGTCTATGATATCAAAATGCGCGAAAATATCTTTACGCGAAAATATTGGCTTTTACAGTATTATGAAAGAATCACACATATTAGGCCCTTAACCCTAACACTGCCATATACCCCAAAATACCACGACTGGGCACGTTGGTACCACCCGGCGTGGAAGTTTTTTGATGAAAAAATGGACCCAATACATACAGTCTGGGCAATACACTGCCCAGAACTGTGCTTGACAGCCGTGGTGAAGTGTGGAATCCCTCGCTTGTGGTGCGAGAGGTCCCTGGATCAAATCCCGGGGGGATCGGGGGGGATATTTTGGTCAATTTTCCGCGTTGAAGAAAAAATTCTGAAAAAAGTGGGGGGAAGTGTTAGGGTTAACAAGCAATTTTTTGAATTTTTTTTTTTCTTCAAAATTTTTTTAAGTTTCGTTAATATAACCCTAACACTGCCATATACCCAAAATACCACGACTGGGCACGTTGGTACCACCCGGTGTGGAAGTTTTTTGATGAAATAATGGACCCAATACATACAGTCTGGGCAATACACTGCCCAGAACTGTGCTTGACAGCCGTGGTGAAGTGTGGAATCCCTCGCTTGTGGTGCGAGAGGTCCCTGGATCAAATCCCGGGGGGATCGGGGGGGATATTTTGGTCGATTTTCCGCGTTGAAGAAAAAATTCTGAAAAAGTGGGGGGAAGTGTTAGGGTTAACAAGCAATTTTTTGATTTTTTTTTTCTTCTTTTTCTTCAAAATTTTTCTAAGTTTCGTTAATATAACAAGCAATTTTTTGATTTTTTTTTTTCTTCAAAAATTTTCTAAGTTTCGTTAATATGTTCGGTCCCTAACACTGCCATATACCCCAAAATACCACGACTGGGCACGTTGGTACCACCCGGCGTGGAAGTTTTTTGATGAAAAAATGGACCCAATACATACAGTCTGGGCAATACACTGCCCAGAACTGTGCTTGACAGCCGTGGTGAAGTGTGGAATCCCTCGCTTGTGGTGCGAGAGGTCCCTGGATCAAATCCCGGGGGGATCGGGGGGGATCGGGGGGGATCGGGGGGGATCGGGGGGGGATCGGGGGGGGATCGGGGGGGATCGGGGGGATCGGGGGGGGATCGGGGGGATCGGGGGGGATCGGGGGGATCGGGGGGGATCGGGGGGGATCGGGGGGGATCGGGGGGGGATCGGGGGGGATCGGGGGGGATCGGGGGGATCGGGGGGGATCGGGGGGATCGGGGGGGATATTTTGGTCAATTTTCCGCGTTGAAGAAAAAATTCTGAAAAAAGTGGGGGGAAGTGTTAGGGTTAACAAGCAATTTTTTGATTTTTTTTTTTTCTTCAACATTTTTCTAAGTTTCATTAATATAACAAGCAATTTTTTGATTTTTTTTTCTTTCTTCAAAATTTTTCTAAGTTTCATTAATATAACCCTAACACTGCCATATACCCCAAAATACCACGACTGGGCACGTTGGTACCACCCGGCGTGGAAGTTTTTTGATGAAAAAATGGACCCAATACATACAGTCTGGGCAATACACTGCCCAGAACTGTGCTTGACAGCCGTGGTGAAGTGTGGAATCCCTCGCTTGTGGTGCGAGAGGTCCCTGGATCAAATCCCGGGGGGATCGGGGGGGATATTTTGGTCGATTTTCCGCGTTGAAGAAAAAATTCTGAAATTTTGACCAAAAAGTGCCAAAAAAGGTGAACAAATGGATTTTTATTTTTGTTGACACTTTTTAGTCAAAATTTCAAAAATATTAGATTAACCCTAACACTTTTGAAGGATTTTCCAACAAAAATTTTTTCAAGCAAAAAAAAAACACACAACAAGAGGTGCCACGCCCCGGAGTTTGAACCCACGACCTCTCGGTTACAAGTCGAACGCTCTACCAACTGAGCAACAGGGGGAGCTATGCTGGGCAAGTGTATTCGCCCAGCTATGTAGCCCGGGGCCATTATTTCACCCAAAAACCTCAGCGCCGGGTGGAACCGACAGGCTGGGAAATGGGATTTCATGGGGTGCGGGGCTGTAAGGGTTAAGAAAAGAAAAAATTGTCCCTTCATTAGTGTCTTTACATCATCATCAAGTGATTTGGGCATGTTTTACTCAAAATTATTTTTGGAGCTTTGTTCAAAAAAATTGGTCAAATTTGGATTCTCTGATCCATTTCCTTTCCAAAAAAAGTATACTTTTATATACATTTGAGTCATAGCTCAATAATTACAGCACTCACAAGATTCAACAACTTCCTTAATTTACTCAATGATGAATTTCCCGTCACATGCCCTCGTTACGTTTTAGAAATGGCCAGAACTTTAATTATTTTCATTTGAATTTAAATCATTTATACTTAGACCGTGACCCTATCAAAATGTTCATGTCAAAATATCTGTCACATCCTCCTAATGATTTCAGCAGGTTAACTTAGCATCAGGCAACTAATAAAAATATAAGGATTCCCTCATATAGTTCCTGATCATCAATCCTGGCAAAAGTAGACATTTAAAATTTCCCTTTTTTGAAAAAGATTAAAGATGGTCAAACGATGAACCCATGATTTGGCACTGTGCAACATGTAAAATTATGTATACAATAATGAATTGCAATCAAATAATGAATACTGAAATAATTATTTCAAAAATGTGACGGGAAACTCAGAATTGAGTTTAATTGGCCTTATGGTCAAGCAGCACTAAATAGCCGACGTGCCTATTCCACAATTCTTAATGCAGTGGACACAATTCAGTCTAATGGAAATACAGTTCCGATACAGTTGAAGTATTTTCAATTTTGTTAACTACACGTATGTGGCAACGTCTGGGATTGCTGTCGCCTGATGAGGTGTAACAATTCCCTATGTCGTGAGTATTATGCCCCATTGGTCAGTATCATATGGTATGAAACCGTGTCAGTATCATGCAAGGGGGTGATTACTTATAATAAGGCGACAAGAAAAAAACAAATACCTGTTATACAGGCCCGATTGACCCATTTAAAAATAATAATAATAGGTTATGTGGGTTGATTGATAGATTTGATAATATCTCGGCAATGCAAGCATAGAAACAGATACCACTTGGTACATATTTAGTACACACAATGATTTCTGCTTGACATTCTTATTTAGACCTGATTTCCTAAGACAAGAAGTGACCAACATTCGACATTAAAGGGACACAATGTCACAAGAAGTGACCAACGTTCGACATTAAAGGGACACAATGTCATGTTGATTTTTTTTTTTTAAATTAATTTACTTCAGAATTCAAGATGAACATTAAAAATTGCCATTATTGTCGTTTCTACTAAAAAAAACCCAGCAAAACTTGATTAAAACAATGTTTTAAATATGTTGGAATACCACCATTAACCATGTAAAAAAATTTTTAATCATTATATATAGGTGTAAGTTCATACATGTAATACAATTGTAAAAATATTCAAATCCCAGTTTTTATCATATATTTTTGTAATTGAGGGCGCTGCCTCCCCCACATCTCTTAATGCCCCTTTAACGCTTGCCCGTTGGCAATTGAGAGTTGTAAATGCATCGGGCAAGTTGTAGTACAGCCTTTACTTGCCTGTGTTTCCAGTTGTCAATCTAAGCTTATTATGTGGGTAAATTTTGGTTGTGGTAAACATATTTTATGCTCATTTGCATAAAAGTTAACATTTTATAAACCGAACAAGATTTGCGATATTTTCTCTTATAAGATCAATTGAATGCCACTATTGAAAACGGTCCACACTCTAGTCCGAGCTGAGTCTGACTATCACAAAAGCCAAAATGTTTGGTGTTGTTGCTAAATTTGTGTAATAATGACATTGTTTTGTCATAATTTCGCATTTAATGTTTGAAAAATAGCTGAGAATGTTTGATTTGTCTTTATTAATTAGCTATTGTGTACCATATATGAATAATCCACTTATTCATTAATATCAAGCATTTTTGAGTAAGATAACTATTGTGTTCGGTTTCAAAATGCAGTAACTTTACCAAAATAGTCATATCTGGTAAACAGTACCATGAAATGTTGTGATTCTTTTTGCTGATGATAGTGAATTAATGCATCTATTGCCGCATACATTGGTTGCCTTCATATTCCGATAGCAAATATTTTTAATAATTATTTTACTTTGAGCACACACTTTTTTCACCCTGTAATTCCTTATGTTTATGGTACTATCATAAAACTAAGTCATGCATTCTAAGAATGCCCAATCACAACTCTGTTTGAACTTTTACTTTCAGGGTTCAACCAGGTCGGTGCCACTGTACACAGATTCCCATTGCCGACGTTGAAGCCTCTATGTTTTCCGCCCTCGATTTACAAGGTACATTTATGCTAATGAGTTGACGCAAAAGGTACATCGCGCAGACTTCGCGCTGCATCGAACGACTCAATGTCCCTTATAAGGACTTTTGGGCTGCCAATCATGGCGTTGTCAAGATAGCGCCCTCGTTTTACAAGGTACATTTTCAGACACGCCCCATTTAGGCACACCCCAGTTCCATATATGGGAGGCTTTCAGTTTGCGATTCGAATAGCCTCTCCCATTACTATTAAACTCCCTGGTTCAACTTGCAATATCAAATGTTATGTAGTCCATAACATTTCATTTATTTTTTATTTGAATTATATTGGACATTCGGTTCAGGGTTTATGGTTTATGGTTTATGGTTTATGAAATTGAAATTAAATTTACTTCTTGCTATACAAACACTTGTGCTATATTTCAATTGTATTTCATTGTTTTCAAGGGGCAATATTTCTTACATTTGCAAATAAAAATTAATTACACAGTTAATGTACTGCCACAAGCTAGCAGCGTAGGCATCTGTAGGGTGTTATAATGGTAAGGATTGATTGCCTACATAACAGGAAATGGGAAAGTATCGATAACACTTGTATTACCTAAAATCAAAACTGAGATTCAAAGAATAGCCTTTCCCAGCCCAGTAAAATGTGTACTCTGTTATTAATAGTTAAACAACATATAAACATAATAGGCTATATACTTGTAGTGTAATACATAAGCCACACCTATTTAAAAATCAAGGTATATATACATTCCGTATGTGCAACTTTCAAAACCGTTTCAAAACTTACATCGCCTACTGCACTACACATTGCATTCCGGACGATAGGCTGCTAACAGGTTAAGGAAGCATATTTAATACTTCGCTTACCAGGAGACTATTACAAGCCAGTATACTCACTTGAATTATGTTCACATATGCATAAATAAAGGTACGCATTCAAACTGCAAAGAAATCTATACGACGAAGATCAGCATAGCATACCTAACCAAAGACATAATATTACAGAGCAAAGAGGTCATTGTGATAAAGGACATTGGAGGCAAACCCAGTGTGATTGGACTAAACCAAAGACATCACTTTGGACTCAGAAAATTTGAACGAACCAATGACATTGCTTTTACTAAAAAGACACCAAAGAAGCACAACGATACCTAAATATCATGAGTAACTATCATCAGGCAATGGCATATTCTAATTCATTTTCCAGAGTTATTCTCTTTCTCCACATATTGCTTTTTATCCAACCAATCGCTTCCAGCGCCGCTGCCGTGTACCCACCACAAAGTTTGGCCTGCAAGATTCATGATGCAATTCATATGGACTGCAGTAACAGAAATCTAGTTGATATACCACCAATACTGAATCATGATAACATTACCACTACATTGGATTTGAGCTATAACAACCTAACAGAAATCAACAGTGCACCTTTTGTACAGCTAGCAAACCTTCAAGTACTGGATCTAAGCAATAATCAAATATCCATATTATCTGATACTTCGTTTAATAGACTGCACATGCTCAAACGGTTGGATTTATCGAACAATACACTTGCATATCTACCAATAAACATTTTTAATGATTTATCAAAACTGCTTTTCCTGATTATGGATGACACATTTGGTGCATTACAAACAAGAATACCAAGCCACGCATTACGACCTCTACACTTACTTCAAGTTCTTGAGATCTCAGGCAATTTCAAATCACTGCAAGTTGGGAAAGACTTTCAAAACCTGAAAAACCTGCATTTCTTTAATCTTCACACACATGGTATCACCTCAAACATTACTAATGACTCTTTTGAGCACCTCTCAGACTTACCTTTAGAGACAATAGCCATTTTATGGGATTTTTATCCTGGACATTTAACTATAGAATCAGGAGTTTTTTCACAACTGACACATGTAAAACAAATCATTATTCCCTATGACGCATTGCCAAGACTTTCATCTCTTCATTCTCCACTTGAACAGTTGTATGTTCTTCCAAGCTATTCAAGTATCATAAATCGTCTGGATAACACCACCCTTCAAGTCCTTGAGAAGTGGAATTCAACTCTACATGTGTTAAAATTGCCTCTTTTTTATCTAGAAAGTATTGAGGATTACAGTTTTATCTGGGTATCCCATCTTACTATCTTAGATTTAAGTGAAAACAATATTGCTAATTTAGCATCAAATGCTTTTTATGGCCTGTACAACCTAAACCAATTAATTCTGCATAATAACCAGCTGGCTTCAATCCCGTCTGCAGCATTAGGCGCATTTATAACATCAACATCTTTAAAGTGGCTGGATCTTAGTGCAAACTTAATTTCTGGTAAAATAGCTCCAGATGCATTGTCTGCAGTGCCTTATCTAACACACTTGGATTTAGCGGGCAATAGATTAGACCTATCAAACTGGGTGAATACATTTCACAATCTTACTCACCTATTTCTAGATGAAAACCAGAGAGATGGATTTGGTCCGAGTGTTGATGTCGAACCACCACTACAATCATTACACACGTTGCAATTAAGCAATGTCAAAAGAATATTCTTTGAGCGTCCCATGTGTATAATGCTTCCCAATTTAAAACATGCAATACTATCAACTGCACCTATTAATGGCTTCCCATCATCCCTTGCTCTTGATAGATGCTTACATCTTATGGAACTTGATTTATCAGGGTCTGTGACCAACATCAAGTCACTGGCCATGAATCAGCCAGTAAACATTCTATCTCATCTACGCATCTTGAGTATGGCAAGAAACAAAGTGACCTCCATCAAACAGATACTGTTCATCAAAGCACCAATCCTTGAAACTCTTGATTTAAGTTCTAATGATATCAAAACTATTAACAGTGAAATATTGATGTCATTTCCAAATCTTGTGAATCTTGACTTGGAAGGCAACACACTGACATCCCTAGATGGTCTTGAACACTTGAACCTCCTTAAGAATCTTATTCTTTCCAAGAATCAAGTAACAGCTGTACCAACATGGCTATTATCAAGACAAAGTGACTCAACTTTAGAAAGACTGGATTTAGGTCAAAATCCTTTCCGATGCACTTGTGACATCCAACCATTTAAGACATGGATTCTTTCTGACACAATAACTTGGTTGTCACCAACCCCATACATATGTGCCGGTCCTGATGCTGTGGAAGGCATGAGTATTACATCAATTGAATTGGATTGTAGATCACATATTGGCTTCTATCTTGGTATCAGTATCCCACTCCTACTGGTACTCTGTATTAGTATCATTCTGCTCTATCATTATCGCTGGCATATCAAGTATAGGTTATTTCTGTTCTACAGAAATCTACAACCATTTCCTGAAGATGATGATGAGTTTGAAATGGTTCAGATGGATGGTCATCCACAATACCATGCTTATGTTGCTTATGATGAAGATTGTGAGCATGATGAAGGTTGGGTATTCAATGAACTTCGACCTAATATGGAAAAAGGACCGGAACCACTTCGATTGTGCATCAAGGGAAGAGATTTCATACCAGGACAATCTATTATACAAACTATATCTGAGAGTATCCTGCAAAGTCGTAAGACTATCTTGATTATGACGCCACACTTTATGGAAAGTGAGTGGTGTTATTATGAGATGCAAATGGCTCAGATGAGATTGTTTCATGAAAATCGTGATGTTCTTATTATGGTATTGTTGAATGATATTCCAGACAATAAGCTGACATTGTCATTAAGGCAACTACTGTGTAAAAAGGAGTATCTGAAATGGCCAAAGAATAGAGTAGGACAAAGAGTATTTTGGCAAAGATTGAGGGAAGCGCTCAAGACCCCTGTACGTATAGACCGACGGTATGATGTTTAAAGACAGGGACACTTTCAAAGCCCTAATGCACCTCATTGGTCAAATGTTTAATACAACTGAGGGAGGCTATTTTAATTCCCAATAAAAATCATGAATTTCCGATAGAGGCCGAGCTGCCAAATTAAGGGAAGTGTCAACCCTTTTATTTTGATGATCAACATTTGCTTCTAAGTTTGAGAATATTGAATAAAAGTACATAAAAGTATACATTTATAGAAAGGAAATTTGATAAGAAATCCGATGGTGACATCAATGTGATACCAAATGAACTACATTTTGGGAAATGAACCAAAAAGTGATTTTTCTAACCCAAATTTTTCAAACAGCATAACTAAATAACAGAATTTGGTAATTTGTTCTAATATCGAAGTTTGTAAACAAGACAATTTTGTAAACAAGACAATTTTGTTTCGGATCGGGTTTTTTCTTTTTCCAAAATAAGGCTTAGTTTTTGAAATATTGCTAAAAACATCGGAAAAGTGTACATTTAACTTTTTTGTGCATACATTTCGCTAAAAAAAGGATGCATATCTTGAGAAATGTGAAATTCAGTTTTTGAAACAAGTGCCGGGTTGACATTGCCCTTAATATGTTCTGTTTGTGATTTGATAATGTGATCAAAGTTTATAAATGGTACTGTGACCGAAGTTTATAAATGGTACTGTGACCAAAGTTTATAAATTGAATATAGTTTATATTCTAAAATACCCTACATTGTATCCCCTTGAATGTGTGTTAGCTTGTTTTGTCATGTAATCCATAACGAATGCACTGAGCATGAAGCCATTAAAATCTATTGTAGATGCACTTAGTATTAATTGACTTTGATAGCAAAACGAAGCAATATATTAGTGTAAAAGTTGACATTTTCGGGGTGGTTTTATTTTTATTTATATTTAATGAATTGATGTCAACCAGTGTAAATGTAAAAATAAAGATATTTTTGATGCAATTTCATATAACAAATGCCAATAACTGTGATTTTATGGTGAAATAGTCAAAAAATATCTGTATATTTAAATATTTAGCATATTTTGTGTTAAATTATAGGACTTAACACTAATTTTATGTTATAATTCTTATTCAAATTTATATATCTGTATTATCAGGCCGACACCAAGCCACACATCAAAATTAGATATAATCTGTCCAAAAATAAAAAATTGTATATTAAAAACTGTTTGAATTAGTTTGATTTTGTTGTTGACATTTTAGTAACGCTGGAGTTTTTTAACCTGGCATTTTAGAAACACTTGACTATTGATCCTGATTTGTTTCCGGCGTTTTTGTGTCAATCATGAGCAGTGGGTTGATAGGAATACGCACACGTGTGTCTGTCTATATGGCCAGGAGGATATGTGCTGTATGTAGTTCCAATGACCTGGTATCGGTTTCATTATTAATAGTCCAAACATAGTGAGTTGTTCAAAAGTGTTACGCTGCTAGTATTTCATTTGATAATGCAGGCTTATGACATAGATATTTGTGAGAGCAGATGTTTCTATAGGGTTTCTATAAATATATACAGGGTGAATTAAAAAAATGTGCACAGATTGAAATGGCCCTTTGACCCATGTGTGCATTGAAAAGTCGGCTTGGTTCTTTGTTGACAACTGTCTACATCGGATTGATAATTTGTGCGACTTGTCAACAAAGAAAATGTTTTCCAACAATAGCACTAAGTGTTCAGACATTGCACTGAAATTTCAGTTTGAGAATTTCCCTTTCATTTGATAATTAAACAGAACTTAAAGGTAGGCGTTCCAATTGTTAGCCTGATTTTCAACTTCATGTTTTCTATTCTACATGAAGGGTCATCCATAAAATAGTCGATATCAAAATATGTTAATGTGCAGGGTTAGAATTTCGAGGAGAATCCGAGAATCCATTCTCGCAAAGATTCCCGCTGGTAAAGTTGCGACAATCCAAGTTGATTCTCGTAGAGATATTCTGTCTACACATAATTTGAATGGAGGAGAATCCATAGATCTCGCATGCAGGAATCTTAATGGATTCTCGCAACCTTTGACGAAATTCTGACCCTGATGTGCAAAAAAAAGTTAAAGTGATTCATTATTTAAAAAAGACATTTAAAAAAGCTCAAATCTGCTCAATAATGGGTCATCAGTCGGGCCAATTAAGGGGGTTTTCCTCGGCCTTAAGTTATTTCTAAAAGTAACTTAACCAAAACAACACCTGACTTGATACAATACATACACACATGTCAATAAGAAAGATACCAATAAATTCATCAACAAACTTACCCAATCTTACTAAGCTGATACTCGTTGGTTGGGTTTGGTGATTCTAGACCGTCATCCCCTGGATACAAACATGTCAACAAGTGCTTGGGAGACAGCAGATCACTATATAAAAAGAGCATATCATAAATAAATAAGTCAATAATAGGTTTGGAGACTCCACCCCCCCCCCCCCCCCACCCCTCCCGATACAAGCCTGCTCAAGAGTCAATGAGAGTATTATGACTTGTGTGAATAACCATTGTAACTATACTTTGAGTCACCTCAAGTTAGCAGGTGACGTCACAGGTATTCTATAGTTTGATCAGTTCCAAATTTGCAAAACCTCATTACAGCAGCGAATGAATACAGAAGGACGCGGGCGTGCGTGAAGGCAATGTGCATCGTATTTCATATGCGTGACATGTGCATGCGGTAAAAACTGTGTGTGTGTTGATAATCGCCCGAGTAAGCTTGGTTTATATTTGCGCGGTAAGCTTGGTTTATATTTGCGCGGGGAGAGATAAAAACTAAATATTTCTCGTCTATTTGGAACTGATTAAACAAAAGCCACTGCATCACAGTATCGGGACATAACTCCAATGCAATTCAAATGTCAGCATGCCAGTCTTGGTATAAAAATGCTGCAACTCAATGACACGAATACAGATTATAGCCTTAAAGAATCAGTTTTCAGCCTCCAAAGCTTCCAAACTATAGCCTCATAATACTCCACCTGTCCAAGTGAGTTTATTATTTGGGTTCTGAATACTGTAGAAGTGCTAAAATCAGCAAGCACGAAAATAAAAACACCTAATATATTAATTTTGTATGTAGTTCTATAAGGAACCTCAAATTCGCGGGAAAAAAACAAGTAACATTTTTCAAAATGTGCAAAGCGCACAAAAATTACACATGTGCAAATTTCCACTTTTACAGGTACCAGAGCCAATGTGCCACGATGACTTAATCCTAGCTGAACTCAAATCTTATCGATTACCAAACAACGTTACACTGAATGATACTGCCCAGTTGATAAGTGGCTTTACCTTGCTAATGAAGCTGATACTCCCGATGTATTGCCAGGCTTCAGGTCTATCTGTACAGTGACTATCTGAAGCACCACCAGATAAGAAAAGGTCAGATTCAATGTGGCACCATCTGAACAACAAAAGAATGACATCGTTTAAAAAGGTTTAATTTTTATTTATTTTTTGACAAAAACAGTTTTCTTAATTGGCAACAGATTACTCCTCATTCAAAATCATGATTGCAATTATCCAATTAACCAAGAAAATATGAAGAGAGTAATAATTTTGCAGTTAAGTCTGTTTCTGATTTCATGTAAGAATATGAGAATCTTTGTTAAGGTACACAAAATATAGCAAACTTGTAAACTAATCAAGTGGCAAATAGCCCACATCAACTGACAGTTCCCTGTACAGCACTCTGGAAAGGTTTTCGGGGAAAGAAATTTGTAAAGAAAGTTGGCAATAAAGCTACACACACAAAATAATAATCTGTACTGTCACATCAAATGGGGGCTACATCTCCATAATACTTTGAAAGCAGCATACTGTTGGAGCCTAAACTGAGAACTGTGGGCAATTTTATAGCGGATGTCTTGGGCAGGGGCGTAACTAGAGGGGGGCAAATGACAAACTCTATGTATATATACAAACAATAGTTGGTTATGCACCCCTCCCTCCCTGATCACAGGCCTGTTCCCCCTAATGCCCCCGCCCCCTCCCCTCTAAAAAGATAAAATTTGAAGACCATAATTTCACCGCTACTGGTCCTGGGAATTTTAAATTGGGACCAACTAGTGTCCAAAACATGTCTTCATGAAATAATACTGACTGCATCTTTCCATGTTTTACACCTTGGATGTGTTCATTAACAGTTTATGCTGTTTACCTTTAATCGCAAGTGTCATGGTCACTTGTAAGGGATGTTTAGTCAACACTTTCTGACGTTTCTCCTCTAATCGGTTGCCCACTGTCTTCCTTCGTCGTTTCTATAGGGAAAACAACAGTATGTGTTTACATCTCTGTCAAATTGTCTACATGCTATAGACACCTAGCAACCATTATCTACAGTCTACCACACATCACACGATACAAAGAAGAGTAACAACTTTAAGGTGGATGTTCCGATTACTTGAGCTTTTTTTCCACATCAAAATATTTTTATATCAGAAGAAGCCCCCATATTTTTCTCATTATTCCTGTTAAATATTTGGCGCAAGATTTGTTCCATTTAGGAATGATAGGCCAAAATGCTGTGAATTACTGCCAAAGGTGATTAACCACCCAAGCCAATTCGTGTGTTCTATTCAATGTGCACATATCATCTTATGCTTCTAAAATAAGAACCAATGGAGTTATGTATGCAACTCAAACTTGGGAATATGACTATTGTAAGGATGACCCATCATGTAGAATAGAAAACATCAAGTTGAAAATCAGGCCAGCAATCAGAACACCTACCTTTAACAGGAAAATAAATTGTCTGCATTCACTGTTCCCTCTAAATTTGCCATGACACATATAAATCTTTCACATCATATTCTCCAATCATTCTTGCTTGGGTTTATTAAAGAAATGAAACTTTTTGAAGGGGACAAAACACACTTTACTGTTCATGCCAAACCATTGCAGGTATGCAGGCTTGAAAGTGGGTAGTGTACATTACGTGCTCATTCATTAGGCCAAGAAAAAAAGATCTGTCTCACATACCCATGCGCATAAGTATGTGGAGTCACATTTGCCGCATGACCCTATGCGATGAGCCAAATTTTCAGTTTTGTGCTCCTTTTTTTTAATTGTCAGAAAAAGATTGAAAAGATAGAAAAGAAATTGGATGCGAATGGGGGGGGGGGGGACGGACCAAATACACATTAAAAAAGAATTTCTGCATTTAGCATAGCTATTTTTTTCTTTAGAAAAATGTATATCAAAAATGTATAACATCCCCGTTTTCCAAAATGTATATGAGACAAACCTTCTTTTTTGGGCCTCACATAGGATTTATTTAACCTCCATGCTCGCATAATTAATCACCTTGAATTTGAGGTTGCTCCTTTGAAAATGCAAACATTGATAACATTAGTACATGGAATACATGCACACATAATTAATCACTTTTAATTTGAGATTGCTTCTTTGAAGATGCAAACATTGATTACATTAATACATGGAATACATGGTACAGCACACAGTGATCATCACGTTTCAATCAGTGCCAATATTTGTATTGAATCATTTTAATTAAAACTCCCTTGTGGTTTGGTCGTCCATGGGTTCATCCTTTTTAGCTTCACATAAAATAAAATGAGTTCGTTTTTTAGTTTAGAACAAATATTATCGGATGATTACATCAATGCATTAATGTGATTGGTAACTTTAAAAGTGACCAAATGTTTGCTTTTGAAACCAAATGTTTGCTTTTGAAAGGTCAATCCTGTTACTGCATTTACAAATATTTCCAGGAAATTTATGAAAGCAATTGAGGGTTTGTCCGATAAAAAGTTGAGGAAGAATATTACTTGATAATCAAAATGATCATCATTAGTTCAACAGTGACAGTTTTTAGATGCTTTATCAGTCTTGTTTATAATTACAATGAGTGATTCTGATGGCAATTCTTCTATATTCCCTATTCAAAGTCAAAACAAGGGCTCCATTGAGAGGGTGTCGATCTTATTTACAATATTCACTGATTCCGATTGCAACATTTTCATTAACAGGGTCACTCGTTTAGTCCAAAAGAGATGCTACAGAGATGGTTTATTAATCTTGTTCCTGATACTTACTGATTCTGATGGTGATTTCTCATAGAATCACTCTCACAGTCAAGCAAGGATGCTACACAGATGATACAGCAAATTTGTTTACAATACTCACTGATTCGGATAGCGATTCCTCATTTTAAGAATCACTCTCACAGTCAACCAGTCAAACAAGGATGCTGCAGAGATGGTTTATCAATCTTGTTCCTGATACTTACTGATTCTAATAGAGATCCCTCTCATAATCTAACAAAGACGCTACAGAGATGGTTTATCAATCTTGTTCCTGATACTTACTGATACTAATAGAGATCCCTCTCATAATCTAACAAAGACGCTACAGAGATGGTTTATCAATCTTGTTCCTGATACTTACTGATTCTAATAGAGATCCCTCTCATAATCTAACAAAGACGCTACAGAGATGGTTTATCAATCTTGTTCCTGATACTTACTGATACTAATAGAGATCCCTCTTATAATCTAACAAAGACGCTACAGAGATGGTTTATCAATCTTGTTCCTGATACTTACTGATTCTGATAGAGATCCCTCTCATAATCTAACAAAGACGCTACAGAGATGGTTTATCAATCTTGTTCCTGATACTTACTGATACTAATAGAGATCCCTCTCATAATCTAACAAAGACGCTACAGAGATGGTTTATCAATCTTGTTCCTGATACTTACTGATACTAATAGAGATCCCTCTCATAATCTAACAAAGACGCTACAGAGATGGTTTATCAATCTTGTTCCTGATACTTACTGATACTAATAGAGATCCCTCTCATAATCTAACAAAGACGCTACAGAGATGGTTTATCAATCTTGTTCCTGATACTTACTGATACTAATAGAGATCCCTCTCATAATCTAACAAAGACGCTACAGAGATGGTTTATCAATCTTGTTCCTGATACTTCCTGATTCTGATAAAGATTCCTCATTATCAGAATCCCTCTCATGATCTAACAAAGACGCTACAGAGATTGTTTATCAATCTTGTTCCTGATACTTACTGATTCTGATAGCGATTCCTCATTATCAGAGTCACTCTCATAGTCCAACAAGGATGCTACAGATATGGTTGACCTTACGGCATCTGTATCGCCTTCTATCTTCAGTGACATGGAAGGATCTATATGAATAATAATTGAACAAACAAACGCACAGTGAATTAAACAAAAAGGGTCATCTGTACATCCATATTATGGTTGGATTATTAATAAGGCCAAACCAAAAAAATGTTTGTTTCTGGAAACCCGACCGACCCTAAAAAAACCTGCCGACCAAAAGATTTATCAACATTTTGAAAAAATAAAATTTATTTTCTACCCTACCGTTCATATTTTTTTCAGTCCAAATTTACGGAAATGTATTACATACATACGTACTAGAGTTTATAACGCGCTTATTCAATGAAAGATCTAAACGCACACAAAAAACAGAAAACAACCACAAACAAACAAAAACATCCAACATTCAGCAGACAGCATAATATTAATGAGAGACACAGAGAAATAATTCAAAATAAGTGAGTCTTAAGCAACTTCTTAAACTGGTTGACAGATATGGCTTCACAGACACTCTGTGGCAGGCGGTTCCAGATGGAAGGTCCAGCAACTGCAAAAGCTTTGTCACCAATGGATTTCTTGTAAGCAGGGATAACAAGGAGGGTTCTGTCCTGGGCAGATCTGGTAACAGGACTGCTGGAGAAAAGCAGGTTTTAAACTAATTTCATTGATGAGATATGTAGGGGCAGATTTATTGAGGCACTTATAGATGAGCAGGCAGAGTTTGAATTTTATCCGGTTTTGAATTTGGAGCCAATAAAGTTTGTTCATTAATGGTACAGGATTTGTTAGTCTAGGAACAGAGAAAATGAGTTTGGCTGCTTTGTTTTGGATGGATTGTAGGCGGCGGAGATCTTGAGATTTGAGGCCATATAGTAGGCTATTAGCATAGTCCAAGCGAGATCAAATCAAAGCACGGACAACATGATGTTTAGTGTCCTTGTCAAGGTAGCGCTGAATTCTTTGGATGTTACGAAGTTGGAGGTTAGCAGAGGATATGATCGAGTTCACTTGCTTTGTCATAGACATTTTGTTATCAAAAACCACTCCAAGATTGCGCACATTAGGTGAAGGCCTGATGACATGATCAGCCACTTTCAGTTCAAGATTGGGAAGTTTTTTGAAGCTATGAATTGAACCGGCAATAAAAAATTCAGTCTTATCACTGTTTAATTTGAGTTTGTTAGGATTCATCCAGTTTTGCAACTCGGATATGCAGCCTTCCAGTTTTTGGAGCGCCATCCCAGCAGCACCAATAGTATTTGGATTGAAGGAAACATATAATTGCTTATCATCGGCATAAGCATGAAAACATACATTATGTTTACGAATTATGTCGCCAATAGGCAGAGTGTATATAAAAAAAGAATAAAAAAATTACATTCCCATTTTGCCGAAGGTCACAGAATATTCTTATATATTTGCAGCATTCAGAAAATTTCAAAATAGGAGTTTGTTTTTCTAAAACAAAATATTTTTATTAAAAAAAATCCTACCGACCGACCCTCTCTTTTATCAGCATGTTTCCGGAAACAAACAATTTTTTTATTTGGCCCTACAACCATTGTCCCTTTTAAGCACAAATAGCAAGATACAGCACATATCATACTATTAACCATTTTGTTCATGCAGTAATACTGATCATTGAACTGTAAAAATATCTCACACTTGCAATAGTAAATATATCAAAGTTTTCTGAATTTCCAAGCAAAGATTTTTAATTGGAATATACTACCAATATATATACACACTTATTCAAAATGCAACAGTTATCATGTGATTAAAACTATCCCTATATGTTCTGCTTTCACCTCTGGAGATCACAAAAGTGGTACAAAACAGAAAAGATTTTAGGGAGAGTTTGTAATCATATGCTGTAGGAAATCAACCAACGAAGACAGCTGATTAAGGGGGCTGTCAAGTGTCGCGGTATGAATTTTTCAAGCACTGTAACTTTCAAACTATTTATAAATGTGTTGTACATAAAAGTATACACTTTTTTCAATGAAATGAGTCAGGGAATCCATTTTTCGTATCAAATTTCACTGAAAATCGTGATTTTTATATTTTTGCCCAAAAATGCCTCTTTTTTTGCCTAAATACTAAACAACCTAACAAAATAATTTTTAGGTAAAAAATTCTAAAATTTTACAGAAAGCATCTTAAGGGCAGTGTCAACCCGGCACTTGTTTCAAAAATTGAATTTCATATTTCTCTATTATTTTATACTTTTATATGCATTCTATCATTACCATCATAAGTTACTAATCGGAAGCGATTATTTCCCGTTCTTTTGGGTGATTTTAAATTGTTATTTTGGTAAGTTTGAGTCAGGAAAAGGCGCATGGTTATTTGGCGGGAATTTAAGCGGAGTTCTGCGCTTTTCAAATGCTGCGACAGCTGTTCGATCATTGCGTCGCACGCTGAAACTTCCAGTGCGTAATACCAGACGCGCCGCTTAATATCGGCGACGTAGACGCGAAAAACAAAAGAGCGCAAAACAATGTCTAAAAATGTAAACAAAGGCCAATCTTACGATCATTCAAATTTCAGTTTTCTTCCAATTTCTTCACATTGTGACAATATAAATTGAATCTGATAGTTTATTTTGATTGTTCATAATAGTATACTCGCTTTTTAGCTCACACGCCCGTGCATTCCGTGAACCTTTAGCTTTAAATGGTGGAAAATGTCAATATTTGTACTAAATCGATGTTATCTAGAAGTTCTACGAATTTTACGAATTTTCAGACAACCTAACACAATCAGTTTATGATTCAAAATTTCAAAATTTCACCAAAATCATCTAAAGTCAATTATCTAGGAAGCACTTTTTTTTTTGGCTTAAACATTTTTAGTTTTGAAAATATTGACCAAAAAGTGCCCAAAATGTGATATTTGAGATAAAAAAACATTTTGTTGGCACTTTTTGGTCAATATTTTCAAAACTAAAAATTGTTAAGCCAAAAATGTAGAAATCACTGTTTTGGGGGAAATTTGATACCAAAAATGGATTCTCCGACTCATTTCATTTGAAAAATTGTATACTTTTATGGACATTACATTATTAGTTTAAAAGTTACAGTGCTTGATAAATTTCATATATCTTGGGTTGACACTTCCCTTAATTCAATTATCTAGGACACATATTTTTTGTTTGCCTTTAAAAAAATTAGTTTTGAAATTATTGACCAAAAAGTGCTAAAAAAGTGAATTTTGAGATTTTTTTAATCTCAAAATTCACATTTTTAGTACTTTTTGGTCAATAATTTCAGAACTAAAAGTTTTAAAGGCAAAAAAACCAACGTATCCTAGATAATTGAATTAAGATGCTTTCTGTACAATTTTAGAATTTTTTACCCACAAATTATTTTGTTAGATTGTTTGAAAAAAATTGTCCTAAAAAAAGGCATTTTTGGGCAAAAATATAAAAATCACGATTTTCAGTGAAATTTGATACGAAAAATGGATTCATTGAACCCTTCTCCCTTCAAAAAAATGTATACTTTTATATGGATTATATGAATAATGACGAAGTTACGGCAGTTTTACGGAGGCTATTTCTGACACTGGACAGCCCCCTTAACATACACTACTTACAAATTTGGTACTTACCACATGCTTCTCTATATGCATTCCCTTGCACAAATAAGATGTACAATGGCCTGGGTAGGAGTCTAGCCGTCTGGTGTTGAGTTCTTTTCTCGCTGAACGGCATGGAGAGGTAATCTTGTACTGGTTTAGTACACTGTTTCAAAAGATTATTAAAAAGGGAGAAAATTGTTCCTTTCATTATTTTTTTAACCCTAACCCCCTAAGCATCAATAAATAAATCGCTGCTCCCCGACCATGGATTGGGGGGGGGGGGGAGATATTCAAAACTACATGCAACCTATATAGGTATAAAAGCTGATGATATCAGTGATGTTCTATAAATTTGCTGGTCAGGAAGCACAAAGATGAGCCTTTTCAGGGAGCCACCTGTACAATCAGGGAGGCTTGGCATTTCTAAATGCTCATACACCACACAAAATTTAGGAATGGGGGAAAACTCATTCCTGGAAAACGTTGATATTTTGGTGAGAATTTTTGTTTTCACATTTAAAAGAAATACACCTAGCACATAAAGTCCCTGCTCAGGTGCTTTGAGGTTGACTAATTCAAAATATATAATCGGTACCAAAAATCTGAGAAATACATTAAATGAGCAAATTTCTTCTCCGCAGTTTGATACCTCATTCAACAAAATCGAATGGATACTTTTAAAGTTATGTCGATTTCAATGACCGCGGATGCAACAGAAAAGTGGCACTAGGTATAGGAAATCATTGATTTGTGTGTGATTTACCATAGACGGTAAAAATCAATGTTTTACCCGTCTATGGATTTACGCACTGAAAAACTCACAGCTTATCAGCTAAGACTTGTATTCTTCACAGCCAGATACACCCTTTGTCCCGCACATTGCGGTTATCACTAAAGACCCATTCATCTGTCACGTTCAGATAGCACACAGTTATCACACACAAATCAATGATTCCTATACCTAGTGCCACTTTTCTGTTGCATCCGCGGTCATTGAAATCGACATAACTTTAAAAGTATCCATTCGATTTTGTTGAATGAGGTATCAAACGGCGGAGAAGAAATTTGCTCATTTAATGTATATCTCAGATTTTTGGTACCGATTATATATTTTGAATTAGTCAACCTCAAAGCACCTGAGCAGGGACTTTATGTGCTAGGTGTATATATCATTGTAGGGAAAACTATCCCTTTTTCGGGGGAAATTATGTTTGTTTCCTTAGGAAATCAACTTTTCCCTTCCATGCATACATGGAATCATGGCATTGGTTACTCTATTGTCTTAATGATATTCTTACATCTAGAATCTTCTCCAACCTGGGTTGCAGACTATCTATGTATTCTTGTTTGGTCTGTATCTCTTTGATCATGATATCTGTGTTGCTCTGGCACTCCTTGAACTTCTTGGCCAATCTGTGAAACAAAAATGAACAAAAAGATGTATTATAATTATGAATGCTTTATTGAAATGTAGAACCTGTTTGTGGGGTAATATTATAGAAATATACATAGCAACTGATGGCACTCCCCCTAAGGTCCAACTCCCTCTCCCCCAACAAGTTCTTAAGTACCTGGTGGCATGTGATTATTTGTAACATTGCCATTAGGCTTGGGTATCGCCAGTATTTCTTTGACGCCATGTCGCCAGAAAAAAATATAGCGATATAAGTTACCTTTTATCTGGCCTTGTTATTTCAAGATTACGCCAAAGTCTGGTATGCACTGGTATAGCTTAATAATCGCTATTCAGTGCATGCAGAGGTTGATTTGGACAAAATCTTCACCAACCGCTTGCGAAAAAACAATGCCATTAAATTGTATGATTTGATGACGACACCAGATGATGTCCATTGATTACATACATTTAAGAGTGTATATTTTTTTCAGAATTTGGCTTGTTTTGTATTCCAGTTCAGCTTAGAAAAATAAAAAATAATGAAAACAGGATCCATGAGCGGGAAAAAATCTTGTTCTTGTGTATTGAATATGTAATGTTTTATATACAAAAAAATTGTGGCTTTACAAATCATTATCGTGATCGCGACAATATAAAATGATCGCATTAAACGATAATACCATTATTGTGAACAAGCCTTATTGCCATGCCTAAACAGTACAGTAAGCGTTGGATAAAAAGAAATTGAATTCAAATCATATTTTACTACTAACAATCAAATTCAATCCATTTATTTCCCATATCAAAGTGATTTGAAAGTGAAAAAGGATCATCAAACTTGTCAGTTTATACATCCATAACAGAAACAAACTACAATTTGATGATTTGTTTTCTGAATTTAACTTTCATAAATCAATTTAAAATTGTATTGCAGGGGTAGAATTTCGTAACCAACCGCGAGAATCTGTTCGGATTCTCGCGGAGGGATTTTGCGAGAATCCATGGATTCTCGCCAATTTTGAGAATCTATGGATTATTGCAAAATTAATGAAAATAATATAAAGAATATGGCTATAAGCTTGCACAACTTCCAAATTCGTCATGTTTGTTGACTAAGGGTCAAATACCAGTCATGTAAGGTCCTGTTGTGGACTTAGAAGAAAAAAAAGTTTAAAAAAATAAAATATTTTGTGTTTTTTTGCGCGAATCCACCTGGATTCACGCGGTAGTGATTTTGCGCGAATCTTCACGCAAATCGATTCGCGGCGAAATTCTACCCCTGTATTGAAAGAACACCCTGACAATTAAGGGGAAAAAATAATTATTGGAACATTTCCTTCCTATGCATTTCTACTATAGTTTAATCAGTTCCTAATTGGCAAGAAATATCAGGTAATCCAAGCATACTCATGCGATTATTTCCAGACGCACACGGTTTTGGTTGCATGCACAGTGCGATTGGTGCCTTTAACTACATGTGTGCCCTGCATCCTTCTGTATTCATTCACTGATGTAAGGAGGCTTTGCCAATTTGGAATTTAAAAACTATATAATGCACCTTTGATTATATTTCTCCCCCTTTAAATTTAATACAAGAGCTTTCAGCTAACTGAAAAAGGCTTGTATATTAAAGAGGTGTTTGAAAATTGTCTTGACATGTAAAAAAAACATAAATCATCACCAGCCTAACTAATAGACATCCTCCAGATTTCTTGTTTACCTTTTTCTCTGTTCTAGTTCCCAGTCAAGACGAGCCAGGCGTTGCTTGTGATTATCCACTTTAGTTGTCTCCGGTTTTGCAATCTTCATAGGAGCTTCACGGTAGAAATCCTCAACTTCCACCAATTCAACATCTTCATCAGTAGACCTGCGTTAAACAAAACACATGGGGTTAGAACAAGGATTTTTTCAAGTGTTATCTGTGGACATTTACCCAGTACTGGTAGGTTTAGCGACAGCCAGCCACATTATGTCTTTGAATAAGTTCATCAGGATTGTAGAATGAAATGTTTAAAAATGTATCTCGCAGGAAAAACAAGTGGATCAAGTCACAACCGAAGAAGTCTTCCGAACGGGAAGAAGAAACTATGTAGCATATGAGTAGCAAATTGGATTTGTACAACATTCCTTTTTTAAACAGCCAAATTATGGTATTGAATTTACTCATTTGAGTTATCCATTTACTCATTTACCTACTTTGGCAGATTGCATGTATGCTACACAAGCCAAACATAAACAAGTTTGTTACCTGTAACACTCCGGAGAAACAATTTTGGTCGATAAACAAGGGAAGGAAAGATCTTACTGACAAAACTATTTCATTATTTGAAACTTAGAATTAAGAATACTAAGGGGGAGGGGTTGGGGTCAAAATAAAATGAAAAATCATGTCCATCCATGAATATGAACTAAAGCTGATGTTGGATTCTGCAGAGTTTAATCTATTAAATGCTTTTTATTTGACTCAAAATGGACATTTGGTTAAATATTAAAAAAGGACCCTTTAGGATGTCCTTTTATTTATCAATTATAGTATTATTCCCAATCCCCATCAGTTTCACATTTGCAATAATCTCTCAAGTGGATTATCATACCAAGCAAAAGTCTAACAGATCGTATTTTGCCCCTCTCCCCATGGTAATACCAAATATAGTTCTCCCAGTCCCCATCTTGGCAACCGCATTAACGTGATAAAAACTGGCAACACCCTCTAAATTTCTCTTTGGAGAAAACGTAAACGACGAGCGAAGGCATCGTGATTAAGCCAGGGGCGGTGGCGGGACCAACTGATGGGGATTGGGAATAATACTATAATTGATAAATAAAAGGACATCCTAAAGGGTCCTTTTTTAATTTATTACATTATAATTATTCCCAATCCCCATCAGTTTCACATTTGCAATCGATTGACACGGCGAATGGCGGTGAAGGCCAATCATCGAATGCTGTAAACTGATAGGGATTGGGAAACAAGTGTATACAAACACGAGGGGTCAAAAACGATAGGAAACCATAAACAATAAAAACCACCTTGATATAAATAACTAACCGTATTAACCTTGTATACAGGTTTATTAAGCTTACTTAAAAACGTAAATAGTGTAGTAAACCTTATAGGATAAGTTAAAGATATCATCTTATACGAACCTGTCTCAAAGACGTCATAAGTGATGTCATAAAAACGGGGATGTGTCGCAAAAACGGGTGTATCGTCTAGTTGGTAGTGTGTCTAGTTGGTATTGCTTTCCCCGTCCAAGACGGCCGAAGCGTACCTGCCTCAATCAGTTCTGAGATGGATATCCTTCAGATATGTAGAGGTAAATGTCGTATCGGATTTCCATGATACTGTATTGAGGATTTCGTTAATAGAAATCCCTTTTAGCGAGTGTCCAAGTCGCGTAGTATGCTCTCACAGTCACACTGTGTATGCTATCGTTATTCGTGGCTTTCGCTAATCGAATCGCGTCAACCAGCCAACCTGATCACGTAGTAGACCTTGCGACAGCTTTATATCATATATGGCTTTTTACTAGAGATAAACAGACGTGTTTCCTCGCCTCTAAAATGCTACTGGTTTTATCTAGATACCATATAAGTGATCCCTACTGTTCTGCCTTTATAGATAAGGTAAGAACAAGGGTGTCGCGGAGTAGTCGTTTCTCTCGTTTTTAGCTAAAAATCCTGGGCGAAAATAGAGTGTAACTCCCGCCGCGCCGTCTTGCTGAAAATCGTAAACTTCCTGTTGCGAGTTCTAGGCCGGACGAAGCACGTTTTCCCAGCTAAACGGAGCCTGTCTCCCAATCCAAGCCTGTGTTCGCACAGTAGACTGGTGCAAAGTCCATTAAGCCTTATATGGTATACGTAAACATAATTACAGGGTGTTTCAAACACATCGTGCGTGCAACATCTCCCTATCTTTAAAAAGAATTGGGTTACCCAAGTTTACATAAATCAAAGAAACGTATAACATCCCTATGCATAAGAAAAGAGGCTCCGAGCAACACTTTCCTGATGCAACGGTTATAAGAAAAAGAGAAAAGAACGTCATATAGCGATCAATCTAAATGGCGCCGCTTGTAAAGGCTCCAATGATAGGCCTATATGAGGGCCATATGATACGAGTTTAAGGGACGAGAAGAAAAAACTCCATGCCCTCAATTAGGAATAAAAGTTGACCGTGGATGCTTGTAGGCCAAGGTCGAATATTGATCTCGGGAAGTTCGTGGTCTCCCCATTTACCGTACCTGGATCAACCTCCCATACGGTACATCATCTGATGTGATGTCTGGCGACTGTGGACAATAGAACCACCATCCCGGCATCCTGTATGAAAAGGACTGGGCCCAGTCTGTATGAAAACAGATAAATATCCATAGACATTGGATGAATGTAGACCAGGATCCAAACTTGACCTCACAGAGTCAGCGATTTCCCCATACATATGTTGAACTAGGATCGCAAGAGCCCGGCCACGATGTCCTGAAAGATAGGTTTCGAGAGAGAGAGAGAGAGAGAGACCAATCGTAGATGCACGCAAAAAATACCCCTCTTGGTAATAGTCTGCGAGAATATAAACATGTAATTGCCATGCCCAATGTCTGGGTCTTTGTTTTAATGACATCTGTTAAACAGATAAATAACAAACAAACTTGTAAACTGAAAAGGTGATATAGTCGATAAAAACGACGGTACCACGCGAATTTATACAAGTTATTTTCGAGGGCGTCAGAGACCCACTTGTCCCAACAAGGGGGTGAAAACCCTACTCTGAATTTCACCCCTCCACGTTTTCTCAGAGTAGAAAATCGTTGAACATTCCTGGAAAAAATGAATAAATAAAAAGATGCGATTTATTCCGTAAAAATAAAAACCTCCAGAATCCGAGCCCGGATTCGTCAAACTCACACAGAGGATCGTCATGAAATTCCCATTTCATTTCCGTTCAAGGAATGAACAATGAACTACTGTAAAAGCTAAAAAGGTTTCAAAGTCTCTATCCGAACACAATATCGGACATCAGAGGGTGTCGGACTTAAATGAACACGGAAAGGAATATATATAGAAAATGACATAAAATGAATATATAATACCAACGTGTGATGATCCATAATGTGGGCGTAAAACCAAAAAAGGAAATTCGGTTCGCATCACTCCCCCAAGAGTGTTGAACTGCATCAAAGAAGAAGAAGAAGAAGAAGAGATCATGAAATGAACTCAGAAGATCCAATGTAGTGAAGAATAAAAACCCAAAACTCGTGATAAATCCTGTCCTCTAGCCTCGAAAAACTCGTGAATAGATCAGGCTAGTGAGACGGTTCAGACCCGCTATCGGAGGTCAAGAAATTAAGTCAGAAGTCCATTTCGCACCGTAATCAGGATAAATATATACAAGTGTCCACCTTCCATAATGTGGTCATGAAACCAAAAAAAGGAGATACGGTTCGCATTACTCCACCAGGAGTGTTGAACTGCATCAAAGAAGAAGAAGAAGAGATCATGAAATGAACTCAGAAGATCCAATGTAGTGAAGAATAAAAAACAAAACTCGTGATAAATCCTGTCCTCTAGCCTCGAAAAACTCGTGAATAGATTAGGCTATAGTGAGACGGTTCAGACCCGCTATCGGAGGTCAAGAAATGAAGTCAGAAGTCCATTTCGTACCGTAATCAGGATAAATATCTACAAGTGATATATATATATATATATAACAGACAACAAAGATTTCCAACCAGAAAAAAGACCGTCCTATTATAGGCCGTCTCGCAGAATAGTGTATAGATGATTCTTCTCGTAGCGCTTCCGTGTCAGACGATAAGAAAAAACTTCCAATTGAAAAAACTCGATAAAGGCGCGGCCTGGCTCCAAGGCCCACGTTGAAAGAGATAAATATTCAAACTAGGAAAGTCAGTCTATACTTGTCAGATTGACATCAGAGTCAGCTGAAAAAGTAAGTTAGGTCGATGTGTATATTCTTATAAAAAATATATACAGCTCCCGGTATACCCAGGCCGGCGGACTCCCATCCAAGTACTACCGGGCCTGACGTCGCTCAACTTCGGTAATTGGATGAGAAAACCGATCTATCCGACGTGATATGGCCGTAGACAGGCACGCGGCATACAAAGTTATATATGTAAATAACTAGAGTCCTGGAAATCACTTGGCTCCCCATGTTTCCGTTGTTTTCAAGGACAAATGACGGAAAGAAAAAAGAGATGAAAATCCATCTCGTTTGTGCGATCTCTGATCGAAAGGAGAGACCTTCATCCTTTGAGAAAAGACGAATGTCTATCGTCGTCCCCGTGAAGCTCTTCGTCTTCCCGTAGAACTCAAACGGATATCCCATATCTCGTACCTTCTAGCTAGGAAGAAGAAAATAGGATCTAACATAGTGATATATTATAATCAACATCATCCCTTCACATCATTCATCAACCTTGATCATACAACGTCATCCCCAATGTCTGTGACTGCAGTAGGGACAGTAGCAGAGATTGAAAAGGATGAACGAGTGCTGTATGCACTTAGTACGTGCCGCAGTAGACGGTATATGGCAGGTTGAATCGCCTCGGCTGTGTAGGAGCTGTATTGAGCTGTATTGTCTTATACTGTAATCAATCTGCTCACTATAGCCTACAAAGCCCTAAATTACTGCCAGGGTATAGATGAGGTGACCTTTGTTTACATTTATGACGCCCTCTGTTGATTTGAGACAAAACACACCGGGCAAGAGTTCCTATAGTTTACATAGGCCAGATCAGGTTTTCTAACTAGATTGTGGTGTTACAGCAAATTGTTATCAAAACTGTCTTTAAACTTGCTTAGGAATGCTATAAGCTATCGCATTTCACAAAAAGAATTAAAAATAAATGAGTTTTACAATTCATTAGAAAGAAATTTCATGTTGTCCTCATTAACTTTACTGTATATTCTGCCCGGAGGGAATCAAGAGAGGGTGTCCCATTTGTAAATACATGACGTCACCGGTCACACTATCTATAGGACGCATTGAATTCATCCAATTATCCAATGCCTGACCCAATTCGTTAGACATCATTAGGGTGTATGTCTGACGTAAGACCCTGGCTAATTATAGTCAAAGTCCCTTGTGGTGAATCTCCTGTCCACACTAATGCATCACTCAACTCTCATCGAGAACTCATGATGAATAGCTTTGACTGGCACTATTATCGTTTGAAGAGGGATTAAGATTATCGATAGCAAGTCCTCTGATCTATAATTCTCTTGATAATTAGTGCGTGACTAGTTTGCCTTTATGAAAGACTGGTCACTTTATGCTCTGATCTGCTTGTGGATCAGAGCGTGACATACTGGTTTTCTTGAAACCATAGCCACTTGTACCCCGAATGTTAATCAATACTTCCGGGGGAAATATTTGCACGAAACCTTTCAAATCAGGGGCGCCACCCTGGGCAATAAGGACCGAGGCTCTCGGGGGAGGGGTCCATATTTACCGTACGAGAGGCGTCTTAGCACTGTTATCCTCTAAAGAGGGATTAAGGTTAGCAAGACCACTCGATCTATAATCCTCTCGATAGTCAGTGCGTGACGAGTTTGCTTTCATATAGCGATAATAGTCACTGGTTCGTGACATATCGGGTTCTAAAGAACCTTTGTCACTACTAATACCCTGATTGTTAACCGATATTTCCGGGGGAGAAATATTTGCGCGATAATTAGGGGCGCGACTCTGGGCAATACGGACCGGATCTGTGGTAAGAGGGTCAATATTTACCGTACAAGAAGCGTCTTTGGGGGAGGAGACTAGGTTACTACTATAAATAGCGTACCCTGGTCCCCCCGGTGAGATCCCCTACTCTGTAGCTGTGCACCAAACCCCCCCGTAAAGAGGGGTGATGTGCGACAACTTACTCTAGAGCTACAATAGGAGCAGTATAATAACCTCGCAAGGAAATTACACCGCCCGGTGGAGCCAGGATGTGATCTGGGTGCGTGTTTGATGGTATAGATTCACATGCCTGAGTGGAAAAAGGAACCACCTGACCGTTTACAGGCGCTCCCCTTTCCGTGCTCCCCTCATCAGTAACAGTCTCACCAGTATTTCCGGGGGGGAAACACAACAACCTCTATTATAAGCACGGTCACCATCATGGGAGGTTGTTTTTCTGTTACTGAACGTCATAACGGCAGGGAGAACACCCCCTCGTGAGGAGTTTCCTGATACTACCGAAATGGGATTATTCTCCCCCTGTTCGCTCGTTTGATTGGAACAGGGAGAGGGGATCTGCACACCATCAGAACTGGTATGACTAGGAACCGTCAGAGGAGCTGTAAAGCTTCCCTGACTGTTCACGACCCCTGCACCGTCACCTTTACGTGGGAGGTGGATCCCCTCGGGTGATCGATCAGCTTTATAAAACAGAATAGCCGACCGTTCACCTGCGATCAGCTCAGAATCGCGAGTATAATTTGGGTAAATCTAATGCTGTCCAGAAACAGATTTACAACAGACCTAACGCACAGTGGTCAAAACAAAAAGTGGCCTCCCCCTGTTCGACAGTTTTAGTCTCTTAGGAACAGGGGGTTAAAAATTTGGTGTGACTAGGAACTGCCAGCGAAGTTTATTTCTTTTGTAAAAACTACCCTGGCTGTTCTTGACACCAAAGCACCGTCACCTCTGCGAGGGAGGTGGCACCCCTCGGGTGATCGAACGGCCTAATAAAGAATAGACGGGCGTACACCAGCGACCAGAGTGGCGAATACAATACATGTAGGGTCTATTATATAACAGATAAACTCTAGAAATGTGTAAAGGTATGGCTAGGGAGGGAAAGGTAAAAACGGAAAACTAGGAGGTTTAGAAAACAGATCTACCTCTGGTCTATGTCTAGTTAAAGCCTTTGGAGGGGAAAAGACAATGGCTGCCGTACTGCACAAATACATCCCAAAAAGCGGCCGGTAAATCGGCGTCTAGCTTGCAAAAGTATTACTGGAACAACGGTGGTGTATATAACGGGATGAATGAAGGTTCCCCTCTGGTAGGGGTAGTATACACGGTAGTACTTCATAGTAGAATGAATGTAAACAAAGGGAATCAGACTGAAGAGGATTTACTTTATATATACTATAGTATACAACCTGACTAAGTTAGTTCTGGGTCTGATCTTAGGTATAGACCTGGGAGGGGAAATGACAATTTTAGCTGCTCAATCACCTCCCAGAATGTGTTCGGTTTATCCGAGTCCAGCTACATCTATTTAATCTTGAACATCTACGATGTACATAACAAGATGACGTCGGCAATACCTCATGATTAAACACAAAGGGAAACAGGTTGTAGATAATGAATACAATGAGTCATAAAGAATCAAATAAATCAGTATAATAACCATAATACGTAATGATAAATATACGTCCGTCGACCCTCGGCGTGAAATTAATCAGTATAAAAACCATAATACGTAATGAGAAGAAATGTCCGTCGTTTCTCGGCGTGAAATAAACTATTTAATTAAATCAAGTCGGGAAACCGACATGCGGGATACTCTAAACAGTAGCATGAGCAAAGGACAATCGGGGTCACATAGGTCATCAAGAATCAATTTTTAATCAGTATAACAACAAAATAACAATATTTATAATCTGTTTTATACCCGTCGTATATGTCTATTATATCTATAAAACAACAATAAGACGTAATGAAAATATGTCCGTCGTTCCTCGGCGTGAATTAAACTATTTATTTTATCAAGTCGGGAAACAACTCACATGCGGGATACTTTAAACAGTTGCATGCATTCATAAGGACAAATCGGAGTCACATAGGTCATATAAATATATATATAAACATTATAATATATAATACAATAACAAAATATAACCGGCCTCCGAAGCAATAGAAGAGAATTCGACAGTCCCGATCAATGGGTAACGAATTCGACGACACTAACTTGCCGCCATTTTGAATGAAAATTTGGAACAAACTCGTCGTAGCAAAAATAAAAAAGGGGCTGTAAATCTCGTATTTTGAAAATACGAAATTTACCAAAACATCTCAGATGAATTACGATCTATATGCTAAACAATATGCTTGACATTATTGATAACTGAGCCTTACTTAAGGGCTCAAATACTTGGTCAATCTTACCCACTCGGCGAAAAAGTCTAGCTGGGTTGACACAAGAAAATTTAGAGGGTGTTGCCAGTTTTTATCACGTTAATGCGGTTGCCAAGATGGGGACTGGGAGAACTATATTTGGTATTACCATGGGGAGAGGGGCAAAATACGATCTGTTAGACTTTTGCTTGGTATGATAATCCACTTGAGAGATTATTGCAAATGTGAAACTGATGGGGATTGGGAATAATTATAATGTAATAAATAGATATGATTGATCAAATGAGGCAGTGTAATGCAAAATTCATCAAAATGTGCAATATCCTATACATTTGCATGCAAAGATTTTCAAGGGAAGAGAATTTAAAAATATTATTTACACATTACTTGAAGACCAGGTAGAGACATGCAACTGGGTACCAAATTCTTTTCATCAAGTGCCCAAATTTGAACTTACTTGAACTCTCTGCACTTTGTGATTTCCCGTTCAACGTGCATGACCTCATAGAGCAGATTTTGCACCTGGAGATGGAGACTATCCACTCGTTGCTTGGCACCCATGGTTGTGTCGCGAGCTTTTTTACATCGCAGATGAGCCAGACGATTCAGCTTTTTCAATGTTACAAACTGCAAGGTGGCTTGTACACGTTTTTGCTCGATGGAATCAGCCTACAAAAAAAAGGGTACAACAATGAAAATAACATAAAGACTGTTTAAGATACATTTTGTCTTGTTGTTGTATTATTCTGTGTGTTTTACCTGCATTTTACACCTTTTATGCAATTGTATAAATAAATTATAAACTTGCCTGATATTTTATCAGAATGGCAATAGATACGATTTGCTCAGCAACCAGTAGTGAGTGCTAGGTACATTTATGGGACTGGGGAGTATAGCTCAGAGTTGACATCGTCAACTGCACAATCAATTACACCCTTTCAAAAGATACGACACAGCATGAATAAGGCTATTTTTAAACTTTTATACTGCTCATACATGTAATAATAAATATGACTCAAAATAATATGTCTTGTTCAGTTTTTCTAATATGGGCACACCACACCACATTTTGGTTTAAGTACATATATTTACTGACCAGTATCTTTAAAAGTTACTCTGCAACTTGTTATGCGCATTGCGCATCACACAACTTTCCAGATTAAGACAAGCACACAAAGCATGAAAAGTCTTCCTGCTTTTGTGTCTTCACATAAAACAACAAAATCCCCAAGAAATATTTTTACACCTCATTTTATTTTGAGTATCATCAAGGATAAGCGGGCGCTGGGCGATTTTTACCCCTCGGTCCTTCTGTCATAGCGCCGGGTAATGCTGAAAAATAAACAACCGAGCGCTAATATATTTTGTCCAAACCAGCGCCCGTTGACATTCGGGAAGCTTGCCCAAGACATTTAAATTTCGAGTTGACAATGCTGCCACGCTGGATTTAATAAAAAGTTAGCTCTCAGTAGACTGAAAGTAGCTCCCGGTTCTCAATAAATCCCATGATCCGGACGCTACTTTTGAAGAAAAAAAGTAGCTCCCGGTTAAAAACCTGTTATCTTGAGCCTTGAGTATCATCCTCCTCACCTCTTCATTGTTATCTTTTGCCTGTTTGATTTCCAGCATGAGTTGTCTGACATCACTGCAGGCTTTCCTGTGGTAGTTCAAATCACTCTCAAACTCTCGTGTTTCAATTTCAGCTTCTTCCGTCAGCAAAGAAACCTCTGGGTGCTGAAGAAGAAGAAAAATATTATGGAAAATAATTTGATAAATAACCCTAACGCTACTACGTCTCACAGTCACCTCACAGCCAGCACCACGTGGCTTGCGCGCGCACAAGTTCTATCTCCTGTAGCACTAAACTACGGGTATATATGGTCTCCGATTTCTTAGCCTGTGAAGCCCTCCCCCCGTGGCTGAGTGTTAGTATATCTCGCCTGTCACGCGGCCGACCCGGGTTCAACTCCCGGCGCCGGCGGACATAATTTTTCCCATTTTTTATTTAACCCCCTCCCCCTGTTCTTCGTTCCATCCCCACTGCCACGTTCTAGGGTTAGGGTTAATGAATGTATATTTGAAGCTCAACCATTGTTGATGCATCTGTTTCCATAGCAGTTCAATCACTTTTTGGCTGATTGCTACTGAAACAGCTAAATATGAACTTTTGTTTCTACAATTGTACCGTACGTGTGGCAACTGGCAAGCAAGAGACCCATTTCGGACAAACTAATTGTGATTAATGCTCAAATTTCTTAAGCAAGTCAAATTTGCAAATAAATGAAGAAAACCTTCGAAAAATCTCAAAAAGCGCCGTCTTGAGCAATTTTGACCAAAAAGAAAACACAATGTCCAATTTTCATGTCACTTTCAAAATTATAATGTGAGCTCATTTACATTGATTTAGACACCACATGCCAGAAAATGAGTATTATGAAGGATTTTGTACTAAAATCCACTCCTCCACAAAGATCAGTTATGGTGACACATGAGGGCTCACTGTGAGAGCTCACATTACTACACACTTTTTTCACGGACCACCTCACTGAAATGTTGTTATTTTTTCATGTTGAGATAGGATAAAATCAGTCTTAATACTAAAGCAGGCGACAGAAAGAGTGTGGCAGCGGGAAAAGAGTGGCCATGGGCGCTTGACGGGCGGTACCTTCGCTGCCGGGTTGTGTATCATTATTGTTTTCAGTACACACAGAGTGATTGGTTGTCACAGTGATCATGTGTAAAAAAGTGTTTAAAAAATAAATAAAATTAAATAAAATTAAAATAAATCACAAATAAATCTGTAATCATTGACTTGATTATTCATTATGATGACAATAATTTTGAAAACATAATAATTGATTGATATCATTGAATGATACATTAATTGAAATTCAATTTTTTTAAATATTTTAAAACACAATGTTGAATTATGCCCAAAATACTTCAGATGGGTCATACCGTGTCAAATCAACCAAAATTCTGAAAATTAGTATGGGTTATCTCTCAGATTTGGCTGAACATCATTTCTAATTTACATCTATGGGTATAATGAACACATGCAAAATATAAAATTCTGACTCATTTTGGAATTATGGCCTTCAAAGTTTGGATGGTCCCCCTCCCCCAAACCCCTTCATCAAGTGTGCGCAATTCATGTCATTGAATATGTTGCGTTTTGAAATGCCCATTAGAGGACCTTTGAATTATAAGAAAGCTGGAAAGTGGTATCTACATGTATATGATGAAGCATGTGTTTTTTTACCACACCATTTTTCTCAAATACAATTTGATGATGATGTAATCCACCATTTTATTTTCATGTTTGAATTTCATCTGTATAACTCACAGCTCCATTCATTACATAAGTGACACTATAAATCAGCTGGGGCGGTAGGTGCATACCACTGAAAATTGGTATTACATGTACATAATGTGTGCCTAGTCCCAATCGGCACCGTAGTGCAAGTGTATCTTCGATAAAAGATACACGGTACCACTACCCTCTATACAACGTCGCGAAATTCACATTGAGTGTCAGCACTGCCGTTTTTTCACCTCAATATTTCCCCCAAAATGAGGATGCTTGACCAAAATTAATGAACTCAATGTATTACTAAGAGTTCTAGGAACAACATGTGAGTGCATTTTGATTGGTTTCAATTATATTTGATGTGAAAATCTTGATTTCAAAATGTGATTTTCGCGACGTTGTGTGTCTATAGAGGGTGTTGTGGCTATAGTATAGTGATGAACAATAGTAGCCTATAGCCACCATTGGGTCTAATGTATGCTACCGCCAATGTACAACTTGCGGTCTTACATGTAGTTCATTGCGTAAGTTATGCTATCAATCTAATTAGCTGTGAGATGAGCTTATTTGCAAGCATTTAACTTTTCAAAGTATTTTCACAAAAATGACTCGCTTTGGGGACACTGTTATCCGTTGCCCACCGGGATCTTTGCTAACTCCTCGTATTGAAAATATGAGAAGATAAGTTACATGTAGCTTTGGCGCTATATGCACTGGCAGATCCTCGAAAGTGGCGATACAGCGTTACCAAGTTCTATATCCGTTAAATATAACCGCAGGCCGTTAAATGCTCTCAGACGGGCCTACACCCAATCCCATAGTTTGTAATATAAAGCCTAAAATAAAATAAAGGATTGGGCCTAAATTCATAATTTATATTTTATTTTTAGGTCATACAGTATGCACGCACAGCAGCCTCATCGTATCCCATAAATACTACAATATGATTATATGATACATGTAGATACATGTAGGGGCCGGCTTTTCTTTTGTTCAGTTTTGGCGAGGTATGAACGCTGCAGGAATGTATTTTACATATATATGATATACATTGGTTGAGGAATTGAACCCGGGATTCTTGCGTGGGAGCGCTAGTGTGGCCACTATGCTACACTAGACTAAATTGGCAAATTCGTTGATAGAGATATATATTTAGTATGGAGTTATTCAAGCATCACAATTTTACGCGTTGCTGATCCCCATACTTATTTCAAAATTAAAACAAATGGGAAGTGTTCATTTTAAAAATATCGGAGGACTCCAGCTTCTTGAATCTTGTGGGTGCTGTTTAATTCAATCTCTAATCGCTTGTATAATATGTGCAAGGGCAATGAGAATTGAGCGTAAAATATCAGAAGTTGTATGGTGGTTCCATGGGACCATGTTCAAAATAGTTAGATTAGAGGCCGAAATGCTATCATATCATGCGTTGCAGGAGGATCGTCAATAATGAAACTTCTGAAAGCCTGCTGAGGTGGCGGCCGGGTCATGGTAAACGATAAACCAGAATAGAAATTCTATAGTGTGATGCAGGTACCCGTGTTGCTGGAGTATAACAAATCCAGATCCAGGATTTCGATTGTTCTAAACAATATTTTATTAGTAGACCTAAAACCAGGGCCGCGAAATAGCCGAATTCCACAGCCTCGAACTCGTAATTAAATTAGTAAGCTTACTTGAAAATCAGGCGTTCCAATACGTTTTAATTTCTTGTTAATGTTAGGTTCTCTTACTACAACTGCACCCGATGATTCTCCATCAGATTTAGCTACAATTCTGGTCCGTTTTTTCTTGATTGAAATGTTCGACATATTGATAAATCATGAACAAAATGAACATGTGTGATACTCAAAACAATCCAAACCAAAATCCAAATTGAGTGATTGTTTTGACCTTTTGACCTTTTTCAGGGACGCGTTTAATGGCTAAAAATATTAACAAATACCTTAGAATGCTGCTGTGTCATACCAATATTGGTTTATCCTGATTTTCTTCGAAGTAAAACCGTCTCTTTTTATTGAAAATTAAGATGCAAAAACTTGTCTTTATAGATTTTGTATGTAAAGTGAACCAATGATTTATAGAAACATCACCGATTTAATCTTTACAGGGTTGACATCCTGAGAGGTTTGACCAAAACAAAAACATTGAAAAGTCCAGCAGAGCTGATGATCACTTGTGAAAATGGAGAATAATGATCATCATATCAAACTTCTTGAAAAAGAGATAACAGATGTTATCGATTATTGTTTGTCATCTGGATTGAGCAATGATCAGTTAAGACAGTGTGCAAAACCTTTACTAGAGATCTCAAGACCGGAGGAGTCATCCAAATCAAACAAACACAAATGGACTATGAAAATGCTTATTATTTTGTCGGTTGTTATTGGTATAATTGCTGTATTATTTCAATGGAGTGTAACTTACAGATGGTTATCAATATGTGGAAAATGCATAGCCGTCAAGGTATGTATATGTTAAAAGGAATGTTGGTGTTGTGTATTGTATAGCTTCTATTTCTTCAAACCACCATACCAGTGCATTCATATCCCACCGCTGCCACCAAATGACAAATGTGAGGGAGAATGATAAAATAAAATGTGATCAAGCAAAGTTGAAAATGTCACATTCTTAGTTTTCTACTTGATTGTATTTGCAATGAAGCTCAGTTTGCAGAAACCGCAGAATGGACAATATTTCCAAAGATATGAGCAAGGGGTTTTCAAAATAAAATAAAAGGTTAGAAATTCTATGATCCTTTGTACAATGTATCTCAAAATCAATAGTGTCCATTTATGATGAGGTTTTCTGTAAAATGTAGCATTTTATTGACTACAGTCATGTAGAAAACTAACAAATGTGATAATTTCGACTTCAAACCCAATTTGTTTGACCCCATCACCTATATTTGTATCAAACTTGAATAAATTGATGTCCACTATATATCCAACCCTGCAGTATATAGTTGTCTAAAAAGGTCAACTACAGTGGCGTAGCCAGGGGGGCGGTGGGCGATCGTCCCAACATATTTGAGTCGTATAGGTTGAGATTGGCGGCACTGTCAATTTGTCAAGCTATGCAATTTTGTGCGCCTGTTTGGGGGACGCCACATTACAACCTGCCGCCCCCCCCCCCCCCCCCCCCCCCTCAAGTTTCTGACTCGGCGGCAATTCTCTAAAACTCTAAGTCCTTGGTCGGTTCACTTTTATTTTTTTACACCCCCCCCCCCCAATATGAAAAACCTTAGCTATATGCCACTGTTACACTAGGATAGTAACTGAACAGATTGAAAGTGCAATGCAAGTACATAGCAACAAAAATATGTTTGTTTGTCGGTAGATCCCCTCCAAAGGTTAGGGTCAGTAGGTCAGATTTGTTTTTAATATCGTTTCACACCCCCCCCCCCCCCCCCCCCCCCCCCCCCCTCTTTTCCCTCCAATATGACAAACCTAGCTACGCCACTGCTACACATACTAGAAACATGTAGATAATTAGTTACCAAACAGATTGAAAGGGCAATCAATGCAAGTACGACAAAAATGTTTGTTTTTCCATAGATCTCTTTAAAGGGTAGGGTCGGTTGGTCAGAGTTTTTTAATATAAATCACATTCAAAAATATTATAGTTGCTAGATAAGGTAGGAATGGGAATATTTTACAATTAAATCACTTCATTCATGTTTTAGAAGAGTAAAGAAAACAGTTGTAAAATATTTTATTAGTGTATTTCCGGAAAGCAATATTCTGGAGAAGAAAAAAATTGTTCTGGAATTTCCAATATTACATGTAGGGCCGGTATTTATTTGTACAGTAAAAACTGTTTTTGTTAGTTTTCAAAATTAGGGTAGGTCAGAAATGGACAAACAAACAAAAACAAATTTGGCCTTGTAATTGTATCTCAGCTCCTAAGTTCTTGACCTTGTAAATATTTCAATGGGATTTCAATTCTCCCATTGTGATCTGTCCAATTGTCAGGTTTACCTTGATGGTTTTATTTAACTACAGGTGCATTGACTCATGAATGGTTTTTACATCTCTTCATTTCAGTGTATACTTCCATATTGGGATTGGACAAAACTGTACAAAGAGGATTGCATCTTAATCAACCCCTATCAAATAGATCGGAATCTTACAGAGGAGGATTGTGAAGTAAGTGAATCCCATTGAATTATAGTCTCACTCAGAGATTCCATATCATGCCTAATAAATAGGGGTTAGTGGTAGTACTCAAACGCAGTACGGAGAATGGATGCTGCTCCCTGCTACATAAGGTAGCGTTTTGCAACACATGTGGTGTAATTTTAAGCAATGAGTCGTATGTCGAGAATATTGATTTTGAGATATTACTAAACAGAGGATAGAAAATTACTTTTGGTTCAAAGTTTTGAAATCAAGTGCCCATTTGTAATGGGTTTTTCTGCAAAATGTAGCTTTGCAAATAACATTGTCGTCATCGTTCTGTGGATCATGTCTGATTCTTGTGACCCTATTGATGATGGAGCGCCATCGTTGTCTATTTTGTGACATTCGATGTGCAGAGATAAGAAATAGACCTGTTGCCTCCATAATGCTGTCAGTCCAACAGGGATGCGCGTAGCTTTTAACATTTCAATGCATAACTCTTTATTTTTTGGTCTTGAACTTGTGAAAATAATGGTGTGAGCCAAGTTGTGACTGAATAAATGGGTTTTTTTCCAATATTAAAACAGTAATTATACTCAAGAAAATATACTGACTCCAGTGATTTATTGGACTAAGCAGCTTCAATTTTAATTCACATTGTGAAGTACCAAATCAGCTTCAAATTCACAGAGCCTGTTTCATGTTAAAAAACCACACAAAACTGCATGCATTTCGCATAGCATTTTTACACACTCAAAAAGAAAAATTGCATTTCGCATAGCCTTTTTCAGGTTTCTTCTGAGACAAACTTTTTTGTTTTGCCTTGTCTTGTATCAGTGGCGTAGCCAGGTTATTCATATTGGGGGGGGGGCGAGAACTTAAAATGAACCGACAAGATTGTTTTAAGTCAAGACGCGCGCGCGATTTTTTTTTGACTTGACACCTATTTTTGATACGATTGAGGTACATTTTGACTCTAAACAAGCTTGTACCAACGAATATTGCATTTAGGTGACTGTTATGCGCGCGTAGCTCGCGAAAAATGTTCATATGTGTACTTTTGATCATCATAATTCCATGATTCCTCTGGTCAAATGAACCGACAGTGCCAATCTCAACCGACACGACGTCAATATTGGTGGGGGGGGGGGCGATCGCCCCCCTCGCCCCCCCCCCCCCCCTCTGGCTACGCCACTGTCTTGTATCATCAGGAATTTAGTGCCAACAGATTTTGTGTTACTCTTATTACATTTCTCTATTTTTCTGTCTGTCCATCATCAGGTATGTGAAGATTATGGCATTATAGACCGTGTGAGTAATATAAGCCATGACAGCATGACAGAAGACTATTTGTTTGACAACATTCCCGTCATAATAACAGATACACCTAAAGACTGGAAAGCAACGCAAACATTCAATATAGATTTTATTAGACAGGTGAGTCTATCAACCCTGAGGGTAAAAAGAAGGTTGTTAATATACAGGGGTGTGACCCCCCCCCCCCCCCCCCCAGGGAGGGGGTTACTCAGATATGTTTTTGGTAGGGATGTGCCGCCAGCAAAATGAAAATGGACCCAAACATTTGCCAATTTTCTGGTGGAAATGGACCAATATGTTTACCGGAAACCCACAATTTTCCTATATATTTGACTGATTTTGCTAAAATGTCGGGGAAAAACAGCAAAATTAAGGATTTTAGATCCATAAATTTACCAAAAATTGCTTTTTTTTTACCAGAGGGTGAAAAATGGGACCCTATTTGGCGGCACATCCCTGTACCCTCATATCCACTAAGTACACCCCCCCCCCCCGCGTGTGACGGGTCACTTGTCAGAGAGACCTGGCCAGAATGACCTTAGTTTTTGTAACCCCTCCCCAAAGGTGACAACAGCATGCAATTTACCACTTAATGTTCAATTTGTTATTTAATCTAAAACATTTGCCAAAATTCAGTTCCATAAAGCAGTAGGATTTTGACAATCAGTTCCATAAAGCAGTAAGATTTTGACAATCTAATAGCTTTAAAACACAAAAATTGCGTTGATGCATACCTTCAAATGAATCCATTTTCAATTAAGTCCACAGCTATGTTAGATTGCCCAAAGACAGGTGTCTTCCAGATACTTGAAACGATATAAATCCAAAGTTACCTTGTTGGTTACTGTCCTAAATCAGTCTCATTTACAGGGTTCTTAATAAATGAGACATACTTTTGAAATGGGATAAGGTTTATTCTTGCACAAGCATTTTAATGACTCCTGAACTATGGCAATTACTTTTCTTCATTAAGAAGTCCTTTTCCCTATGAATGGAGTAAAGTTAAAGTGAAACCATTTACATTCCAAGGGCTTGTTTAAGACTTTCACCTTTTTCTTCAAATGTTGGTGCAACTAAAAGAACAGTCCATAATAATTGTTTTGACATTACACTCATTAACCATTGACAATGAATATCATGTAAATTTGATATTTGAAGTCAGAATGCACTCCTTTTGTCAGTTATTAAAATAAGTCTCTTCATTGTTGTTATGTTCTCTCCATAGCTTTATAAAACAGACAGTGTGTTGAGCCATTTTGACTTGTGCAACTATCAGACTGCAACCAGCGACAGATTTGTAAAGATAAGAGATAAAAATGTGAACAACTTTCATATTTATTGGTAAGAAACTTTACGATCAACAGTCTTGTTAAAAATTACAGTTCTCTTTGGCAAATTCCACATTATAGTAGTCATCCTGCTCTTAATAACATCATTCTTATCCCGAATTTGCTTTATATACAGAAATAGATGCAATGGTTCCAAAACGTCTTTTCAAAATATCCATCATGATATTATTAAGCATGATTTATTTCAGTACTTCTTATTCTCACCTATAGGATAGCTCTATAAAGATAAATAGGAAATATGCCTTTATTTTATATGGCTAATAAATGTTTTAAAAAAACATGAAAATGAGTTAAGCCAAATAAAAACTGTTTGTCATCCTAACTTTTTTGAAAAAAGGATGATGAGGGCACTTTAATAAACAATGTGAAATTACCCATTACCAGCATGGTATTGCCCGATTGGTTGTGTAGATTGAGGAGGACTTGACCTTTGTAAAATCTTTTTATTTCATGGTTCTTGGTTTTTTTTTACGCAAAACCTGCTTTAAAATGCTCATTGGACTAAAGTAAGCTATTACCAAGATGTCAGTTTTTTAAATATTTTAACAAACATTGAATATGAAACACAGGTTTTATGGCAACTGAAAAGGTTGAAAATTCATTTTATTTCTTTTATTTTTTCTCAACTTCTTTTGTTATTATCTGTAGATGAGCCTTGCAGACAACTGGTCGGCTTCTATGTGATGGGTCACAAATAGATGTAGTAGACGAAATGGACGTTAATTGCTAGCTAATTAAGCACGCAATGTCCAATTAGGAAAAAAGCGTATTGATGATGCCCGGGTGATGATGATGATGATGAGACGAAATGGACCATGGATGATTTATAGACATAAAGAAAAAAAAGAACATCACAGAATTCCTGAAAAAGGATGCGCGAGGGGACGAGAAACTACTTAATTAAATCTTGACACCTGAAGACTTTTGATTCTGGTACTGGTGTAATGGTATCCTTTCTTTTTATCCCACTGTCTATAAACCATCCATGGTCCATTTTGTCTAAGTATTACATCTATTTGTGACCCATCACATAGAAACCGACTAGTTGTCGTCTGCAAGGCTCATCTGCAGAAATAAAATGAATTTTCAACCTTTTGAGTTGCAAAAAACCTGTGTTCCATGTTCAATATTAACAAATCAGGGGTCATTTGAATTGAAAGCTAACAAATAGTTCTTTAACATAAATTTCAATTTTCATATCTGGAGACAACTGGTCTGTTATGATGTGATGGGTCACGTTTGTCTTGCCAGTTAGTTAGGATGCAGATTTATTGTTTTAGACCCAACGGCTTGTAGTGTATAGACCAGCTAGGTATAAATAAGACAAAATTGTAAACCATCATGCTACTTTATTTTGTTAACATTTCATGAATTTCTGTTTTCAATCGCTCTTCCACTTTCTCAGGGAGAACTGTGTCATGGACTCTATGAAAGCATTCCGTACATTCTACTCGAGACCTTATTTCTTGCCTCCGATGGTAGAAATGGGAGCCATAAATATTGTCGCCATGGCAACTCCTGTCAACGATATTGCTTTTGGAGAGGAGCATCATAAATATTTAGTAAGTTAAAAACAATTTTATGATGCGACACTTATTTTTATTTTTATTCCCTTTGTTGATGAAAGGTATAAAATACGATAAATCAACCAACATTTAATTTGGTCCGTTTGTCTTACAGGCTTCAAAATGCAAATATTTTTGCTTTGATTTGAGTAAAATGGTGGGGGTGGGGGGCTTGGGGGTTCAAGAAATGTATGAAAGGGGGGTTTAAAAAACTTAAGAAGACTGGGAAATATAGTTTTTAGATCAACATAATACAGACATGATCATTTTAAGGCTTTTGGGCCAAATCCAAAACCTCCGTTTGTGCAAGGGATGGAATTTGAGAGACATTTTTAGTTGTCCTAAATTTCCTGTTGGTAGATTTGACATCTTGAGTGGGTTTTTGGAATGATCTACCTATGTGCTTTTATGACAGGCAAAAAATAGAATGCTACTGTTGAGTGTTTCGCTATGGCGATGCAATTTAAACCATTCCGTCCCTTTTTGACAATTCCGTCCCTCGCGTTTTAAAATTACGTTGCCATAGCAATATGCTTCATTGTGGCTTTATTTTTTCCCATTGATATTTGAAGTATATTGGCTGCTTTGTTATGCAGTATACTCAAAGTGAACAGTTACACAGCTGGAAAGGCAGGATAATGGACAATTATTTTTCCGTCCCTCCGCGCTATTTTCCGTCCCTGGCGCATTAAAATGTGTTGCTATGGCAACAAGCGTGATCGTTGCTATGCTTTTTTTGGTTTTTTGCGGAGTACACTGGTTTGTTATTCATGTGATATGCTTTTGGTGTCTAGATTTCTAACTGAAAAGACAGGATAATCGAAAACGTCAATCCGTCCCTCGCAATGATGACTAGTTTTGGATATGGCCCTTTTTTGTTTTCCAAATTTCTGCACTTTGTTTTAATTTCGACTGTTGATGACCTACCCTTAGCAAGTGATATGCCAAAGTATTCAGAATATATTTGACTAATTTTTCAATTTAAACAGTTTGAGATTACAGTTTAAAAAAGGTAAAATAAAATAGTTGTCATCCTTGAATGTACACTTGTATAGTGTATAACTTTGGAAAGCAAACATCATGCAGAAGCCTACCAAATTTTGAAAATCAAAGGTTTGCCTAATCATACAAATCTTGACAAAAGATTATTTACTATACTGTAAAAGTGGAAATGTTCGCGCTACATTTATTTTCGCGCACAAATCAGCAAGCGCGAAAATTAAAACGCGCGAATATATTCATTTTGTATGTAGGTCTAATGTATGGAAGCTCAAAATCGCGAAAATAAAAACAAGCGAAATTGTTCAAAATGTGCAATGCGCGAACATTTACACGCGCGAACATTTACACTTTTACAGTAGTTTATAGTCAGTTCCAAATTGACAAGCCTCCATACAGCAACAAATTAATACAGTGAAAGAGTGTGGGTGCATGAACACAATTACTCAACGTTTGCAACAGGTATATTGTGCATCATATGTGTCACTTATGCGTTGGTACAGGGTGTATCAGAAAGAACTGTACCGTGTTTCTAAAATACATAAAAAATACAAAATGATTATTGTTTTAAATTTAAACACCTGCAATATAAAGGTTAACATGTTTCCTATATTATATGTTAATTTCATTGAGATATCTCTCTTTGTTCTCGTGTGGCAAGACATAATCGAAAATCGATGAAAATCGTATTTTCAATTTCAATCAATCCTCTCTATCACTTACCCAACATTTCAAACAATGTAGCCCACACCCCATAAGCAATATTCAAAACTCCCGCCAAAGAAAGGAAAGTTAAAACCACTCAAGCAGAACAAATCTTGGTTTATTTGCGGATTAAAAATCAAAATGTATCTCCAAATTTCACCCATAAAAGTATGCAAATAATAAAAAGTTATACAAGTGATGTTAAAAGTTGAGATATGGCGACCAAAAATAAGCCCTGTCTTATGGATGGATGGCTATTTCAGGTAGGGTTAGTAATTTCACAGATTTTTAAATTCATCATTTCGACCAAAATTGAAATCTACCATCTTTACCAGAAAGTCTGTATTTTCCATCAGAAATGTCCGATTTTCGAAATTTAAAATTCTTATGAAAGCTGGGCGTTTGCGCAAGATATTTGTGAAAACGGTTTGAACAATATCAATCGAATTCATACCGTAATAAATCATATTGCCTCGGTACAGTTCTTTCTGATACACCCTGTATATGTTTGTATTATCTTTGTGCACAGAAAGACAAAAACTACATATTTACCCCTAATTTGAATCTGACTAAACTTTAGAGTTCCACCAATGAAATAAAAAGCCTTTGTCACACTGGCCAAACAATCGATCCTTGGACTATCATCGCTAGCAGAGACTCATTCAGCTGGTCATGGGTCACTGTTTTCACACAGAGAAATGGTCCATTTTGGCGATTGATGGTCACAGCGACTGTTATTGCGCCTACAATCCACAAAGGATGTTCGTTTAAAGATTGATCGCTGTGCCAGTGTGAAAAGGCTCATTCTTTATTACCAGACAGATTTTATAACATCGATTCTTTGTTTATTATGTTCTCACAGGAATACAGCTCTGATGATTTGCTAACTTGGTTTAGCCAGGTCAGAGGTCAATATCATATCAAGTTAGGTCCCAAGTCACCTTGTGATAAGCTCTGTCAAACATTGCAGTTTGTATTGAAAGAAGGACAGACATGTAAGTACTTAAAACAAAACAAAAATACCTCTATAAGATTATTCAATTATTACTTCAAAAAGTTTTGGCTACCCCTTGTTTCAAAGTTTTACTCACATTTCCATCACTAAATTGTTCTATTCGATTTGAAGTTACTCTCCCTTAACACTCAATCCTCTGAATTTAGATGACTATGATCAAAACTAAAAGAATCATTATGAAATGTTTGTATAGCCTAACATTTGAAAGTCGAGAGTACTTATAGACGGACATTTTGCTAAACTTTTGAAGTTATTTCCTAAAAAATATGGACTATTCAAAGGCCAAAAAGAATTGTTGCATTGCCCTCAAGTTACAACATAAAAATGTTTGCTGAAAAATATTACTGACAGACCATGGCTGTCATGGGTCATGTCAAGACAAAATTGGTACATGTCAATTTTACTAAAATGTGTCTAGTGTGATAATAGGGTTTTTTTAACACTTTTTATTCAAGTTTTTGTTGAAAAATCTGGTTTATCGATCAAAATGTATATTCATTTCAAGCAAAAAATAGGGTCGGTCGCTGAGGGCAACACAATTGATTTGATGCAGCAGGATGCAGAGATAGAAATTGTTCAAAGATTATGGAAATCCTAATGGATTTTTGTTGTCAAATCCAACAATTCCTGGATTCTTTCTGTATGTCAGACCGCTCAGGTTGAGTCAGTCGGTCCGTGTGGGGGTGGTGGGGGTATTCATTTGCATGTGAAAAATGTTCACAAATTTCTGAACAAATGGGTAGTTCAGGCCTGTAGAACAGGGTGGAGGGTTTTTTCGTGGCTTTATATATGATCCATCAAATATATCTTATAAACTAATCTTGATATTATTTGTCTGTTTCAGTGGTTCTACCTAATGATATGTGGACCTTCAAGTTCACTCCCTATGGAGACAATCCATCTATTGCACTTGGAGCTACAGGAACGTGGGACTAATAACATCAGTCCCTTTGGATGGACACCTCCCCTTAACACTTTCCACGCGGCTATTATTTTTACCATACACAAAACAGATTTTTCAGAAACCTTTCATAATTTTCAAAGTCTATCTCAAAGATTACTGACCAAACACTAGGCATGTTTGTATTAATTTCAATGCATTTCTCATGGTGATTCCAAATATGGTAATGAAATTAAATAATTTTGACATTTTTTGAAACATTTTGTCAACATTTGGTATGTCGTCTGCAGCCGCCTGCCGCATGGAAACCGTTAAAGCTTGGCACCTGTCCAAATGATAGTTGGGACTGCTTTTTCGTCTCTTAGATGGGCAGCAATAATAACTCGGATCGGACAATGAAAATATGTAGGAAGTTTGTTTGTTCAAGATGAAGAAGCCATTAAATCGGACATATTCAGGGTATTTTTTACACACATGGTAACTTCCAATTGTCTTAGCTAAGCCCATGCAACAGTCTGCACGTTTTTATCAAGTCATTCATATATGGTGCTTGTTCCAGTAAAAGCCGGGCATGGATTATTGTTCCAAGGAGTGATATAGTAATGAATGGTATATACTAAGGCCAAACAAAGAAGATGGTCTCTCTCAGACATTGGTATATGAAATGAGCTACGGCGCGTAGGTCTATGCGCTGAGGCCTGAAAAGAACTTTTTTTTTTGATTGTTTTTTTTTTTTTTTGATTTTTAAAAAAAAATTCTCTGAAGCTTGGATTAGCAACAAAAAAACAAAACACAAAAAATTGCATACCTCATAGCCTATTTTCTAAAAAAATTTTTTACAAAAATCGCACAGCACTTAGCTGATTTGCAAGATGTTTCTGAGAAAGAATATCTTCTTTGTTTGGCCTAAACCTTGACATCAGATAATAAACACCAAGGAAATACATTGTAGTTTGAATATTATCAACATTCCCCTGGTTTATTTTAAAGTTAGGTAGAAATTATTTCGGCTTTGTGCATGTTTTTCAATAAATCATGCAACATGCACAAGTCTTTTTTACGACAAAGCAGAATTATTACTTTTTACCCATTTTTCACACCTATTAACATATTTATTTTTCAACCAATTTCTTCTTATGGCTTTATTCAATTAGTATATAATTTGCTTGTACATATGGCTTTATTCAATTAGTATATAATTTGCTTGTACATATAGTCAGTCTTTCATGCACATAATTTTGGTGAGTCAGTTTTTGCAAAAATTCTCCTCAACAATATTTCATAAACCTTTCAGTTTTTGTACCAAGTTGTTTGCACAAACGTTTACAGTGATATCTAAAATACATAGAATTTTTATTTTCACTTGGATGTATGTTATTATATAGATATCCAGGAATAATAGCGAAAAGAAATAAAGCCTTATTTATATTTGTCATGCATTGTCTATTACAGTTTATTTCTTAATTGTTCTATAGCTGAGCCAGTAGAGTAATTTTTATAAAAGGATACACACAGTTAATTATAGACCATGTTTATCTATTATAAACTGCTCAAAAATAGTTTGGAATATTTTTTCTAGCACAAGATTTTCAATTATACCAAATTTGAAGCAATCCCTTGTTCCAGTGCTCAGCCAAATGCTTGAGAACATGGGGAGGTCGCAATCTGAAAGTGCCAAAATCATCACTAGTTTGTGCTTAAAAATCAATAGATCATCACACGACGCTGTAGTGGTCAATGTAACACTTCGTTGAACGGACGACAAAATGTTCTTTTGAGCACAAAATAGTGTTGATTTTGGCACATTCAGATTGTGACCTCCCCATGTTCTTGAGCAAGTAAGCTGAGCACTGGACCAAGGGATTGCTTCAAATTTGGTATCATTGTAAAGCAGTGGCGTAGCCAGCTTTTTGCAACAGGGGGGCCAAGACATAGTTGTACCGAAAAAAGGCATGATGTACCAATACACAATAAAAGATAAAAAAATGTAAAAAAGGCATGATGTACCAACAAAAAAATAGTAAAAAGTAGCCAATTTTTTTTTTCAGTCAGCTCGAAATCTTGATAAGTGGGGGTGGGGGGGGGGGGGGGTTACGATGTGGTTGTCTTCAAAACCGGCCCAAAAATAATTGCATGGGCAAAATCACAAATGTACCGACGGCGTTATGTACCGACGACGGGGTAACTTTAGGGGGCAAGTTGTAAAGATGAACACATCAGTTACATGGATATATAACACTGAGCATATCCCGCGATATTTGAAAATCTTGTGATAGAAAAAATATTCCAAACTTTTTTGAGCAGTTTAGTTCCTTTCATCGTACAAAGATACCCATAAAAACAGTAAACCACATTTTAATGTGATTACAAGATTTTTATGAAAGTAGTTTGAAAATAAGATACTTTGAAAAAGATTTGAAGATCTTTAAGAGGAAGAGTGTGTTTAAAAACACACTCTTCCTCTTCATATAATCAGGAATTGACAAGCAGGCCAGCTACAAAAATGAGATTATTCAATGTCTTACACATGCATAAATTGGGAGGTGAGGGGTATATCCCCTCCTATATTTGACCAAGGGGGATGCCCCCCCCCCCCCCCCCCCCCCCCCCCCATGTTATGCATATCGTCAGCTTAATAAAATAATTGCGTAAGTTATTTTTTTAACAAATTGAGGTTTTTGCCTATAAATCAGTTCTTTACCATGGGAGGCACCTATGGTTTTAAAGGGAAGCAGTCATGGTGAGGATTTTAAGTGCCTTATAGTCAATATTCAACTCTAAATCAAAATGATTATTGCTAAAGTCATGTGTGTGACTTAGGCATATTTATTGTATTGCCTAAATCAAATAGTGTGACTTAGGCAGTTTTGAGAACAACTAATTAGACAGTGAAAGTGTTTTATAAGTTTAGAAAGGTGATTGTAGCTGAGACGATTATAGGCTAATCGTCTCAGATTGTAGTGCCAGAGTCTGGATGTTAAAAATGTAGAGTACTATACATGTAGTGAATTTCGAAGAACTTTGATAATGTTTAAATTGCCTAAGTTAGTTTGTTGATGTAAAAGTGCCAAGTAAAATAAACAATCTGCCTAAGTCACAACAGTATATGTTGTTAAAGTCATTTTCGTTGGTTACGTAATACTAATGAGACATGACAACATAGCAATAATTTTTGTCTTGTATCAACATGTTATTATGCTTTAAATGGTTAATAAAAGTAACGAAGTAACAAAACTAGAATGATATTTTTAATTTATCTCAAAAGTAGTAAATATGACTTAAGCTGACGATATGTGTATGCTAAAATGCTAATTAATGTTAATTATTGATGTATTGGTGGGCATTCTCCAAGGTGATACTCTTGGTCCGTATCTCTTCATAATAGTGCTGGATTACTGCACATGAACTGTCATAGAAGGCAGAGAGAAAGTCCTGCATTTACAGAGGAAGTCCTGGGTTTTACAGTCAACCCCACGCACAGCCGCAAAGTTGGACCACTGAAGGTAACATTTGGATTTCGCTGACATAACACTAGTGTCTGACACTAATGGCCAGGCGCAGAAACTCCTGGAAAGAATAGAAACGGCAGCTCTACGTGTTGGCTTCCATATAAACGCCAAGAAAACGAAATACATGGTGTTTAACCAAGAGGATCAATCATGTGACCGACCATTACAACTACCGATGGAACCAGTCTGGAAGTAGTCAATGACTTTAAATATCTGGGATCCTGGACATAGAGCAGCTTGCAAGATATAAAAACAAGGAAGACACTAGCATGAAAGGCGTGTAATATTAGCTCAACAAAATATGGAGATCCAACCTACCATAAGATCAACGCAAATGGATGGATGTTACACCAGGCTTCTTAGATCAGCCCTTGAGATAAGTTGAAAGTCACAACTCACCAACAAAGAACTCTATGGTGATCTTTTATCCTAGAATAAGTGAAAGAATCAAGAAGAGGCGACTAAACAGTTTGCTGGCCACTGTCAGACGTTCTGGAAACCAGTTCATGGCAAAAGAAATGTTGGACGTCCGATGATAAGCTATGTGGATATCTATGTTAGGACACTGGACAAACGCCTGCTGAGATGAAGACCTGCATGGAAGATAGGCGTGTCTGGCCATCGTTAACGTCCGACAGAGATCACCGGAGTAGTGAGTGAGTGAGTGATTAATGTATTGGGATTTTATCTACATTTTCCTTCAAAATATTCACCAAATTTTGCTCGAATCCCGCTTCAAAAATACAAATATTTTCAACTTCAAAGCACCAGCCAATCACCCCCCCCCCCCCCCCCCCCCCCTGCCAAAAACAAATTTACGCCACTGATCTGATTACACATGTTTGTGTGCAAATGATTTCGAAATGCCACTCTCTCTAATGTTTGGAAATACTAACGTTTAATGTAATGAAACTGCTCTGCTACAAGGGCGTCCCCAGAGGGGGGGGGGGGGGGGGGTGTCACCCCCCCATTCATAAAATCTGTCGGCAAATTCATGGTGCTGTGGGCAAATCAAAGGAAGGAGGGAGAAAGGGAAAGAAAGAAAAAGAAGAAAAAAAGAAGGGGAGAGAGAGGAAAGAAAGAAAGAGAAAGGAAAAAGAAAAGAAAGAAAGAAAGGGAAAGAAGGGAGAAAGCCCTATAACAATTATCGATCGTATGCGTAAATGATAATGTTGTGTCGGCATATGTTATGTTAACACAAATCAAAAAATGAACAAAGGCAATGTAGGCATATAAATTTGTAGGCACTGTGAACGAGCCCATTTGTATGAGATTTTGTGTCGGCGCACAACTGTCGTTATTTGCGCGTGAGACCAGAATTTGCGTTGCACCGGGGGCACAATCGATATCTCACGTAGGTCTATGTCGATGTCGGACATACAGGCTGTAGGCCTATCATGCCTATATTGAACATTTGACCATGTTTTGTTAACATTATTCAACTAAACAAGATGGCTTCAGGAAAGTTTTCCATGACCATTTTAGTTTAGAAACTGAAAATCTTTGTGCGCTCTGCTGCGCACATTCTTTCTACAGGTTTCAACATTATAATGGATCTCGAACCAAACCAAATATTATATGGGTGTCAACTTCATATGATAAAAGTTGTTTTGGTTCACTCAACCCTTAAATACTGAAACCTATGTAACACCAGGGATCACACATCAAGATAAAATTATTATATATACCACAAATTTAAGTTTATTTATAACTTCAAATACATACAGCATTTCAATTTGAGAACATTGGTCAACATTAACATTTATACCCTGTACATGTATATGAATTGATATCTCATTTAATAACATGTAAACGGAAAGTCAAACCTAGGTTCAGCAGGTGATGGAAGACTAGTATTGATATGCTGAAACTAGTGTTTATACTATTTGACCAGACGAATGAATGCTGAATTCAAGAATATAGCTGTATGCTATAGTAGTGGGTTAGCTTATAATTAAAGCGTAGCATGAAAATGTCAAATACCGTACCTAAAGTAGTTGCAAATGTATATCAATGACTACACTACGACCTTCACATTACTCTTCAATAATTCAGAAGAATTACACATACAAATCATGTCGTTACCATGTTTACCATTTGTAAATTAAATGTGAACAAAAGATAATTATAATTAAAATTTTGAAAATATGAAATGCAAATATCTCAAATGAGGAAGTTTACTTTTCTTCCTTCTTGAAACAAATCCAAATAATTGAACAAGGATATAATTAGTTTAATTAAAAGTACGTCCAAACAAAACTATTAAATAATACAATCAATGACTGTATACACTAAATTGATTTGATTCACATAAGGATATTAACTAGTGATCAACAATCAGATTGGATCTTATTATAATACAATACGACAACATTAACATTGATAATAATATAGAGACATACACGCATACCGTCAACAATCGCGAATATCATGTGTTACTGAAGATGTGGTGTAGTTCTAATATAGCGATACCGATTGTTCGTTTGTTTGGGGTTGTTTTTTTCAACTTTTGATGATGTGTTCTTCTTTTATAGTTGAATTCACGTTGTACATATATGTCGTGTTTCTGGTCCTATGATGAATGGAGACTTGAGTAAATGCCGTTGTCCTGATTGTTATGTATTCCGACCCAAGTTGAAAGCCAATTTCTTGGCATATACAATTATGAAAAAAAGGCGACGAAGAAACGATCACATCTTACATCTCCTCCACTCTATCCTCGGCTTTGACCTGGCAATTTAAGTCACTGCACAAGTATAATTATATATCTCTACCTGTCGAGATACTACACTTGATTAACTCGATACATAAATGCTCAACTTTTTTTTTTGGAATTATGCCGACCTTGGACAAAGGATGTGTTACTGAATTTTGATACGTCTGCTTTTCGTCGTAGCAAAGGATGGTATGATTACATTTAAAAATCGCGCCAATCTTAAAGCTGTGATATTGATACGCGGTAAAGACCTAATTACGACAACAAGATAAAATAGTGCGATTAAAGTACCGTAAATGTCAGTGCGATATTAAAAAGTAAAAGATTATTCTCTAATCGATTTTACACGTGACAATGGGAGACGTTAAAAACGTCATACTGGACCCTTTAAGTGTTAAAAATGCCAATATGTTGCGCGCTTCGCGCGTATTAGTTTCAATGTTTCATTATTCAAGTTCAACAAGATGGCTTCAGGAAAGTTTTCCATGACCATTTTAGCTTAAAACTGAAAATATTTTTGAGCTTTGCGCGCATTCTTTCTACAGGTTCAACATTATAATGGTCTCGAACCAAACCAAATATTATATGGGGGACGTTAAAAACGTTAAACTGGACCCTTTAAATGTAAGAAATGCAAAATTTTGCGCGTATTAGTTTCAATGTTTCATTATTTAAGCTTCATTTATTATAGTATCAGAAGGCTTCAACCAGTTTTCAATGACCATTTGAGTTCAAAATCGGCGCTCTGCGCGCATATTTTCTACAGGTTTTAACATTATAATGGCCCTCAAACCATACGATTTGAATTTGGACTTGATATGTATGTATGCAATATAAAACCGTCAAAACGTCATACATAAGTGTTAGAAATGCCAATGCCAAAGTTTCAATGTTTCATTATTTAAGCTTAACAAGAAAGCTTCAGGACAGTTTTCCATGACCATTTTTAGTTCAAAAACTGAAAAATGTTGCGCGCTCAGCGCGCATAATTTTCTGCAGGTTTAAACATTATAATGACCCTCAAACCACAACAAATATTCTAAATATTATGTGGAGGACATTTAAACGTCATACTGTACCTTTAAAAATCACACATTTTGCGCGCTTTGTATTTATAGTTCCAACGTTTCAATATTTAAAATTAACAAGATGGCTTGAGGTTTTTTGGCCTCCCCCCATCAAAACAGTCCTGGATACGCCCTTGGCTCCCCCGAACTATTCAATTTTGACATTTCAATTATCATTATCAAGTTTGTGTTCCCCCATGTCTGAAAACGGATTGACGCCCCTGACCATATTGTAGTCCATACTAAAATATGCGTGTATGAATTCCGGCGAGCGAAGCGAGCCGACATTTTTTATTGTCGGCACAAATGGCTTTGTCGGCAATTGATGACCTTCACCCCCCCCCCCCCCCCCCCCCCAATGAAAAGGGTCTGGGGACGCCCCCAAGATTTATTTTGGTGTCTGTGGATACGACTGACTCTGTCGAGCCCTGGGTGGGGCACCATGCTATTATAGCACTATGCACTTGCAACTCAATTGCTATCTATTACTGATAGCAATTTACTTGCTATACCGCTGATTGCTATCTATTTGTAGCAATTTACTTGGGGTTGGCTAAGTAGTGAGTTGTGAGACGGAGAGTTGTACTTGGGCGAGTTGTGAGAGAGAGTCGTAGCACAAGTCATTATTGTAACTAGAGTAGCTATTGTGCAGAGAGTTGTGGAGTGAGTTTTGCAGTGAGTTGTGGAGTGTTGAGGTTTGGGGTTATATTGGGAACACATGTTGAGGAGCTACTTCTTGAGGGCTTGAGGCATTAACAATTATAATATGACAACATTTACACAATTTCAGTTGATTGATATCAGGCATTGTAATGATTTTATAAAATTATAGCCCTCATTTTGGACATTTCATTTTCCAAAGGTTGACGGCTAAATAATAAATATAAATGGTACACAAAACAGGGCATAAACTTCCCAAGAGTCGAGCGCCAAGTCAAGATAATGAACTGTAATTTAAATTCATTTCATGGAATCTCCTTCATAAATACATAAACAATGCAATGAGTCCAGCTAAAAAACTAAATGAAAATCTAAAAGAAACATAAATGCAAGTTTTGTAGATCCTGAAAATGAGTGACATAGTAAAAAATGATGAATTGACTATACTTGTATACTAACATGTTAGTTACATTTCTTCTGTATGCAAGTAATTTTAATTATATAACTTGTTTTTCAAATCTGTCTGATCAATTTTTCAAATGGACCCATGCTCCCCAAATATAAGTGTAACATTTTTACATAGTCCTAGTAAAAGATTTTTGAATCAAAGTTTTGTTGTACAAGAGGTGTTTTTTTTAAATCCTTATACAAGTGCAAGTTAATGATACAATTGTTAACATGTACAAATCCCAGTTTGGATCAAAATTAATGCATCAATCTTCGTTTATCTTAATTTCATAATTCAGCTGGCATGCTTATTATGAAAAAATTAAATAACTGCTCCGGCACGGGCTCCCCTCCCCGCCCAGGATTCAATCCAGGGGCCCTCCGCGTAGACAGAGTATCAAAAGGCAAACTAAAGACA